>CM046659.1:192812002-193469502 GCA_025594165.1 Tamias sibiricus
GCTACCAACATTCCAGTCTTTGGGAATCTAAAGAAGTTGAAAAAGAAATATACATTTTTTTTCATGGTAACTCCCAAATTACTGCTTTTTCAATGAGTATTTCAGCACAAAGCATGAACCAAATGTCCAGCAAAGTCTAGTGACCACTGTCTTAAATCTCCACTTATGCTTTTAGTGTTATTAATTCTGGGAATTCCTGGGATATCTATATTCTGGGTGAAATAAGTCAAAAGTCTAAGATACCTGTTCTGTGGATCTACTTATTTCTCTGATGCATGAAAATGTTTTTGGATATCTTCAATAAGCACTTCAAATCATATTTGAAGAAAGTGAGCACCAAAAAGAGACTAGAAAGAAAAGTCATCTATAATGTATGTCCTGTCTTTAAAAGGACCTTGATATTCCGTAAAAGCAGGTTCTAGGTGCTGAGAATTTTTTGAACTAAAATTGGAGAAAAGGGCTATGAGTTAAAGAAAATGAAGGAGCGAAGAGAATTGGTGAGGAGTAGAAGAAACAAGCAAGTAAGAATAAAAGGGCCTAAAAATAATGATTTCATTTAAGCTGATCCTTTAATAGTCATGTCCCACAGGGATCACAAGAGTTACCCAGAGACTTGGTGTTATTATTCAGCAAATATTTATAATTAACACCATCCTTATTGTTGAAATTCTCCCTGGAGTTGTTTGCATACACCTTGATGTTGATGCTCTAAGAAGCTATTATATCCTTGTATGTATTCGATTGCAGAACAACTAAATTAGAGTTGCTTTTGAATTTTGATTCAGTCAAACAGGCACTTTGTGTTAGGTGCTACAGTCCTAAAGGTGGTTCTGGCAGCTCAATGGAAGTTCCTAGAGTTTGGATAAAAGGGTAGTCATTGTCCTCTGAGTTTATTTTATTAATTCAATGTGATGCAGTGAAATAGCAGCCAACAACAGTTTGCAACTTAAGCATGTTTCCAAATACCAACTAATAAAAGGAAAAGTATCCTCTGCATCCAATAACACTTAGGAGCATACTAAGTTTCTGGAAAACTGGCTAGTCAAAAACAGCCAACGACAATGGTCACCCAGCTCCAGAAGCTGTAATTTTCTTTTATCCATAGTTGGTGGGTTTAAGAATTCAGAGAAGTCATAAAAGAAAAATAGAGAATTTGTCTCTCCTGATACTTCTTCACTTGAGAACCTACCTCTTTGCCAGATGAAGAAATAGATCTTTATGACTCTATTGTAGAAAATACAGCCAAGTGCCTGCCAAAGGAGACATTCTAGAAACCACTGCAGCCATTCCAGTAGGCAAGGAGGCATCTCTCTGTGTCTGTGTTGGAGCCTCATTGATACCTGGTACTGCTCTGTACCATTGTGCTATCCTCAAGAGAAAAGGGGGACGTGCAGTATTTCATCACAGAAGATCACAGGTAACACAGTTAACTCAGGAGTCGATTCATTACAAAATTGCTCCTTTGCAAGATTATATGTTTGAAAAAATGTATCTTTGTACCTAGGGAATGGCCCTCTGAATGTAAGTTTTATGAGAAATTAATTTTTAAATTCCATTAAGTACCACTATAATTAATTAGTATTCTAGATACTAGCCCACTGTTGCCTTCTAGAGTATAGTCTAGGGGAGAAAACATACATTTAAAAAGTAAACAGAAAAATAAATATTTGCTTAGGATTCTCATAAGTTTTCTCACTGGGCAGAGGACAGTCCTGCCACAAGAGAGATTAGTAAGAGTTGCTTACATTGTCCTTATTAGTCTGCCAACTCCTCCTTAAGCAGATGCTTTAGCTGGGTCCTGAAAAAATGAGAAAAATGAAACCATTGGGAGAATAATGGAAAGAAAAGAGACTATGCCTAGATCTTACCATTTGAAAAGCTAGTGGGGAACTGGGAGAAGTCCACTGTGCCCAGAAGGTAATAACTAAGAAAAAAGGACATAGGCAGCATGTCATTCAGGAAGGAGGTAAGGCTCTATCATGTAGGACTTTAAGAACACTGTGACTGCAATGAAGGCTTAAAGCCTAGGAATTCAGCTCCCTAGGTACTCCCTAGTACCTAGGGAGCTGAAGATATAGGTCAGTTGGTAGAGTGCCTGCCTTGCATGCACAAGGCCCTGGGTTTAATCCCCACCACAAAAACAAACAAACAAACAAACAAAACAATGTAATTGCCATTCTGTAATATATTTTTAATTACTCTTTGGTGAATAAATTGCTGTAAGGTGAGGGGCAAAGTGGCAGACCACCCAGAGGCTTCTGTGGTTGATTACAAAGAACACAGTGATGGCTTGGCTAGGGTTTTGTGCACTGAGGTAGAGGAAAATGAACAGATTCAACATGCATTTTTAGGGGAAAAATTGAGAGCTATATACTGCTGATTTGGTTGGGAGGGATGTAAGGATGTAGGATATGAATGCCTGCCCAGCTTGTGGTCTGAGCTCCTGGTTTGATGGTGCAATCTGATTAGAATGAAGACATCAGTTACACCTTCAATAGCTTGAGTTTTTTATTCACATCTCCCTCCTTTCTCCTCTTTCCTTTTTGTACCATATTTCTCTAAATCCCATATATCTTTCCAGATTTAAGATATTCAACAAACTTATATGGAGCAATAATAAAAATAATGATGAGCTTTAAAATTTTGACTGGTTCTAACAATATACATGTCCAATTCAAAACAAAACTCTATGGGAGAGATCCTACCTTACAGATAAAAAGATATGGAGGCACAGAGTATAAGTGACCTGCCAAAGATGATACAGATATGTAGCAGTTGCTGGGAACATCAAGATTTTGCCTTCATAAAGTTACAGTCTGTTGGAGGTGGCAGACTTATAAACAAATAGATACAATGCGTTGGCATTGGTATCAGTAACCTTTTATATACTCAAGTAGGGGTACCTGACTAGTCCTTAGCCCATTTTTTTGCTGTAACAAAATAGTATACCCTAGGTAATTTATAAATCCATAAAGAACAGAAATGTATTTTTCACATTTCTGGAGGCTGGGAAATCCAAAGTCAAGGTGCCAGCAGCTATGTTGTCTAACAAGTGCTTTTTCTCTGCTTCCAAAGTGATTTATTGTATCCTCCAGAGGAGAGGAACACATGGTATAAGGGGGAAGGGCAAAGAGCTTCATGCTACATGAAGCCACTTCAACGTGTAAATTAATTTTCCTCAGGAAAGGAGGAGCCTTTGTGACCTAATCACCTCTTAAAGACTCCACCCCTTGATAATATCATATTGTCCATAAAGTTTTAATACCTGAATTTTGAATAAGACACATTCAACCCATGACAGCAGAGATAGTCAAGAAGACTTCCAGGGAGAGATGATACCTGAGCTGCACTTTGAAGCATAGATAAAGATGGTACAGGTGATATTAATGGGACAATGAAGGTATTTTCAGGCAAAGGCAAGTACATGGGAGAGATGCTGTGTGGTGGAATAAGAGGAGGGACAAATAATAAGATAATATTGGAGGGAGGTGAATTGAGAATAAGTATGGCTGGATTAATAATAAATATGGCTAGATTATGTAGATGTAGTGTAGAATTGGCCATCAGGAATACACTTAAATTTTTATTTCAAATATCTCTCATGGCAGTATACTGAATGGATGAATTGGGGTGGAGTCAAGTCAAAAGTCTAAAAATCCAAATTTAAAGCTTTCATATTCCCAATTTTCTTTTTTTTTATTGATTCATATTACTTATACAGACTAGTAGGCTTCATTGTTACATATTCTCATATACGTAAAAACATAATTTGATAAATTGGAGTAAGAACAGACATAAAGCAATGATGTTGGAAATGAGAAAATAAGATGAATTTAAAGATTAAATGAGAAAGGACATATAAAGTGCTTAGCACAAAGTTTGGCATGAATACTTCCATAAAAAATATTAAGTTATTGTTTCAGGTATTTGTTGCTCCTTAATAATCCATTATGAAGCTTAGTGGCTTAAAACCACAATTAGATTTCTACTAATTCTGTGAATTTGGTATGCTTTACAGGGTGGTTTATCTAGTTTTTCACTGCCCGTAAATTTTATCTAATTGATCAAATTAACAACTGTATCATTCAAGTAGCTGAATTAAGTTGGAATAGATTGTGGCAAGAACTGGAGGAATGTCCTTTCTTTTTCTAAGGCCTTTCTTTACAAGAACTCTAGTTACTCAGTGGTCTAGCTTGGAAAACATGACAACTGCACTCTATGAGGGAGAAAGGAGAAGCTTCCAGTTCTCTTGCTGCCTATTATGGAAGACCTACAACCACACCTCTTTTACTTTATAATTTGTCAAAGCCGATCACAAGCCCAGCCCAAATTCAAAGACAGGAGAACTAGTAACCAGTTCTGATGTGAGCAGTCACATGCAGTTATAGGGATGAAAGTAATTGTTGATGACTACATTTGAAGACCGCACCACCATTATTAAGATTTTCTAACATCAGTTTAATTCTTGAAATAGTAGTCTTTGTTTTTAACTTTAGTTGTTGCTTTCTCTGGCTTTGAAATCCTCCTTTCTATGTCACATGATGTCTTAGTGTTTAATCTTTCACTGAACCCTTGTTTTAGTTTCTTTCCCCCTTAATTTCATAGATGATGTAAAATAAGAGTTACCAGAAGTTTAATTCATTTTCCTGAAGTAAATGTTTTCAAAATTATGCTCTTTGTTTATCTTCTGCATTCTTCCTTCTTCTATTTCCTTTTTAATTGATAGATGTTTTCAAATATACCAGTATATGCATGTATATACCTATAAGCCCCATGCTTATTTTTTCTTGACTGATCCTTGAAAATATCAACATCTTTTTAAATACACAAAAAGAAGTTGGTTAGATTCACCCTGAGACCTAGGCAGCTTGAGTTTTCTGTATCTATCTGGGCTCTATTAATTCTGAGGTTGAAGATTGTGTGCTAGAAAGACAACCACAATCCTGGTACAGAAATACTTTCTCTGCATGTTTTTTTGTCTTGTCTGTTTTGCAAACAATGCACCGGGCTTTTGTGTCGACCTGGTATTAATTCTGGAAAGACTCTGTGGTTCCTACTACTATGCTGGAGTTGTTGTCTACAGCTCTGGGTAGTCCCCAAACTCATTAGAGAGGTACTTTTTTTCCATTAATTCAAAGAGCCCTCCCAATTTGGTCTTCTATGTTTTTTTTAAAAGACATGGAGAAAAAATCCAATCTTCTGTCTCTTCAGTGATGCCTTAAGATACAACTTACTATCTGAACTATGATACATTGTAGGATAAAGGGACATTGTTAATATAAAAATCAGTAATAATTACAAATAAGATAGCAAACTAGGACTTTCTTGGAAAAAGGGGCCATAGGGCCACCCAAGTGACATCTCTCCTAAAGCCATGGCAACCAACGAGTTTCCTGCTCCCTGTCTCTCCCAAGGCCTGTCCTCCATCTTCAGATCGTAATCCTCCAGACAAGGCTTAAACCCATGCTTATATTCTTAGTGGAAACCACACTGTTAAAAAAAAAAAAAAAAAAAAAAGGCAGTTAAAGTAGACTCAGGCTTTTTCTTCTCACTTCATACTGATATTGTATCATGGTAAGGGAAAACATCCAAGCTGGCTATCTGTGTTAATTCTAACCTCTTCAGATTTTGAAGATAGTGAATACCTTATATATTCTCCTTCCAACATTCCCTGACATACTCCCTAGTAGGAATGTTAGTGGTTAGTTGATCCTCCTTGTAATTGTCTCAAATGACAAATCTATAGCAGATAGCTCAGCATGTGAAAAATTCTAGTGGGTTTACTGTATGACTCTACACCTTGCAAGTAATCATTGTACCCGTTAATAGCAGGCAACTTTTCCCATCCCCAATATATATACAAGGAGAACCTTGGTCCCCTTTGACGTAATTGTAAGGTATGTTATAAGAAGTTCCTGGCAGCTTTTGCTAGGACCAAAGAGATGAGCTCTAAGGAAGGAATTTTCTACTTTAATTTTATATGACATGAATGACATCTGAATAAATTTACTTTTTTGTTTGAAGCCAGATGGCCCAATGGGCCAAATCACAACAGGGAGAAAATTTATGAATTTGATCATCAATGCACATTTGGTCCCTATAATCACTGCACATAAAATAACTCACTTGGAAACATTACTCATTTTTATCAAAGGGCCACACAAGAGCTTTATTGTGCCTCTTATTTTTTAGACTACTGCTATTGTAAATGAAGTTTTACTACTTTTTAATCACCTTCCCCTGGCAAATTGCTATTCAATTTTCCTTGGCAAAATAAAATAACAATCAAAAATGATTAATTCATCAATGGGTAAATGGAGGGATAGGTAAGGGACTAGATAAGTGATTAAGCAAGAACAATAAAATCCTGGTAGTAGAATTTAGAGGATGGGCATATGGGGATCCATTGTAAAATTCTTCTAACTTTTCTGCATGTTTGAAAATGTACATAATAAAATATTGAGAAATGATTACTCATTGTTTTCAATTAAAAGCCATATAAGGAAGAAAGGAAATTTATCTTATGTTATTCTTTCTCTGACCCGAAAAGAGTCACTAAGTGGCTGGGACAAAAATTCCAGACACAGAAACACGATACTATGGAGCTCTTGCACCTGCTGTACTTCATGCAGTCCAGGTGGGCACATGGGAGCTGGGTCCTGACTTTGTCATCTGGTCCCCTTGGAAGATGCAGATTCCCTCTCCCCTCAACAAGGAGTGCCACAGTCTTGAAAGACATATCTAAGGGTCTTTGCATAGAGTTATAAAATCTCAGGTTTCTTGGTAGAGGAGGGGAAAAAAGTCTATTGAGGTAAACTGAACAGAGAAAAGGGTGAGTTTGTGGGGCTGGGGAGGGAATTAGGTAGCTGAATAATTTCTGTGTTCAATAACTAACTCTTTGAGCTGAAGGTTTTTCCTGAGAGAATGGACAGGCAGAAGAGATAGGAGGCAAGGAGTGCTGGATCAGAGCACAGAGAGGCCTGACCTAGTGAGTTTTAGTTGTGAACTTCACTGATGCAGGTCCATAGGTGTTAGACACACCTGAGCTGCAGATAGTCTACCACACCAATCCCACTGCGCTGGCCCTTCATTCCTGTCCTCTTCTGAACTAAATAGACAACCTATTACGAAATGAATATGATGAGGCCTATCCAAAAGATAAAAAGGGGAAATAAAAAGTACAAACAAAGTTAAAGAATATTAGCATGAAGCACATGAAACTCACCCATCACAGGAATAATATGTGAAAAGACACAGGAATATTTTATACAATACTTCTTCATGTTCTCCAAGAGTTTTAGTTAGCATGTTTTACCACAAATAAGAGCTCAGACGAAAAGTAATATCATATCAAACATGAAAGCGTTAGAACTAAGCCACATTAAACATAAGGAGAATGAGTTGGACTAGCATTAGATAAATACTAGGCACATAAGTTTGAAACAATCTAAACAACAAAGAAATAAAAAGAATAAAGTCAAATAATTCTAGATTGGGTGGTAGATATGAAGACAGCCAAAAGATACCCCATGTTCATATAACTGATGTTGCTGAGAACAAGTGGAAGAGAAAAAGAATGTATCTAAAAGTAGTAAAATAAAATATAAATTGAAAAGAAGATCCTAATTTGTAAGATAAAAGAGAGACAAAATATGTGCCAGGAAAAATGACAAGAACTTTCAAAGCATTATAATACATTACTGAAGGACAAGAATAAATAAACAAATTGTATTTCTATACAAGCAGAAGCAGTAAGTGAGATGCAATACTTAATATAATGTCTGATACCAGGAGATGGTTGGTCAACATCCACAAGATTGAACGGGGGAAAATATGGTGGAAAAATATAGTGCTCCCCATCACCCTTCAGATAAAGTCAAAGATTAGATCATCTCAGATATGCAAGAGCTGAGGGTATAGAGTTCTTGTGCCGTTCTTTGTAAGAGTGGCAAGGGGACATAGAATATGAAATTTAGGCAACCAACAGAACTTAAACAACTGCTTGTCATTTTTTTAAGTAGTCATTTTTTAATTGTCTTAACAAAGGCAGAAAAATGATTGTGATGCTAATTCTCTGATCTTTCATCCCAGTGAGCAGCTCATTTGTGCATGGCCAGTTGCTTTGACTGGGTGACTATCTGTGTCAGCCATTAAGATGGCAAAATCATTGGAGTGATCAATTTCTTTTAATTTCTAGTAGCATAGGCACACCAGTTGACTAAAAAAAACTTAGAAAACACCTGGAAATTTTACGAGAAATGCCACAACTTATGGTCATTGCTGAAATCATTATGGGTCTTTGTTGTTGTTTTTTGTAAATTTTAAGGCTGACTCCAAATTCCCAGAACCCCAAGAATATAAAGTGTCAGTCTTTCTAAAAGCAGATCTGCAGCTCATGAGAGTTACTCAGGAGGCGTCCTCAGTGTTCCTCCTTATGAAGAGTTGGTGTTTCAAGTGTGATTCAAATATTTGTAAAGTATATTACGTTTTTATAAGATGACCCCCCCCAACCAATATATTTGTGTAATTTTGATGTTAGTGTATTTACTTTGTGTTGTTAAGATAGAAAAATATGTTACTGAGAGGTAATTACTGTAAAGCTATTTAATTATTGATTTCTCCAACATAGCAAGCTTGACATTTTGCAGATATAATGAAGGAAAAGATATGCATTAACAGAATGAGAATGCAATAAATGCACATTTTAAAGGAAGACATGATTCATTTTAATAGATATATAGTAATTATGCAGGAAGTGTGACTACTTTCTTCATAAATGACATTAGCTATTCAAATTAAAATGACAGAACTATAATATGTAAGAATATTATGAGATTATTTAGAACCCTAGCATTGGCATAAGGATATGTAAAAATTTCCTGTTTACCTATATCTTTTTTTTGTAGTCCCTCTCTTCATTACATTTTATCAAAAGAACACTTTATTTTGAAGTATTTATATTGGCTTGTGCTTCATTATTCACCTACAAAAACATTTTGACTTTGCATATTTGTCTAATAGCTGTAAATAAATGCATCTACTTCTCCCCTGAGAGAGAGAGCAACTATGCATTTTAGACTGAATGAAAAACATCAGCTCAGGGCTTCCAGAGTTCTTAGTCTTGCTGAGTCCTTGCTTTTCATTCCTAGTTTATCTGTCTTTCTGATTTTTAGCCACAGTGAACATGCATCTTACTACATGGTAATGAGCCCTTAAAATGACAAAAAGAAATGCTTACACATCCAAAGCAGTGTTCCAGCCTAAAGAATAGCCTTTGGTGAAAACATGTTTTGAACTGTCTTTTGGATTCGCAAGAACAATGCCTCATTTAATTACAGAGGCACATGATTTTTGACATAAAATTGTATGGTCAACCACCATATCAAGCAAACTTTGTTTGAAATAATATTCAGCCACTGTTCATATTTATATTATAACATGAACTCCAAGCAGAAGAATTTGTCCCATTTAGATAATTCAAAGAATATAATTGAGATTCTAAACATAGCTGTAAAATTGAAGTTTCAGAATATTATATGTCATAAAAAAATAAATAAAAAACTATTGAGCATTTATGAAAAAAAGTTGAAAATAGAAAAACTAAAAAAAATCTAAAGGATGAACAGGAAATGATGGCAAAGACAAAAATTAAAATAATGGATGAGAAAATGGAAAAATATTTTCAAATTGACGAATAACTCTTAAGTACTTTAAATATAAAGAAGGAAGAAAACACAAAAGCACAGAACTTAAAATGGCATAAAGGAAATGAGTTGTGTTGGAAATTAAAAGAACATTAAAATGGTACTTTATAAATCTCTACAAAAATGCATTTAATAATTCTCAAGCACTTAGAAACCAAAAAGTTAATAAAAGTAATCCCAGAGAAGAGATAAAACTCAAGTTGATTAATAATTATGAAAATTATTTTTAAATTATTAAAAAGCTATAGCAAAAATAAATTTCCAGACTTGGTTTTTGAAAAATTCTAAACTTTCAAAAATGAACAAATTTAAAAAAAATTCAAAGTTTCAAGTTATTTATAGAAATGTAACATTACATCTAAATATAAATATGCTGGAGATGACAAAATATAACATTTTTACTATAATCTTATTTATATAATCATACTTATTAATATTGAAACAAAATATTAAACTTTTATAATCAGAATAGTGGTATATTAAAATAATTTTGTGTCTTAACAAAGAATATTTATTTCTCAAATAATAAGCACTGAGTTTAATAGTAATACATTAGAGATTTTCTATTCATATTAAGAATAAAATAGTAAATGCCTAATATCCCTATCATTAACTTTATTGTAGAAAGAGCACTTGTAATTCAATTAGAGAAATGAAAGCTAAAGATACAAATATTGGTAAGGAGGAGAAAAAAAATCATAATTGGATGTCCAATGACCTGCCCATTTCTGGAATTTCCTTTTTGGTAATTCCTGTAGAATTAACATTCTCTTCTGATGGTAACAAATCTTAGTTGAGTTTTTTCATTGGGTCATATAAGAAAGTGGTGATGTTTGTCTAAACAAAACCAAGCTGATATACACTGGTTGACCAGAGTCGGCTGTTGATCCATGATAACAATTTAGTTGCTATGGAGTTCAACAAAATCAATTGAAAAAGTTTATGAAATAATTAATATGTAAATGTAATCAGAAATAAATTCATCAGCTTCAGTTCTTCATCTTTTCTATCAAGACAATTTAACTATTCATAAAAATAGATGGTTCAATGACTTTATTATGAGTTTTATATATTTTATCATTATTTCTACTCTACCTGTTATTGCTCTATTTTAATCTTTTATAGCTATATTTATATTTTGTCTTCCTTTTTATTATGCTTCACCTTTTTAAAAAGTCTTAGATTTATTAATTATTTCTACTCTTTATTTCTAACTTAAAAAATATCTTTCTATTGACCTTTCTTTTTATTTGCATAGATACATACTTAGTTGTTCTAAATTCTTAGCGTGGCTCCTCAATGGTCATCATTGACCAGGCCATTTGGGATTTCTATAGAATTTTTTCTATTTATGGAATATTCTAAATGGTAACAAATCTTAATTTATTTAATTTCATTGGGTAGTACAAGAAAGTGATTATGTGTGTTTAAAAAAAAAAAAAAGCTTAGGGTTGGGGTTGTGGCTCAGTGGTAGAGTGCTTGCCTAGCTTGCATGAGGCACTGGGTTCCATCCTCAGCACCACTTAAAATTAAATAAAGGTATTGTGGTCACCTACAACTAAAAACACATATATTTTTAAAAATAGCTTAGCTTATATATACTGGTTGGTGAAAGTAGGCCATGTTAGCATGTGTCAAAATCATGTATTATTATGAAGTAAATGGGACATGTCTCTCATGGTAATTAAATATGTATACATATATTCAAAACAAGTTATTTTTAATAACTATTGTATTAATTGTACAAATTTATGGGGTACAATGTGGTTCAATACATGTATTGAGTTGTCTAATGATGAAATCAGAGTAGCTAACATTTCTATCTACTTAAACATCTTTCTAAAATTTTATTAATAGGTAATAATTGTAAATATTTATGGGACACAGTGTGATATAATATATACTAATCAAATCAGGGTAATCAACACTTTAATCTCCTTGTCATTATGTTGTATCTGAAGCCTTTAACCTCTTTAATTCTAGCTATGCATTAAATATATAATAGGTAATTGTGAACTATAGTCCACCCCACCATTCTATATAAAACTAGAACTCATTACTTTTGTGTTAAAAAAAAATTCTTAACAAAGTCTATTCATGTCTCTTTTCAGCAGTTAACATTCATTTAGATGTGTAAGCATTTTCTCCTTGTGATTGTGTTATTGCAGGTATCAAGAATATATAATTAGTAGCTTTGTATGCAAACAAAAAACAGTTGGAGGGTACAATGGAGGGGAAAAATCATTCATGATAGCAATCAAAATGTAACTTAACTAATATTAAACTTAACCAAAAACATGAAGGACCAAATGTAGAAACCTGAAACTCTAATGTTAACATCAAAGACTAGTAAAATTAGAGATGCATATATCCTTTTATTAAAAAACAACAACACAATTTTCTACACTAACAAAACTCAATTTATTGAGCTATAAATTTAATGTGTTAATACTCTTTCCAAATTCATTTTTATACTTGACAAAATAAGACCAAGTTCACCATGAAAAATGTCTTGAAATTTTTAAAAAAGCAGTACAAAGGAGGTAGAAGTGATACCACCAGTTATCAGTGAGGAGTTCTGCTTCCTCAAATGTTGGAGTTTGAACACTAGAGAAGCAGCTTGAGGCAAGCAGAGAAAGCAAGTTTTATTTAAAAATAGTAACACAGACTTCTCCAGGGAGGGAGAAGGGGGCCATAGCTGGTATCCTGGTAACCCAAGAAGTGAGGGCATTCTGCCCCTTTTATACATTTTAGACTGTCTTTGTTCTCCTTCCCCCCCCTTCCCCCTAATCTATCTCCTTCCTGCCTAAGTGAGTAGGCCCAGGAACTTCCAGTGAGATGGCCAAAAGGTGAGAAGCAGGTGGGCTGGAAGGGCCAAGGTGGAGTGATCAGGGCAGGAAGGGAGTGGGGCAGGAAGGGAACTGCAGAGGAGGGGCCATTAATTAAGCAGCTCCCAGTCTAATCCAGGGGTGCTTCATTAACAACCTTCTGGGAGGGGCAGTATAGGAAGGTAATCTTGGTAATGAAAGGGCTCTGGAGGCATTAATATTCCAATCTCCCAGGACTGTTACAACTTCACCCTCCCAAACTGTCTTCCATTTTCTAGATCCTACCTGATTACCTATCTGCACAGACTGCCTGTCTTTAATTGTTCCTTGAGAAGTAACACTATCCAGTATAGAAGGGCCAATAACACCACCCAAACTAAAACAGCTTGACACCATGAAACCAATAGATTATTAGGAAACAGGCTCCAATTTTCCAGACCCAGTGCTATTCTACCCATTGTAAAAAGAGAAATTATTCACTAAGCAATGTTGGTACAGGAGACTAACTATGAAAATCTCAATTCTGGTCTCATATCTTTTACCAAACTAAATTAAACTATGGCAATTTGAGGGCAAATATAAGTAAACTTGTTTAGAGTTTTGGAATTTGTAGAAAATCTCTGTTAAGAGCACAATCCACAGAATACAAAAAGGAAAACATTAACAAATCTACAAAGTTATGACAAAATTTTTAAAAAGTAATTAAAAATTTCAGTAAAAGAGTGAATGATTGAGACAATTTTATTAATTTTAAAAAGTCATATAAATTAGTAAAGACAAAATGCACTTAAAGAGATAATTGACAAGTCACTGATATATAAATCACCAGTAAAAATATAAGAAAATGACCATGTCCATCCTCATAAATAAAGAAATTCAAGTCAAAAACAGAATGCCTTGTTTTAATCAATCAGATTGAAAACATTTTAAAAATGAGTTTTATAATATTCAGTATCAATGAGATCCAAAAATATAAGTTCTGTTAGTACACTGTTGCTTGGGTCATATGCACCAAAATATAAAATATATACCTCTGCTTGGAACTTATTCAATAACATACACATATTTTCCAAGATGTATTAGAAGAATGTTCACTATAAAACAAACTGAAAATACCCAAAATGGTCACATAAGAGACCTGGTTGAAGCATTAAGGCATATGGCATTGTCTAATGGAAGATTATACAGTCTTTTAAAACATGCAGTGTCTTTAGCTATGAAAGACCACCAGGTAAAGGTCTGTAAAACATTAAAACAACAACCACATGTGCATATAATATGATTGGTTTGGTGTAATGAAAAGACAGATGGTGCATATGCATGTTTATCAGTAAAATGTATCTGGAAAGTCATAAGGAATGTAACTCTGGTCACCTCTGTGTAGAACAGTGGCCCTCAAAATCACTGTGCATCAGAATCACCAGGAGGATTTGTTAACCCCAAGTCATTGGGCCTCACCTGCAGAGATTCCCACTCTGAATTATTATTAGAGGTAAAGCCTAATAATTTGCATTTCTAAAAATTTCCCTGGTGATGCTGCTGGTGGTGGTCCAGGAACCATACTGTGAGGACTATTGTTATAGAGAATCTAGACTTCTTATTTATATCTCCCTGCTCCTTTTTTATTTTTATTTTTTCCCATATGAACCCCTCTCCCACCGTATTTTTCTTTTAAGATTCAAAAGCAGCAATCTGAGTCATTATGCTCTGGGGAATTTATCTTTCTTTCTTATAATTTATCCTATTAAAAAAGAAAAATATTATTTTTTCACAAAATTCTTCCAAACAAAGCCAGGCACAGTGGCACAGACCTGCAATCCCAGCAATTTGGGAAGCTGAGGCAGGAGGATCACAAGTTCAAGGCCAGCCTTTGCAACTTAGTAAGGCCCTAAGCAACTTAGTGAGACCCTGTCTCAAAATAAAAAAAAAAAAGTTAGGGATGTAATTCAATGATAAAGTACCCACGAGTTCAATCCCCAGTACCAAAAAAAAAAAAAAAAAAAAAAAAAGTCTTCTATACAAAATTAAATCAACTGCTTTTTCAGTTACTACTTGTTGTTATTCATTTCCTTAAAAATACACTTGGTGAATATATATACCACATTTTTTTCTTTGTTCATTTGTTGATTGATTCTCTATATTGACTATTGTGAATAGCTCTGCAATAAATATGGGAGAGCAAATATCTCTTCAACTTGCTATTTTCCTTTCCTTTTAATATACACCCAGGAGTAGAAGTGTGTGTGTGTGTGTGTGTGTGTGTGTGTGTGTGTGAATAATTAATATTTTTCAGTCATAAAAAGAATGAAATCCTGTCATTTGCAGCAATAGGGATGAGCTTGGAGGACATTAAATGAAACAAGTCAGGCAAAGAAAGACAAACACTTCATGTTCTCACTTATATGTGAAAGCTAAAAAAAGTTGTTCTCAGAGAAGTAGAAAGTAGGAGGGTAGTTACTAGGGGCTGGGAAAGGAGGGCTAGGAGAGAGGATGTTTAACAGGTACAGGAATGTGGTTGGAAAAAAGGAATAATTCCTAATGTTCTACATAGCACAGCAGGGTAACTATGATTGACAGCAATTAATTTTATGTTTCCAAATAGGTTGTAAAGAGGATTTCAAATGTTCCCAACCAAAGAAATGATAAATATTTGAGATGATAAGTATGCCAATTAACCTGATCTAGTCATTACACATTGTGCATATGTATTGTAATAATGTGTTTTGAAATATCACATTGTAAATCATAAATGTAAGCAATTATTATGTGTCACTTAAAAATTTTATATATAAATATTTTAAAGTAAGCAGTGAAATCTTTTTTTCGCCCATATTTATCCTTCCTTGGATATATCCTTGTGCCCAATTTGAACTCAGAATTTAAAATTAGCTCGTATGGTCCTTAAACAAGTAAAAAATATTTCAAGAACACTGGGAATCACATCCTTTTATCATATCATATTTAGCACCAAATTAATATAGTAGTTAATCAAAGAATGAAGGAACCATTGCTAGGTCCTGTTAAAATAGGAATGACAAATACACAGCAAGAAATCACCACAAAAGAGCCCCACTTAAGTTGACAAGCTCCTGAGGGAGACTAGTGGTGTTGGGAGATGCCATCTTATTTGTATTTCTGTTAGTATATTTTTATGATTTTATGATTGCACTGCCTTATTTGGATCTGAATTTTATACAACATTTAGAACAATAACTATCAACGCCATAGCAGAGGAAATGTACAATTCTATCCCCTTCCTCTTTTTCTTTTATCAGACCATATTCCCATAACCTTGTCTTGGTATCATTTTTATTTTGTTTGGATTTTTGTCATAAATTCTGTGTTTGTTATATAGGCTCCCTCTGAAGCATTGAATAACATATGGGAACAAATATGAAATAGCTAAACATTTGAATCGCAGTCTTGCCAACCCTCATATCCTTTCAGTTGGGGCAGAAAACCTGAGCAAACAGGCATTGCACTAGACCATGTCGGCAGTAAAGCAAGCCATGGTCGGGTTACCAAGGGAATGGATTCTGGTGTTTTGTTTTCCATACCAAGGCCATTTTTTTCTTTTCCCCTAAAGATCAAATCTGGTGGTTCATTAGCTATTCTGGCTGATCTCAGCTTCCGCTGTGCATGCTCTTGTCTTCCCAGCCCCACACTCCAGGGGTTTGATAGAACAAGGTTAATACTTGGAATCACGGTCAGGAGCAAATTGATTACAAGTAAAGGAGGTAAAGCTTGTCTGTCACCGTCTCCTTATGGCCTCATGTTAAACAGACAGTTGCATCAACTGAAGTTTTAAAATTCTTTTTTTTCCCCTTGACATCTGTAACAGAAAACACTATTTCTCTTGAACCATATGCCACTAAGTCTGATTAATTACAATCAAGATAGACTGATGATATACCATTGAAAATAGCTAAACTCCACCAATAACTGATTCCTATGAGTGTTAAATAATCTTTCCCTTTCTTGCCCCCACCACACCCAGTCTGCTGCTATTTAACCAGCATTTGATGAACTTTTCTTCTATGCTTGGTAGATACGAAAAAAAACAATCTCTTTCTTGCACACTTCTAGAAGTTGCTATGCATCTAGATTTTGATGTGAATGGTATTCCCAGGGAGTTGTGTAATTACAATCTGCCCATCCAGACAAGGCACTACACAAGGGCAAAGAAGGGGTTGTCATCACGATGAGTTATGAGACACCTTTTGTGCCCTTTCAGAACTTATAATTGGGAGAGGGGCAACTGCAGCTTACTTACTCTAACTAGTAGCTCAGATTGTATTTATGTCACTGTAGATATCTGAATAAAGGGGTCCATGATCAATAAAGAGGGTGTAATGAGTTTTGCCTTCAAATGGGGTGCAGAAATCAGAAAAGACCTCAAAGACATTATGACATTTGATTTGGATGTTTTAGAATGAGTCATACTTTGACCTGAGGGGAGCAGAGTGTGGGTCAGGGTGCAGTTGAGAATAAAAAGAATGTCACTGTTGCCTACAATTGTCTGGGGTGATCACTAACTGAGAACAGTTTAAACATTTTTTTTCTTGTAATTTGAAGGACACAAACCATGGCCTCTCTCTCTCAGTGAAAGACCATTCTTCTCTAAATTGTTTAATCTGCAGTCCCGATTTATTAAGATCTGTGTGGCTTGTCTTGGGAGTCTGAGTAATCACAGGCATTGTATAGGGGAATGCATTTGCATGACATTATAAGAATGTCAAGTTGTCTTTCAAAACTGAGTATAGATAAAAGGCTCACCAGTGCCTGGACTATCTCTGAGGGCTAACTGTGGGAACATCCGCCCATGGCATTCCCTTTACTGTATGCACACATTTCAATCAGTCCGAAAGGCCTTCTGTCTACAAAAGGCTGGACAGTCCTCACCTCTCACTCATAATGCCACATTAGCATTTCTATTCTCATGTACTGTGGTCATAAGAGGCTGGGAGATCTTTGGAGAGACATTTCTCAACCTGTAGACACAAAAGGGGTCTCTGAGCCTTCTGAAGGGTTATCAACTCAGTGGGGTAGATGTCTGTTAAAAGACCCCATTTTGCACCACATCACCTCCAAAGACTGAAAGGGAAGCATTTGGGGAAAGCAGAAATGGACGTAGGTTATTCAAAGAATGAGGTTGTAATAAAGAATATTAAAGAAAATGGTGTATGCACATGCTACCTTCTTTGAGCAATTTTCCTCAGTGGCATTGACAGTTAATCCCCAGAAGATCTTCCCTCTTTAATCCCTGACGGTATTATTTTTGCAAAGGTACAGGCAGATGGATACATTCTGAGACTCTAGTAAGTGTTTCTTGAGCTATTCAATTTCAAAAAGTTTGAATGTTTTTACCACAAAAAAAACCATTTTAGGAGGATTTTCCTGTTGATCTACATGTTGGCCGCCAAATTGTGCCTTTCAAAAATGTTGTATACAATAAATGGTTGTGTATAAGCAATTAATTAAAGAATCTATTTAATACTAGAAGTGTTTGGAAGCATTGGTTCTAAAATCAAACTCCATAGGTTAATGTGTATGGCACACCAACTGAAAAACATCATGCAACTTTGCCTTAGTTTCTCTATCGGAAAAATAGGGATTAAGTGTAGGAAATCATGTCATCAGAGTGCCAGGAATTTGGCAAATATTTAACAGCGCTTAGATAAAAATTATTTCCCAAAAAATTCCTTTGGTGCCAGATGTAGCCAGACATAATTTCTAAATAACATGAAATAATTATTATTAACAAATTGAATTGATATGATGCCAGGCCAAAGCAAATAAGATATTTCATGCAGCTTATAATGTCCCTTTAAGATAAAGATTTTCTCAAGATTCACTTTTTTGAAATACTGAAAATAACTTATAGATTTGGATGCCTATTATATGGGTTAGGAATCTGTTTGACTGCAACTAAAAGTGACCTAAATAAGTAGTACAATTTCTTATGGATCAAAGTTCCTATCATGATTCAGGTGCTCAAAAATGTATCTGAGGAACAAGCTATTTCTGTCATTTTGTTCTAGCAGACTGGCCTTTTGGGCTTATGCTATTTACCCCAGGGTCACAAAGTAGCCATAATATCCAGACCTCCTACCAGCATCACTGTCTTGAAGGAGGAATAAAGCTCATCACCAGATGATCTATTATTTCAATCAGTAAAGCAAAAGCTTTCCAAGAAGTGCTTCCAACAGAGATCTTCTTATATTTCATTGGCTAAAACTGTCAGGGGACTCTGGAAGAGCAGGTAACATGATTGTCCTGGGAAGACTAATCATAATCTATCAGCTGAAGCTGAGGCTATGCTAGCCTTAAAAAATAAAATAAAAATCGGCACCTTTAGCATAGAGCAGTGGTTCTCAAACTTTAGTGATCATCACAATCACCTGAAGAGTTTACTGAAACAAAAATTTCCAGTTTCTACTCCCAGAATTTCTGATTCAGTAAGTCTGGGGCAGGGATCAGGAATTTGTATTTCCAGCTAATTCCCAAGTGAGACAGATGCTGATGTGAAGACCACACTGAGAACCCCTGTATAAAGTCACAAACTTTTTCTATAGAGTCATATATTGGGCTGGGGTTGTGGCTCAGTGGTAGAGCGCTCGCCTAGCCTGTGTGCAGCCCGGGTTTGACCCTCAGCACCACATAAAAATAAAAAGCATTGTGTACAACTAAAATAAATAAATAAATATTAAAGAAGAGTCATATATTAAATATTATGCTTCCTAAATATATAGTCTTTGTCCCAAATTGTAGAGCAAAAGCAACCATAGAATATACATGTGCCAATGAGTACAGCTGTGTTTCAATAAAATCTTTTTTTTATAAAAAGTAATGTGAACTAGCATTGGTATAGAGGATGACAGGAACAAATTTTGGGTAGTGTTTCCATTATTGTAGCAGCATAGCAAATCACTCTATTGTCTTATGTTCATGGATTCTGTGGATTATGAAAAGGCACAGTGGTGATGACTTTTTACTGCCCTACAGTGTCTGTGACTTCAGCTGGGAAGAATTGAATGGCTGGGGTTGACTTGAATTCTTGAGGGCTAGAATCATATGGAGGCTCCGTTCACATGCCTGGCACCTAGGCTGGGATGACCAAGAAACCCTCATTGCTCTGCTTATGGACTGAAGCACCAACATGTTGCCTCTCCTTTTGACTTGGATACACCAAAGTGTCTGAGTTTTGAGAAGGAGACTTCCCAGAAGACCAGGGTAAACTTCAAGGTCTGCATTGGCCTAACTTTGAAAGTCATGACCATCACTTGTATCTTATTCTATTGGGGACAAGTGAGTCACAAGCCCACTAAAATTCAAAGAGAATTAGATTTTGCTTCCATGAGAGAATAACAGAATCACCTTATTGAAAAGCATGTGGGATGGGAGATGTTTTGTGGTCATCTTTGGAAAATACAGTCCTCCCTAAGAAGATGCATAACAATATATTGTGCACTCTCTGAATGATTGTTAAGTTTCTCGAGATTCCCATTAGAAGTCTATGTCCTAGCATCAGAGCAGGGTTCATCCATACATCATATGAGAACATATGGGTTTGACCTGACCAAAGCTGCTGCTTTCACATGTCCTCTCCTCATTGCTTGTGAGGTCAGCCAGGTCTTATTGATTTCCTGTTTCTGAAGACCTTGGCCAGCTCTGAGGGATATAATCCAAACAAGTGAACAAAGAAAGAAAAGCTGAATGGGTTCCAGCCATGGTTCAACATCATCATTTAACAAAAACCTTGAATTTCTCTTTTTGTGTGTGTAAGAATAATGACAAGGCACAATTCACCCTCTCAAACAGCTTATGCTATTTGGGGAAATTGGACCTATGCTTACAAAAGTGATAAATATCTGTAGGGAGACGCATATGGTATGCCAAAAGAAATACATTTTGATGGCTTTAAAATGAGGCTGAGATTCTTCTCTGCTGGATAGCTGAAAAAGTTACCCCAGGGAAGGGATATATTGATTTGAATTTTGCAAAATAAAAGGGATAAACGGAAAGGAGGAGAAACTGTTTTATAGAAAGAAGTACTTAGCACCTGATGATATAAGAGGAGGAGACTAGGCTTCATCAGAGTTGGGGAATTGATCATTAGGACAGAAGAAAAGAGTGTTTTCTGAGAATGGGAGATAGCATTGAAAAATAGCAATGGTTGTTATGTTGAACAGGCTCCTGTGTAGCATCTAATCTTTGGTTAGTTTCCATGGTGCAATGTCTGGGGGTGAGGTTGGCCTTACCATTCTATCCTCCTTCGTCACTAGCCTTCTGTTCCAGGACCATCTGTCCTGGTGTCCAGAGTCCACTTGTCCTTCTGGTTATACCAGTCATAACAAAGTATAGAATGGGCTTTTCAGTACAAAACACTCACCAAAGTACATTACACTGGACTTTGATGTAACCGCAGAAATATTAGGAAGACAAAACAACAAACACTCAAATAAAAAAACCAAAGATAAATTTGCCCTAAGGCAAATACTTTGATTATTTTTTTTTTAATGTTCCCCTTACCATTAAACTATGACATCTTAGAATTAGGGCAAATGCAATTTTTGGTTTAGAATATTAAAGAAACCCTTCCCCATATGTAAACTTCATTTGAGAATTTCAGAGTAGACATTTGCCTCTAATTTTGGGGGTGAACCCAGTGTTTGATAATTATCCAACTCCCTTTGGCTTTTGACAAAGTAGCCTATAATTATGACCTTGAGAAACTATTCCATTGAGACAGGTTCTAGTTATCCACTTCTTGAAGGTCTAAGAAGTGAACTCTGACAACATCTTTGGACAGTGTTTAATTTGCACAACAGGGTCCCAAGCACTGGCGTGGTCAATGAGTCAGTACAAATTCTGCCTGCATGTGGTTGAAAAACCCTATGCTTGCCTCACTTTTAAAACAATCACCTTGATAGTATGCTACTTAACACTTAAGAATCCAACAAGAGTCCATTTTAATCCTATAAATCAGTGACCTCTCTAGTTCCAAAAGTTGACTGGGCCTATAAACCACGCCAAACTTTCAATTGAATAACACTTGATGGTGTGTTTCTTTATGAAATGTGAAGTGCTTTCAAAGCATTGCCTTATGGCACAGTAATGAAAACTTATTTTAGAGCATGCATGTTGTCAAAAAGTCACAAAGGTATGTTAAGAAAGTTTTCTGTATATGAGAGATGGGTTACTACCAAGCAAAGAGTCAACTCTCCTTTTCCAAGTACACTCACAAAATCAATACTTGGATCAAAACCAAAGTAATACTCTGAAGAGTTACCTGAACAATTTCCCACATCTCCTAATTTAGAGAATGCCCTCATCCTTTTTAAATAAAGTGTTTACTGACCACCTATTGTGCAGAAAGTCTGTCTTAAAGGTTAGATTTAGAGAGCAGACCAAAGAAGAAAAATACACAGTCATTGGCCTCAGTGAATGTATACTTTGCTTATGGCAATGTTGTACTACTACTACTAATAATAATATTGATAGCAATAATTCTGATAATTAACATTTATTCAATGATAATTTTCACATGCTATGTACTGCCACAGGCAACGTATTATTTAATCTTTGTAATAACCCTATGATGTAAATCATAACCTTCATTTTATAGATAAAGAAACCAAAGCTGCAAAGATTAAGGTTCTTGTGTTTGGATAAGTTATTCTAGCAACTAGTGGAGCTAGGATTAGAACCCAGATTCCCTTGTCTTCGAACTTGATGTTCTTCCTAAATCACAGTTTTACTTACAGAATAATGTATCAAGACTTAATAACTAAGTGGTAGGCAAATGGTCAAAGCTGAGTTGGTATCTGATGAAAATGTTGAATTCATTCTGCAGGAAGATCAGAGTTTGGGAAGCCATTTGGGGTATAGGGAGGAAATTAGAGACAGAACATTTATAGAAAAGTCTCCTTTATGAAAAAATGAATGATCACACTGTGAACTGGATGTTAGACATATCAAACTAGCTGGAGAGAAGAGCTTAGATAAAATGAAATTTTATGTGGTAGTCTGGTGGTGGAGCTGTCTCTGGGCCACTACATTTTGTTTTTTAGGTTGTTCACTGTGTAAAAGCACACAGCAGAAATATACGTTGGGTGAGACTCCACCAACAAACAAGTACCTGTGGCTATTTCCCCAAGGCCTTCTCTCCTTATCATAGCTCATTTAGCCCACCTGTGGGACAAGCAGGAAGAGGTCACTCGCTGTGAGTGGCTCTGAACCAATGACCAATGAGGGGTGAATCTTTTTTATACCCCAATGTCCTGTTCCACCTGTGGAATAACTCTGAGGCATTTCTTATACTGTCTCCCAGAGCAAGCTCACCAGACAAACTGAAATCTAGTTGCCTACAGTGGTTACTGATTCTACAATGTATCCCTTATTGACTCATTCCTCTACTTTTCTAACCTTTTTACTGGTATTTCCTAGGCTTGGCTCCCAAATAAGAAATTTTCACTTAAATCTGTGTCTCTGGGGTCTGTTTCTGGAGAAACTCCATTTAAGACAGATTAAACCTGCTTCCCACAAAGGCACAACATGGGTTAGCTACTGCCACAAGGACCTGAGAAGCTCAATCTTTTCATAGAATAGGCAATGATAAAGAACCTGCACAGAGCCCGGCATGGTAGCGCACACCTGTCATCCCAGCACTTTGGGAGGCCGAGGCAGGAGGATCGCGAGTTCAAAGCCAGCCTCAGCAATGGTGAGGCACTTAGCAACTCAGTGAGACCCTGTCTCTAAATAAAATACAAAAAAAGTCTGGGGATGTGACCCAGTGGTCGAGTGCCCCTGAGTTCAATCCCCGGTACCACACACACACACACACACACAAAAAAAAGAACCTGCACAGGTTCCTGAACAAGGGTTGGAGCACAAGAGAGAAATGATTCTAGCTCCTGTATATCACTGTTATGGTTTGGATATAAGATGTCCCCCCAAGTATCCCGTGTCAATGCAGGAATGTTCAGAGCTGAAATGATTGGATTTCATTTGAGGATTTCATTTCTTTGCAATTAAATCCTCAAACTATCATGCTAGGCGCTAACGATAGACAGGTGGGGATGGCTGGAAGATGTGGATTGCTGGGTATATGCCCTGGAAGGGCTCATTTTCCCCGTGGTACCCCCACTCCCAACTTCCTGGCCTCCATGAGGTGAACAGCTTTCCTCTACCACCATGCCCTTCCTCCCTGATGTTCTGCCTCACCTCTGACTCAGAGCAATGAAGCCAGCTAACCATGGGTTGAGCCTCTGAAGAAATGAGCCCAGAATATTTTTTTCCTCCTGTAAGTTGGCCTTGTGAGGTAATTTGATCACAGAGATGTAGCACTGACTAACAAAATCATATCGTTCACATGGAGGGGCGTACATGGCTGGGCAGAGCCTGGAACCTAGGGAATTGAGTTTTGCTGCTATTATTTTGATTAACTAAAGGCAAGTAAAGAGAGCTTGTATTAGCTGGGAAGAGGTTAAAATGAAAATAAGGAGTATATCTAAAACTCCTCTGATTGAGAACCAGTGGGGACTGATATCCAGTGAGTTGGTAATGGAGGAGTGGAAAGGAGAGAAGAAGTAAAAATAGCCTTCTTTGAGAACTGGGAGTGTAGCTGTGCCCTTGGCAGTTTTGATCTATGTCTAATTTGTAGCCTCTGCTTATGGGGTAATATTTATTGGTCTTGAGAATTTCCTAAAGCAACCTTATAGTTCACCAGAATGGTACTCATTTCTCCAAAAGAACAGACCCTGTGAAACCTTCAGAGATATAGTCAGTATTTCATATGAGTTTATGGATTTTTCTCCAGCCCACTCCAATACACATAAAATTTCTTATCTCTCTTTTCCCTGCAATGAAATCCTCAAACATGTCTTTTCTCTGTGTGAATAAGAATATAGGAATTTCTTAACAACACACCTTCTAACTAGCGATCAGAGCCACATTTTTAATATACCAATGCCAGGATCTGCTTAACAATTAATTCTGGTGGCCCTCTCTCAATATCACAGCCGATGGCAGCCTCATTTACACTTGTTCAATGAAGATACTGAAATGTTTCCTGCCAGATAGTAAAAGGGAACTTATACTTACCAGCTCTCACTTTGCACAGCTTTTCAAGCCACTTAGTACCTTTCAAGCGTCTGGAAGCTAATAGAATGTTCTTTATACATGGCTTACTTGATGGATCTCACAGTTGCCCAGAATTTTTGCTTATTTGTTTATTATATATGCATGTGATTATCTATGTATTGCTAAGAAGAAAACATAGTGGTCTTAATTGTTGTGAAGTGAGGAAGCATTTCATAGTTGGAACTTTATATTGTTTTTCAAAGAATAGAGCTCTCTGAAGTCCAAGTGAAACTTTCACCAATTACCAGTGTCTTTAACCATTTTAATTTTGCCTTTCAGTGTATTGACAAAATATCCAGTTGTGAAGGAAAGAGTATTCAACCTTAAAATGATGTAATTTTATGCCATTTGAAAACTGCTAAGAACAATATATCATTATTTAAATGAGCCAGGTGAAGGAGAAATTCCATGACCTTAATTTTTCCATGGAAATTAAGGGGTTCTGAAAAGGACAGAAAGTGATATTCAGGAAACTTTGCCAACAGACCAAAAAAACAATTTCTCAGGGTGACGGGTTTGAGTTATTTCATCTCCATGCTAAAAATGAGCCAAAGGTATATTTACTCATTGGCCCCAAGTAAATTATTGATCTCCAATTGGAGGAGATCATGACATTTATTTGGCATTTTCTTATGGACAGAATTTACAGTGTGCTATCCATATATATATATCTCCATATCCATAATATGTATTTCCATAATACTTACAATAAAGGTAAAAATATGTTCACTTTGATGGGATTTCTTAGTATATTTTTCTTCCACATGAAGAAGCTGATCACACTGGCTCCCTCCAATAGCAGGACTAGGGTTCCAGGAATCATAGGTGGAACAATCAGATAAAATCAAACGTTATATCATATCAGGTGTCAGTAGCACATACAAATTGATTTTTGTTCTAAATTGGTCAGATTATTGTTATATTATTCCAATGATGATCCAGTGGAAAGAGACAAAACTAGCTGGAGACGTATAAGGATGAAAGCTTGACCTTCATTACCCCACGATTTTAGTGACTAGAAAAGTAAACTGGCTGTGGACCATTATGTAAGTTTAGAGGGAAATCCATCTCCTGAATTTACTGTGGGTCATAGTTTGCTTCTTACTTTAACACAAACACCTCTCCAATACAGAATATACAAGATGAAGAGACAAGGTGGCACTGTTCAATACACTCCACTAGCCACATTTGTCCACTGAGTGATGGAAATGTGGTCAGTTCAAATTGGGCTGCATTATAAAACACACCATGGATTCCAAAGCCTTAATACCAAGAAAGTGCACATTAGCACATTAAAAATTTATATATTCCCAGCAGCTCAGGAGGCTGAGGCAGGATGGCTGGTTCAAAGCCAGCCTCAGCAAAAAAAAAAAAAAAAAAAAAAAAAAAAAAAAAAAAAAAAAAAAAATTATATATATATATATATATATATATATATATATAATTATAGGTTGAAGTTTGAAGTGATAGTGTTTGAATATATTCAGTTAAATGAAATTTAAAAATTAAGCTTACATTTCTTTTTACTTTTTTAATGTGGCATTAGAAAATTGTAATCACATTTGTTGATGACAATATTTCTATTGGACAGTCCTGGAACCAAGGATACTAACTGTATTGGACTAATATTTTTCTTCTTCACTCTCAGAAAAGAAAGAAATTGAGCTTGTTTTAATTTATGTGTCCTTTAATTCAGTCAAGAGCATCACACCTATGAATCTAATATATAATGATGCCAATAAACCCATCTAAGTAATGAGGCCAACTACATATTTTACAAATTAAAGGTTTACAAATGTTTCTGAATTCTATATACATACACAAAACTATTAAGAATATTTATTATTAAAAGTATAAAATTTTACATACACAAAACTATTAAGATTTATTATTAAAAAGTATAAAATTTCAGCATGTTTGTATTTTCTTTGCAAAAATATTAGTAGTAGTAGTATCAACTTTATTTTCAATAAATTTTGTTTCACTAATAAAATTGTATTTTGTGAGGTGTGGTGACACACCCCTATAATCCCAGCTACTTGGAAGGCTGAGGCAGGAGGATCACAAGTTCCAAACTAGCCTAGGCAATTAATTTATTTTTTAAATTTAATTTATTTTTTAAATTTCAAAATTTAAAATATAATAATAACAAATTTAAAAAGTCTGGGGATGTAGCTCAGTGGTAGAGTGCCCCTGGGTTTAATCCTCAATACCACATGCACAAAAGGCAAAAAGAAAATGAAAGAAAGAAAGGTCTAGGTTTCAAAAACAAAATCCCATAATTATCATTTGATGGACTCTCCTAGTGACTGACTTAAATGATACTTGTTGGGAAATTCAGAATCTGCTCTCAAAGTAAATAATGTCAATTTATGAAACTACCTTTGCAACATTTCAATCATGTATAGAAATGTGTTTTTTTGTTTTGTTTTCTTTTCTTGTCTTTTAGGAGGTTCATGTCTCAGTATCTCTACTCTAAAGCATCCTGCTGGGTGGGAGAATTGTTTTGGGAGAACAGATTCATTGAGGAAAAGGGTTGTTGAGATGACATCATTGTCAACTTCTATCTTGAAGTGGCCGTCTCTCATAAGTTGGGAACTCTTAAAATATATAAGCTATTATCCTAAACTGTAGAGATATGAAGACATTTATTCAAAGTATGTGTCGTCTAAAACTCTTCTAGATTAAGCCACCCCTTTTCTACATCACAACTATTTCATGGTGAGGTTCTTAAGAAATAAATCATATTTCTATCCCACTCCTAAAATCGCAGAGTGGATTTCCAGTGCACTTGAAACCAAATCTTACTGTAGCCCACTAGAACTTACATGAAGTTGTCATCTTCTCTCTTCACTCTTCCCCTTCATGCTCTACTCTCCAGCTAGCTAATGCTTCAGAGTCTTTGCCTCTGTCATCTCCTCTTCCTGGAACTCTCTCATAAAGCTTTATAATAATGGTAAATAGAGGGAGTATCAGCCCTATGGCTACGTCTGTACTGCCTTCTCTGGCCACCTTATCGGAAGTAGTTCCTCTACACTTCGGTCAGTTCATTTGGATCTCATTTCCCTATTTAATTTCCTTCATAGTGCTAATAAGTATCTGAAATTACCTTATACTTTATTTTATTTAGCTGCTTATTGTCCATATCTTCTTTCTAGAATTGAGAACACCATCCTATCTCTTGTATTTGGTGATTTTTCCCTCATATCCATTTTTATGCCAGCTTATTAAATAGATGGATAAATGAAATATGATGAAATCAAGATAGAAGGAATTCAGGGTGCTAGTGGAGGATATGGAGGTGGCATCTAATCTAGATTAGGGTGTTAAAGAAGTTTTCTGAAACGTATACCACCTTAGCTGACATGAGATGGATTAGCAGGAGTTGGCCAATCAGCAAAGAGTTTTACCTTCTGGGAAAAAAAGCAAAAGTTTGGTGGACAAAAAGACAAAGGCACTTCCATGCTCAGAGAACTACAAAAAACCTCAGTGAAACTGCAGTGAGAAATGGGAGTAGTTTTGAGGTACAAAGACAGGTAGGCAGGGGCTGGATATGCAGAGTCCTGACATTTCATAAGAAGTGATGTATTAGAAGCCTGATTTAGACTGGTATAAACACAGCTGTCTGAGCATTCTGCAGAAGGAGACACACCTATTTGTGAGTTTGCTCACTCCACCCCACCCCATGTTTAAACTCCTCATGAGATTTTAAACTAGACAAAGTCAGAGTCTGTCTCCTACTTCATGATTCCTCCTTCACATGTAACACAATGCCTTGTACAAGACAGGCTTCCAGAAAATGCCTTTTAAGTTCAATTGAGTCTTTTCTTATATTATTCTACAGGCCATTATCCAAACTGATATTTGGGGCTGCCTAGATTATTCTGAGACATCACACAAAGCATAAGAATAACTCATGCTCCATTGATCCTCTGTAATAGTTACTTTGAATTAATATGGAGAATGGACATGCACAATAAATTGACATGCTCCAAAGCCTTTCACTGTGGAAAAATACCATCCTGACAATAAAGAAGCCAGGAGAGACCTTTCAGAGATATGGATAACATTTCTTTTTTTCCTGAGTAGGAACTGATAAAGAGAAGCCAGATGAATTCCTGGTATAGTAGTAAAAAAAAAATCCAGGGCTCACCTGAAAAAAATCTACATCCTGTGGGAATCATCAATTCTGAAATGTCTGTTCATTTTCCAGAGATTAATCTTCATTTGATAGGGTTTTAGCAAGGTTTTGAAAGACATCTGTAGTACTTCTAGTACTAAGCTAAGTAAAGTTTACTTTGCTTTTGTCTCTTCAGTGTCAGGACAAACAACACCCTGATTGTGCATCATGCCATAAACTACCTCCCAGGGTCACATTATTTTCAGCAAAATTAAAAGTCTTAAAATTTGCTTCTCATTATTATGACAGACAAATATTTAAAAAAGGAGAAATAATATACGAAGAATAATGATGTTTGCTATACTCAGAATGTGAACTAGCAGATTCATGTTTCCCAGGAACATCTTGAAGTCTTAGTTTGTATGATTGATTTGTTTCCCTTATTGTAATTTGTATGTCTTTATATCAGTGTACAGCATATTGCCTTAGTCATTATCATTTACCTGGAAAAGCACAAGCTAAAGTAAATTATGAAACAGCTTGAATCAGCTCAAGCCATTGGACATTTCTGAAACCTTGATGTACCACTGGTTCATAGACAGCCCATTGCTTCCAAGACTGACTACTTCTTAATATCTCTGTTCCAAAATGGCAAAAGCTCATATGAAAGGCTGACACTCTGTAAAGTCATGTTCAGTCTCCAAGTCCACTGATTTCCTATGAGACATCCCTGTCTTAGGAGAGACAGGAACAGAAAAAAGTTTTGTTCCTTGCCAGATACCAGCTGAATAGAATTAAATTTATTATCAAACCTTTACTGTTGAAGTGTCCCGAACTCCATATGTCTTAATAATTACAGTGTGATATGTGCATAAATAGGGAAGAAACCAAATAGTCCACATATTTCACAATTAATGTTAAACAGTTTGATTTATATACCACTGTTTTGACTACAAGTTTTTGTCTTCCATATTCAGGGTGTTTGTGGAAATGCATTTTAAAATCATATTGCATACTTGGTGGGAAAGAATTTTCTCAAGGAAAAAATATCATTTAGAAATGAAGCAGGTTAATCTTTCTGCCATGGCACCTTTAATGAAGTTAGATGAGAAGGACAGAGGTGGGAAAAGAATGAAAAGAGAGGAAGAACTTAAGAGGGTCACATAACATCATCGTAGAAGATGTTGCTCACATCATGTTCATATTCCTTGGAACTTAATATTTCATGGTGGCCCAGTGAATTTTCACCTACTAGTATCTGCAGTGCTGTGCTTTGTTGCATAGTGGTGGAAAACTTCACTGCCGGAAGAGGGGTACTCTGCCCATGGCAGGCTGCCAGTGCCAAGCAATTAACATTCATTGGAACCTTGCCCTCAGTCAATGATTCTCCTGTAAATAAATGCCCAGATCCCCTCTTCTTGGGTGCCGCAATTCTAAGCCACTTATTTTATACTGCTCCTCCCAGTTTCCTGCAGCATTAAGCTCCTGTGCCCTGATGTGGTATATGGCTTAATAACTCACCTTTTTTTTTTTTTTTTTTTTTTTTTGTGGTACCGGGGATTGAACTCAGGGGCACTTGACCACTGGGTCACATCCCCAGCCCTTTTTGGGGGGAGATTTTATTTAGAGACAGGGTCTTACTGAGTTGCTAAGTGCCTCGCCATTGCTGAGGCTGGCTTTGAACTTGCAATCCTCCTGCCTCAGCCTCCCAAAGTGCTGGGATTACAGGCGTGCGCCACCGTGCCCAGCAATAACTCACCCTTTTATTAACTACCTTCCCACCTCTGTATCACTTACCCACTCTTTTCATGTTTCCTGGGATCATTTTCCAAATCAAGCATTCAAACTTCTACCCTATTCTTAGGCTCTCCTCCTAGTGGAACTCAAATAAAATAACTGCTATATCTATCTGTTCATAGCAGTTGGTCTATGGACTACATTAATCAGGATTAGAGAATCTTCTATTTAAGAGTTGATGATACTGTATTTAACTGGGTCACCTTGCTTTGCTCAATACCCATCACAGGTACATGTTTCATAAATATTTTCTTAGTGTAGACTAACTCCATGGGTGGAAAGCCTAGCACATTTCTTTTTTTTTTTTTAATATTTATTTATTTGCTTTACTTGTACACAATGCAATGCATTTATGTTTACGTGGTGCTGAGGATTGAACCCGGGCCGTGCACGTGCTAGGCGAACGCTCTACCACTGAGCCACAACCCCAGCCCCAGCACATTTCTTGTCCATAGTCAATGCCTAGTAAATGTTTTATGAGATGAAGTTTCATAATTATGTCCTTGGCAGTGGAAAGGTCTATGTCTAATTTTTAATTATGTCTAGGACAATGACAGAATCTGTAGTGGTTGAAGCCATCTGGTTAAAATCCACCTGCTTATATAGGTATTTTGGAGGAGAAGGGGCACCTTATCCATCTTAGCCCATCTGGAAATAATTCATCACCAAAGCCAACTTTCGAGATCTCTCTAGACACCTCACTCACTTTTTCAAATGAGAAGGATCTGATTTCAAGGGCTGGAAATGTGAATATGAGAGGGAAGATTTTATTACTCAGAGTGCAGCAAGGTGAGAGTGTGTTTGAGTTTGGTAAGATGCACATAACTTACTTTCTGGACACCTCTTTAAAGTGTCTTAAAGCTTAAAAGATAAAGGATCCAATCAATGGGTTTTCACTCAGCTATTTGACCCTAAGCTAAAACTGTGTGTCATATTTCAACAGGGTTTTTGTTTTGTGTGGCAAAACAATTTTCTCCCCTTTAAAATGCAATCTTAGATGAAATGGAGCTCTAGATATCTGTACAACAGCTGGTATTCATATCCTATCACTAGATGCCACCTTGTTTCTCAATCTTATAGTCCCCTGGGATGACGAGAAATGAGAGGGAATGGTTAAAAATGTAGGGAACACTTCCACTTGAGTGATGTCTTCATCATCACAGTAAAGTGAAATATTGTGAAAATTATCCAGATCATTTAAAGTCTAGAAAATTTTATACTAAACAATATAGTTAACTAAGGTAAAGATTTCCTGAAAAAATTATTGCCTCATGTTGAACTCATGAGTCTAACTTTTAGATTTGTAGTCAAATTGTATAACTTTTCCTCCTTCCTTCAGTCAGCCTGTTGTCACTCACATGTAGGATGGGATTCTAGAAGTTGATAGAATTTGTTTTTTCCCCTGTGTTGATTATTAGATTTCAAAGCTTTTAAATTTGAAGACTATGTAAATCGTTCATTGGAACCTGAACACTTGAGGACTTATGAATATGCCAAACTAACATTATTTAGTCATGGTAAAAGCTTTTGTCCTTTCCCAAGCGTGCACACACACACACACACACACACACACACACACACACACTCACTCTCTCTCTCTCCCTCCCTCCCCCCATATATATATGTATATGTATAGATAGATAGATAGATATAGATTTAGATATAGATAGATCTCTATATATTTCTCTCTATATATTACACACACACACAAATACAGAAACATATTTTACATGTATACATGCTCTGATAGTTGGGACTTTATCTAATGGCTTAAGTGAGGGACCATGTTTTCTGCCAGTGGATGTTCAATACCTGCTTGCCCATTCACAGAAAAACATTATTTATTACCTTATCTCATGGAGTCCATTGAGAGCAGAGGCTTTTGTAAGTGCTGACTTAACATGTTGAAGACTCAACTATCATTTCATTCATATCTATTTGGCCAATAATCTCTGCTCATAGGCCTAATTGAGGTTAGATGGGAATAGTTCATGGTAGGAAGATCAATTAATTGATCAATTATAAATGATCTGGTAGATAATTCATCTGCTTGTTCCACTTATCAGATAATAATTTTTGTAAGTAGTCTGTGCTCTACAGGTGGCCTGTAATGACTTTTTTAATGCCAGGGTAGATCCACTGAAGCCCAAGAAGGTACTGAAAGCAGACCTTGCAATTAATCCGTGTAACCAGCCCACTAAACGGAATCTTTCTGGCAACATGAAATATTCACCTATCCACAAGTAGCATAGGCTTCACACTCTCATTGATTTCTAATGTTAACAAAGTAAATTTGGATTTTCATCATCTACAAGCTATCGAAATACGTACCTGCAGCCACTAAACTAAATTTTCTAGATGCAAATAGATGTACACAATTATAGACCTTATAGTTTATCAAGGCCTTGAAAACTCCTTTTTCCTTCAGCTCCTTTTATACTTGACAGGAACACTTATGTGGGAATGAGTGATGATCTACCCTCTGATCAGTTCATCCCCAGAGAGTAGGGCTCCCATAAGCTTCCATCTATGCTGTGTTATTAGGGAAGTCCAGAAGCAAAGAAAGAATATGGCAGGATCTATGTGCACAGTGGTCTTAGGGCCCTCCTGGAGAGCTGCAAAAGACCAAGATAATTTGGTTAAAATAGATAGAAGCACTTAAAACTCTGATAGTGACAAATTGATAAACTCTGATGGTGAAGAAGACCTGTTCTGATGGCTTAAATGAGGTGCCCTGTTTCCTGCCAGTGAGTATCCGATACTTACTTATCCACTCAGAAAAATGATGCTCATTACCTTATCTAATGGAGGTCATTGAGAGCAGAGGCTAAGCCTTTGTAAGTTCCCAAGATTCTTGTCACACATGCTCAATTAGCATTTCTTGTTATGGAACTTTTATTGGTTGGTATTTGATCTGGTTATCCTTATTGTAAAATAAAGCCACACAAAGTCAGCTATAGAAGGAGTACTTCAGGTATGCAATCCTCTTTTAATCAAAGCAAAGACAGAATTCTAATAAAAAGTGTTCTTAGAACCAATTTATAAAGTCATTACTCAGTGCTAAGAATAAAGAGATAAGCTGTGTTTATTTGGAATCTCTCTGATTGAACATTCTTGTTCGATTCATTAAAAAAATATTAGAAACTTTCTCACAATAGATCAGCTTGCCAAAAGATTATTTCTTTAGAGTATATTTTGCTGTTGCTGTTGCCGGTTTTGCTATGAGAAATGGTACTTTCTCCCCAAAATCACATTATTCAGTTTTGAACAGTGTCTCATGAATGTCCAAATTAAAAATCTAAACCTCATTTCTGACTCCCCATTCTTTACCACGAAGTTTTGACTTGCATCAAACTGAGCACGTTTTCTAGATGGACTGCATCTAATCAAGTACTGCCTCCTCCCTACCACCTCCCACATCTGTATTTTTCTCTCCATCTCCATTGTCAATATCTTACCTCAGGCCACTACAATATCTTTCCTGGATCATATCTTTCCTGGATCGTTGCCTCACCCTCATAGTTAATCTCCCTACAATTGCAATTCTGATTGGCCTATCTTCTCCCTGAAGTTCTCTTGTGGTCTCAAAGCCTGAAAGCATCCTCAGGGTGGCCTGGCCTGGCTCTGCCTGCTCTCTGGCCTTACTTAGCATTTTATGCTCCATATTCAAACTAACCACCAAACCACTGAGCTTCCCATGTAGCAATGCTTTCTTTAACTTCAGTATTTTCACTGAGTTTTCCTCTTTCTTCTTCCTTCATCCTTTGGTGAAGACCTGTTTGTTTTTTTTCGGGACTCAGAATGTGTTTTATCCCATCTTCTTGTGGCTTTTTTACACACAACCTGCAAGACCGGCTTTAGTATCTCACTGATGGGATCCTAGAGCCAGTGCTCTGTGCTGATAGGGTCTGCCTCAACCCTGACCACGCTCTAATAAAAGCAACCATTAACTTGCTTACTTCTCCCACCATAAAGTCAGGCACTGTGGCTTTTTTCAGTTATACATTCCTAATAGCTGGCACCATGTGCCAATTCTGTAAACATTTGTGGGACAAATGAAGTTAAAGGTCATATAACTAGTAATTGGAAAAGTCAAAAGTCAAAAAACACTCCTTAATTGTGGCATCATTTTTTAAAAAAAGGTTAAGTGTAGTGATAGAGAATAAAACTGCAGTTACTAAGAGTAGAGTGGACAATGGGGAGATGTAAGTCAAAGCATAGAAAGTAGCAGGTTTGTAGGATGAACAATTCTAGAAACCTAATGACATCATGAGGACTGGAGTTAATAAAGTTATATTACACTTGAAATTTTCATTAAGTAGATTTTAGCTGCTCTTGCCACAAAAAACACAACTATGTGAGATGACAGATATGATACATTGCTTCCCCATAGCAATCACTTTGCTCTCTATACATATCCCATAACATCACATTGTAAACTTCAAATATATACAACAAAATTTAATATTTTTTTTTTACAACCCACCTCTTTAGACCTCAAGTACAGTGCTGTACAGTGCTGTAATATCCATACCACACTCCCATGTCCTGGGAGAAACTAGAACCCACGCTGAAGCATGAATGACTATGGGTCAAGTACTTCTACCAACTACTCCTCTACCCCCTTCCAGTTCTGAGTACAGTAGTTAGAATAGCTTAAGATGATAGGCTATCCTCTAACTAAAACCCATTTGAATGAATTATATCAAAAATTTCATATTCTCAGTAGCCTCTCAGAATTGGGGATAAGACTTTTCTAAAAATCAGTTTTGACATGTATATTTTTAAGTGCGTTCATTGCTCTGTCTCTTTTTTCCTCCCTGTGAATTCTACTAGCAAGGCTTCACACTAAAGACTGCTTATTTTTATTGTTACAGTACTTCCTTTCTTTCCATTGTCTCTTCTCTTAAGAAGTCATTTGAGCTTTTCTAATGCACATTTGGTAATTCATATTCATGTTATACCAACATAAGGAAAATAGCGTCCCTCAGTTTTAGACTTCAGAACCCAAGATCCCCTGAATGCATTGTTTCACATCAGTGCGAGGCACCTCCTGCTCAACCTCCACAACTGGACAGCTCTCTGTGAAGCTAGCATTTACCTATTCAGTCACGCTTGCTGTCCAACAGGTTGACCAACACAAAGCCTTTGTCACATTGCAAACATCTTCTCTGTGTTTGCCATTTTTATTATCTTAGTGATGTCTTTTAATGAACACAGTTCTTAATTTTATTGAAATCCATTTTTTTCTCTTATAGTTTGTATATGAATTCCCTTAAAGCAATATTTACTTGCCCTCATATCATATCAAACAATGTGTATTATATTGTTTGTAAAATTATTTTTAAACAAGTCTTCACTTTATTATTTAAAGAGTAGTTTCTAGGGGCTGGGATTGTGGCTCAGTGGTAGAGCGCTCGCCTAGCATGTGGGCGACCCGGGTTCGATCATCAGCACCACATACAAATAAAACGCATTGTGTACAACTAAAGCAAATAAATAAAAAACAATCTAAAAAAAAAGAGTAGTTTCTAAATATCCAGCAATTTTCTCCTTTATTCTATTAATACTTCATTTCTCAGAACATATTGCAGAATACTTCGTTATGATTAGTATTTCTACTTGATATTTATTGTAAAGTTATTAGGTGTCTTAAAATTTAGATTTGAGGATAAGAAAATGTACAAGATGCTAATAATAAATTTCTTTCCCTGACACCACTGTGGTGTCTTTGTATTAAATAAAATCTAGACCCCCCCCCCATTTGGAAATGCTAACTCTTAGTTTTCTTATTGAAATTAACATTACATACTTGTATGTATATCCTATGAGGAGTGTGAAAATTGCATTATTTTAAATCACTGCATTTTTTGATTTCATGTCAGGACCTGAACTGTATAACATTTAGTCAGAACATTCGGTCTAAAGCTTTTGAAATCACATTAAGCACATTGAAATTCTGTCAAATAATTATTGCATGAATGCCTTGTCACTTTTAGTCAAGAAGCATTGAGAAAATGAGTAGCCTCATTAATCATCAAAAACACCAGAATGCACTTTAAGCATCAGGAAATTGGAGACAGGTAGGTCAAATCAATTGCCCAGGATGATACAAATTAAATCAAGGTCCAGCCAGGGAAAATAATCCAGCTTGAATCCTGAAGTCTATACATCTTTGGTGCATGCAGCTACCTGACAACAGAGCTAAAATTCGGTGCATATGGTTTGATAATAAGGTGTTGCTATAAACTATATTAATGTTCTCTAAGCAAAATTATATGTGATACTTTCTATGATTTTATTTAAATAATTGGATTTTACTTTATTTCTTTTATGGCTATTTTAAAGAATATTTATGGTGCCAGGTGCGGTAGAGCACACCTGTAATCCCAGGAGCTCGGGAGGCTGAGGCAGGAGGATCACAAGTTCAAAGGCAGCCTGAGCAATGGCAAGGTGCTAAGCAACTCAGTGAAACCCTGTCTCTAAATAAATTACAAAATAAGGATAGGGATGTGGCTCAGTGGTCGAGTACCCCTGAGTTCAATCCCCTTTACCCTCACCCCCCAAAAAAAGAATGGTTATGGTTAAGTTTACATGTTTAATGTCACAATTTAAATTTACTAAGCATTTTTGACATACAGGAGTAAAAATGAAAGTTACTGCACAATTTTTTGCTGCCTTTTAGTGCACTTGTATAGTAAAGAATGAACTGATTGATATCTAAAAAGGAACTTTTCTCTTTTGCATATAAAAATAAATCTTAAAACACTATTGAACTAATATTAATGAAATAAATTTAGTTTTGCTACTATTTGCTTAATAATAAGTCTCCATTTGTTATTTATAGAGTCAGATAGATCAGCCAGATTTTTCATATACATATTTGAAATTACCCATGAATGTGCATATATCCTACTGAATGTGCATCTGGAATTTTGTGGAGGAGGCGAGGAGATTTTAGAGATTGAGAGAGACCTATAAAGTAGGAAAGAGTACAGAAGATAACAACAGATGAAGGAAGGAGAGGGTGGACTGACTGCATTAGTGACAACTTACATGCTGAATTATAGTAATTCCTCTGTGTTCTGTGATGCTTATTAAACAGGATTCAGCCAATGCTCCCATAGGTCATGAACCAGCCAGCACATTGGTTTCCACTATAACACCTTCAAATAAAATGCTAAGTTAAAATTCATTGTAGCAGAGAATGGCTTATGGCTCACAGACAATAGCTCCTCTCCTAAATATATTCACAAATGCCTCATAAATGTTTGCTTGGGTGTTTTATTTAGAAACAACATGGATACATATTTGAAAGACTATTACTAATGACACAACAAAAGCAAACTGTAAAATATCTCTAATGAAACCTTTAAAATCTGCACTCTTCATATAGAGCGGACTGAAGAGACAGAAAAATGTAAGCTAACAGCAGGTGAGCTCTTTGTGATGTGTGTGCGTGTATGCATGTGTGTGTGTGTATGTGTGCGTGTTTAGCTGTGTGCAGCAAGTGATATTTGCAAAATAAGGGCTCATATCTGCTGAATAGAAAAGAGCTGCATTCAACAGACACATCTGCCAAGAAAATCCGGGGTTGTAATTTAGGTTTTATAGTCCGAGAATGACTAGATTGCTTCTAAAAGCACTACTTCTCCAATGTTTTTATTTCATTCCTTGATCAAATATGTCAGCCAAGGAAGAAAATGGTCATTTATTTCTTTTGAAAGCAGGAAGGAAGAGATATTTACCTTAAATAGCAGCCATCACAATGATCATAAAAATTTCCAACTATTTATCAACATGCCTGGTTTGCAAGTGCAATTTACTTAATCGGATTTGCACTCTTCAGTAACACAGCAGCTTCCATATTGGAGGTGGTAGAGTTATTCCAAGCTATGAGCAGGCCAGTCAAATGTACATATGGCAGTGTAATTGTCAGAAAATGTCCGTGTGTCAGATGGGGTCATGGTTTATAGTGAAAAAAAAAAAAAAAAAAATCCTGTTAGTGCTTCTGTAGCATAGGAGGAGACAGCTCCACTTTATTAGTGAAATTACGCTGGCTATGGATGACTGGCTGTTTTGATCATTTGCAGGCCAATTGTGAAGTCATAGATGGGGTCACTGGACAGCCCAATCCAACTCAGTCATTAAGACAACTGGAATAACCAGACTGTAAAATGGTTGGTCTGGTTTGTTCTTAATGATGTAATTGGATCGACCACAGAGAGATCCAATTAATTGCTGAGCAATTGGTGACTGTGGTGGTCTACCAATAAGCTGAGCTGTCAGTGATGGACTTGAATTGACTATATAGTTTCCTGATCAATTGCACAATGTGTTACTACCAAGTTGGAGGTTCAGTAGAATTGATTTAAATTTTGATTATTTCATTAAACCCATAGATGAATCACGTATTTTAAGCATATGCATTTGTTTATTTTATTAATGCAATACTTTTATAAGACATCAGTGATATATAATCCTATTTTAAGATATGGTTATTTTACCTTGCCTGAATACATTTCATTAGATTCATTCTATGATATTGTAAAGATCTGTAAGGAAATTAGTTACTTTCTAGAATAGGAGAGAAAATTCAAGTTTGAACGAAAATTGTATGTTTGGCTGGTGTAAGGAGTGAGAAGTATTCTTCCTTCACTCTTGCATGCCCAATATGAGAAGCTCACTGCATGGTCACTGTAGTCTATTCCTGACATGGCACTGCCAATCAAGTATTCTCTGCTTTTCTGAGTGACCTGTGGGAAAGAACGTGGCAGTAGCTTAGCATGGCATGAGGAAGTAAACAATTGTTACAATAATCTTGGGAGCAAATATGGAGCCAGTGAGTAGTTCAGTTCTCCCCCATCCAACAAGACAAACTGCCCATGATGATTCCCCTTTGAAGAAAAGACTTAGCGACTCACATAAGTTATTATTGGCCAGGGCTACTGTGTAGACCTAATTCACTGTACCTACCACTCACCTGTGCCTAGAATAGACATTCAACGTACATTTGTTGAGTAAGTGAAGGAATGTGGTTTTTTTTCCTAGAAATTTCTGAGTGGTTAATGTCAGAAAGTGTAAAGAAGTAGATAATCATTGCATTTTTACTTATTTTAAGAAAAGAACACATTAATGAGTTGGAAGTGGTTTGGGGGGTAAGTCAGTCCACCCGTGATATTTTTTATAATCTTTGACTTAAAGAAATAATCTATATTGAGTAATTATGCATGTCAACATAGGCATACAAGAAAACTTGTCCCAGACATTATATTCAGATACCTCACTCTAAATTGTTCTAGTTCTCATTATTATAGTTGCTGTCCCTAATAAAGAAATTAACCGGAAGGGTGGGGAGTAGCAGTAGGAGATGCAAAGGAGAAAAATAAGACCTTAATTGAAAACCAACTATGTGCAAAGTTCTATCATATATGCCATACTTTCATGAACTTAGTTTGGAAGATTATTTAATGTAAACATTTCCATAGAGATGGATATTTACACAAAAAGTTGGCCATTTTATGAGTAAACATTATCTTACTCAAGTCTTTTCTGTGCTTTTGAATGAAGAGATCTAAAACCAACTTGAAGCATTATTGCTGTGAAGTTGTTTTATTCCAGAATAATTGGGTTTGTTTCCTACAAAGGTATATTGTAACACAAATCAATTTATTGAACCACTTTGTCAAAGATGTTTAGTATGATACCTAATATGTCATGTGTCTGCAACACGTGAAGAGGAAAAGTTGTACAATGAAGGTTGGGAAAAATAAAAGTAGTGAAATAATGTTGTGTAAAGCTTATCTTTGAAATGGTATAGCTTTTAGTCTGTGTTTGTTATGGCCCTTCTAAAGTTCTCAGCATTTTTAGTTAAAAATGTGGTTGACATATGAACTTAAGGTTTTACAGTACTAACATATTCCAGTACTAATGAGTGGTTAAAAGATAAGCAAAGTAGGTTGTGTTTGTCATCATTAATGAAAATTTGGAGGTCTGAATTATGGTCAGTGGTGAACTAATTGCCTTAAAAATAGTAGAACTTTTTCTTCAGCTGCCTGTTTCTTGAGAATCATTTTATTTTTCTTAAGAAACTATTTTCAAAATTTACCATCCTCCTTCACCTTCACTGTGGCAATCATTGGTGTTATAACAAAACTTCTCAAAGATAAGAGGGGAAAAGAACAATGGCAGTATTTCAGAGAATGCCAGTAAGACTCAGACTAATTTTCCAGAATATGTATGATTTATATTCTATTCAGAGAGACTTCTGGTCTTTTAAATAAATACTACAGGAGGTTATTGTACTAAGGAAATTCTTTAGATAAAAGATCATTAAACACCTAAAATACCTTTGCCTATGACATACCTATTAAACAAAGATAATATTCTGCGCAGTGTTAGCTATCATAGGGAACAAGATGAAAATTTCAAAAGGTTTTTCAAGACCTACCTTAAATAATGATTGGATCTGCCTGGTAGCATTACCAGTTACGGTGGAAGAGGCAAAAAATGTAAAAGATATATATACATATATATACATATATGTGTGTGTGTTATACATATAATGAATATGTATATATATATGTATGTAAATATATATATATATATATCTTTATTTCTTTAAAAGAAGAATAAGTATTATTCTTGTGGTTTATTGCCTTCTCTGCTGGTAAAAACGGGGTTGGGTTGGAGGGAGATTGGGAGAGGTCTCCAGAATTAAATGATGAAATTAATCATCTAGATAAATGATCAGTACTAATAATCTCAAAAACAGACTTTTAGATATGTTAACTATCCTTTCATTCTAGTTTGCTGCTACAGCTGCACTTGCTAGCATTTTACATGTAACAACATGGTAGATATGGCTCTGAAATGTGTATCTCCATGGCAGTGGAGCAAGCTTATCTGCTGGAATGATTGACAGAGCTTGTGAGCCTAGGACATATGACTTTTGGGGCCTTCTCAGATTTCAGCTGGGTGGTCCATCTGTGCCTGTCCTCTCACTTATATTAATGCCAGCCTGGGGCTGTTGTCTTGTGGCCTTGATGCATTACCAGAGGGAGTACAAAGTTTCAGTTAGACAGGAGGAATAAATTCTGGAGATCTACTATACAGTGTATTGGTTATAGTTAATATTATATACTTAAAATTGCTTTAAAAAGTTAATTCTAAATGTTATAAAAAAGGATGGGGATGTGAGGTGATGAATATGTTAATTAGCTTGATTTAACCATTCTACAATGGATACACATGTCAAAGCAGCACATTATACACCATAAACGTATCAATTTTTCATTTGTTAACTGAAATAAAAAAAGTGTTGGGCCACACTTAGGACAAAGCAGGATTGTTGTGTGGGGCTCTGACCCAGGAAACAGATCCGGGGTTCAGCAGGTGGAAGATGAGAGATGAAATTAGGCCAGTAGACATGCTTTATTCACTGGTGACCACAGCCATTAGCCAGCTCCCAGCTTCAGCTCCCAGCCAGTTCCATTTTAGCCCCTCTCGGGGCATTTCCATAGGCCCTTTTTATATGCCTGTCAAAGAAGGTACACTACCAACAGTTTTAAATAGAGGGGAGGATATGCACATGCTTACAATTTGATGTTTATGACCTAGAGTCTATATGCTGAATTACAGTGTTTCTGGCCTTTACGTACCATAATGTAGCTAGTTCCGGTGCTGGCTACACGGTAAAAACATAACATAGCCTACCAGAAGTCTTGGTGAAGGAGCCTAACTAAGGTCTTTTTGGGGCTCTCCCCAACAAAGGTCCTTTCACACTGTCTTGGTTTCTTCTTGGTTGTAAGTACCTACAACCTATATTAAAGTAGAAGAAACTCAGATGGCCAAATTTTAACATATATCCATCCCCTATATGCTGGAAGTACCACAGTCTCCCCTCAAAAATCATCAAATTCCACTCTGCTTTAGTGCAGAGATACAAGGTAACAAATATGCTGACATTTTCTCTTGAGGGGAATAAAATTAGATTTCTGCCAATTTAAAGCCATGAACAAATGTCAGAATTAGGATCAGTTTGCTAGATTAATTTGTAATTCCACATGCGAAAGCTAAAATATCTTCACAGTTGTTTTTAGTATCCTCTGCTGCAATGTACCCACTAGTATACAGTGAGTACATTCCAGTAAGCCATCTAAAATGTGGGGTTTTTTTCATTTCATACTTTAAATTTTTAAGCACTAATGGCCATATATTACCTGTATTCATATATTACCTCTTTTCATTGAAAACATAGTGAGCACATAAGTATCAGTTGGGTGAATAGTAAATGAATGAGTAGATTGTAGGCTTTAATCTCAGGATGCATTTCAAGTTCAGAAACATTCTTATGAGCTGTGAAGTTTCAATGGCTTATACATACTATTTTTTAGAGAAAAATGAGCACTGTTTTAAGAAGTTAGTGTGCTTACCTGCCTGTTACTTGAAAGCATTTTTTCAATTATCTTTAATTATTATTCGATAAAAATTACCTGTGCCCAAGGCAGAATTTGAATAGAATAGATTGCTCTGGTGCTCATCTGAATATTACAAGAAAAAGAACAGCCCTGAAATTGAACATGGGGACAGAGGGGAAACACACTTAAAGGAAAAGGATATTTCTTTTCCTTAGAAAGTATTCCTAGAATTTTAACCTGTTTTACTCAAAGATGTTGCCTAACAGTTTTCTTGCATTCCATGCTCAAATTTTACTATGTCTAAAATATTCTTCTTTTCTCCTAACTCCCCAAAATCCGGTACAGCCACTTGTCAGCAAAATATAATATATTCTCTGTGGTCTTACCATTTTATGTTTTAATTAGTCCCCAGCTACAAGCTAAATAGAATCATTTAAGGAAAGCATAGATTTAAAAAGAAAATAGAACAAGACACAACATCATCCCCACAGGCTGTAAATATCATAAATTACATTAAACAAAGGATATTACATCCCCACCACTGTGACCAACAAGCTGTCCTAAAGATCCTGTTTGAATATTCTCTCTCAAGTGCAGTCCAATTGGTTACTTCATTTCAAAGGCCAGAATTAGCCAAATATACCTGTAATTCCAGCTAGTTAGAAGGCTGAGTCAGGAGGGTCACAATTTTTAGGCCACCCTAGGCAACTCAACAAGACACTGTCTCAAAATAAAATAGAAGAACTGTGGATGTAGCTCAGTGCTTGCCTAGCATGTGCACAGGCCCCCGATTTAATCCCCAGTACAGCTTCCCCCCCCAAAAAAAATGTAGCTTATCTAAGATACTCTTTAAATTATAGTTCATTCAACAAACATACTCATTCATTCATTCTTCCTTTCACTTACTCAAAAAGAATTTTTTGAGTTCCAGAGATACAGAGAAATAGTTCCCCACAAGGCACATTCTAGGTTCCTTTAGGTGAAGGTGATGAGCTGGGGACATACATAGTGAATAAAAAATTGCAAGATAATAAGTGTTACTACTGAGTGTCAGCATACAGAAAAGAGGTAACTAATTTGACCTAGAGGAGCACAGTTCTTGGATTATTGAAGGAAGAAATTTTGAAGAAAAAGACTTTTCATTCTCAGAGAACAGCATATGCACAGCAGCAAGGCAAAAATAAAAGCATGTTCTAGAATTCATGAGCAGGATTATATGACTGGAATGTAGAATGGCTTGAGGGGGCTGATGGAAGGTGCCCGACAAATAAGACCTTGTGGGAGTGGTGGTAGTGGGCAGCCCTACCAGGATTAAGGGGCCACTGCCACAGTGAATAACATGGATAGAGATTAAGCCAGGGGCCAAGTGTTTCTCCCTTGTGCATTCATATTCCAAAGTAACCTTTCCAAATCCATGTAAATCCACTTAGGTATATACAGCAAGGAAAGGTATACACAACATACTCCCAATAAACATAGTCCAATATGCCATAATGCCTTCCAAATATCCAGGCTTGTGTTGTTGAATAAAATCTCATAACCAAGGTTTTGTCTTTGTCCCAATATTATCCATTCTTATACAAGATGCTCCCTAAGGAGTCGTTATGCATTAAATCCATGAGTTAAGCCAGCAGAAGAGAGTAAACACTAAATGTCCTAGAATGAGAGGAATAAGTACCCAAAATTGTGAATTAAGATTCTACAAAGGAAGTTTTTGCTTGACTTGGCAGGGTCCTTCTGTTGTGTGTGGGCTTGCAGAATGAAAGAAAACAGAAAATCTGGGTTTAGAAGACCTGGGCCTGTGTTGTTTGTTACTAAATATGGAATTCCCTGAACCTCTGTTTTCATGTGATATAAACAGGGAATAGCATAACATCCAAATAACATAACATCCATTAAGTGAGATGATGTATAACAAACTACTTGCAAACCAAAAAGACCATGCAAATTGAAATAATTATCTTCTGTGTATGTTGTATGTGTGTGTATATGTGTGTGTGTCCATGTATATATATACTTATATATATATGCTTTATATATGTGTGTATGAATATATATGATTTAGAAGTTGATTTCCTCCAGAGAATATTTGCAGTGTGATCATAAATTAGCACTCTTTTTCTGTTAAAGGAGGGGCCTTCATTAGCCTCTATAGTCTAATCAAGCTATTTGACTAGAATTAAAGACTCAAAATATTCATATCATGTAGGACCAACATGAATTTATAATGGGAATTTTTGAAGTATGAAGACATTTGATGCTACTAAATCGAAGTCTGTGTCATGAATGCCATTAAAATATATAATAATAATTCTTTCCTGGATTTCAATGACAGTGGTCCCAGAGCTCTAATTTGGGTGTTTTTTCATGGATCCTAATAACCATTGGTCCTATAGACCCCATTTGCAAACATAATCTGTCAGGCTGAGCTCTTTTATGTGACCAAAGCTATATCAAGGGAGGGCATCAGTCCTGAGTCTCTTAGGCTGCTGCTAAGATTTGCTCTTCTGCCAGTAGCAACTAAAGACATTTCCCTGCCTTGGCCAAAGAGACAAGCTTGCTTACAGGAACCCTCTCAGGGAACCTGAGCACATGATGAGTTAGTGCAGAGTCTGGATGGAGGGGCCTAAAGCTCTTCCCTGCCCTGACCATCTATAGACAGAGTGCAGGAAGAATGTCTGTCTTGACCCATGGGTGACTTGTATCAACTCTCCCTCCATTGTTATTTGCTTTGTGTCAGTCCATTTCATGCTCCCTCCTCCTGTCTGTGTCAGTCCCTGCCAAGCTTGGAAGCCTTGCTTGATCATACCTCTTCTGACCTCCCCCACACACAGCTTGACTTCTCTTCCTCACTAACAGTGCTCACACCCTGCTCAGGATTTGTCTTCTCCTTTCTGGCCTCAGGACCATACGAATAGCCGTGGTTGAAACTGGCTGTTGAAATCTAGTCACTCCTCAGACTCTGCCCCTGGAACATTAAGTGCTAGGTAGATAAGCCAGTCTAGAGATCCAGGCCTTTGTCCTGGAAGCAATCTGGCTAAAGAAAAGTAAAATCCACCTCCAGTTGACCTATCTTCAACTCCTGATTTCATATGTTGATATGTTTGTGTTGTTTAGCAAACTCTCACTGAAAATGTTATCTAAATGTCATTCTGCTATCTCAGGGATTTATCAAACTTAATATCTAAACTTTAAACTGAGACTAGACCTGAGGATCCAGATAATTTCTACCTACATATGTCCTTTGTTGGAGCTACATGATTTGATTCGACACAGTGGTTCCACATGGGGAAAAAAAAAAATTCCAACACTGAGAATACTGATTTCAGTGGGCAAATAATAAGTGAGGTTTGTATTTTCATTTTCTTAGTCTTAAGTGAGTGTGTGTGTGTGTGTGTGTGTGTGTCTGTCTGTCTGTCTGTCTGTCTGTCTTCTGATGGAGCACCAAGGTAGAGATGAAAGAGGGAGGCTTCCCGTGGGGTGGCCACTTTCCAGGGTCTGACTCTTTGCAGATGCCATGATATGCTGCTCAAATCCTCCCTTCAGGGCTAAAGGAGATAGCCAAATAGCAGACAGTGAGGGAGCCCAAATATTGGCCATAGGAGAAAGTCATTACCAGTGCTGGAATGGAAGAAACACAGGTGTTGTTATGAACCCAGAAGCCAGAATCATCAGACAGATCAGACAGGAGTTGGGGTGATGGAGGGATGGACTGTCCTTTATGGCTGAACTTCAGAAGCTGCATAGGCATGCCAGAGATGCCCCTGAAACAGAAGAGAAGGGAAGAAATACACTGAGCTTTTATGACTCTTAATTGCCAACCTTTTGTCAGTGTTTCTGATGGACCAAATGTGACAGGAAGCTACAGAGCCAGAGTAGCCAGGTACATATGGGTGAGTCCCTGTGAGACAAACCAGAACAGGTCATACAGCTAGGAAAATACATACAAATGAGCAGACGAACGGCACCTGCTAAATTTGATCTCTGAGAGTAAAACCAAGAATCTGTATTTTCAACAAGTTATCCTTGTGATTCTATGTGCACCAACATTTGATATCCTTTCCAAAACAATGAGATACGACAATTCTAGCTAATAATTCTGATGACAGGTAAACACTGAGTGTAATTGATCCTCCTCCTTCTCTGATTTTTAAACCCAATATGATTCATAAAATACACTGAGTATATGGCAAGTTGGCATTTGATAAAAAAGCTTCTCCCTTTTGCACAGCCCCTTAGGAATCATTAAAATGTCATCCTATAGTAATCTGAGATGTATACAAGAAGAAATTGAGGTATGTTTATGTAAAATTAGCTCCTTACTGTAGTAAAAGTGGTTCCAGAATCCATTATTATTAATGTCTGTGATTGATGGCTGAAAATAGAACCTTCAGGCTAAGGATGTAGTTTAGTCATAGAACACTTGGCCAGTATGCATGAGGCCCTGGTTTCCATCCCCCAGCACCATATACTCCAGTACAACACACACACACACACACACACACACACACACACACACACAAAGACAAAGACATAAAACCCTTAAATGAGAATAATGTCCAAAATCACGCATACATACACTAATTGTGAATATGCGCAGCCCATGAGCATGGAAACCAGGTGTTTGTTACACTTTGACTCGTTTATTTCATTAGCTCTTAAGGTTTTAAAACTGCCTTCTCTATTTAACACACATAGAAATTTTTATTTATGGAAATGTTCTCTGTGCTTATGGGTGTGGGAAGCAGATACAAATACTGCAATTTAATCTGGTGGAATTCTATGGCAAATTAGTGCAATATGCCTTAAGGGAAGACCCTGTATTTACTTTATTTGTCCCTAATATAAAAAGATTGAGAGCTGTGTCTTTGAGAATTTTGAGTTTATATATACACTAGGAAGAGAAAAACAAGAATATGGAATGAATGTAGCAAAGAAAGATATATTCTTTAAACAAAGCAGCAGTTCTTTATAGAAATAAAGTTTTAGAGGAGTTAAGAACTTGATTTACCAAACATCTTCATCTCATCTTCATCACTGAACAGTCCCAATAGCCAATTTATATTTTTAATATAGAAAATGAATATCATTATAAATATATTTTTGTTACTCTTCCCCAAGTTTGTCTCATTGATAATATGTCCAGTGATTGATGATGATTGTTTTTGAACCAATCATTCTTCTCATTACTTGTTTCAAGGTCTAATTACAATCTAAGAGGGGGCCAAGATATATGCTCTTATATTTCTAATGCCTACTTCTAATACCTTCCCTCTCCAGATGACCTTGAATAATTCCTGCAAAGTCGCTGGTATTCAAACTCCTCAACTAAAATAATACTATTGGAATTAGCTGACCTGCCAGACCTTTAGGAACATGTGATTAAATTAGTCTATAAGATAGAAGCTTGCTTGTATCCCTTAACATTAAATCAGATCTTCAATCGTACCAGATTGTTTGCTATATAACAAACAGAATATTTTCTAACATCCATACCTTTGCTCAAATGCAAATACCGACCCCACTTCCAAGTACCTGTCCATTTCTTAAGACCAAGATCAAGTCCCAAAGCTCTTGTTGCCTTATTTGTTGCTCCATTTAAGTTCTCTTCTCTCCCCTTTGTACTCCCATAACTCATTCTGTTTATCTTGTTTGAATCTCATCACATACAACTCTGTCCAGATTCAAGTAATTTTTGTTTATTGTTGATTCCTCTACTAGACTAGGATTTGTTCAGGGATTATGATTTTATCTAACCAATTTTTGTGTCCCTGAAGGTTAGTACATAATATATATACTCTGATGAGCTGCATTGAAAAGTCTTATACATTTCTTCACTTAGTTATCGTTGCAGTTTATGGTAGCCAGTCTCAAGATAGCCCCAATGATTCTTACTTCTTGTTATTCATGGACTTCTATATGAATCAAGGCTGACCACTGGGCCAACAGAATATTGTGAAAGTGATGATGTTTGTCTTCTGAGACTAGGTTATAAGTGCTTTTACATCTTTTTAGTCTTTTGAACTTCTTCATCTGGAGGAACCCAGCCACCATACCATCAGGAAGCTCAGACAATCCTGAAGAAAGTCTCACAGGGAGACAAAGTGGGGCCTCATGCCAAAAGCCAATATCAACTTGTCACGTATGTGAACACAACTTGGGAAACGTTGTCCAGTCTTTGTCAATTTTATGGATGATCATAGCCCCTAGATGTGACTAAAATTCCGTGAGAGAACCCCTAGTCAAAACTCTTAGTCAAGCCCCCAAATTCCCATAAAAACAAAGAGGTAATAAATAATTGTTACTGTTTTAAGTTACTAATTGTTGAGATAATGTTTACTCATGGCAGTGGATAACTAATGTGAATTTCTTGCAGCACCCTCCTTGCTTGGGGGCAATATTATGGAGTAAAAATCAAATAAGCCTGCCATTGAAATAATGCCTGGTACTTAATATCAATATCAGTGAAATATTATCAATATCATAATGTGTTGGTTTTAATATAATGTTGTCATAGCAACATCATTATTTTACTATTAATTCTTAATATCCAAATTATTGGTATACCATTAATAAATTAGGAATAATAATAATATTAATTATATTATTACTGTCTTGTTATAATACTAATGTTTTGATGATAATACTAATAATTATAATTAATATTAATTATCTTTATATCTACTTGTAAAATATTATTACCCTCATTTGAATGATAAGGAAACAGAGGCTTAGGCCAGTTAATTTGTTCAAAGTCAAACAATGGATATGATGAATCATGACTTGAGGCAATATTTTTCTTAGCAAAAATTATCTCTAGAGTTTGTTTCCTCATCCACATACTTGGTACAACAATACTTAACCTGCATTGCTCTTGTGATAATTAAATGAAATAAAATGGGCTGCTTGCACATAATACACAAACAACAGATGCCCTTTCATCTCCCTTTCTTTCACAATCTACTCTATGTCTAACAGAGTTAAGTCTACAAAGGGTCCCAAAACCCAGTCCATTAGGCAGAACTGTCAGCAGCAGCAACCCAAGTGGATAAACACATTGAGTACATTTCCACACATTAGTCCAGGTCCTACGATTGTGCCACATGGGTGATCTTCTATTTCCTGTCAAAGAGACAAGATTTCAACTCAGTTTCTATTGCTTTTCTCAAACCTAAGTTATATATCTAATACTATCAATGCTTGCCTTTTGATTATAAAATGGAAATTGCGAGGTTTTTTTCTTTATTTTATGTACGAGAAGGAAAATGAATTTGATGCAGATGTGGGTCCCATTGACCACGGAAATAGAATTGGAAAGTATCTGTGCGGGCAGCGTGGGGGAGGGGGAGATTCCTTCTGATTGACACACATGCTCCTTTCTAAAAACCCTTATTTTCTGTAGAAGCATTCTCATTACAATCAATTAGTGGTCAATTACACAGAATAGAGTCATAAGAATCATTATCTATGGCATACCTTTTCTCCTTTATTCACCATCAAGGCATGCTCTTTTCAAAGAGAGAGATAAAATTCACCACCTAAATCTACTGCAGTTGCTTTAGTTTCATGTGGTTGACCAGAAAAAAAACCCAAAACATTCACTTACCTGAATATACATCTTAGTTTTAAAACAGTCTCTATAATTTTATTATAACTTTCAGTGATCCTTTTATTCATTTTACAAGTTGCTTTCAGAGAACAAATGCTGTATTGTAAGAGATGGACTATCCATAATAGCTTTGGCATGTGAGTAACTGGTGGACTTACCACTTTAATGTGATCTGGCAATGGCCCCCTTGAGCTGAGCAGTAAGAACAGCAATACCAAATCATGGTAAACCTCAACAGTTTTCAAGAAAGTAATATGGATTTAATTGGGCAGAAGCTTAGCAAGTAGACCACAACTATTTCTTTGTAGAAAGTCCAGTTATGTACTACAGAGATTGTGCCTGTGAGGATTGCCTTGCTAAATGGAAACCACAAGGACTGGGCCCCTCAATGTCTATTCTTGTATCAGAGCTATAAGGGGGCTTGGCCTGTGTTCAACAAGGGTGTCTTTTCTTCTTGCAAAAATCTGGGCTGTCTGCATCAACACACATATGTACTTGGCCCTCAGACTCTGCTGTATGTTACTAAGTCAATGGATTTTGATGAACTGGGCTCTGACACAAGGAGAGTAGACATTAAAGACAGCCATTGAAAAACTCTTTTTTAACCTTTCAGCAAGGTTAAATACCCAGTCTTTCCCAATATTGTTTAACCATAAAAGTCTTCTTAAATACATAACACGTATTATGATTTGCTTTGTGGAACTTCCTTGGGTAACCTGATCTTTTAAAAGAGTGAGAAATTCCATGGAGTGAGGCACAGAAAACCTTGTCGAATGGAAATTTATGTCAGTGTGCAGGTGTGCAGGTTCCTCAACTTTGTCCTAATCCAACCGCCTACAATCTTACAAACTCTCATCTACCTCTAACACGAGTCAGCCTTGTTGTCACAGGAACTTCTCCAAATGATTGAAAATTTTTCCTGCTTTGATGCATGTATGTCCTTTAATCATTAGTCCTGTTGATCTGTGTTTTTCTAACTTGCATTCTGAAACCATTTCTCTTCATACCACCAAGGCCCAGTCTTTCATTTCTACCTTCTTTGACTTTCTGAGAAACTTGGTTTTCTCCAAGCCATGAACATTTATTAACATATGTGTAAGCCTCTGAGCTGCTTCTGACCACAGACACCTTAGATTCCACTTGGTTATAAAATCTAGAATCTATTTCTGACCAATATACAAAAATAGTAGACCCAGACCCCCTGGTTATTTGTCCTAGACTTCGGTTTAGCCTTCTTGTGATTGACTCTTTCACAACTTTTGAGAAATTCCTAGTCCATCACCAGGTGATTGGTTTCTCACCAACCTCTCTTGATCTGAGCAGATACTTAACAGTCATCAGCTATTAAGCTTTTATGTCTATTGACTGTTGAGTTTTTATAACACTAAGTGAAAATATCATCTTAACCCAACCTCAGGAATTTGCAAGACTGAAATTTTCAAGAATCACTCATATATAATATTTTATTCAATATACCAAGAATCTACCCAGGTTAATTTTCTCTTTAAGGCTGAACAATTTTTGCCCTAGAATATCAAGCCCAATGTTTTTCCTATGAGGCTGCAATGCATTCTATCATTTCTTTGTAATTTAGTAATGCTTAGAACTCCTTGTAATAAGGAATAAAATAAGCAATGAACAGTCTACCAATGGTCTTCAGTTTGTAAGAAATAATTTCATGGTACCAAAGAAGAGAAAGAAGTTGCTTTTATCCTAATACTCATCTCTCCATTTCTTATCTTTCTAGGCAAAACATTTAATGTTTCCATCATGTGAAGGCCTTAATTACATCCTTACCAGATGCGATGCAAAAATTAAGCATCAATTAACTTTTTCTGGATTGCATACATCCTTAAATTCTGTTTTCAGATCACTAGAACTTAACTTTGTGATTTATATTGGAAAGATGGCTTTGAAGGTTCATTTCATTTCATTATTCTTTAGGAATTGTATTTCATCCACTTAAATATTTCCATGGTAATCATAGTTTGATGAGAAGAGATTGGCTAGTGTAGCCACATCACAGTAACTATGAGATAAAATCCAGTAGGGCCCAGATAGTTTTTGATGAGTTCTTGGATATCATACATGTAAAAGAGGCATATGAAAATAAAAGTGATAAACATCATTTTGTATTCAATGTTGTTCTCATTTAATACTGATTGAATCTTTTAAATAAATACATCAGTAAAACATGGAAATACAATTGTGAGCTTGCAGTATGGTTTTGCTTGATAAAGCATTTGTAAAAATCAGAATGCTCTCCTATGAGTCAGTGGTTAGCATAACGAGTACAATACAAAATTCAGTTTGGACAACTATTTTGGTTATTCATCACTTACATATATAAGAATATGTAGCTTGTATATATTTATACACGCACATACATACAAATGCAGTTATGGACTATGGCTATAACTGTCTTTGGCCTAAATTATTTCCAAACATAATTATTTATATTTACCTCCTTTTACATACAGAACTTCTATTTCAGCTTTAATTTCAAATGTTAGAGAAGACCTGGTTTTTTATCCTTCATTCCTCCAAAGAGGCTACTTACAATATTCCTATCCATGAAGAGAAGGAATAGAAGTATCGCATAAGAGGAAATACAGCATTACATTTAAAAATAAACTCCATGGAAGCAGATTGTTCAAATTCAAATGTATTTCATCAACTTGGTGGATTGGATCATTTGTTTCAGTTCTTAACTACTCCCCTGTATCTACACACTTGCCATGGTCTCACCATGAGAAACAAATACGTCCAAATTCTTTCGCTTCTGCTTTGGTTATTTATATGACTTCTCTGGTCATTGGAAGAACACAGAAAAGGATTCTGTGTTAGGTTCAAAGCTAGGCCTTATAACATCTTGTGTGTTTTCTCATCTTGAAACTGTCATGAAAATATTCTCTAATCCAGAGAGGATGACAATATTACCCAGGTAACTTGTTAATGCAAAGGGATGAAAAACACATGGAGAAGGATTGTCTTACACATAGTAAGAAAGCAGAGCTTCTCCAACTGCTTCAGCCTGAATGGGAAGCCCCTATCTATTCCTAGCATAGATTTTCTGAACTTAGCTAACCACTCTTCTGTAGGAACTGCAGTGGAAATCCCAGACAATTTGGGAGAGTGCTTTGTATACTTGCAGCACACACAAGTATATGTGTAGTTCATATGTTTATATATAATTCCTATTAGAGTAATTCCTTATTATTGTACTATATTGAAATTTTTTTGAGTTTCTGTTATGCTGTAATACCTTACTGATGTAACCACTCATAACCCATGTAACTTTAGCAACTTACTATTTTTCTATCTCAGTTCCCTCGCATACAAATAAAAATAATAATAGACTGTTAGCTCCTAGAATTATTGTGAATAATTGTTAATTTAAACTTAAATTACTTAGAGTTAATGCCTGAAATATAGAAATTGATTATTGTATATTAACTATCATTATTTTATTATTCTTCCAACTTCACTCTTAAAATGTTTTATGAGAGCACGGTGAAGTCATGCTGTTTGGAAAAAAGTCTGACATTTTGGCCATGGGAGTGACTCAAGTAACTACAAAATCTCTTATCAGCCCATGCACATTTGAGAAGCAGCAGTTACATCACCTGCCCAGCTGGGGTGAGAAGAACTGCTTTACCCATGGGCAGGAAACAAAGAGAAATATTTTATTATTTCTCACCTTATCTCCATTTTCCACATTATGTTGAGCTGGTCAGAAATCAGTGCCATAATTCTTCACTGCCTTAACATGCTGGGAGAAAAGTGGCTGACTTCATAACAGCACTTCTCAGTTTCCCCTGAGCTCTATCACAGTGGAAAGAACGAAAAAGCCTTCTTTTAACTCAGAAAAGTAATGTTATCAATTCACACCCACACACTCACACACAAAAGAAGGGTCTTTTTCATTTTGACATATATTTGCTAATAAGCCATGGCTTCAAAGGAGATCTTCTAATATTCCCTGTTCATCTATATGTGCTTCTTCAGAGTTGAAATTGAAGTTAAAGGACCAACTATTATTGGCCCAAAGGCATTGCTACATCTTAAAATTTTACAGAATGAGAAATAAAATAATTCTACGGCTGAACAAATAGCTGTCAACTGCATACACTTCTGAACCAATGTCAAGTAAAATATCAACACATTGGGGAAAAAAAAAAAACAGACCATACAAAATTAAATTAAGCAAATAGTCTTCTAGGGAAAGCCATGAAAGACTTTAGAACATGTCCACTATTACCAACACAGATTAAATTATAAGAAGAGGCCACATACACTAAGTCAGAGAGGGTTTCATTGTTGTTATTCTTACAAAGGAAAGCAACTATTTTCCAACAAAATAACCTCTGAAGCCTGTTGAAATTTTAATCTTCTAAAAATTCTTTCATAACAACATCAAACCTCATATTTGGATGCTACTTTTAAATTTCTCAAAGCATCTTATCCTCATTTTAGCCTGGTGAGAGATGAGATGACTTTATTTGCATTTTAATTATTGGCCTTGATGGTGGATTGACACATACTTAAAGTATAAGAATGAGAATAAGCTGAGCAAAGGGTAGTACCTGTAACCACAGAAGGACCCTTAAGGCAGAAGATCAAGGGGTGTGGCCAAGGAAGCATGAACATGCGTTATAATCTATTCAGGAGTCAGTATCCAGTCATGATGCTCAGGTGGTCCACTATGAGGGTGAGACTTAAAAAGATGGTGGGAGGCCTGGGCAGTGATGTTTGAGGGGGCTCTGGTGAAAGTGTGTTTTGAGTGGGCTCTGGTAAAAGTGTGTCCAGTTGGATGTCCAGCCCTAGAAAGTAGAGCTGGCAGACATTAAACAAGGGGGTTTAGTTCTAATCACATGTCCTCTCTTATAACAAGGGGACTTGGCCTGAGTTCAAGAAGAATAAACTAAAAAGCTGAGACCTGGGGAAGATAAACAGGAATTGAGTATATATACTGGGCTGGTTGAAAAACCATTGGATGCTTGGGGCCCAAGACAAGGGTCAATGAAGTGAGGAATCTGAAACAAGACCCTGTTGCTGGGGTTATGTTAGTGCAATTTGGCACTAGAGTGATACAAGCAAAAATTTAATTCATTCTTGACCCTGACTCTAAGTATGAAGGACCATCATGAAGGTGGGTGTTATGGTTTGAATGTGAGGTGTGAAGATCACGTGTGAGACAGTGCAGGAAGATTCAGAGGAAAAAGGATTGGATTGTGAGCATCTTAACCCAATCAGTGATTTAATCCCCTGATTGGGATTAACTGAGTGGTAATTGAAGTAGTGGGGTGTGGCTGGAGGAGGTAGGAATTGGGGGTGTGGATTTGGGTATATATTTCTATCTGGCAAGTGGACTCTCTCTCTGTCTCTCTGCTTCCTTATCACCATGTAAGCCACGTCCGTCTGCCACACTCTTCTGCCAAGATGCCCCAAGGAATGGATTCTGAAGCCTTCAGCCCCAAATAAACTTTCCTCCTCTATAATTGTTCTAGTCAGATCATTTAGTCACAGCAGTGAAAAAGCTTACTAAAACAGAGGGCTTTATAACTTTCTGAATCCGGTAGGGCTGGATTGACAGGTGCCTGGTATTCATTTGGGGTACCTACGGTGTACACTGGAAGGTACTGGGAAAAGCAACAGCATCAATAATGTGAGAGTAAGTAGGCCCTTGGAAACTTCCTATTTCATCCCATTTATTTTAAAGATGAAAAACTACAGTTGTTGACTACCTTTATAATTTGTTAACAGTAAGAAAACAGGACCATGAGCCGAAAAGGGACATTTTTCTATTAAATCTAAATAATGTTAGATTTTTTTGTTTTTTTGTTTGTTTTTGTTATGGGAGGTAGTCTGGAAAACACCAAAGAAATTTGGTCAGTATTATAGCTTACTTTGCCTACTTCTTTTTGTCTTATCACATAAATGGAAATAACAGAAACACATTCAAAATAAGCATTATATTGGTTGCCTTGCTGTTTAAAACATCACAAATAATGCTAGTTTGAAATTCTATTGTTATCAATTTCTGGTGCTTGGATAAGAGATGGATAGATGCAGGAGCCCTGTTTGGGGAGATGGCTTAAATTGCGGTTGACTATGGGCTTTGGACATGTTGGGCATTGGCGCCTTCCGTAGTCTCACGGGACTTGGCCAGGGATCTCGCGGGACTTGGCCGGAGATTTCGAGGGACTGGAGCGAGATTGCGGAGGAGGTCTGCGCCATTTTGGAGGTTAGAGGAGCGTGGACGGCATGTCGGGTTGTAGTTAGAGCTAGAGAGAAAAGTTATCAGAATAAAGAGCTGTTTGTTTCCAGTTCGTCTCTAAACTTCTTCCCGCGGCTTCTTTGCTCCAAGCGGCCATCGCTTCAGGCGACTACAGATAGATGGAAGGTTAGATGGGGGAGATGATAGATAGATAGATAGATAGATAGATAGATAGATAGATAGATAGATTTGAATTGTAAATTGTTTAGGCAGAATGAACACCCTAAGGCTGTGTGAGCCATGCAATGTTTTTTGTTTTTTTTTTTTTTTGGTGGTGGGTACCAAGGATTGAACTCAGGAGCACTCAACCACTGAGACACATCCCCTATTTTGTATTTATTTAGAGACAGGGTCTCACTGAGTTGCTTAGTGCCTCACCACATCTGGCTTTGAACTCACGATCCTCCTGCTTCAGCCTCCCAAGCTGCTGGGATTACAGGCATGCACCACCATTCTCAGCTAAGCCATACAATGTTCTACCTCCTTTCTTTGTCCCAGCAGTTTGCTTCCTCCTCTAGTAATTAACACCTGACCTAATTTGAAAGATGGGTGATTTATTCTTCTATATGAACCAAAATAATTTGGTATTATTAAAATAATTTGGGTGATATCCATCACCCAAAATAATTTGACTCGAGGTAAACTATATTTTGAAGCAGAATTATTTAACTAACTGAACAAGCACAGGGAAAAGAGACAGAAAACAGAAGAACAGATTTTTAATCTCAGCCCTTTCCCTCACCATCTGGGAGCACTGAGCTCACCATCTAACCCCCACCCCCTACAGCACTCACCTTATTTATGAAATCGAACTACTCATCACAACTCAGGTCTGAACACTGCCGTTTAATACTGGCTTAAATGATGCAACCAACACGGAAAACACTTAGGACAATGAAGCAGAGTGTCATGCTGATGCACACTGGCCTTGTTATTTTGCATATATCATCACCATTTCCCGATTCTTACCCATTTTCTGGGTTAGAACAAGTTCAGAGAAGGGAGGCGCTCTTTTCTGGAAGTTTGCTCCACTTTGTTATTTAGGCGAAGAATTATTTGTGCTCTTTCTAAATACATATACTATGAGCCAAAGAACATTTTCCATGTGGACAGTTTATACCAGTTCATGTTTGTGGGTTGGTATAGTTATGTTAATCCTATGTGATATTTCCCCTTCGGTGCTTTTGCTTATGAGGCAGCATAATAAAGTGACTTCTGCTAAATAAATAGGCCTGTTCACAATAACTGAGATACTTACGTGAATTTATGCAGGAGGTATTTTGGTGTTGTAGACCAAATTAACTAGCTGAAAATCCATTAACTTCAAGGTTCCTGATGGATATTTAGGATAATTTCAGAAGTACAAATGTAACAGTCATGGTAAAATTTTCTTTGGCATACGCGTAAAATTTCTACCACAGGCCCATTCTAAAAATCAATATCATAATAATTCCATCAAAGAGAAAACAACACAGCATTATGTGCATGATCAGAGAAAGCTGCAACTGAGAGGAAAGTCCAGCCACTCCAGGACAATGAGAGACATGCAATTAGTAAGTGCAATTTGCATTGTTCCCTGAATTCCCTGGATTTTATAGCAATTCACGCTGTAACCTATATAAATTGGACAACAGTAATGGATGTGGTTTCATTTCATTAAAGTCAGGAATACAAAGCATCTTCTTTCACAATGCACGCATCTGTACTTTTGCCATATACATAAAACCTCGACCCCACTCTCAACTTTTCACTTGGGTATTCTCTTTTGCCAACAGTGTACCTACTACCCCCTACCATCTCCCTGCAGATATCCAGGTAGCGGGTATTTACATTGCGTAAAAAGAAAATTACAAATAGAAGCAGAGACCTAGAACTCAGAAGTTTTTGCTAGTGCTGCTGACAAAAGAATTGATGGAATTACTCAATGAATCAATCGACCAGGACTATATTCAATGACATTATACAAATCCCCTGTGAGGAACAGTACTGCCAAGAGTTGTGAGAGATTCTAGGACAGTATAATTATGAGGTCTCTGTCATCAGAAAGCTTATGATCCAATTGGGAAACACTATAAACACATAAAATGTCATCATCAACCCATCAATCATCCCTTCTTCACCTAGGTCTCTGTAATTTCAATCATTTATTGAGCACTTCCAGTGTACTCAATATTCATTCACTCCTCAAGGCAAGTGAGTAGGTAGGTGAAAGTATAATCCCCATTTTATGGGCATGAAAATTGAGCTTTAGTGAAGTAAAGAAACTTTTGCAAGGTTACACAGCTTTTAAGTGATGACAGCAGGATCTGTAAGCAAGCTCCCAGCATACGCTGTCCACCTGGCTTGTACTATTCTTGGAATGCTTATCTTCTGTGTCCAAGAAAATCTCCCTGAAAGCAGGAAAATTTCTGTCTTCCATATCCTGTGTCTTCCACAACCCCTAAGATTATGAAAAGAATATATACATTCAAGCCGGGCGCGGTGGCGCACGCCTGTAATCCCAGCACTTTGGGAGGCTGAGGCAGGAGGATCGCGAGTTCAAAGCCAGCCTCAGCAATGGTGAGGCACTTAGCAACTCAGTGAGACCCTGTCTCTAATAAAATACAAAAAAAGGTCTGGGGATGTGACCCAGTGGTCGAGTGCCCCTGAGTTCAATCCCTGGTACCACAAAAAAAAAAAAAGAAAGAATATATACATTCAGCCGGGTGTGAAATGGTTCATGCCTATAATCCCAGCTGCTGAAAAGGCTGAGGCAGGAAGATCATCAGTTCAAAGCCAGCCTTAGCAACTTAGCAAGGTCCTAAGTAATTTAGCAAGGTCCTGTCTCAAAATCAAAATAAATAAATTTAAAATAGGGGCTTGGGATGTGGTTCAGTGGTTAAGTACCCTTGGCTTCAATCCTGGGTACCCAAAAAAAAAAAAAAAAAAAAAAGAATATATACATTCAAGTCAGTATTTATTGAGTGCCAGCTCCACATTTGATATACAGTGGTATATAAAAGAATAAGAAAAAGTACAAGGCAGTATGAAAATGTCTCATTAAAGAACCAGGATACATGCCAGCAGCAGATTCTATTATCAGAAATATCATAATGCAGAATAGGATTTTTATAGGAACCATAAAAATATGTTGCAAGGAGATTATTTTTTGAAAATAACATTAAATAGTATCCTGATAATTATCGAGAACATTGATAAATGCCATCACACTGAATAGCGCTCACTTAAGCTGTAGTCTAACCAGTTAGCAAAACACCTATTCTTAAATTCAAGGTTTGGGGGCTGTACCAAATTAAATAGTGCTCCTTCCCTCAAATTCATGCCTACCAGAACTCTTAGAATGAGACCTTATTTGGTTTTCAGTCTTTGCAGATGTAATTAGTTATGATGAGGTCATACCGGATTAGGGTGGGCCCTGAATCCAAAGACTGATATTTGTGTGTGTGTGTGTGTGTGTGTGTGTGTGTGTGTGTGTGTGTATGTTTTTACAAGGGATTTAACCCAAGGGTGCTCTACCTCTGAGCTACATCCCCAGTTGTGATTTTTATTTTTACTTTGAGGCAAGATCTCATTATTTGCCAAGGCTGGCTTTGAACATGTGATCCTCCTGCCTCAGCCTCTCAAATTGCTAAGAACTTGTAAAAACATCATATGAAGAACACTGACTACCTGAGGAGAAATGCTAAGGTATAGGGAATATTTATTTAAAATACTGATTCCTAGGCATTTATGAAAGCCCACCAAGCAAACTGTCTGCAAAGAAAGTTGAGAACTAGCATTTTTACTCACCCTGGAAGCTTTATACTCTCTGAAGTTGGAAAATGATGGCTTTTGGGAATGCAAGATGTTTGAGGCATATAGTACCTCTCCCTACCGTGCTTGCTGCAAAGTTTGTAAAGCACATAGCAATCATTCCCTGCACAAATTCAGAGGAAAGATGCCATTGTTGAATAGGAGTGGATTACTTAAGTACGTTCTGAATTTACAAAATTTTATTTTGTTTTCCAACTTCAGTACACACTGAAAGATGATCAATAATACTTTTGTATGCAGATCAAATCAAACCACGTTAAGAGTGATAGGTACCATGTTTTCAATAGCTACTGTGTGATATTTACTTCACAGACATCATCCCTTTGCATAACCTAGACATCTTTGCCTAGGGGTGTTGGTCTGTTGTTAACAGTTCACTGAAAATCACCAAGTAATAATTGGTCAAGCTCATACACAAAATCAGGACTATCTAAACTTAAGGCTATTTCTTTAGCCTTATTCACTTTACTACAGACTCAAGAATGGAGCACATCTCTTTAAAAAAAATCCCTGTGACCTGTTTAAAACTGAGACTTGTCACATGGTTTTTGTGAAACTGAAGTCCAAGGTTAGAAAAGTTACCTTTCAGGAGCCTCAATTTCACATAAACATTTGGGGAAAGAAACATTTTTTATACTAAAATAGGCATGAACATAAAATTGAGTCAAATTTTTTAAAAAAATCAGATGTAGTGCTAAGATAAAAGATATGTAGTTAAGGAAACTTCAGAACGGACCAGAATTTCTCAGGCCATCATCAATGAGCCAGAGGGTGAGAGGATCCTGATTTAGAATTTTCAGCATTCTAGACCACTTTATGGTAAGCCTTGTGAAATAATCTCCCGTATTCCCTCATTGGTTTTGTCCTGCAGTCCTTTTCAATTGATTTCTATAATAATTTTCTGTATATTCTACAAAATGGAGTCATTCATACAAATTTGTTTACTCCATGCAGTAGCCATTTTCTCTAATTTGAGCACCCTGACCTTTCTCTGTGGTTCAGTCTCCCTGTGGGTGGTGATGAGAATGTGGTTTTAGTCCATTCTGGCAAAACAAAGTAATTTCCTGGCTGGGCACCAAAGAGAAATAGTGGGCTTTCCAGTACAGAGCAGTAGCAAGAGTGCACCATAAAAAAGGCTTACATAAGCCCATGGCTCCTGCTGCCTAGAGGGGTCCTGTTAACCATTTCACACCCACTGGCTTGAGGACAAGCATGGCTGAAGGTCAGAGTTGCTGACTGAGATAAAAGACACAGGATAGGTGCCACATGCTAGAGCACATGGAAATCCAACACAGTAAGCAGTGAGACCCTCAGACAATCACAAAATAATTCCCGAAGCACAAGAGCTGTTTTCAAAGTGGACCTTGACATAGTTGAAAAGTGTATGGTTCCTCCATATCCAGTTTTTCAAAGATTTAACTTAGAAGTTAAGTACTGTTCAAATAATTTATTTTCCAGAATGTCTGCAAGTTTCACAGCTCAGAAATTAAATTAAAAAGAAAAATAGTCCCAGTTAAAGTTTTCCAATGAATACATCATGAGAGGATCTTTCCCAGTGCTTTTTACATCTGTTCACAGGATTACAGTTTGGCCTTTCTTCCCCAACCTTTCCAAAAGTATATTATAGATGATTGGCTCATTTTTAATGAATAAATCATCCAGTTACTTCCATGGAACAAGTCCATACTTCAGGTAGAAAGTTTACTGTAGCCTTTCTGGCAATGTTATTTTAGGAATGTGTCTAAGCATTTGAGTAGTTACTATAAATTGTGCCAATATGCCAATTCTGTAACTTTTTAAATTGAGCACTTGCTTCCCTACTGAAGGGATGAAACATTCCTGAATGTAGCACAGAGGTAAATAAAGCATTGTTTGCTTGCTGCAAATGCAAATCAAGTCTTTATTTTGACTGCCCTTAAATTTTGACCTATAACTGGCATCAATGAAACCCAGGAAGCAGCCACGACAGCCTTTAGCATCACAGATGCTGGGGCAGAATCAAGTTTGGAAAATAGAATTTTAAGGGATTATAGCAGTAGACATTATATAACAAGATCAGCATAAATGGTAAGACATCTGTTTGCTGTTTTCAGAAAACCACCATTCTATTACCCTCTATTAAAATAATCTTAGTGGATACCTGTTACTGTTCTTTTTTTATCACATCTCCAGTGTAGAGAAGTTTGACATACAGGTGACATTTCTATGATCTAGTCTTATTTTCCTTTTCCATGGTTGTTTTTGTTAATTCTTCTTTGGTTTTTGTTTTAATTGTTCATTTTATTTAAAAGAAAAAAAAGAGGAGAGGGAGGAAGAGAGGTCAAAGGGAGATATTAGTAAATTAAAGTATTTTATGTGCATATAATGACTATGCCACAATGATATTCACCATTCTGTATAATTAATGTGCACCAACAAAAATATTTTTTAAAAAATTCCTGGTAAAATTATGAAGCAAAAAAAGGAAAGAAAAGAAAAAAAGGAGACTGTCTTACTACAGATTTACCATAAAAATTGTTATTTCACAGGTAGTGTTCTGGATGACCTCAGCTTGCATGTTTGAAACCACAGAAGAGTTTAGCATAGAATTATTGAACAACTATTACTTCCTAATCTTTAGGTCCCCTTCCCTTGAGGAGATTTTGATATTTATAATCTATGACTTTAAAATACAAAGTTTAGAAGATTGTATTTTAATTTAATAGTGCCATATCCAAAGGAGAAATATTTAAATTTTTTTAAATTTTATAATTTAGTTCTATCAATATCTCTAATTCTCCATTTTTTTAATCTAACTGTATCTATTATACAAATGTACAGCTATAACAAGCATATTGGCTCTTTGCTATTAAGTCATGATTTTTTGTTGGAGGAGGTCCCAGTCCACATAAAAATGAGTGTGGTATCATGTACTAGCAAGGACTTGAAGCCACTGTATAAGAAAGGTCCATATTGCTCAAGGATCAGTAAAGACTGGGAGGAATAATAGTGCTTTTGTATGCTTCCAACTTGTTGCACAGTAAATTAAATAAAAGTCCATATGGCAAAACCCCAAGTTATAAACAGTACTTCAGGGCACAGTTTGTGCACCATCCCAAGTCCCCAAGGGAGACTTAGTCTTTAGTAATATTTGCTAATAAATACTTCAAGAGCACTTAATTAATAAGAACACTGAAAGTTGTGAGTTCAAATTATGAAGTGGATACCAGTTTGAAGCTTGTCAATGCAGTGACAATTTGGTTTTGAAATATGCATGAAGGGTGGACATACCACAAAGGGCCCCAGAAATGTGAATAAAGGGTACTTCTTCCATAGAGAGAGCAGGACCCAATGTTTTGAACTTTATTCCAAATGGTCTTTCTTCTGGAGGCCTCTGAGTCAGAAAGCTTTTATCATTAGGTCATTCAGAGCCTATTGAGCCAGTGGAATAAAACAATTGAGACTTTGAGACTTTTTTGATATCCTTCAGTTGGCTACATCAATTGCTAAGTAAAAAGATGACTGAAGTAAGGTGGTGTCTCCCCCAGAGGATAGGGGGGCATTTGGAAATTTAGAGAGATGACATGCAGTAGCTACAAGAAGATAAAAATGCAGAGTAACAATCAACAGTTTGGAACAAATGGTGCTTTCTCTCTTTTATACATAGTATACACCACCTACCCAAATCATAACACACACACACACACACACACACACACACACACACACACACACCATTCTTGCCACCACCCAGCTTCAGGGGATCAATGTGGGTAGAGCCAGCCATTCTGGTTTGCCACTTCATATTGTCTGAGACATAAACCTATGGAAAATTACTTCAGGGAGATTATTCTCTTGAGGTTTGCCTTTTGAACGAAGAGATTCTTTCTTGCAGAGTGGGAGGGACACCAGCCTGAGAAAAACAGTTTTTGTCCTCACAAAATGCTCTTTGGAAAGATATGTTAATGAGCTTTGCTTTGAACTGCAAAGGGCACCTGCACTGCGTATCAGATGCCAGTGGAACAGTAGAAGAAATGATAATGCACAGGACTCCTTGCACAGTTGTGTGGTGGACCCCCATTCCTTGGAGCCTTACCACCAGGCTTCAGAGCCACCCTGTGACTTGACATAGCATTCTCCTTTTGAAGAGAGATTTGTATTTCTCCCAGTAATGGCATTTTTTTAAGGTCATAATTCTTTGGTTTTATAAAGCAGTATCCTCCACGGGCAGCCTCATAAGCAGGAATGAATGACAATTGTTCCTTGAAATTTTTAATTACTGTGACAAAGAAAGAGTAATTATTAACTTTTGTATCTGAACCACCTCTGCAGATGTTCTTAATCAAATCAAAGAAAGAGGAAACAGTGTTCTGAGAAGCAGGAGTATGAAATATACAATAAGGGGTTGCAGCTGGGTTGGGGTGGTTGACATGAGCACTGCATTAGCACTTGGTGAACAATAGCTCCAATATTGGAAGGGTAATTTCATGTCACAGACTGGATGGCGAAGAAGGAAGACCTATTCCTGGCACTGTCTTCTCAGTTTGAGGGTACCGAGGGCACCTTCAGAGCGACAGCAGTGTGGGAAGGAGCTCTGTACCTTAACAGAGTTAGAAACTGAATTGTACCAAATTAACCGCTGATAGGCTGAATACTAAGAGATTAAGTTGATGTTTGACTGATTTTCTTCTCAACTCTTCATTTAGGTTCTCCCAAAAGCCGACCCTAAAACAGGGATTAGACTGCAGGTAGAGTATTTGTGTGTGAGGTAGTTAATAAGAAACCCAACGTAGTACATACCATCAAGTTTACCATTCTGGGAAATTACAAGCTTATGCGCCTGGAGAGGTCTGGGCTTTCTTACTCCTGCCAGTCTTTGGTTGTGGCTGCTAGGGTAGCAGGTGTTAATTCTCCACAATTCCAGGTTTCTAAATATTTTATCAGAGCTGCCTAGCCTAAGAAAGCCCTCTCTGGCAAAGAGATGTTAGCCGTGGTCTAGCTTACATTTCTAAGACCTGAAAGGATACGGACCAGCCCACCTCCAGACCAGGTAAACTCACCTTTTATGAATTTAAAACCCATCTAAATAATCTACTTCTTACCAGAAGGAAATCATTACTCTTATCCAGAGGACAGATCCAGCTTCTCAACCCCAAGATACAATTCATAAAGAGCTTGGAGAGAAACATTTCTCAAAGGTGAATGTCAGATGGGGCCCCAGTCACAACCAATCTACTCTAACTTTGTTGGGTCACATTTATAGTGGGTGTTGACTTCTAATGCTCTTTTACAAAATGAATTCTGGCCTCTTAACAATTGGTTAGCCAAGTGTGGAATATGGTTGCTCTCCATTACTAGGAAGGAAGGAACAGGTTGCTGAGTCACCTGTTGGACAGACTGGATGACTTCATGTGTGATTGGTCTCTACCATCACAGCATTGGAAATGGTGCAGAAAGGGGGCATGGGAAGAAAATAATACTGATTGGCAAAATCAGAAGGTGTTGTCATAGGTCAAGTTTTTCTGGGAAATAGACTAACAGGAAGATTTGCAAGCAGGAGTTTCATTGAATGATGCTCTAGATAGGAGGAAGGGGAAACTTGAGGGAAGCCAGGTTGGGAGAAGATGAACTGTGATATAGTTATAGCAAAGGACTCGGTTGATCCCACAAGAAACTGAAAGAGTGTATTACTTACTAGGGCTGCCATAATAAAGTACCACAGACTGGGTAGCTTGAATAATAGAAATTAATTTTCTTACAATGTGGAAGTCTAAAAGTGACACATGATGGTGGCAGCAGGGTTCGTTCCCTCAGATGTTTCTCCTTGGCTTGCAGAAGACCTTCATCTCCCTGTATCTTCACGCAGTCCTTCTCTGTGCATGTCTGTGTCCATATTTCCTCTTCTTAAGAGGACATCAATCATACTATATTTAAGCCCACTCTAAGGACCTCATTTTAATTTACCTCTTTAAAGGCCTTATCTCCGAATGCAGTCACGTTCTGAGTTACTGGGGCTTAGGACTTCAAAATATGAATTTTTAGGGAGGATATAATTCAGCCCATATCAAAGGGTTCTTCAGAGTTGCATCAAATGTAAGGGAGGGGACTGGGCCTTTCAGCTGCTACATGAGTCCATCATTGGATACAGGTTGGCTCTAGGAAGCCAGCATGGCAGAGGTAGTCTCTTTGGCAGTGTCTGAGGGGGCGTTTGCCGAGCTATCAACCACCAGAACCTCCCAGAAGATGGAGAATGATAGGCATTAGACCTGAAGGAAGGGGGCATTAATGGATAGCACCCCACACCACAGCTTCCTCTTGAATTGCTCTTTAACTTTGACAGACATTTCCCCACAGTGTCTCTTATGATCATTTCCTTGGTTGCAGGGGAAGGGCAGGACATGCTTGTCATGCTAGAATTTAGAACTGAAGGTCCTAAGCCTATGCATGTGCATGTGTCTCTTCTATGCTAAGCATACGAAATAGCTTCAAGGACCACGACAGATGTGCCATTTGCGAGCATGTCCATTTTGATCAATATGAGGCAGGCCTGAAAATTAACTTGTACAAATGAGCCTCCAGCTCAAACCAAAATAACTCTTGGTTCTTCAGATATATAGACATTTTTCTTATAGAGTTGAAGAAAAGTTGAAAAGAGCAATTTATCAAAACGAAAACAGGAAGAGTCTGAATTGTGCTGCCACAGAGTGACAGATGTACTGGGTTTGCAAAAGGCCCCCCAAAATAAAGGATCCTTTTCACGCACGCAGAAGAATTTCAAAATGAAAAAAAAAAAAAAAATGCCCTCTGAGTGCTTATGGTTTATAAATGCTCTCCAACTGATCTTAACATCTCTGGGAATATGGAGAGGGGGAAAAAATTCCCCTTCTGTAGTTTGGAAGTTAAAATACTAACTTCTGGGGTGGTGGAGCCAAGTGTGAAGATACTTAATACTTTTAAGAAAGGAGCAGAAGAATGATGTTCATGGACACTTGTCAGGGATTTTAGAATACCAGAACAGGGACACCTGTAGGGTCTTGTTTGAAATCTCTCCATTACAACGGCGCAGACTGTCAGCTTTCCCATTTTCCCTTTCCCTTTCTCTCACTGGCTGATTTGGCCAGTATCATAGGGGCCATTTTTGTAACTTTTTTTTTTTTTTTAAGATAGAATTCCTCAGAAATTGGGAAAAATGTTTTTCACCAAAAAAAAAAAAAAAAAAAAAAAAAAAAACCCTGGCTCTGATATTCTCATCTAAGGGAGACCTTGTCTTGACCTGGTTTAAAAGATCAGGGTGCTGGGGATGTAACTCAGTGGCAGAGTTTGTAGAGGTCCTGGGTTCAATTCCCAGCACACACACACAAGACTCAGGGTAGAAATAAAGGGACTTCCTAAGTGAATGCTGATATTCCTATATGCCAGCACTGTACTAGGGTTTTCAGGTGCCAGGTAAATAGGAACTTACAAACAAGTGATTAATGTTTATGGAGCTCTTAGTACATGTCAGGCCCTTTGCCAAGCACTTTACATAGGACATTTCATGTGATTCTTAAAGCCAAATGTGGCAGACAGGACTCTAAGAGGGCCTCCAAATTTCTTGACCCTTCTTGCACACAAACCTCCAAGTTATCCAAGCCATAATCTAGGCACTGCTGTAAATGGATTCTGTAGATATTGCTAGGGTCCCAAATCAGTTGGCCTTAAAATACAATGATTATCTAGATGGGCCTGACCTCATCGCATGTATTTTTAAAATCTGGGTGTAGGGGTCAGACATAGAGAAAGTCAACAGATTCAAACCAAGAAGGATTTGACATGGCTTTTCTGGATTGAAGATGGAGGCAAAAGCATGGCAAGGAATATAGGAAGCTCCTAGCAGCCGAGAGTGCCAGGTACCAGTGCCTTAATGCCAGCCAGCATAGAAATGGGGACACAGATGTACAAGGAACTGAATTCTTCCAACAACAATGAGTGTAGAAGTGGATTTCTCTCCAGAATCTTTGGAGAATCTCTAAAGAACACCTTAGTTCTGCTGACACCTTGATTTCAGCCTAGCGATACCTTGAACCCAGTCACATTGAGCTAGACGTTGGACCTGCAAGAAATGTAAACTAAATAAGTAGGTGTTGTTTTAAGCCACTAAGCCCCACCACATCAATATCTCCATTTTGGAGATGAGGAGACTGAGGCTTACAAAGCTTAAGTAACTTGTTCAAGGTCACAGAGCTGATCAATGGTAAAGTCAAGTTGGAACAGGTAGCTGTAACCTGGAGAAAATGGGTGGCAGCAGAAGTCCAGGACAGCCTCCATGATGCTCTAACCCGTCCCCAAGTGTGCCCGTCTCATTCAGTATTCTCTGCTTCAGTGTGTGGATCCTGCAAATATCATGGCATAGTCACTCCCTTGATTAGAAAAACAGATTTTTCACAGATATAATTAAAGTTTTTGGTCCACTGGGTTAATTAAGGGAAAAATTCCTGCTGAGTCTGACTGGGTTCTTAAAAAGGAATCTAGGGTTTAGAGATGAGAATAGTCATAAACAAACACTTTCACTGGGCGTGAAGAAAGCAAACACCCATATCCACGTCCACAGCAAGGGATTGCACATGGCCTTCAGGAGGCAAAACTGTCTCTGGCCAACAAGAAAACAAGGACCTAATATTTCAATTGCAAGGGACTGAACTCTGTCAACAGCTTAAAAGAAGGGGCTTGGAAGAGAAATCTAACCTCTAGTGAGTATTGTAATACCTTGATGCAGCTTTTCTGACTCCGGGTAGGTAGAGGGCCCAACTAGGCTGGGCCCTGAAATATAAGTTGGTGGGAAATAGATTAATAAAGAGTTGTTTAAAGCCATTACATCTGTGGTAATTTGTTATGCTGCAACAGAAAATTAATACAAGGGGAAATTGTTCTCCTTTGCTTCAATAGGCATGCATTTCAAGTTCTTGTTCTTGTTCTTCAGCTAATCAGTAATGACCTTGTCTCTTTGCCACTCTCTTTATCCTTCACTTAATCATAACACCAAGGAAGCTCCAAGTGTTCTGGTCTGCCATGCTTTCAAAACCTGTCTTTGTACAAATTTGATACTTAAACCCTGAAATTTAATTCACTAGTCAGCAGAAGCCCCTTTTTTATGAAAAATATTTCATACCTAAGTTCTGTTTTAGGAAAGCTGGGACTCACCCCAGATGTCCATTGGGCTGTATTTATACATGTATTTACACAGTGTAAACTTCCATCAGTCCCCAGTTATAGCAGTATTTGCATGTACACCATTATCTTTGAATGTTTGTCACTGAGGAAGCAAGTTACATTCATCAGAATCCATTCATTGTCCCAGTATCACTGAACGCAAGATAATCTTGACTGTGTCTGCTCCCTGTGACGGGTAGCTATGAAAAATGGAGGTCAGCCACAGATATTCCAGTCCTGCTTCACTGTGTAGCCCTCTTCAGGGGCAATGGATATGATGCTGAAAAAGATTAATAGAACGTATGTCATCATGTTTATGGGGCATAAAACCCCCCACTGTGGATTAATGGATATCTTGGAGAAAGAAATACATCTTTACTCCTGTATGCCTTGATGGGTGAGCTACATTTGGCATCAGTGGAAATATATGGAGAGATTGCCTTTAGAAGGTCAGCTTTTAAAGGACTTTTTTGACCTCCAAGTCAATGAAAATAGATTTTGGATTGTTGACCAAGGCAACTGTAACATCAGACTTTCAACCTTTAAAAAATTCTTATTGAAGTATAACATACATATAGTTCCTGAGTGTTCAGCTTGATAAATTTTCACAAACTGTATACATCCAGGGAACCAGCATCCAGATCAAAATACCAGGATGTCAGGCATTCCCTTAGGTTGATTTTCAGCAACCCTCACCCCAGAGTGATTGCTACACTAACTGCTAACACCATAGGTGATTTTGTCTATTTCTATAATGTGTTTGAATGGAAAGAATTGGAATCATCCAGTGTATATTTTTCCTGGATTCTTTCATGCAATATTATAATTGTGAGATTTACCTATATTATTGTATATAGTTATAGATTTTTCCTTCTCATTGATTTGTAATTTTCTATTGTATGAATATATCATAATTTATGCATTCTACCATTTAAGGTCATTTAAGCAGTTTTTAATCTGGAGATATTTCAAATGATATTGCTGTGAACATTCTGGTATGTGTCTTTTAGTGAACATAAGTCTAAATTTTGCTGGATGTTAACCTAGGAGTCAAGTTGGTAGGTCACAGGGTATGTGCATATTCAGCTAACTTAATATATACTGTCAAACAACTTTCTGAAGTGATTGCACTAATTTTTATCCTTAAAAGCTACATATGAAGGTTTTGTGTCAATCCACATCCATCTTTACATGTACTTGATATTGTCCTTTTCAAAAGCTTTTAGTTTTAAATACATACTAGTTTGCAGAACATCATTGTTGCTATTGTGAAACTAATAAATGCCTTACGTGAAGACCTCAGTCCCAAGCTGGAGAACCATTGAATGATATCACTGGAAAAGATGATAGTTGGTGACAATAAATAACTCAACATTCAGGCTCCTCTGCAGTTCTGTTTGCAAGTCTTCTGGCAAACATAAGGGAAAGTCTACCTCTTCAGTATCTTATTTTTTGGTTGTAGAACTCATTTTTTAAAAAATTCTGGCACATACCTACATTTTAGTTGTTTGTTTTGCTTAACCACATACTCTACAAATATTGACTGAACTCCTATTACGTGTGAGGACCTATAATCATGTACTAGTGATACAAAAATGAGTAGCACCTGATTTTTTCATAAGGTTATAGTTTAAGGAATAAAGAGGACTAGGGTCAAGTTGCTAATTCCCAAAGATAGCAATGCTGCCTTTTGTTTTATTTAGTATTATGTTTTAGAATAAGGATCAATTGCAGTTTATTGACAACTTGTTCTTTAAAGCAGTGAATCATGTTAAATATATGAAATGAATTATGAAAGAGTAGATACACACTTTAGGAAGTTCACTGAGAATATAGACTAGGACCAACAAATGTTGATTTTGAAGGAAGTAATTGAAATTGAAATATCTTTGACAGGTTTAGGTCCCCACCTCTAAATGGAAACACTATCATTTTTTGTACTTTGTTGAGTTTCTCTACATGAAATTCAATGAAATTAAGATTGCATTGGTTGAGGCTTAATTAGGGAAGCAGAACCCTGTGTGTGATATAAAGGATTTATTCTATAATTAACTAGATATTATAAAATCATGGGGGGAAAGTGGGTGCTTTGGTTTGGACATGAGGTATCCCCCAAAAGCTCTTGTTAATGCAGGAATATTCAAAGGTGAAATTGTTGGACTGTGAGAGCTATAACTTAATCAGTTCATTCTATTTAAAATGGACTAACTGGGTGGTAACTGTAGGTAGGTGGGGAATGGTGGGTCATAGGGAGGGGCATGCCCTGAAAGTGTTCATCTTCCCTGTGACTCCTTCCTCCTCCCCTTTATCCCTCCTTCCCTCCCTCTCTTCCTCTCTCTCTCTCTCTCTCTCCCTCTCTCTCTTTCTCTCCCTATCTCTCTCCCTCCCCACTCTCTCCCTCCCTTCTTCCTTCCTGAACCCACCTTGAGCTGAACAGCTTCCCTTTGATGCCCTTCCCCCATAAAGTGCTGCCTCATATTAGGCTTGGAACAATGGATCTGGCCATCTATGGACTGAGACCTCTGAAACTGCAAGCCCCAAATAAACTTTTCCTGGTCTAAGTCATTGTTGAGGGTATTTTGGTCACAGCAACTCAAAATCTCACTAAAACAGTGGGAAAATAAATACCCAAAAAGGGATAGATTTCTCCTGCACAGCAGAGAAATCTACTACTCAGGGCTCATGAAATGGAGCTGGTGTTATGATTTAGAGATGAGGTGTCCCATGAAAGCTCATGTGTGACAAAATGCAAGAATATTTTGAGATAAAATGACCAGATTATGAGAGGTGTAACCTACTCATTGGATTGATCTAATGAGAGGGATCAACAGGGTGGTAACCTACCTAGAGGGTCATCTGAAGGCAATTAAGACCAGATAAAGAGAAACCAAATAGGAGGACCTGGCATTTCTACTATGGGAAACATTATGCTTGTTCTTTTTATAGCTTGATCATGGACACCTGCATGTGGTAGCTTACACTTCATTCTAGTAGATACAGTAAGTTTATAAAACTTAGTGTGTGACTGGAGAAGAAAGGTCACTGGGGGTATGTCCTTGGAGTTTATGTTTTGTCTCTGCTGAATAGGTTCTCTCTGCTTCCTCCTTGCCATGTCTTGAGCTGCTTTCCTCTGCAACACCCTTTTGCCATGATGTTCTTCCTTACCTTGAGCCCAGAGCAATGGAGCTGGCCATCTATGCACTGAGCCCTCTGAAACCCTAAGCACCAAATAAACTTTTCCTCTTCTAAAATTGTTCTTGTCAGGTCTTTCTTTTGGTCACAGTGATGAAAAAGCAGCTGGTGAAGAAGTCTATGGAAAGCATCCAATCAGTGCCTGGAGTATGTCAGCAGGGCAATGATCAAGAGCAGGTGTTAATGAGGAAAGTTCAGTGCAAAATGGGAGAGAACATAAGTCATGAGCCAAAACTGGACTCCACAGGGACAAACTGGCATGCATATCCCTCACTTCACTGGACCCTAAAGCTACAGAAGGACCCTGTGTCCTCACTGCAGAGCACTGTGTTAATAACATAGGATCAAAAAAAAAAAAAAAAAAAAAAAAAAAAAAAAAACTGGAGGCAGAGACTGGCAGGAGCTAGAGAAGTCCAATAGCTGCTATCCCACATCCAGGTGAAGATGTGGGCAATCTGCCCAGAGCTCTAGACCCACCTCCCTACTACAATGGCTGCAACTGTGCTTCTGCCCTACAAATCTCAGGGAAATTTCTCCATGACCAGCCCTAATCTAGAACCATTCAGAGAAATGTAGCTCAAGCTTACTAAATTGACAGCACAAAACTGTCACAGAGATCCTCTATAAGAGTCACAGAGGAGAAAGAAACTATAGAGATGATATAATTTAATCCTTTCATTAGACCGATGTGAAAACTGGGGCCACAGAGATGAAGGCCCATCCAATGTCACAGAGTTAGTGACAAGCTTAGAAATTCAATCCCGTGTGTTTCCATCTAGGAGATATCATAGGTAGAATGCTGTTTGTAAAGTTAAGATACCTGAATTTTTGTCAGCAATTAAATTTTGGCCTCAGGAAAAAAAAAAAATCACTGTTTCTTGGTTCATGTTTCTAGCAGTTGAATGGTATGTGGACTAGGCCCAACAAAATTCATTTAGTAACTAGTGAATAAATGAATAGTCTCTCAACAACCAACATTTTACAAAAATTTCCCATGACTTAGAGAAAAAAGAATTGAAACTGCATTCCTATATCTCAGTAATGAGCCATTCTTTTAGGTTCTCATGAAATTTATTCAGAGCTAGAATGGAAAACCTCGGCCCAGATCTCCAGTCTTTTCAGCCATGTAGCAATTAGACTTTCTATGTTCTTCTTGTCACCCCATGGTAGATTCTACTTCCTTGATTCTACTTCAGTGTGACCTTTTCAACACGAGTCAAGTACTGCATAGCTAGAAAAACACAACTCCAAAAAGTGGTGGTAGGAAGAAGCTGGAAGAATATCAGACTTCTGGTTATGTATTTCTGTATCTTTGCTCATGAATTTTCAATCAGCATTTAGCAGCAACAGCTCATTTCTGCTCCAGGTGGCATCAGCTGGGGTGGTTCAAATGCCTGGAACCAAAACCATCTGAAGGCTACCCACTTCCAGTTAAGGCTGTTAGCTGGAATTGTTACGTATAGATTCTCCACGTGGTCTCTGATTCCTCGTGGTGTGATGATTGTGTACAGGAGACAGCCTCCCAAGAGAACCAGGCAGAAATTGTATTGAATTTTATCATTTTGAAATTTATTTACATCATTTCTTCCATAGTCACAAGCTTCCCTGATTCAAGAGAAGAGAGTTTAGATCCCACCTTTCAATGAGGGTAGTACCACAGTTCCATTATAAGAGAGCTGTGGGAAAAAGAGTACTCAGTACCTGAGATCAGTTTATAAACACAGAACCTATCAACTAAATAAATACTTGTCCAAAAATACCATGGAGAATATGTCTATACACATACATAAACATACCTAATAAGTACATGGTGAATGAGGTGAATTCTTGGATTCAGTTTGCTTCCAAGAAAAGAGAAATGGGCCACTCAATTATTTTAAAATAAAATAACTAGGGATATAGCTCAGTTGGTAGAGTGCTTGCCTCGCATGTATAAGGCCCTGGGTTCAATCCCCAACACCACAAAAGAATACATAAATAAATAAAATAAAAGTGCTTCATCCTCATCATCCATTTTCTCTCACAAAAAATAAACTGGGCTGCTGAATTTTGGACCCAAACTATCTCCATGATAACAGAGCCTAATTTGCTAAAGTAAAGGTTACAATTTCTTGCAACATTTGGAAAATTTAGATATGGATTTTGTAGTGTTTAAAAGTATAAATAATAGAGAATAGCATTACCATTTAAGAGCTCACACACACACACACACACACACACACACACACACATTCACTCACATATGTTCATACACATTCACTCACATATGTTCACACACATACACACACAAGGGAAAGGAGTGTTCCAAAATATATGGGGAAATGAGTAGAAATGTGATTGTTTAGCTTGGTTTTCTTAGATTTGTATTAAACCAAGGTTTTTTTTTTTTTTTTTTTTTTTTGGTGTCTATTTCCTTTATTACAGGAACTTTTATGCATCATTCCTTTTTATTTTTTTGGCAGTGCTAGAGGGATCAAACCCAGGGCCTCACATGCTAGGCAAGCACTCCACCACTAAGCAGCATCCCTCGCCCCCTGAATCATTCTTGAGTCCCCATTCACACTGGGCACCGGGGGTTACGGACTAAAAGTGAATTCTTTGGTTAAACCAAGTTTTTTGCTTTTGATTTTCTTTTTTTAATTACAATTACAATTAGGTGATTTGAGAAATAATCTGAAGCCTGTAGGGGAAAACTTAGCAATCATAGGTTCAGAAGTGAGTATAATTATATCTTTGGAAACTACAAGTAGCTCAAGACAGGTAGAGAGAAGGATGTGTCTAAGAGAAGACAATAAAGCTACAGGTCTTATTATTAATTTTAGGGATCTTAATTATGAAGTATTTCAAACATGCAAAAAGTTATAGAAAAAAATAATATATGCATGATTAATACCTATTAGCTATTTGCCTTATTTTTCTCAAGCCTTTTTTTCTACATAAATAAAATATTAATTAATACATAAAATCCCTATCTTTCTGATCCTTTACCTTCCATCCCTCTCCAGAAAACATCATCATCCTAAAGTTATGTGTGGCACTCCTTTGTATGTATCCAGATTAAGTTCTGGCAAAAGATTTACTTAGTCATGTTCAAATTTGAGAATTTGACCAGACAGAAATTCATGAATTAGGCAGCTCCAGATTACAGGACGTTTTGGGCTCCACTGAAGGTACATGAGGAGGCTTTTGTAAGGGTGAATGTGAATACAGGCAAAGAAAATATTTGATCATTGTTTCTTTTTACTGTTTACACTCAGTCTGTTTATGTAGGAGCTCAGTGCCTGGCGCTACACCAGCCTGATGTCCTCTCAATTATTTAAATAGTACATTGGATTTCTACACTGTTGTATATTCATGTTTTGAAATTTTTTAGAAATGGTATTATGGAGGACATGACCTTTGGCAACTCTTTCCCATCACTCAACTTTATGATTTTGAGCTTTAGTCATGGGACATGAGCACACCATAAGCAGAGTGGAGATGCCCGTTTGTTATTGCACAGAGTTAATATTTATCCAGCTCAATTTATAATCCACCTGAAAAGTCACCTAGTGAGCATAGATTTTGTATTTGTGGAATATATTAGTGATATGCTGACAGGGCTGGACACCAGACCCCCAAGCGAAAACAGAAGAAAAGAAACATGGTTATTTGCGCCCTAGTCTTTCCAGTTCTGAAGCCTAGGTGCTTTCTCTTGTAATCCATCCTGTGAGGGCAATTACAGGGGCTGTATGGTCTTTGTTTATTACAGCATGGAATCCATTGCCTTCCCAGGAGGCAGTGCACCTTAGCTGAGGCGGAGTGAGGTGGAGACCTGTGAAGGGGTGAGGGAGCCAGATCTCTGGACTTCCCCCAGACTGGAAGTCTGAATCCAGTCTTGCAGATTCCTCCTGACCCAGTCACCATGTCTCAACCCACAGATCTTTCTCACTGGGAACTGTCACACTTGGCAAGCAGGATCTGTACCCCACAAGTTGGGAGAGGTGCAGGGTTAGGAGGATGATGTGCATTGGAGTCTTTCTTACCCTGCTGCATACATGCCCTATTTCATCCCCAACTACCGTGATCAGTTGATCAGCTGCACTTTGATAAACTAAGTGATTCTCAAATGTTTTTCTACATCGTTCAAATGAAGGAACTAAAGAGGTATTTATGTTCAGAGCGCAAAACTGAGTCACCAACTTCATAAAGATTAAGCATGAGCTATTATGTATACTCTATCTCTAGTCTCTGTTTACCACACATTCTCTGAGTGTTTGAAACTCCTAACATGCAGAAGCTCTGTTTGAAAGAGGAAAAACAGACTGTGCGCATGTTTTACTTTTGAGGTGATTTTTTTTATTCAACAGTATCTACCGAATTAAATGGTATATTGACCTTGTGTTGCTGTCAACTAATGATATTTTATTTCTATTGCAACTCTGAGTATGTTAGGCTAAAACAAGCAACTTCAAGCAAATTAAATTGCATGGAAGCTTTTTAGGACATGTTCAAATACTAACATGTTTGATAAATATATTTATCTAACAAGGGTAGGACAAAGAGCTCTTTGTTTACTGACATACTTTATTGTCATTCTGCTGTATGCCTCTCATGTGGCTGTTTTATAGAACATAAAGTCTAGGTATCCTGTCGGATCCCCAGCTCTTATTTATAGCTTGCTGCAAAGTGGCTTATTGTCATTTATTATTTCTTATTTGATTTATATAACATCTTTCCACCAAAGAGCTTGTGGGTTTATTTATGTACAGAGTGTGCACATACACCCACCCCCACACATACCCTCACCCTTGAACTTCATTGGATGCTGGGATATAGTTAGCTGTGTCACTAAATACATCTGTATGAGGCTTTCCACTTGTTTTTGTTTGTTCTAAGACCATGTCATAGGAAAGCAATTGCCATATTTTCTTTCACTTTGAGTGCTTATTGTTTGCCTCTAGGTGGATCGGATCATCTTCTGTGTCTTCCTAGAAGTTGACTTCAAAATCTACAAAAAGAAAATGAGCGAGTTTTTCCCTGTAGGTGAGTAAAGCCATTTGTTTCCTTTGAAATTCACAATTGAAGAAGTGGAAGCATTACTTACATTTATATCTCACTTTACATCTTCAGGACTGTTAACAACTGTGATTCCCATATGTCAGCCATCCCTGCAAACTTGTATCATAGCTTCTAAGCACTGAAGGAGATGACAGGAAACCTGGGCTCTAGACCTCTCTGTCTTAGGGAAGTCCTTTCATCTCTTAGGTCCCCATTCTTTACATCCAAAGTGAGGGTTTGGACCAAATGACTCCACTGTCCCCACATTGCTTGGTCTGTGTTTCCTTCCCCAATGAGTAAGATTTCCAGGCCTCATGCCTACATCGATCACGTTAAATCCCTTTGTTGGAAATTGTAAGGAATCCATTTATGTTTGTAGTCACGATTCAAACTGTTCCTGCATTCCATCCGTACTCCACCCAATTTCCTCGTGCCAAATTGCGATGACTACAGTGGCACTTTCTAAGGCAATCTGAGAATGGTAGTCATTCACCTTATTTCACACTCCTTTTCAGAATGTAGGAGAAACTTCAGGGTTATTAAAGAACCTTGAGTAATGGATTTACATCCACCGAATGTGCCATTAGTCGTACTGGGATAATTTGAATATTTCTTCCCATTCTCCCTCTTCCAGTCTATTAAGGCTGAGGCTTGTTTAATGCCTTGTTATTTTTATGGTGTCATTAAAGTCACAGTGCCCAAAGTGCTTTCCTTAGCCACGGTAGGAATTGCCTCCTGGAAATTTCAGGCTACTGTGAGCATTGTTAGTGACTGTCTTCCAGAAAGCTTTATTTTCCTGAAGTTTCCATCTCCATCAGTAAGTGGTGTTTCACAAAATGGGTGACTGTGGTAGGTGGGAGGGAGTGAATAAAGTGTGTTAGTGCATATTTGCCCTCTTAAGAAGTCTGTCAGAGCTAAACAAGGAAAAGCTTGCCCCACCCATAGATTCTGGTCTGTAGGACTAGGACATCATAGAGAACCATGGCAGAAAAACGATGGAGATGTGCTACCCTGTGCCAATGCTCTAAGTGGACCCAGGTCTTCTGGGTAATTTAAAGTTCTTTCTCCAGTTTTATAATTGAAAGGCAAACCTTCAAAATGTATTTAACTTGGGACTTTAAAGTATTTCCCTAACTGGAACTTAATATAAATTCCTCAAAGATTTCCACAGGATAAAGAACAGGGTTGTGTTTGTAATCTTCATTCTCCTTTTCCTTTGCTTCCTCCTCTTCCTCCCTGTGCTTTTTTCACCTTTCTTCATAGTTTTAGCATCTCAGTGTTTTACAGTGTAAAGCACACAATAACTGTTTAATAAGCAGTTGTTGCAATGAGTTGAATTTAGTAAATTCTTCTGGCCATAATCTGATGACTTTTTTTCCATTTTGGGTTTTGTTTTGTTTTGTTTTGTTTCCTGTTTCAATCCTTTAGTTCCATCTTTTTCCTTGGTTTCCTTTATAACTACAGTGAGCTGATTGGTACTTGAATTTTTAAGTATTTTTAAAAAGAATTGTTCATTATGTAAAAAATATGATTTGGTCTCTGACACAAATCATCTCACGTCTTGTCAAAATTGAAGCATAGTTTTTAAGATTTTATAAACTTTAGACTCCCTGAGATGTTTAGAAATAATGACATTCATTTTCATGTCTTCTAAAACAACAACATGTTTTCACTTGAACACATGATCAAAAAAAATAATTGCATAATTATGATCCATTGATGTTGAAACAAACCTATCCATCAGCAGGTATATCTAATGATGCAGAGCCAAAAATCACACTGAGATTCTTTGAAAATAAGGCAGTTTTAGAGGTCTAGAATATATTAATAACTATGCAAATAAATTATTGTTTGAAAAATTGCTATGTTAAACAAATCCAAAAACTCATCTCAGTACTTGAGCAAGTGAAATATAATAAAATCATCCTTAGTTTTACATCAATGCTTGAAAGCACACCATGCTCATGAAATTATTTCCAGTGCTTGTTTATAATAGTAAGTACATTTTAAACTAAATGTCAAAATCCTCAAAAATTGTGGTGTATTTCTGCAATGTTGAAGCATCAGCCATTTGTAAATTCTAAATATACAATATGAAAAAAAGTTGATGGTGAATGGAATATGTGATTTCTAATACAGATGACATACATTGCCTGCCCCTAATTTGAATTTATGGTTACTTTATAACCATTCCATCTTTGATTGGAATAAATTTTTCCTGGCTTACTATATATTTCCCTAAACTGGCATTCAGAGTGTCTCTTGCTAGTGCTCATAACCCTCCCTAATGCAAAATAATAATAGTTCTGAAGACAGTCATTTTTATACAAAACTGAACCATTTTGTTTGGAGGTTCTTTAATCCTATGTTTGTGATTGTTTCAAAATGTATGAGAAAACAATAAAAGTTAAAGTAGAAGAGATCAAACTGAAGATATGACACAGGTGTAACTACTCCCATAGGAACAATTGCTGACATTTATGGGTTCTTTCCTATTAGCCAGACACACTGTTCATTTCTTTACATGGGCTAATCAGTTCATCTTCTAATCAGTTCTTCTAAGAACTCTAAGAACACAATACAGATTAACCCTGTATTGTGATTTCTATTGTTACGGTTTCTTTTTAATGTGGTCTTGAGGACTTTCTGTCTTGAGAGGGACCATAATCCAAGGTGACCTCTGTCTAGGAGAGCCCTGACTGAGGAGAAAGTTAGTTTCAGATGAGCGTATTGGGTAAGACATCATGAGGAAGTGAAACCAAAGTGCACAATAGAGAATAAATGTATTACTTACAGGTCTAGAGAGGTTAGGGGTGCTGTCAGGAGGCTAATGGAAGTTTGTAGGCAACAGGGGGCTCCACTAACAGTGGGAGTGGAGAGAGACAGAGAGCCTGTGGGACTGTGCCTTCATTAGGGTCCATAAGTGTTATCCCTCAGGCTTTGTCACAGGGCTTGCGGATTGGCTAGTTTAAAGAAAGTGTTCATGAAGAGGGAACTTATTTACATGACCTTGGTGTTGACCATTAGATTTGATCATGGCCAGCATCTGTGGAATATGTTGGGTTTTTAGGTCGGTGAGATGAAGAGTGAATAGGTCCTATTACAACCACCCACACTGGGAGTGGAGGCCAAAGATGATGGGGTACAACTGGGTTTCAAACAACTATAACTGGCTTGAACATGCAAGCCAAGGCAGTTACTGCATTGTACAATCTATGATACCCTGCTTGAGGAAAGCATGGCATACAGCTAGCAACCAGCAGAACTGTATTTTAAAATGGAGAATGGCATCCGTCATTGCACAAGTGATAATAGGTTCATTTTCTCAGAGTATCATCAGTTCTGAGGTCAAGTTCCAGGATGCTTTGGAGCATTGAGAAAGTCCTGTCCCTGATTTCATCTGCTGCCCATTATTTTTCAAAGTGGCCACGCTTCTCTTTCTTCCATCTCCTATAAATGTCCTCATGGAAACTTTTCTCATGTGAATCAAATTGGTATCTTATCATGAATCTCAAAATAAAATTCTATCTAAATCATCCAGGCAGCATGGAAGGTGAGCAGGTGAGGGATAATGGGGAAGCCCAAAGACCTTATAGCATGAATACAGGAGAAAATAGAAAATTCCTTACATTAGTTTTCCTAGTGCTGCTAAAAAAAGTACCATGAAGCACTTGCTTTAAACAACAGTAATACATTTTCTCACAAATTCTGGAGGCTGGAAGTCCAAGACCAAGGTATGGGCAAGATTAGTTTCTTCTCAGGCTTGTAGATACCTGTCTTCTTCCTGTGTTTTCACTTGGTCTTTCCTCTGTGTTGCCTGTGATCTAATGTCCTCTTCTTATAGGGACATCAGTCAGATTGGGTGATGACCCTCTCTAATGACCTTATTTAAATTTCATTGCCTTTTTAAAGGCCCTGTCTCCTTAAATAGTCACATTATGAGGGACCAGAGGTTAGGATTTCAACATATGAATTTTGCAGGGTGAGGGCACGACTCAGCCCATAACAGCGCCCACCATGGAAATGCAGTAGGAACCTCAAAGGAAAGAAACCAGCAATGAATTTTTTTGCAGCAGTTTTATGTCTTGCCGTGGGGTGAAGCACATTTGACTTTTTCCTTCCAGATGTATTATTTGGAAGTAGAGCGTGGCAGCTTTATGGAATTATCATACACTTTGGTTGCGAATAATTTATAGCTACAGTGCACCATTACATGGCCTAAAGCAAATAATATTTCTGTGATTCAACTCAGAAGTCTCTTTGTTCTTTATATAAAAGGTTTGTATTTTTCAGTGTGTAGAATTGTGTGTAGTTTTTATTAAATGTAAGGGGGAAATTATTCCTGATCTGAAGTCAATTTTTTCTTAAGAACTTGGGGTATTAATTTTTCTAAGAATAACAAATAATTTGTAACAATATAAAAAAATCCTGATGTTGGAAGTCCGGGAGAGCCCTTTTGGCCCTTCCTTTGAGGGAAATCCTGCATTTGTTCACTGCAGTGGTTCCCAACTATGAATGACTTTGCCTTCAGGGAACATTTTAAGACATATCTGTTTTTCATAAATGTGGTAGGGAAAAAGCTACTAGTTTGTGGTTGGCAGAGGCCAGGGATGTTAATATACATTCTACAGTGCATAAGACAGTTCCCCATAATAGAGAATTATCTATCCACAAATGTCAAAGTACAGAGATTGAACAACTCTGTCCACTGTAATCACCATTCTCTTACCACTGAGGACACTGAGGCTGTCTTTGCATTTAGACTGGATTTATTTCAAAGGCTTTTGCCTACTGGTGCCTTACCCAAATTTCTTTGAATAGTTGGATTTGGAACCTATGCATTGACAATACCGTTCTTATACCTGAAGAGGTCAAGCATTGTGCAGAACAGTTAGAACACAATATTAGCAAATAATCAAGTATCACATTGCCACGGTGATAGCATCCAGAAATTCAGAGGAAAATACACATGAGGACCAGGTTGGTTGGGGCAAGTTTCACAAAAAGCATGGCATTTGTAGTAATCTTTAAAAGATGAATGGGAACAGAAAAGTGATGCTGAGTGTTATATAAACAACACAGAGGGAGAAGGGCAGTTTGTATTAGAGAGATTGTGAAATAAAACAGGAGGCTTATTTCCAATTTGTGTATCTCTTAATAGTTTGATGCTCCTCATCTTCTAATAAGCAGTCAGGACTAAGAGCAATTCTTGGAGTGAAAGAGAAGCATGATAGATCCTATACAGACAGCGTCTGTTGTATGCCTAAGGATGGTTTCACCTAAGATTGTCCAACTTTACAATAGTTGGAAAGTGTTAAGTTTTTAATAGAAACTATATTTCAACGTTTGAATTTTGATCCTTTCTCTGGCCAGAGATATGCAGTATCATGCTTCCTCATGAGGCTGGGTAGTGGCAGTGAGCCATAACTCACAATCAGTCATGTGATGATAAAGGGACCCAACTGGTACGCTACAGCAGACTGTAGCTGGGTTAGGAAGTTCACTAGGCTCAGTGTATTAAGGGTGTTTTGGGACTGAGATATTTTGAACTCCTGATAAGTTTATCAGGATGCAACCCATCATAAGTCAAGAAGCCTCTGTATTTAAGAAGGATTAATTCAGTCCATGACTTAAAGACAGGCCTTCAAACAACAACCCTATGTAATAGGATCATCGTGTGCCTTCATGGGGATGGATGGTAGTGAACAGAGACCGAAGGAAAAAAAGCTAAGTTGGCCAAAGTCACATAGTTGATAAAGAGTGACATCAAAGCTTTCACTGTGCAATGCCTCTTCCTATGATGATCCAGAAAACAGGGACAATTGTGCAAAGCACCTTATAGGTCACAAAAGCCCCATATTCCTTTTGTAGTTATGTGTTAGAGCTCCTGTAAAACTAGTGTTCCTCCAATTATATGGTGCACTCCCATTTGCTCCCCCTCCTCTGCTCGCTTCCTCCTTCCTCACCAGTTTTCTAAGACCAATGATGAAACACAGGGCGTGGTGGGCCACTGAGATTTTCTTTCCTCTTGCCAAGTTAGTTGCTGTTGGAAGACAGCAGCATGAAGGCACTGTTGACGACAGGGTGAGGAATTTCTGAGAAATACAATCAATGACTAGTGAAGAGCTTGACAGTCAAAAGAATCTTTGGGGAAAAGGAATAAGCTGCCAGCTTTGTCATTGCAAGATGTAGCTTCCAATCCTGTTACAACCCCAGAATTTGTGGCTTTGTGCATTTTGCTTTTCTATGCTCCAGTCTTGTCATGGGAAAACATAGTCATGGGCCAATTCCAAATGTAATGGATAATAATGTAAATGAATATTCAGGTAGGTGTCTAGACCATGCATAATAAATTTCAAAATATCTACATTTATTTCTTTAAAAATTTTAAAGTAGGCAACTTGACTTTTGTGATCATTGTGTTAAAAAAACACCATAATTTCTTATTACCAAAGTAATGTGAGTATATAGTAAAAATCAGATAAGCAAAAAGAAAAAAAAATACAAACCATTTTCTGTCCTATAATACAGAGATGAATTATATTTTACTGTTTATCCTTCTGGTCCTTAGAAATTGAAAATGCAAACAATCAGAAAATCAGTCTTATAACTTGCTTTTGTCATTTAACACAAATCATGAACATTTTCTTTTCTAGTCATTACATATTCTTCCATAACATATAATTTTAATGGACTCAATGTTTCCCCAAAAACATACTTTATTAAACTTTGGAATCATTGTTTGCAAATGATCCTACATTTGTTTATAAGCAACATTTAAAAAAAACATATTTACAGATAAATATTGGTTGATATTAAGTATTGTTAATACTTTCTGAAAGGTGGGATTACTTTTCAAATGCCTACAAAACCCAGATACTCTTGCTAGTAATCGTCAAATTGGTCAATTTGTTTGTAGCACTGCATGCAAATGCTGTGTACTGCACAACTGCAGGGATTTCCATGCACAGAGTCAAAAGCATGAAGATTCACTCCTAGCAACCTGAGTTTACATCTCCACGAACAGCAGATAAGACCTTAGTTTTCTCCTGCTCTTCTCAATGGGTCACATTCTCATAATGTTATCACTTTTATACATGAAACAAGGTAATTAATGGGTAGTAATGTGCAGTTCTTTGGCTTCTAATTTGGTTTATACATTCCAGTTACTTAATATATCCACAAATTGCTTATATAAAATTACTAATTTTATCATTTATATACTTGCCTTGATTATTTCATCTTTGACTTATAAGATATCTTTGTACATTAAAGTCTTTAAACCTTTCAAATATGTGTTATCAATAGTTTATTTGTTCATTATTTGTCTTTGTGATCATTTTCTTTTATAACCAACAAAGTGAGAAAAAAATAGATGAAAGAAAAGTATAAGGAAAGAATTGAGAAAGAAAAGGAAAAAGGAAAGAAAGAAGGAAAAAGTAATGGAAGAAAAAAGAAGAAAGGTTTAAAAGAAGAAGAAAAAGAAGAAAAAATTTTTTTTTCATTAGTGCATTACATATATATATATATATAATAGTTGGGTGCATTCTGACAAAAGTCACACATGAATGGAATTTTATTTATTCCATTTCAGTCTCCAGTCTCTTCTCCTTCCTCCCCTCCTCCCTCCCCCTACTCTCCTTCCTCTACTCCACTGGTCTTCCTTTCACTCATTTATTTATTTTTCATTGGTGCTTATAAATACGCACTATTGTGGAATTCACTGTGGTATATTTATACATGTACATAGTGTAATTTTGTTAAATTTATTATGCGTTTTCTTCCCTTTTCACATCCCTCCTCTCTCTTCATCTCCTTCTTCTACTCCACTGATCTTCCTTATATTTTTATGATATCTAATTTCACCACCACCACCACCACCCTTTTTTCCCTTATTTTGCTCTAGTTTTCACATTATGTATATCTAACACATTTTCTTCATTCATTCATTCGTTGATGGGCATCTGGGCTCGTTTTATACGTTGACTTTTGTAAATTGTGCTGCTATAAACATTGAAGTGGTTGCATCGCTATAGTATGCTAGTATGCTGATTTTATTTCTTTGCATGAAAACTGAGGAGTGGTATAGTTGGGTCATATGGTGGTTCCATTCTTGTTTTTTTGAGGAATCTCCATACTGCTTTCCATAGTGGTTATGCTAACTTTCAGTCCCTCCAATAGCGTGTAAGTGTACCTACTTCCCCACACCGTCATAAACATTTTTTATTATTATTTGTATTCTTTACTCCATTCTGATTGGAGTGAGATGAAATCTTAGAGTGCTTTTGATTTGCACTTCTCTGATTTCTAGAAATGTTGAATAGCTTTTTCATGTGTTTGCTGGCCATTTGTGTTAATGAAGAAAATCCTTCTATAAAGTAGTGAAGTAAAAACCAAAAACTCAAAAATGAACATAATATTAAGCCTCTAGACTTGATTCCACAGGAAACCATCTTATTTCTAAATAGAATTGTTCTGTGATCTGAGTGTGTAGCTCAGTGGCAGAGAACTTGAGTAGCATGCACAGGGTCCTGAGTTTGATCCCTAGCACCACAAATAAATAAAAGTTGACCTTGAATATCCTTCAAGAGATATCATAATATTTAAAATAAATAAATAACAAATAGAATTGTTCTTACTTTCTACTCCTCAGACATTTTTATGCCAAGCAATTTACTTCCCAACTTTACCAGGGGTGACGGTCAGAAGAATTCCCCCCCAAATTTTCTACACCCTAATCCCCAGAATCTTGATTATGTTATATTGCAAAGAGAAAATTAACTTGCAAGTGGAATTGAGGTTCCAGTCGACTGACTTTATGTGAGGGAGTTTATCCTGAGTTTTCTGGATGAGATCAATATAGTCACTAGGGTCCTTAAAATTGGAAGAGGAGGACAAAAAAGGAGAATCAGAAGGAGATGTGATTTTGAAAGAATGTTCAGAGAGATGCAACAGAGTTAGTTTTGAAGACCATGGAAGAGGGTCATGAGCTAAGGAGTATGGGTGGTCTCTAGAAGCTAGGAAGACAAATAAACAGATTTTCCTCCACAGCTTCCAGAAAAAAAAAAAAAAAAAAAAAATGCAACCCTGCCCTGCCTGCAGGTTGATTTTAGCCCCCTCGGGGGAGTTGTGACTGATAGAACTGAAGATAATAAGTTTGTATAGTTTTAAGCCCTACATCAGAAATTTACTGCAGATATGATAAAAAAAAAAAACCACACCAATGATCTTAGAATAAGTAACATTCACATACACATATATAAACACTGCTTACCGAGTCTGAATTGCATTTTCCCCCCTAAATTCCATATTCAGTGTATATAAAAACTGTACAGATTGAAAGAATTCAGAATTTTTTTCAATTATGAATACTTACAGGGACATGACACATTTGTGCACATTTAATGTGCAGATCACATTGCTTTAGAATTCTACAAGCCATGCTCTCTGTAATGTGACATAAATGAGCTTACTGCCTACTTAGGAAATGGGTGCTAACCATTTCCACTTGATGGGCCTCAAAAGCTACAAACACATTTTGCCTTCAATGAAAATCCAGTGAAGTGTTGCTGTAACCAAGCAACCTGGATGTAGGAACAAGCAGCAGGCATAGACAAAAAGCAATCTGTCCCTTCAATAAGGGTGAGTGTGCAGTGAGTGTAGCAAATGCTGATAAACAGCAGAACAAATAAAGACCTGGAAACACAAGCCTTGACTAAGTAGAGTTTGATCTCATTAGAAAGTTCTAGCAAAAGGAGACAGGACTGAATGCTACTTGGAGAAGGGAGCATACTGTGGGCATCTTAACAGAGACTCTGGCAGGATGCTTTTGAAAGACTCTTCAAACATCCTGCGTAGACTGATTTCTGTTCTTTAGTTGAAAACATTGAGGCACAAATGCAGGGAGACAATTTCCTTTGAGGAACAGTATATGAATGAATAATCCCTGATAAGACACAGAAGTAAGAACAAAGGTAAACAGAGGAGCTGAAAATCCTCCAACCTATATTCCACTTGATAGACAGCCCTACTCTCAGGCACATGTCTTTGAAGAGTCATCTTTCTCACTCTGTATTCACTCTGTGATCCCCAGAAATCACATGATTATCCCTATCCTTCTACTGCAACTGTCCTTCTTGAGGTTATCATAACTTCTTGGATGGGTTGAGCATGGTTACCAAAGCCAGCACCTATTTGATCACATGACATCACAGGATCCTTTGAAGTCCTTCTCATGCCTCAGTGAGCAGCAGTTATCTTGATGAATGCCCTGTCATCTGCTTTTCCAGATGTTTGTCTGTGGCTGACCGAGCCAGCTCTGGTATACTCACCTGCACACAAGTCACCTCCACTGGAGTCCCTCAGACATCTTCAACTCAGCCCATCCAAAAGCAAATTCAAAATCTGTCCCAGCTGGGCGCGGTGGCGCACACCTGTAATCCCAGCACTTTGGGAGGCTAAGGCAGGAGGAGCCTGGGTTCAAAGCCAGCCTCAGCAATGGCGAGGCACTTAGCAACTAAGTGAGAAACTGTCTCTAAATAAAATACAAAAAAGGGCTGGGGATGTGACCCAGTGGTCGAGTGCCCCTGAGTTCAACAACTCCTGGCACCACAAAAAAAAAAAAAAAAAAAAAAATCTGTCCCAATATTCCCAATTTTCCTCTTCCTGAATCCCACATCTCAGTAATTGGTACCATCATGTGCCCAGTGGGAAAAACTCCAAGCAGCAGGACCATGCAATTTTCTAAGTAGTGATTTTGATTAATTAACTTATAAATTAATGAGATTTGAGTACTCACTGAGACATTTTTGCTTTTATCTGTTTATTTTTATTTTTTTAAATTTCTCAAACTGGGATGTGGTTCAGTGATTAGAACTCTTGCCTAGCATGCATTAGGCCCTGAGTTTTATCCTCAATACTACAAAAAGAAAAATCATAAAATAAATAAATGAAATTTTCTCCTACTCCTATTAATTATCTTGTAGAAAGTATATTTAGCCATTTGTTAGATTCAGTGGGTCCAGGTATTCAACTTAATAACAAAAGTCAGATGAGGTAAAGATGTTCCCTTATTAGTCTGTCTTTGCTTAGTTTCTGCTTTCAAGACAAGCAAGCCATTGAGGATTTCCAACATCTTTTTACTATAAGAAAGTCCTGAAAAGCATGACTATTGATAATGATATTTTCTTTGCAAACAAAAAATTCTTACTAGGAGCCATTGGTAATGAAATATCAAAAAGATAAGGAATGCACAAAGAGGTATGTGGTAAGAAATTAAGCTTCAAAGCAGAGGACTTATGAACTGATGAAATAAAAAGCCACAACATGATTATGAAATTGTCCACATGCAGACTAGCTCCTGTGTGTGAGCATCCCTAAAATTCTGACAATGGAAATTGGGGATCAATTTCAGGTGTCTATCTCTTTGTTCCCTTAGAAGTGGAAAGGATGCCTTAGTAGCGCATGATGGTAATTTTTCCCTTCATAATACCTTAATTTTTCCATGCTATCACAGACTTCTTTGAAGTTAGACTTCATCCAGGAACTGTGATAGACAATCTAAGATTCCTTACTATGGACCATGATACCATCCTACCATCCATCCAGCTGTAAGATAGCAGGGTGATTTCAATACACAGAACATGCAGTATCTTTGTGAAGAGAATAATTGTTTCTCATACCCACCTTGGGCACCCTTTACATTAGTGTTAGGGAGACATCATAGGTTACTTCAGCCTTGATATAAAGATGGACATCTACTTTTTTGAAAGATCATCCTCCAATGCAGCAATATCAGTACTTTGCACTAGTGGCTCTCAAGCTTCAGTGTGCATGAACATCAGCTGGAGGGCTGGTTAAAATATAGATTTCTGGGTCTCTCCCCCAGAGCTTCTGATTCAATAAATCTTAATTTTGACCTGAGAATTTGCATTTCTAACAAGTTTCCAGATAATAATGATGCTGTTGACCCAGGAACTATACTTTGAGAACTTCTGCTTTAGGATAAAGTTCTGTAGAGTTTTGTATGTGTGTGCATTTTCATTTTATCTACTTTCTCAAAATACTATTAGTAAATATGGGGACCTAGAGGAAAGAAGTGGACAAATTTGAAGTCACTCCAAAGCCCATGGGATGCTTCATATTTTTTTTTTTAAGTGTGGACTTTATTATCAAAAAATAAGTGCATGCTTTAGTAATGACTAAAACAAAAATAAGTCTTATTAACTTTGTCTCCCATAAAAGAAGTTGAAATCGATATTATAGACTTCAAAATAGCTGACCATTTCCTTATAAAATAGCCTCTGAAGTATCTGAAGCTAGCTGTTACCAAGAACTAGTTATTTATGAGAAACTGTTAGTTTTCACTTACATTTTTTATCAAAATAAGAACTTCAGTCATATTGGTGTGTTTTTGTGAAGAACTCAACAGGGTAATCTGACACAGAATGATGCAGTGAATAAAAACAGCATCCATTATGAAATTAACATCAAAAAGGCCCCTTAAAAGGAAATGGAGTTTTAGCCTCTGTGTGGTCTATGCCTGGGACGAGAAGGGAATTTCCTGGATTGGCATTTCTGAATGCACAGAACAATACCATCTGATGGATTGCTCTCTGTTTTGAAATGGTATTTGTATCGCCTTGGCTAGAAACCTTTTATTTCATTTTTGTCCTCTAACAAAGAAGTATGGTGCTTGAAGAACTGTTTAAAAGGGCAGCAGCTCTGTGCCCACGCTCCGTCAGTCTCCTAACTACTTCCAAATTTTGAATGGCATGGCTCCCCATTTCTATGGGCTATCATTTCTCCTCCCCCCTTTTATTTTTTTAAACATACTGTCTTTTTTGGTGCCTGGTTTTGTTAGAAAGTTAAAAAAAAAAAAAAGAAAAATTCTTAGTAGAAATCTGCAGCTTAAATAGAACTCAAGCAAGCACATTATATAGAATAATGTTGAGCCGCTGTGGATTTTATTAGTATGTAATGGCACATTAGGTGCTTTCCAGACCAAAAGTCTCTTCTGCTTGATTTTAATACAAATAATACCAAAATATTGGGTATGTATTTTCTAATTTCTTAGTAAATTCCTCTCATGAAAAAAAAATTTTTTTCAAAGCATGGTGTTCTCTTCACTGTCTAAAGTTGATTAATCACTCTTATTTTCTGAACAAAGTTTATATCCTTCAACTGGGTGTATGAATCAGAAATTTCCAGAAAAGTAGAAAACAGAACCAATAGGATATAGATGTGTGTGTGTGTGTGTATATATATATATACATATGTATATGTGTATATATATGTGTGTGTATATATATATATATATATACATGTATATACATATATATATGTGTGTGTGTGTGTGGTGTGTGAACATGTGTATACATCTGTACACATAACATGTACACACATATGTAAATATGGCATATGTAGACACATAATGTGTATATTGGAGATATTTATTATAAAGTATGACTTTAGGATTATGGAGTCTCACAAGTCTCATGATCTTCAGTCTGCAAGGTGGAGACGCAGGAGAACAAATGGTGTTGCTCCATTCTGAATCCAAAGGTCTAAGAACCCGTAGAGTCAATGATGTAGTTCTATTCTGAATCCTTGCAGGCTTGAGACCCAGAAAGAACCAATGTTTCAATTTGAATCCAGGGTCAGGAAAAACATGGATAAAAGCAGTCTAGCTGGAGGGTTTCCTCTTACTTCTAGAAGGATCAATCATTATGTTCTATCCAGGCCTTCATCTGATTGTTTGATGCTTGCCAGCATTGGGAAGGCGATCTGCATTATTCTGTCTACCTATTTAAATGTCAATCTCCTCCAGAAACAATCTCACCCACACACCAAAATACTGTGCTCATAAAATTAATTATTGTGCCTGGTTTGAAGGACCTTTAGTCAGAAACTATCACTTCAGCTGCACTTTCTCATACAACCCCTCTCTTGAGCCATTCAGAGCTAGTTGTATTTCCTTCAAAGCATTGACTGTCCATGCCTTTGGAAAGATGTTTTCTCTTCTGCTTGAGTGTGATAGCCATTGTCTTGATTTGAGTGTCCCAAGAAGAAAATTCTGAAACAAGGATTCAAATGGAAGTAGTTTATTTCAAAGGCGATCTCAGGAAACACCAGTAGGGGAGTGTGGAAGTTGGACCTGGGAGGAAATGAAAGCAATCGGTTAGATTACAAACCAATTACTACTGCACCTCTGGGGCTCAAGTCCAATGGGGAGAAGGGAGTTAAGGAAGATAGTGTGGAACAAGCTTGGGATGTTTTTCAATGAACCAGAGAAGCAAAGGAGCTAGGATACTGCTATGCAAATCCTGTCACTCGTTTGTGAACGCTGAGCCCTGCAGGGTGTTAATTCCCCTAATACTTCTTGAGTGGGCTCTAGCAACCAGAGGAAGCTCTCGAGCAGAGGACCCAGGAGCAGGAGGCTGGAAGTCAGGCTGGCATGCACTAACATATCAAGGAACAAGAGGATGTAGACAGGAGACCCACATTTTCTGGTCATATACTGTAGCCTTTCTTTTAGCTAACTTGACTTCAATTTTTAAGACACAGATGAAACCTCACCTCCTCTGGAAAGCCTTTATAGATTTTTTTTTCTGTGTTTTAACTGCCTCTTGTCTGTTTCCCAATAGAACTTCTGCTTTCTTCCATCAGAAAATCTGTTACTTCCAGTTCTGACTGTTGTTTTACTTTTCTTTACCACTTTGTGATGTCCTTGAGGGTAGATTATTATTAAGTTGTATTTTCAAGGCCTAGCACAGTTCTCACACATAGTAGAGCCAAATAAATGATTAAGTAGCAAAAATAGTAATAATGACATCATAATGGCAATAATTAATATCTATTGGATGCTCATGTAAAGTGTAAGCACTTTATTTATATATGTTACCAACTCTAGGAAGTTGGTACTTCTATTATCCCTATTTTCAGATGAAGAAGCTGAGGTATATACTATTGTATGTTATTTGTCCAAGATTGCACAGTTATATATGATTGGACCATTCAGCAAAAATTATAAATAAAATGAATGGCATTAGGTGCCAAGGACTTATATTTATAAGGCATGGTCTCTCTCTCCATAGAACTTATGATCTGGAGATGAGCCTGTGGAAGACAGGTATATTAACAAGTAACTAGGCCATGGAATTTATAGTTATAGCTAATTTTTAGCACTTAATGATGTTTCAATAACTGTCCTAGTGTTTTACATGGCATTACCTCATTTAGTCTTTATAATAATTCTAAGTAATAGGCATTGTTATTATCCCACTTCACAGGTGATGAACCTGGCATCAGGAAAATTAGGTAATTTCTCCAAGATTGCATGCCAAGGGAATAGGTAGTTTGAGAACAGTATGCAGACCTAAGCCCAAATATCCTTAACATTCATACTCAGTAGGCAATAAAAATAAGGCAAAACAAAAAGAACACTATTTATTCGTACTTGGATTAAACAGATGCTCTAGAAAGCTTTGTAGACTTCCTCTCTGATTTAGCTGTGTCTTGTCTGTTTCCAAGTACAACCTCTGCTTAATTCCATCAGAGAATCTCAGCTTGACCTTGAAGGATGAGGGTGAATAAAATTGGAGAAGAGCATTCCAGTAGGAGTAAGGCAGGCTTAGGAAGCTACAGGAGAATGCTAAGGTTTGGGTATGTTTTGTCCTCCAAGGTCTATGTGCTGGAAGCTTAGTCTCAGTGTAATGGTATTGAGGTGATCGGGACTTAGATAATTAGATCATGGAGGCACCACCCTAGGGAGGGAGTAATGTAGTTCTCTTAAGACCTGGTTAGCTTTCATGAGATTGGCTTATTATAAAAGAGAGACTCTGGTCCCTCCCCATTCTTTTGCTGTTTCTCTCACCACATGAGGCCTTTCACACGCACTGCTCTTGCGTGAGCTTCCACAATGATGCCATCTGCCATGTTATGATGCGGCCAGAAGGCCTTTACTAGAGGGTGAAGAGATGGAGTCTTCCTAACTTGCACTTTCAGCCTATAAAATTGTGAGCTAAATAAACCTCTGGTATTCATAAAGAACCCAGCTTTAAGCATTTTGTTGTAGCAACAACAACAACAACAACAAAAAAAATGGACTAAGACAGGTACCTTGAGAGAATGGAGACAGTTGAATGTTGCCATCTGTGTGGGTGATGACACAGTGTAACAAAAGTGAGGAAACTAAGAACTAAATAGCTTTGACCTTGAGTATTACGGGAAGGGTCTAGACTTTTCTCATTAGGCAGAGGGCAGTTAATGTATGGCTACGAATCAGGTTGGACCTATATTTTAATGATGAGTCGGCAGCCACATGTTAAAGGGGAATAGGAAAGGGGAAAAAGAGAGGAGTAGTTAGAAACCTCTAAGATACCTAAGGCAAAGTGTACTGGGAGTCAGAATTAGATTATAGTAACGTGAACAGAGAGGTACAAACCAGGAAAACCAGGGCAGGACTTGGCACTGACTGATGTTTCAGTCCACTTGGGCTGCTGTAACAAAATTCCATACACTGAACACCAGAAATTTTTTTCTCACACTTCTGGAGTCTGGAAATCCAAGATCAAGATGAAGGCCCAATTCCTTATAGAAAGCTGTCTTTTCCCTATCTCCTCACATGGCAGAAGAGGCAAGGGGTCTCTCTTGCACCTGCTTTATAAGGGCACTAATCCCATTTGTGAGGATACCACCTTTATGATCAAACCACCTCCCAAGGACTTACTTCCTAATACCATAGCCTTGAGGTTTAGGGTTTCTGCATAGGATTTGTGGGGTTATAGATGTTAGACCACAGTGCTGGATATGGGGGCCATTCAAGGTAAGAGGTGGTAGCATGCCCTAAATTCAAAAGAGCAAGTGTCATCTACAGTGCAGAGGAATCACACATCCTTCCCTACTTAAAAGGGTCACACTGGAAGATGAGGGGACTTACATGGGGTTGGTACAACTAGTAGGGGCACTTGAAAGCATAAACGTTTGGATTTACAAGTGTAGCTGAGTAGTGCTTTCACGGTGCTGCACAGGGATTTAACATGTGTCTGTGTTTGACATACAACCAAATGTTGATGTCTGCATTTCTCTGATACTTGAGATAAGTGTGCAAGCTCTTAATAAATGTAGCAAACGTGACATTTAAAGTTCATGATTCACAATTTTGGAAAATTAAAATGATTTAGGTGACCATGCATAATTTGTGTAAGTAAAATGAATTACTGAATATTACAACTTATTACAAATACGTAACAATTTTCTAATACATAAATGTAACCCTGGATGTGAAATAGTGCTTTAAATGTGTTCACTTTCTTTCTAACTCAGCACGATGATATAACACAACAAAAATGGGTGTCTCTTTACAGAGCTCTTTTTTTTTTTTTCTTAATATTTTATTAGTCAAAGTGGAACATTCTGGGGTTTTCAGCTTTTATATGAATCTTTCTTTATCTTCTCCTATTTTTAATAGATGATACAACAGAGGAAGAAGATGTTGACATGAAAGAAGACTCAGGTATTAAACTTATGATTTTATTACTTGGGAGGGGTAAGCAAGGATCAATTTTTGTTTATGTATACCCTATATTTTTTTTTCAAAGAAAGACAAAAGCAGATTGGTAAAAATAGACATGCATGCTCAATGTTATAAAATAAGGAAGTAGTTGCACTAACTCTTAAGGCAAAAACAGTTACTATGCTTAAGCATTGAAATGGATGCTGAGATTTCTGACACCTAAGGTGAGAATGGAACATGGTGTTATAGTTAATAGAGTCATATAACAAATCACCCCCAAAACTTGATGCTTAGAACAACCACTTCTGCTCATAGGTTTTGTGCATGAGGAATTCAGACGACATAGCAGAGATAACCCAATCATCCTGTTCCATGAAGTCTGGGGCTCACAAGAGTCTCAAGAGCGAGGGGCTGGAATTATCTGAAAATTCGCTCATTTACTTGCCTGGCTGGCAAGTATACTGGGAGTCAGCTATCAGCTGAAACTCTAGTTGGGAATTTTTTCTGAAATATTATGTGGCCTGGGCTTCCTGACAGTATTATGGCCAGTGGCACTTCTCTTGAAAAGGTGAGTAAGCCAGGGAGAAACTTTATCCCCTCCAGGCTGACAAGTCCCATAGCATCACTTCCACTGAACTATATGCACTCTTTGGAATAGTTCACCCAGGCTCAGGATAGAAATATAGATTCAATCTCTTGATGGTGAGTGGTTCTGCAGAGCATGTAAAACCTAAAATGTTGCTGTGGCCATCTTTGAAAAATACAATTTCTATATATGGCCTGTTGTTCTCATTATCTGAAATTAAGATGCATGCCAACTCCTTAAGTGTCTATAAGGGAAATCTAGTAGGTAAAAGCATGTAATCTTGCCTAAGGTAGACACTTAATATGTCCTTACTAATGAATGCAATGAATACATAGATCAATAGCCCTGTATTCAATTCTAGCTACGCCACTTATTGACCCTGAGCAAGTGTCTATTTCTATAAACCTCATTTTATGGTTCCCACCAGATTGTTTCTTTTAAGGTATTAAATGAGGTAACATGCCTCAAATGTTCCTCATAGTGCTTGGGCCACAGTAAAGAGTCCAAACATTCTTGCTTTTTTTTTTTTTTTCTTTTTTCTTTTTTTCTCTCTCTCATTTCTAACAGATATTGGAAAAGCATAGCACTTAATTCTATGGTTAAGATTCCCATGCTCTCTGTTTCAGCAACCAAACTAGCCATGAAATTGGGCCAGATTTCAAAATTAAAATAGATGTCTTGGCAGTTCTAATTTTGTGTTACCCCCTATTTGCTGCCACAACCCCCTACAAATGACTGACAATCTCAATCTGAGAAGCTCTATTAATAGGAGGCTTTTCAAATTCTGATGCAATAGATTTCATTTGGCTAAAATGGGCCTCCTGGTTATTCAGTTAAATTTCTCTCTCTTCCCTGACCACTGACTATCTTCATGGGGAAATAATATCAGTTCCTTTTCTTCATGAAAGTTCGTTGGAACAATGATCATAATTTCCAAGTACTCTTCTCCAGTCCAGACATGTCTGATTTTTGAAAGGTCCTCCTGATCTCCCCAAAAGCAATGGATTAAGAGGGCATGGGAAGTAGAGGGAGGATCTGAAAGTCAGAAGCAGGAATGAAGAGGGTGGTAGCAGCTGTTGGCGCCCTACCTATGTCCCCTTAGCATTCATTATTATTTTAAGATGTCAGCTTTCTAAACCATTCTATTGCCTCCTGGCTAAAGACTTTTACGTGGTCATGAAAGTAAACTCAAGGTACCAAGGGGTTAATTTCTCTGGAGTAGCAATCCAATCAGTGTTGAACAAGAGCTGGTTAATTACCCACCACCCCATAGGATACATCAGATGCAAGTTATATTCCATTACCATCCAGTGCAAATATACTGTAAGCCTCAGATCTGAGCCTCATGTATAATTTTAAATTTTCTAGTGGTCACCTTAAAGAAATAAAATGAAGTGAAATCAATTTTTAAAATATTTTGTATAACATCCAAAATAATATCATTTTGACATAATGAATATAGAAATTACATTAATTATATATTTCAACTTTTTCTACACTGTCTTTGACATTCCTAATTTTTAAACATTGGTGTGTATCTTACATTCACATTGCAGTTCAGACTAGCTGCATTTCCACTACTCATCCATGGTATGTGACTAGTGGGCTATGGTATTGGACATCATGATTTTATACAATCATTCAGAGGTCTCCAGGAGATTTGAGCCCTGGATGCCCACAGTATCAGCTGTTTTCTTTTTCCCATCTCACTTCCCTACTTCCTTTCTGGTGCTCCCAGGAATAATCTCTCAAATTAACTACCTAAACCCTTCCCTCAGTGTTTGCTTCTGAGAGGATCAGATTTATTACAAGGATTCTGCTTGCTTTTTTGAAAACATAAAGCCCAAGGCAAATTTTCTACTAAAATTTCAATTTCTATACCCATGTAGAATGTCTTAGTTTTAAAGAACAATATTTTCTCAAAAAATAACAACTTAGAATTAAAAAATTTAAAAAAAAATTAATGTTGTTGAGAAAAGGTTTTAAATGGCCACCCTGCCGTGGATTAACTTTCACAAATTGAATGCTAATCTCTGCTATTCTCATTTATCTTGCTCCTCTAAAGTGTCCTTGAAAGTGTCCCTCAGTGGGGGTACTATCCTTTTTGTTCAGCCAATATAAGAACCTTATCTTGCCATGGATCATTTGCCTAAGTGCCATAAGTACATATTTCTAGGCAAAGGGAGTTGACTTCTTAATGAGATTTAGATATCTATCCAAACCACTGAGTGATTTTAAGGAAATCATTATTAATGCTAATGCAGAGCACACAGGGTTGGAGTCAGCATTTGAGGTCTGGGGCATTAATTGGATCATCATTTCCGATTTTAGTCCCACCAGATTTCCTGGGAGTCTTAGCTCCTGCCGCTGAACACAGCTGTTCAAGTCACACTCGATGGCCCAAGGATGCTAAGCCACTCAGGCAGAGTGGGCTTGGGGAGCTACTCTCCACTTCCTAATATCTGAGCGCCGAAATCACAGGGGATTTGTGTGCTGGATGGTTCCCTGGCGTGCCAGCTGGCCCTGCCAGACATTGGTGTGCAGGCTGGCTTTATTCGCACTAGAGCATGTTTGTCCCCTGGACGAGTCTGAATCAGTGTCTCAAGACCATTAACTGCTGCCTGTCCTCTGTCCTGCATCACCTCTTCTTATACAAATAAAAAAGCTGGAGGGATTTTTAAGAATGCAATCCAAACAAGTGAAGGACTACTTGAGTGAATCAACCTGCCAACAAATGCTGTTGAACGATAGCGAGTAACAAATTAAATACCCATAAACTAGTGGGGTTCTGGTAAAAGGATACAGTAGAAGAACCCCCGTGTAAAGAGTTTGCAGGTGTCTGTGGTGTGAATACACCTACCATGTTTGTTTGTTTGCTTGTTTGTTTTTCAAGCGACCCAACATGAAGCCAATGAATGTGAGAGTTGAGAAGAGATGGTGCATTTAATTGGTGTGAGCTGGCTTAGATCAGCCTCAGCACACCGCCGCTGAACCAGTTTTTAATCAAGCATGCACTTGTGCCAATCACTTGACATGCATGGACTCATTTCATATGTACAACATTATGAGGTAGGAAATGTTATTATCAAGGCTTAAGAGGGATTAGTTCTTGGTTAGATAACACAGCCAGAATATGAATCCAGATTGGCCTGACCCCAGGGCCCATGTTTGTAGCTTTCTTTCTCCTATGTCCAGACTCTAATAGAGGCAGGAATATCTCAGATACTGTCAGACAAGGTCATTCCTCATGGTGAAGCTCCTATGAGAGATGGAAAAACAAAAAACAGACTAGCTTAAATGCCTAGAATTCCTTTTATGTCCTTTAATCATCAACTTTAATCTTAGCATGGTAAATATTTCCCCATGTCCTTTTATTTCCATGGCCGTGCACTGTTGAAATTGGCCCCAATCTGAGCCATCAGGGATAGAAAATCAGCAACCACCTATGGCAACGCAATCACAGCAGTGCCAGGTGCACAGCTGAGCTCCCCAGAGGGCAAAGTCATGCTCATGGCAAAGCTCCAGGTTTCAACAGAGGCAACCTAGAAAACACAGCACACTGTCGAGGAGAAGCCTGGGGATGCTTTGGAGGAGAAGCAAGAACAACTTACCCTTTAGCTCCCCCAGTTTCCTGCTGAACCATAAATAGAAACTTGGACACAGAGGCATATGTATCAGTGACTTTCATACGAATGCCTTAGAACACTTTAATCGTGGGTGTCATGAAATGATACAATATCCACATCATGGGCAACTTCATAATTAATATGAATCCACATCCACCGACTACCCAAGGAGTACCCTACAACTTTTTTTCAAAAATGAGATGTTTATAGTTTGAGAATGCTTAAATATTTTAAAATGTGGGCACAAACAGTTGTCTTTCTAAATCTCACCCGATCCCCAAGAATTCTCACTCAGGTGGGAAAACTAAGAATTAGGAATTTAAGACTTCCTGGTTTGGAACTGAATTTCCAGCACTTGAAACTCTCCTTTTGGTCCCAGTTACAGATGACACACTTCAGGGGCACAAAAGGATTAGAGTCTTCTCCCAGTGAGATTGCAAATGTCGCCTTGCCCATTTTATGAATCTCTTTGAGCCAGTATTTGTGCTCAGTGAGCTGTTCCAAGTATCTCATTTCTTTTTTTGCTGAACCCATTCCAAGGGTCAACATACATCTCACACCTGGTGACAGAAGTGTGGGGGTGTTGCTAATGTAGTCGTTGGCAAAATTTTTCACCCTGGCCATAGTAATGACCTTAGATGTGATTGACTCGCAACCATAGAAAAACTGAGCCTAGTGCACAAAACCTTTGTAGTCTATAACACTGAAGATTTTTAATAGCACATCTATCAAATGTGGGATTTTTAAGTTGTTCTGTTCCTTTTTTAATAGATGGGAAAAGAAAAACAAATTGCCATAACTCTGTAGTATAATTTTGGAATCCTAGCACAGGGCAATAGCCACCAAGAGAATGAAAGTTAGGCATGGGCCCCATTATATCCTGACCTTAAAGAAAGGCCTGAGTGAGGCAAATATAAAATAGAATTTAAAATAAATTTCTTATGGTACTGCTAGGCACCAAGGATATAAAGGAATTGGGAAAGACAAGTGCCCTTGTCTCATGGAACTCACATTCTTAGGGAGTAGGGTGGGGAGCAGAGCATAAAGAAAAAAATAAAAGAACAAGATAGTTTCAGAAACAACTGATGTGTTTGGAAAAGACCTCCCTTGTGAGAGCCCCTTAGATTAGTTGGTCAGGGAAGTCCTCTCCTGAGAGCTGAATTTGATTGGAGATTCAAAGAGTAAATAGAAGGCAGACATGTACATATATGTGTTCCAGGGGTGGGTGGGGGAAGCAACAGCAGGTGCAAAGATCCTGAGGCAGGAACTAGCCTTGCAGTGACTGAGGAACACAAAGAACAAGTAAGAAATAAAGATAGGAAGGTAGATGAAGCCCAAATGGGGATATAGGGCTAGGTCATAGAGTTAGATTAGGATCTTATTCTAAATAAATTATATTTTTAAGCAGACAAGCAACACGATCCGCGTTGTTTTCAAAGATCACACTGGCTGATGTGTGGCAAACAGATCACAGGAAGTAAAGAGTAGAAGCAGAGAGATTAGAAGTCTGTAAGTTAGAATTTAGAAGATTAATGTAACCCAAGCAAAAGCTGCTGCTGTTTTGAGTGACTGTGATTATAGCTGATGAGCAGAGTAGATAAATCTGGGATACATTTTAGAGCAGAGCTGATAGGACTTGGGCTTGCTTGGAATGGAAAAGTAAACGAAGAGAAATATTGAGGATGGCATCTCAGGATTTGGTCTTAGTTTCTGAGTGGGTAGCACACAACACCAATCCCTGAGCTGTGGAGTACTGTAATAGAGGAAAGGTTTCTGGACTGCAAGTGTATGGCTTTGGCTCGCATTAAGTTTGAAATGCCTGACCGGAGTTCAGTGAAAGGAAACCATCAGGGCTGAGAGGAGTGGGGCACACTCCAATCCCAGCCATCAAGGGACAATGGGGAGTGAGTGGGTAGCTCTAAGAGACGTGGAGGGCCCTGTGGAGAAGACCATTTAGTAGGGACTTTAACCTTAGGTTAAGGAGCACAACCATCCCAGGAAGACTACCAGGATTCTAGAAAGTAAACATCCTAGCTCCCCACTGGCTGGATGTAACAGGAAGCCAAAGGACCAGGAAGCTCATCAGTGCAGAGTCTGGTCTCCCAGAGCACAGTGGGGGGTGTTAGAGGGTGGCGAATGGATGTGAGGGGCAAATACAGGGCATCCAGTACCAAATCCAAAACAAGATGACTTTTAGACAGCTGAAGACATAAGCCCAGAGCTCAGTAGAACCATCAGGCCTGGACATATAAAGCAGTGCTTCACAGAGCACACTGTATCCCAAGGGATGAATTTGGAGACAATTTCCTAAACGTATCTTCAGAATTTAATTTATTAGCCTCCTTGGACAGATTTAGAAAAACACTGAGGGAAATGGGAAGCACAGGAGTTTAATTGGGGACATGTGGAAGTTGTTTAGAATCTGTATTACTAAAGAAGTCTGTTAAAAAGAGTAAAACAGTTTCAGGCCCCACCCCACCCTTCAAACATGAGATGACATTGCACTTCATCTAGCCCTACTTTGAGATGAAATGGTCAATGACAACTGTCAATCCATGTTTTATTCTCTGGGAGAAAAACAATATATATAATTTTAGGGTTCCCTTATAGAAAAAAAAATTTAAATTGAACAAAGCACTTGTCTGTAGTTTAACATGTGTGTGAGTCATTAATGGTGTCTACAAAAAAAAAAAAAAATTGTTTTTGCTAAAACCTTAAGTCTACGTAGGTTGGAGAATCACGAGTCCTTGCCAAAATTTAGCTCAGCCGTGATGACAGATGAATCTGCAATTAAGATTCAGTGTGTGTGGGTTTACTAAAAAGAAAACATCTTTAAACTTCAACACAATTTTGAACCCTACTGGTAAATATTTAAATAAGAATATATGGAATCTTTGTACTTCCAGAGAGGGTAGAGCCAAAAGGTCTCTCTCCACCCCACAAGAAGAGCAAAGCAAAGAAGCCAGAAGGTTCAAAAGACTCTAGTGAAGGTAAGTCCTGTTCTTCCTTCCTTAGAAAATCATAACATGAAAATAAACTTCTATTTCATTTTAAATTATGTGTAGTCTTTCATGTTCAGATATTCTTAAGGGTTCAAAAATTACAGAGCAATGCTATTATTCTTTCTTTATACATTTACTATCCTCTGCATGTAAGGATGGAAAATCAGATTTGGATGTTTTTGTTAAGGTAAAAACCAAATTTTATGTTTTGGGGGGGTTGTTTTTGTTTTGTTTTGTACTGGAGATTTTAACCCAGGGGCACTTTGCCAGTGAACTACATCCCCAGCCCTTTTTAGTTTTTATTTTAAGACAGGGTCTCACTAAGTTGCTTAGGACCTTACTAAATTGCTGAAGCTGGCCTTGAACTTGCAATCCTCCTGCCTCAGCCTCCTGAGCCACTGAGATTATAGGCATACGCCACCACACCCAGCATAAAAACCAAATTTTAGAAATTCATTTTCTCAGTATTATGTACTTTCCATCTCTGTAAAGTGAAAAAATTGTGGGAAGTGCTCACAAGTTACGTGTTCTGAAGCTTTGTAAAGATGAAGGTCAAGATTGACGCACGAAGACCAATGCTGTAGCAGTTGGTTTATTGGCATAATTTGTTTATCTCATGAATGCATACTCAGTCTTTCCAGAATCAAACCTCAGCTGCGAATGCTGGAAATGTTTTGTCTTTAATGTTCTCTTTTATTTTCTAGAAGCCAGTGTATTTTTGTGTTCTTGCACTTGAATTGGCAGATCCAATTTTGCTCAGTTTTGTAAAGAAATGATACTCCCCTTTATAGCACTGGTACAACATCCAAGTCATTCAAATGTTCTTTTAAAAAAATGTGAACAGGGTATTTTTTTTCAAGTGACGATCAAACCTAAGAATATTCACAAACTTCTAAAAAGGAACATACCTATGTCTTCTACTTTCTTGCCTGCAGCCCCATTTCTTTGGTGAGATGAAGAGTATAGTAATGCTGATAGAGTCAATTTGGGCCTTGAAGGAAGAAGATGTTAAGATGAAAGCAAAAGTGCAAATATTTATAGGGGATAATGCCTGTGAAGAATAAAGGCAGAGGAATAAGAAAGGGAGCAGGAGAAGGAAAAGGAGAGAAAAGAGGAAGAAAGATGAATTAGAAATATCCTCAGTCAGCAGTGCCATCTGAGAAAGTCTGGGGAGACCTAGCACAAGGACTGATCATTAGAGGAGTCTCCTATTAAGCAGGAATGACTGGGCTCCAGTGATCCCACTTTCCCATGCTCACTCACTGGTCGCAAGCTGCGTGGGGGAAGAGTGTCCTTGGCATGAACCCAATACTGCAGTGGATCCCTAAAGTGTGGCTGCTAGATGATGTCAGCTTATTTTTCTCCCAGCAGCAGGTTGTTGCTTGTACAGAGACTTTGAACAGCACAAACCATGACTGTACAGTGTTCTTATGAGTGTTGCGGGTCCAGGTGATAAGTGATGACACTGCTATAACCTTCCTCTGGGTCAGAACCAATTGAGAAGGCAAAGCTTAAAGAAAGGCGAAAATCAAGATATTAGCTGTATTCCTAATGCAGTTAAACTGGAGCCTCTGATCAACCAATAATCAAATCAATAGCCTTCCTTGATCAAATCAATAGGCTTCCTTGCCAGAGAGGTCTTGCCTTTTATTCCTTCATGAACAAGTGTGTAGGTGTCCTCAGCTGACTGGACAGAGTTTGCCCTGGTGAGCTCATTATATGAAGAACAAACCAGGACATGCCTTCCCTGCAGGCAGGTGGGACTGAGAGAGACAAGATGGGGCTGTTTCTTCGAAGCTCACCAGAAGTGAGGAGAGATGGAAAAGGACAAAAAGACATAGCAATGGATGTTCTCTCCCTTTTATGCAAAAATAGCAAAGGATGAACATTCCCTACTAATGGTAGAGAATGGAAATAATAAGCATAACATGCCTAGCATAGAAGTCTGGTGTTCTGTTACTGGTTAATATTCTTAGTACTCTCATAAATAAGGGCAACGCAATGTGCTTAAATGTTTAGAAACATTTAGTTTAAAAAAAAAATGCACGTAGAACCATGGAGAAGGCCAGAAGCTCTGCCTGGCCCCAGATGATGAGCTTCATTAGTAACTGATGAGGAGAAGAGCCAGGGTGTCAGTCTCACTGTAATTAGGTCATTTAGTGGACAGTCTGTGAAGGGCATGCTTAGGAATTGAGTTAGGAGCAAAACAATTGCTTTTTCTTTAGAGAAGAACTCACTGAATGTTTCTCATCCAACACGTGATCTATGTGGAAGATTGTTTTCCAGAGCCTGAGCCTGTTGTTGTTACTGAATCCCACAAAGTGTGTAATAAATGGTAGCAGTTGCGTCATCTTTAATTAAGAAGGGATTCTTCCAAGTTGCTCCTTGCAAAAATGTGTGAAAGCTTCTTTCACTGCATAAATAAATTGCTTTGTTTAGGAACATCATCCGCTAATCCTAATATGACTCAGTGAGACAGCTTCACTTCCACCAAATATGTGATCTTGGAATCTGCTCTGAGTCATAAAGTCTAAGATGAAAATGTGATAACTGTGGATTTGTTTCCAGGGACACTCTGACTGTCGCATCATGGTGAAATGTAAACGTTAGTCATTCTCCAGAAACATGGGAATTGTGCTTTTGTTCCTAAAACCGCTTCAAAGCCAAATATTAAAAAAGTAGAAATCACTGGGGAAGGAATGAGAAAAAGCATGATCTGACAGGCAGTGGCAGATGATTCCATGATATGGTGCTTATTATTTATCAATGTTTCTATTTTGACAAAATAACCTATGTGCCTGAATTCACGCATTATACTGTTGCATACCTTTCATTTCCTGTCATAATACAGAGCCACGATCATTCTTTCCCAGTTAGTATGCAAATGGAATAGTGCATCCCTGGGTGGAGAGGCACATTTTAATGTGGATCATGACCCTTCTTTCTAGATCTTCCTCCTATTTTATAGTTATTGGTCTTTTCTACCATGGTGAGTGTGTGTATCTCTCTCTCTCTCTCTCTCTCTCTCTCTCTTCTCTCTCTCTCTCTCTCTCTCTCTCATTTTTCTCAGTAGGAGAAGCTTATTTTAGATCCCTCCATTTAAACCCCACCACTCTTTCCCATCTTCCTTCTCTCTTCCCTTGGAGTTTCCTCCCCTGCTTCCCACCCTCACAGAGACTACTGATTGCTTCAGTTTACCTTGAAACACATCCTCAGAAAGGATCATAGAAATAAACTCACCTAGATTCTCTAGCATGTATAATCATAATAGCTACATTTGGACCCAGAAGTAGAATTTTGAGACCATATGGCCAAATTTTCTCATTCTACAGAATTCTGTAAAAGTACAAGCTGCAAATGGCTCTTTCACTTACCCAAGTACATGCAGTGTTAATGTAGCAATCTCTTCTCTCTCTCTCTCTTATTTCTTCTCTCTCTCTCTCTCTCTCAGAAATGACATGGCCTTTGCAATCTTCTTCCCTTTATCCCTTCTGGAAATTAGAACAAAGTTTTTGAAGAATGAAATGTTGCCAACATTACAGCTTTAATTGAAGGATTATTACTTCAGAAAATATTTTTTAAACTATTGAACATCAAAACTACAAATAAAACAATTTCTAAATTTATTTTTATACTGTTGACTTTAATGTAGTTTTCTTTTTATTATTTTGTGTGAAATCTTGTGGACTACAGTACACTTTGATTTGACATACTACTACACAATGTTAATAATGAAGGTATTAGTAATTTTATACCACAGATGGCTTGTTTGGCATCTGATATAAGTGATAATTCTATGAACCCAACAAATAATAAACAGAATTATTTGAAAAAAATCTGATTAATGCTAGTTGTATTACTTCCAATTCTCAACAATTTAAACCAATTTCTTTTCTTCTTAAAAAAAATAATTAAAAGAATGTCATATATTACTCAGCTATAAAAAAGAATGACTTTATGACTTTTGCTGGTAAATGTATGGAATCTGGAGACTATCATTCTAAGTGAAATAAGCCAATCCCCAATGGTCAAATGTTCTCTCAGATATGCAGCTGCTAACACACAATAAGCAGGGGTGGAATAGAAGTTCAGTGGATTAGCCGGGCATGGTGGTGCACACCTGTAATCCCAGTGGCTCAGGAGGCTGAGACAAAACGATGGTGAGTTCAAAGCCAGCCTCAGCAATGGCGAGGTGCTAAGCAACTCAGAGAGACCCTGTCTCTAAATAAAATAAAAATAGGGCTGGGGATGTGGCTCAGTGGTCAAGTGCCCCTGAGTTCAATCCCCAGTACCAAAGGGGCGGGGGGGAAGGTCAGTAGATTAGACAAGTGGGAATGAAGGAATGGGTGGGGGGATGGGATAGGAAAGACAGTAGAATGAATCTGACATAACTTTCCTATGTTCACATATGAACACACCACAGTGAATCTCCATGTACTACCACAAAAATGGGATCCTAATTACAATAAATTATACTCCATGTATGTATAATATGTGAAAATACACTCTACTTTCATGTATATCTAAAAATAACAAATAAAAGATAAATGAATGGCATTATAGAAAACTTGGCACCTTTAATAAAATATGCTTTTCACATAGCTCTATCCTTTAGAATTAAATCTGGGAGTTCCTTTAATAAAAGTCTCTCAGGGTTTATTTGCTTGAAAATGTTGTTATTTTTCATTTTTAACTTTCATTCTAAAGGATCATGTCTAGGTAAAAATTCAAAGTGGATGATACTTTTCTTGCAACATTTTGAAGATATTTTCCCATAGTCTTACAAATTCTGCAGTTGCTGATAAGTTCTCTCTCAGTTTCATTGTGGCTTCTTTTTAGTTACCTGTGTTTTCCTTCTGGCTGTTTTGACAATCTTCTCTATCTTTTGTATTCCATGGTTTTGCTATAATGAGCTGGTATGAATTTATTTTTATTTATATTCTTAGTATTGTCTGTACTTCCTGGATCTGGAAATGAGCCTCTTTCGTTAATTCTGAAAAAAATCCTCACCTATTGCTTTGCTTTAGTCCACATTGCATTCAGTACCTCTTCTCACTTTGATTTCTCATGATTTTTTAAAAATTCTCATTCTATTTGCTAATTTTCTGTTCCATTCTATTTAATCCAATGTTTAACTCTTCACTGAATTTTTAATTTCCATTATTATCATCTTCATTTATAAGTTTTATTTGGCCATTCTTTTATTTAATTTATATATATATATAAATATACATATATATATATATATATATATATATATATATAAAAAACATCTATATCTGAAGTTTTAATGTCTCTCATCTGGGTAAGTTTGAGTCAGCAGTTTATTGTTTTGGTGAAGTCAGACTTATGGTTATTTCCTTCTGTATATTGTCTGTTCAATTATCATTTTCCTTAGACTTTTATCTGTGAGGACATTTTGAAGTTGGTTTAAGATCTCATTTATTTACATTGATTTTTCTGAAATACCTAAAGATACTACCAATTTAGGGATACCTCAAATACATATTTGGCTTAGAGCTTTTGTTTTGTTTTGTAATGGTTCAGTGTATGTATAAGGCTGGGAAATCTCAATAGAGATTTTTTCTTCCATTTTTCCTTCTGTAATGAATGCTAAAGTTGACACAGGAGAATTCCCTCTGTATTCATGACCCCAGGTCTGGCCCCTCTACATCTCATACATGTGGCTCACTCCAACTCTATCTAGCAGTTCCCAAAAAGTATCCTTGAGTCTGTATTATCAGCATCACCTGGGAATTTGTTAGAAATACAATTCTAGGGTTCATCCCAAAGTGGATCAGAAACCTGAGGTGGGCCCAGTAATCTGTATTATTAACAGCTCTCCAGGTGGTTCTGATGCATGCTCACGTTTGATAGCCTCTGTGCTTAAGTGGAGACGTCTGGGATTGACAGATGACTGAAAGTGAACACTGTCTTCTATCATTGTTTACAATTCTTATTTCAGACTCTTTCATCATTTTGGTTTCTGGAGATTTCCCTTACATAAGCACCAGCTCAGCCATGTATTCAAGACTCAGATATGTACATACATATATAGATATAAATAGCACATGTCTACAAATAAATATACACACACTTATGTGTGTATATATAATATATATACATATATATGTGTAATACATATATATGCAAACATATGTATATAACACATAGTCTGGACATGTATTACACACACATATATATACACATATACATATATATATATATACATACACTTATATTATTTAAAGCAAAAACATATTTCAATTAAAAAACAGTCAGACTTTATGCTGCTAAGTTTAGTGGCATGTTTAGAATAATAATTTTCTCCATACACACATCTCCAACGTTTTCAGTGGCTTTTTGGTAATGAATGTTGCTGTTCCATCATACTGTTGCAGAAAGCACTAGCATTTTGACTCTTGCTCTACAATTACCTTTGCATAGCATATTCAAGAAGCATCCATGTGATGCTCAGTCTTCAGGAAACCAAACCTTGCAATGCTAAATCAAGAAGCCTGATGCTATGCTTTAAAATATTGATGATCCCTTTTGTCAGATGAAATTATATGTGAAATATTTTGGAAACTAGAAAGCACTATGCTAATGTGAAGGTTCTAATGTTAGTATTAGAGTTATTATTAATTTTTTACTAAAATAAATTTTTCTGAATATATGAACTGTTTGTGGAATGTCCCTCGTATTTCCTGAGAAGCAGGATTTTTTCTCTACCCTATTATTTTCTCTGCATATTGAAGTATCATGTGACAGGCTGTTTTGTGAGTGACTGGACAGAAGGGACATTCTATCTTTCAGAATGCCATGCAGCAGTTCATGCATTATATTCATAAGCATGATCTTTAATTTAATTTTTTTGACAAGTGCAGTGAAGGGTAAAATCAGGCAGTCATAATTCTGACTTTGCCATCACTCAGACGAGCTTAGTGATTGACCAGCTTTTAAAGGAAAAAAAAAAAAGCAGGAATGAGGAAAAGCAGCTTTCTCATAAAGAAAAGCTTTGTTTTATCCTCTAGATCTCAAAATACCAAGCAAAATGTAAATTTCTGTGGCAAGAATCAGAATTCAATAAACGCCTATGCCACCATCTTGCTTTAATTATACTCTTCTTATTCTGCTTGGTGCAGCGCCGTTCTGAGCTAGCTCTGTCACAAATTAGTAGAAGGACCCAACAATCATTAAACATTGCAGAATCAGCTCTAGGATTTCAAATGGAACTTAGAGAATGTGACTTTTGTGGCATTTTCCATAGTGAGAAGAGTGGAACAATTACCTGGGCAGAGTAACCACAGGTCCTGTTTGAACAGGAACCATTCCAGTTTATACCTGTTGTCACTGTCACTTATTAGCAAGTTCCATTTCACTCTTGGAGGTGTCCTAGTTTAGATGATAACATTTATGGATCCCCCTGTCCATAAAGAGTTCAGCAAGAGTGTGAGCAGAGGTCTTGATTGTTCACGTTCTGCTTCCTACCTGGGTAGTTTTTTCTAACCCAGGACTCATTTTCTCTTACACTAAATGGTAGGAAAAAATTCCTACTGTGTGGGACAGTAGGGAGACGTTTTAAAGATACTATGAAGAAACCACCTGGCCCATTAGCAGAACAGAAGAGCCAGCAGATCAAAGTATATTGACTCTGAAACAGGAAAACTCCCCTTCCACCAAAAACTCATTTATTATGTTTATCAATGCTTAAAATTCCTTTAATATGAATGAAATGTTTTGGAAATAGAGGTAAGAGTTGAAGTACATTGACTCAGTTTCATATCTTAATAAGTTTTTCTCTTTTTTTCTTTTCCTTTTGGTTCATTCAGAACGCTCTGCCTACCTCCTTTCCCAGAGCTTCCCCCAACCAACTGCATTAATTCCTGCCCCAAGCAGACTTTCTCCCAGTGTAGTCTCTCCTTCCTAACCTCTGTTCTCCTTATCTTTGAGTTCAGCTTCAGAAGAAACTACTCTATCCCCAACATTTGCACAACTACATACCTCAATCTTTCCTCAACCTGTACTTACTGCCTCTGAAACTTTCTGTAGAATACCATCTTAGGCCGGTGAATTTGGGAGGAAGGTATTATTGGCTATCATATCAGATTTTGCCACAAACATTTATTGTCTGGCTTCCATGGTCCCTTGAGATCTACTTCTGTAAGATACTAGAGGCAAGGATCTCACTTCTATTCTGAGGATGGGTTTTTAAGATTATAGGCTTAGTCCCTATAGTCTTATTCCCCTGCCTGAGTGCTTCTCAAAATGTGACTGATGGAATCATATGAGGGGGTTCCCTAAAGCCCTTCCAGTGGATCTTCAAGGTCAAAATGATTTTCATGTAGAGCTGCGCTCCCAGAAGTCTCCATTCACCAGGAACATGGTGTGAAGGGGACCCACTGGTGTTATATAAGTGATGGTACTTCAGAGATACCCCACAGCATCCTTCCTCCACCCACATCACAAAGCTCCCCACCACCCAGTTTCTCCATGCATTTTTCCATATACTTTTGTTAAATACTACAGTAGTTCCCTTTATCTGTAGTTTTACCTTCCTAGGTTTCAATTAGTGAACCATGGTTGAAAAATATTAAATGGAAAATTTCATAAATAAGTAATTCATAAGTTTTAATAACTTTTACCACAACATATTGTTATAATTATTCTATCTTATTACTAGTATTATTGGTAATCTCTTACTCTGCCTAACTTATATATTATACCTTATCATAGGTATGAACCCATGTTATGAAATATGTGGCATTTTCCATAATTAGAAGGGCTGAACCTATCTGGTAGAGGAAAAAGCATAGTATTTACACAGGTTTCTCTGCTATACAAAATTTCAGACATCCACTGGGGGTCTTGGATCAGATGTCCCATGGATAAAGTAGGACTATTCTATTTTACAATGCATACATGTTCTAGACACTGAAGAAACACAAACATGCACACACACAAACACACACACACACACACACAAAAAAAAAACCCCACACACTTTCTTGGGGTTTATATGTTAGGGTATACATGTGAAGGTGTTGACAGTTCATAAAAATATGCAAGTCAAATACTGCATTATTTTTCTGATGCTGCCTGACAATATATCATAAAACAGTAGCTTAAAACAATAATAAACATTTATTATCTCAGAGTTCCCATGTTTCAAGAATTTGAGGATAGCTTGTCCTGATGGTTTTGGGTCAGACTGTTCCATGCTAATGTATGACATTCTAGGTCATAAAAGACAGTGTGGCCACTGCTGTGTTCTTTCTTCAATCATACACTCTGGGGTAAGGATGCTGCCATGTCTGAGGACCCTTTAGTAGCCCTATAGAGAGCCACATGGCAAGCCACTAAGGCCTCCTATTGACAACCAGCATTGGTTTGCAAATCATTTCAGTTAGCCAGCCTGGAATCAGATGCTCCAGTCCTAGACACACCTTCAAATGACCATAGACCTGTCTGACATCTTTACTGCAACTTCATGAGCGACCCTAAGCCAAGTGCCCTGGGAGGAAAATCAAGCAGGAAATGGACACTACCTATGTATTTAGTAGGCTTTTCATCACTTTGACCAAAATACCCAACAAAACTTAGAGGAGGAAAAGTTTATTTGGCTCTTGGTTTCAGAGGTTAAGTTCATTGGTCTGGGCCCAAGGTAAGGCAGAACATCGTGATGAAGGGTATGTGGGAAGAGTGCTGCTCCATTTATGGCAGCCAGGGAGCAGAGAGATGAAAGGTGGGAAGGGGCGATGGGAAGAATGAACCCTTCCAGGACGTGACCTACCTCCTCCAGCCATGCCCCTCCTGCCAATGGCTACCACCCAGCCCATTCCAACTAGAATGGACTGATTAGGTTACAACTGCTAACAATCCAAACATTTCATCTCAGAACGTTCCTGCACTAATACAGGAACTTTGCAGGGACACTTTGTATCCCATCTATAAAATCAAGTGTGTATGAGTTTGTGGGACTAAAAGGAGAGGGAGAATTAGGAGACAGATAGGCTAGGGTTTCAAATATGTCAGAACTCCCTGGTTATTGAGTTGATATATGAGAAGAGACCCAAAGAACATAAAATAGTAAGCAAGAACGAAGCTTTCTGGGAAGAAATAAATATTCCAGTAGAGGAAATTAAAGTATAAATGAGGGAAATAAGAAGCAAAATTTCAGTGCAACAGCTGCAGTCCTGAGCAAGGGAGAGAATGACTGGAGAGGTCACTGCAGTCTGGTCACATAGAGGAGTGGGTCCCAAGTGTGAATGTGCATCAGAGTGACCTGAAGATGTGTTAATTCCATTACCAAAGTCTGATTCAGTAGGCTTGAGAGGTCCAAGAATTTACATTTCTAATGAACCTCCTGTAATGATGATGTTGTGGGCTGAGGTGTCTACATTGAGAATCAATGATTTGGCTGCTGTAAGAACTTTGGCTTTTTCTCTCAGTGAAATAGGAATAGAATACTTGAATCAAAGGGATGTGCTCTAACTTACATTTCAAAAGGAAATTTCTGGTTGTTGTGTTGAGAGTAGACTAAGGACAGAAATGGGGAGGCAGTTTATTAGAGACAGAGATACTGGTGGTTTGACCCCTGGTTGTAGTAAAACAGAGAGAATTAGTCTAATTCTGAACATATTTTAAAGGGAAAGTCAAATTCACTGCCATACTGAATGTGGCAAGGGGACAAAGATTAGCCTTTCCATCTTCTCCACAATTGCTGAATCTAGAATAGAAATTGCACACTGTTGATGACTTAATTCAAACTGTGTAGGAAAAGGAATTCTTCAGCATTCTTATCCTTCATCATCACTATTCAGCTACTTCTTGCTCACCCCATCCTAGGCAGATCATGTAAGCCCACCCTGAGGCTAAATTTTCCAAACAAGCAAAAGTAAAATTTTCACACATGAAGAAAATTCTCGTAATTAACAACAAAAAGAGTGAAAGGGCAAAAATATTAGCAAAGAAGATAACTAAGTACGAAGAAGATTATTTTGGATGACTTAGGTACTACAGATTCCCATATGGCCTCCTCTCAATGAAAGGTGTTTATCACCATTTCAATCAGCAACTTTCCATATAGGGATGGTCATGAAATTGCTCTCATTTATGATTGTCAAGCTCAGAAAGAAAGGCAGGAGGAAAGAAGAAAGGGAGGAGAGAGGCAAACTTGAAAAGAATCCTGAACTAGGAATCAGGACGCCTGAATTGTATTTTTATCTCTTAAATGTATATTTCAATCCTTCACATAATGTCTGAGGTCCCTTTTGCATGTTGCATTCTGTAATTGTACATAACCATATCCATGAAAATTGGTTCTTTATGAGTTCTTTCCTTCATGCCCAGTAAATATTTACCTCTTTAATTTTAAAACTCTGAATCAAGCTTTCAATGGCCAAGTGAACCTCTAAGAATATCTAGGTTATTCCTCTCCATTCATAGAGGTGGAAACTTTCTTTTAAAACTCCTAAAAAATTATCTAGAGATCTTATGAGAGATGATATTAAAAAAACAAAGGAAAAGGTAATTTTATCAGGGCATATACAGTGGTTCTCTTCATGATAATTTAAAAGGTATTTTTCTTTAAATCTTATGGATACCTGTGAATAATTCATAATACATGTGTTTAACCATTTGTATATTTTGATTTCTAAAACTAAGGATAAAAATGAATCATTCATATGCATTCACTTTTGTTTTATTGAAAACTCATTCCTTGGGTTTATAGAGTTTAAACATTAGAGTGATCCCCCCACCCAATTGCTGGCACCATGCCAGTAGGATGTTTGAGGGTTTATAATACTGGGTACTAATTTTTCTACCTAGAAAGGGTTTGTTTTGCTTTGTCTTTAAGGAGAAGAATTGCTTTTTGAACAGTATTGGATTTCCACATTAGGATTTTGCTGTTATATTTCAAAATTTCGATTTTCTAATGTAACAAAGTTGTGCTTTCCTACTATACCAGAGAGAGCCTTAAAACTGTCCACCTACACGGGAATTACCTGGACGCACGCCACACTCTCTAATGCCTAGCTGAAGTGTGCCCGTTCTCTCCTAACTCTTGTCATCTGGAGCCATCAGAGACAGTCTTAGGAAATGATTTCACCTCCAGGGATCATCCAACCAGAGGAGTGATACACAGAAAACCAGGGTACTGTATTCTCCCTGGGCAACGATGTTAGCAGATCTACTTGAATCATTTCTCAACTCTCTCTACCCTGAAAATTCCCTGCTGCTGGCCTCTAACAGTGGTTATGCTGGCAGGAGGAAAGTAGACACATGGTTTAGGAGGAAGGGGCAGAGGGATGGAAAGCTGGTTCTAAAATGTGTAGTGAAAGTGAGGCGGTTCTGCTGAATGCTTGGTAAGCAGTTGCAAACTGCTGCTCTTTGGGGACTTTGTCTTCCCTTCAGTCTAAATCAGCCCCCATGATACATGCTGAAAATGCAGATTCCTGCACTTGGACCTAGCCCTCCACCAAATCAGAAAGCTGCATATTAACTACATGCAATGCATATTTGCAGCACCATTTATATTGTCATTTATTTTGTTTTATTTTAAACAATCCCAAACTTATAGCAAATTTGCTTGACAGGCAAAAAACCCTGTTTTTCCTGAACTGTTTGGGAATAGGTTGTCAATCTGAAGTCCCTCAGTCTCAAATATTTCACTGAGCATTTTCTACAAATATAAGCATTCCTCCTACACATAAGCACAATAAAAGAGATCAAAATCAGTACGCGAACACAGGTACACTACTACCATCTAATTTTCAGACCCCATTTAAGTTTTGCCAATTTTTCCAATGATGTCCTTTATAACAAAAAGATCCTGTATAAGCTAAGTGTTCCATTTTGTTGTCATGTCTTTTTTCTCTCCTCCAGTCCTGAATGGTTCCTATGCCTTAATTTGCTTTTAGCATTCTTGGCATTTTTGAAGAGTATATGTCTGTTATATGGTAGAATGTTTCCAGTTTGGGTGTGTCTGAGTTTTTCCATGACTGGATTGAAGAACTATCACAGAAGCAACGATGTGTTCTTTTCACAGCATGCTGTGAAGTGTGCGTGATGTCAGTGTCTCATCATACAGTGTTCCTTTTGATGATTTGATTAAGGTGATATCTGAAAGGCTCCTCAACTTTTTCCTCTATTTTTAATTAATGAATATCTTGAAGGTATGTTACAACCATTTAACATATTTCATTACTCACTGAACTTACCATTTATTTATTTGTATCATCATGAGTTCATGGTTTCCTGTTCTATCCAATGAATTATAATTATGCCCTAGACCTAGCATAACGATTTGAGAGATAGTACCTAAAATAGACTGGTTAGCTGATCTTCATGGTTAAATGAGGAAAAACAGCCAGCTCATGAAACCATGCCTTCTCCATCACTTCTTCCAACTGCCTAAATGCTCTTCTGTAAACCTTTCATTGCAGTAGTGACCATGACAGCAAGTTACCCAACCTTGGTCAGACCTTCCAGAGAGCAGCCCCGTGTGGTACCACGTGAGGATGAGACAGAGAGCTCCAAATTATGTTTGGTGTTTAGAGTTTCAAAAACTCTTTCTTCAGGCCTTCACCAAATTTCACTTGTTCTTTGTATAACATCAAATCAACAAATCAGCAAAGGGTTAATACACATCTGTACACATGACCTTAAATTGATATCTATTTTTTTTTTCCTTTTGTAAATATGTAAATGCACATGAGGCAGAGGTCATGTCTACACTGGCAACGTTCATTGTGTCAAAGTCATATATCCTCCCTTCTTGTTCCACTGGGTAGATTCTCCCCTGGATTAGCCTTCATAACTGCCATCTGTTCCATGGAGACAGATCTAAGGGTAGAGGTCAGGAAAAATTTTAATAAGGCTTGTGTGTGTAATCCCTCTCTTTGACCTTCTTGATCATTCTCCCGCTTTCTTTGTGCCTGGAGACTCTCCTCTAGGGACTACATTAACTGAAACCCCTCAACCTCGAGCTTTGGATTGATTAAAGTTCTCCCTAATTGTCTCCCCCAGTTATGAAATTTTAATATTCTAAATATACTGCACATGTTCATGTGCTTTGTTTGTCTTTTGTAGGGCACAGGCCATTGTATAAACAAAGTTTTGTAGGATATTTATTGCCCTGCCAAGAACAAATGTTTGTCCTCTCCCTACATTGAAAAGGCATAGGCTAGCCTGGTAGAAACTGATCACAGGAGATTGGGAGGAGGGAACATTAAGGTCACTTATTCTCCTCAACCCTTGAGCCAGACAGCAATAATTATCTCCCTCTACCTAAGGACACAACACTTGCAGATGAACCTCTCCACCTCTAGCTATCACTAAGTTTTGGTTCACCACTTCTCAGGGCAAAAGGTGGTAATGGCTTTCCTCCATTGCTGACCCTGGGGATCTTTACTGTCCTTTTTCAGTTTCCTTAATTCTGCTTACATCTTTTTAAATATCCCTTCATTAAACTCTTCACACTTGTTTAACTGTACATCTGCTTCCTGCTGGGACCCTGGAGTCTTTTTCTGTTGGAATCTCTATCACCATCACTATCTATGACCTAGTATCTTAGCTTTTACATTGTGATAATCAAAAGACCTGACAAGAGCAACTTAGAGGATGAATAGCTTATTTTGGTTCACAGTTTTGGAAGCTTAGTCCACAGTCCATAGTTGGCTGATTCCCATAGCTCTGGGCTCAAGATGAGGCGATACATCAAGGCAGAAGGGCACAGCAGAGAAAAGCAGCTCAGGATACATAAACCAGAAAGCAGAGAGAGAGAGAGAGAGAGAGCCTTCCATTCACCAGCAAAGAACTATAAACCCAAAGGCACCCCACCAGTGACTTACTTCCTCTAGCCATCCCCTATCTGACTATAGTTTCCAATCAGTCGATCCATGCCAATGGATTAATGCACTGATCAGGTTATACCTACTATTATAATCTAATCTTTTCACTGCTGGAAATTCTTGCATTATCTCACACATGAGCTTTTGGGGATCACCTCATATCTAAACCTTAACCCCTAGCCTCCAAGACTGGCAGTTGCGCTTTAACCACATTCTATATTTACCCTCTTTCCTCTCCCCTTTCTGGAGCTCTTTTACTTCTCATTCAGCAGCAATGTTTATCTTTTAAAATGCACCTTTGTGGTGGTGGTTTGGTTTTTTGCATCCTTCTTATGTTTCCCCCTTTGTTGTGTTTTCATCGTCTTTGCATGAATGTGTGTTTGGATATGAAGCCATAATATCTCAAGCACTTGCATGCTTAAAGTTTCTCTTTATTAGCTTTAAAAACACCCAAGTCACCCTGGCAGTTCTTAAATACTTCCTCCACACAAGTTGGCAAAAGCAGATGTCTGTCACAGGTACAGTTCTGTGGATGCATAACAAATCATGCTCAAACATGTTTGCTTAAAATAAGGACATTTATTTTGCTCACACAAAGCTAGGCAAGGCTCAGCATGTATAGCTTGTCTCTGCTGTATTCAGCATCTGCTGGGGTGGCTCAGAAATCAAAAGATAGAGTCATTTAGAGGTTCCCTCATTTACTTGCCTGAACCCTGGGCTGTGAAGACTCAAACAACTCAAGGCTGGGAACAACTGGAGCTTCTCGGACATCTCATTAACTTGATGTAGTCTCTCCATGATCTACCAGGCTCAGGGCTGTCTGACTTGTTATACATTGACTCAAATCTCTCAAGGCATTTATTTCAAGAAAAAAATGTTGGAATCCATATCACCTTTCATTGACTGAGCCTCAAAAATTATTTGTGTCATTTTGACCACATTCTATTGGTTGAGGTAGATAAATCCTCCCAGGTTTAATGGGGAGAGAACATAGATTCTACCTCTTGATGGAAAGTATCAAGAAACACAAAAAGCATGAAAATATGTGCAGCAGTTTTGGAAAACGCAATCTGCACCAATATCCATCAAACATGTATACATAAGTAAACAACAACTTTTGAAACCCTGTGGAATGAAGTTCAGATGAAACTACTGGAGACTACTAATGGAAAGCAAGTGAAGATAGGAAGCTGTGAGTATGAAGTCAATATCTATTTTGCATAATGATGGAGCTCAGCATTCAAGAGTGAGGAGATCCAGAGTGGGTAAAGCTAGAGAGATTAAAACTCTGGATTCCTAGCCATATGTAGTAGCACACACCTATAATCCCAGCTGCTTGGGAGGCTGAGGCAGGAGCATTGTGAGTTCAAAGCCAGCCTCAGCAACCTAAAGAGATTCTAAAGCAACTCGTTGAGACCCTGTTTCTAAAAGTTAAAAAATAATTAATTAGTTAATTAATTTAAAAGGGCTGAGGATGTGTCTCAGTTGTTAAGCACCACTGGATTCAAACCCTGGTACCAATAAATAAATAAATAAATAAATAAATAAATAAATAAATAAATAAAACAGAACTCTGGATTCCTGTCTATGCTGATTGACCTTAGTAAGTCTCTGGTATCTGTCAATTAAAGGATCTAATTTTTATGATCTGGATGCCTCTTCCAAAACCCCTAGTTCTGTAAAAGGTTGAAGTTCAGTTATGCCATCATAGATTCACCATTTGTATTTCTTGCTTAAAGTCACTCTTCTGAAAAATCTGCTGACTCTAAATTCCATTGCTTTTGCTGAGAGGACAGTCACACTCTGCTGTCTATGCAGCTCTACTAAATCAAGTGTGAGCTTCAAGTCTTCAACGGCACCAAGCATTATTTCAAGAATTATTCTTCCTTTGTGTATGAAAATTTGCATTTTGAATATGTGCCATCAGAGAAGTAATAGGAAATTGGAGATTTTACTGCAGCCAAGTCAGAGGAATACACAAACACATATACACACACACACACACATGCACACACACACACACACACACACACACCTAGCACTGTTCTTTTTCTCTAAGAGACAGTTTTGATGGTAGATGAGGGAATAAGAGCACTAAATTCAAAGGATAGGAGATATAAAGGAAATGGAAAATCAAGTAAAAGGCAATCCCAGAATTGTCCTTGAGGCCCTCTTTGGAAAATATCTTCATATGCAATGATACTCTTGATAGGTACATTCTGATAATGGTTACAACAGAGCTTGGTGTGGCTGAAACCCTGGAATGATAAGCATATGGGATTGCACATATCAGTCCACACAATATTTTTAAGTCAGTAATTTTTAAAACTCGCAGGATATTACTAATGGGTAAAGAAGTGTGAGAACTATAAGCAACCTACTACATGATTTGCATAGGCCAAGACTCTCAGATCCAAGGATAGAAAGTCATTTCAAACTTGTTTAAACAAACCTGGATCTGGAAAGTCCATGTGAAACTGGATCAGAGAAGTAAACAATCTACATCTCTCTCTCCCCCCATCTCTGTGCTCTGCGTCCCTGTGTGTTGGCTCTGTTTCATATACTCTTTTTCTCTGGAGCAAAAGTAGCCACATAATATCACCTCATCAACCCCAGTAAAAATGAGGTACTTCTTTCCCAACAGCTCCTACGACCGATCTAGGATTGAGTTTAGTTGTTTTGAGTTTTGTTGTCTCTGATTGGCAGATTTGAGACAACTGTCTATCCCTGAACTGTGGCCAGAGACATACAGTGCTCTTCCTGGGCCTGGGTCACATGGCATCTCTGGGACTGGAGTGGGTGGAGGAACAAGTAGAAGGTATGGCCAGCTATATTTCAGTTTCATGGATTAAAGCAGGGACTCTCCAGAGGAAAACAACAGAAATATCAATTTAAAAAATGGATGGTACACATTCTAATATAGTCCATTTTCAGTAAATATTATTTGGTGATTGAATTCTTGTCTTTTGTTGTTTTATAAGATGTAAATTAAGAATGAAGAGGACATAATATTATAATCATATAATTTGTTATTCATTCCCCCATTCTACTCTTCCTTCATTGTTAGGGAAGAGTGAAGTGAATTTTCAAAGAGAAATTGACACAAATTAAAAATCCCCCCTCAGAGATTAAAGATATGGGGAGAAGCTATGGAAAAGGCATGCCCAACCAGAATAAATGCAAAAGAAGCATTAGCAAGTGAAAGCAAATGGAGCAAATATATAAAACTTGAAAAGCAATTTGGTGGGCAAGGTGAGGAAACTCCAGAGCAGGAAATATAGCCAAAGCAAAAGAGAAGGGCACCATGACTCTTGATAGGCACATTCTGATAATGGTTACAACAGAGCTTGGTGTGGCAGCTGTGGTAAATCCGTAGGAAACAGACTTGAGGAAAAGGAGTCTCTGACTTACTGGAATAAACAGTATCGTTAGCCTAAAAGAGAGTGCATTCGAATGCAATGTAGAATTGGACTTTTACAATTTGGTTGTTCACTTTTTAAAATGTCATTCTATATTTCCAAGTTGTTTGACAGCGAGTCAGAGGAATGCCAAAAGTACTGTTTTTGAGTGACTTCACTTTCAGTGGCAGGCCCAAGGCAAAGGCGAAATTTGAGCTTCTGTTTACTTAGAAATTATTTGAATTGTGTCTTTAGAAGCCTGATGTTTATAAATTGGCAGAAACACAACATTGATTCCCTCTTAGTGTTCAACTGCTACTAGATTTCCTTGTCTACTGCCCATTAAATTAGGGAATGTTGGACCTCATCATCTGCTAATAACTTTACCAGCAACAAGTTTCAATAAATAGCAGCCTTCAGAGCTGTTTTACAGGTCACAGTTTCCTCTGATAGCATTTCAGAAAATAAATCTTAGTAAGTAACATGAAGAGCCAGTTGATGAGTTAAAGACCTGATTTGGAGATTCAGAGGTAGATCTTAGGAGGCTAAATCCTGAGGATTTTATTCTCTGCTTACTCATTGACACTCTACAGTGTTAGGTTTCCACATCCTCGGTTTGATCAGGACAGGTTTGAAGTAGTCTAGCTCCATTGACCACAAATTTAGAAATCAGTGAAATGTGACCAAAACATCACATCTCTCAACTACCAAAAGATGCCTCCAGTGGGTTATTGGAATGCAAAGAGGGATGTTTATTAGGACAGGGAATGTGAATCAAATAAAGCCCTAAAAGAAAAGATAGTGATGATTTCACATCTATGCCCAGAAATTCAATTAAATTCTAATTGAAATATAATTATGAATAAAATTTAATTACATGACAATGAGTACTTTCACACAGTTAGTGGAGAAAGTTTTCCTTGTCCAAAGTCAGCTGGAGAGGTGCTGGACCTTCTGTCATAAATAGAAAGGTCACAGGTTACAGTGCCATTTCGACCCAGGTGTGAATCCTGGCTCTAACCACTTCCTGGCTTGCAGACTTTTGTAAATTCCTATAAGCCTCAGTTTTCCAAGGATTGGGGCAAAGATTAGAAGTAACAATTAAAGAGAAAAGTAAACATAATACCTGATGTACAAAAATATATTAGGTACTCATAAACAGTATCACTATTATTCCTGTTAACCAGGAATAATACTTCTTCCAGGTAATAGATAGCTATTTTCCCTCTTTTCTCTGCAGTAAAAATTCCACAAAAAAAAAAAAAAAATTGTATGTTTAAGAAGCCTGGGTAAGAGTTAAAAACTGACTCAAAGCCGGGTGCGGTGGTAAACGCCTCTGTAATCCCAGCGGCTCAGGAGGCTGAGGCAGGAGGATTGCGAGTTCAAAGCCAGCCTCAGCAAAAGTAAGGCACTAAGCAACTCAGTGAGACCCTGTCTCTAAATAAAATACAAAATAGGGCTGGGGGTGTGGCTCAGTGGTTGAGTGCCCCTGAATTCTATCCCTGGTATACACACACACACACACACACACAATCAATCAATCAATCAATAAACTAACTCAATACAAAATAAAAAAGAAAAAGTATGTCCAGAGTAGGAGAAAAAGAAGTCTTGCTAGTTTTCTGGGTAAGTGCGGTCAAGTTCTTACTTCCCTGCTCTGTGTATATTTTCCAAAAAATTTTTGCTATGTGTGCTTTCCTCTGTGTAGAAACATTTCCAGCCACCTAACTATTGCCATTCATTCAGTAAGTCTGCCGTTATTTTTTTTAACAGGTGCCAGCCAAAAGACTCATAAGCCCTTATGAGCTAACAATGAAGTTTCAGCTGAGAAAAGAAATAAAAAGCCAGTTTCCTGAAAATTATAACACACATAAGTTTGGAAGGTCCTTGTTTGTTTGTGTCTTTCTTTTTTGGTTTATAGAATGCTCTTAGCTCTTTATGTTGAAAAACTGTCAATTATTACTAGCTGTTGGCCACTTTTTCATCTCCAGGGTAATAGATTTCTACTATAAAACTTCAACTCTGGTCAAACCAGACGGTGTGTTATAAAAAAAAAAAAAAAATAGACTGAGCACAAATGCAGCCATAAAATCTCATATATGTTTACCTCTAAAAGTGAAAGGGTTTATGGTATTTTAGAGAAATGGCATTTAAAAAAAAATCTAGGTACTCAGTATGTACTTGTAGGTGGCCAAATGAATGAATTAATGAATAAGCAAATGGACAAAGGAAGTTAACCATGACTGCAAATCATTTCTCTTAAATGAAATATACTGTTTATGTTCCTAGGGTGAAAAAGTTAAGATAAATCATTGTTTAAATAGTACTTTAGGGACTAAAAGAGTAGTGCATGTGCTAAAAATACATTGTTCCCAAAGTAGAAGGGGATGGGTACAGTTACAGAAAACCTATCAATCCCTTTCTTTTCTAGGATCGGTGGCGTCGTGTATAATTTAGTTTTTTAAGTTATTCCTTTTCCTGGGCAGGGAATAGACCCCAGAATATCACACCTGTGGTTTTTTGACTACAGCTCAATTTACCTCACAGCAATTTCTGTCATCCATATCAACAAAGATCTTTGGGAAGTAAAGGTCATTTCAGGTCAGTGAAAATCAGCAATGGATTTATTAGGGTAGTTTCTGAAGCTGAAAAGGAGATACAAGCCAAATATGAGCATAATCTTAGACCAGATTTAAATTCTTACTTAATTGGAAGTCTCAATTGCCTTACCTAAAATATAAGACAAGGATAGTATCTGTCTCCTAGTATTTTTGGTGAGGATCAAATGAGACAATACGTATGAAGCATTTAGTTCAATGCCCCAGTACTATTATTATTTCTGACATCAAATATATTTTTTTTCTTACATTAAATTATTCTGTAACTCTCTGGGTACAAGCTAGGCATTCTATGATTCAATTCAGTTCTGATACTAACTACCCAGAATTGACATCAGACACCACAGATTTAGAGCTCAGTCCCATAAGAGAACCTCCACTTCAGATGCCAAATGCAAGTCTAGGCCATTTGTGTTTCTGCTAGTCTGTCCATAAAGTCAGGGGGATGGTTATCACACCTCCAGTTTGGATAATTGGCTAGAATGGCTCACAGAATTCAGGGAAAACAAGTTTACTTACCATTACACAGTTATAAAGTATAAAAAACAAACAGCCAGATGAAGCAGTACATGGGGTGAGGTTGGGAAGTGTCCTGAAACACAGGAGCTTCTGTCCCTGTTGAGGTGGGATATACCACCATCCCAGCAAGTAGAAGCTCTCTGAACCACATTGTATAGGATTTTTATGGGAGTGATTCCATTACCTAGGCATGACTGACTAAGTCATTGGTCATTGGTGATAAACTCAATTTCTAGCCCTTCCCTCTCCATAGGGATCAGGGGGTAAGACTGAAAGTTCTGACTCTTATCATATGATTTGTTCCTCTGGAACCTACTCCCCTCCTGAAACTACCTTGGAGCCCTTCCAAGAGTCATTCCATTAACATAAACTCAGGCATGATTGAAAGGGGCTTATTGTGAATAACAAAAGTTGCATATGTCACAACTTACAAGAGTTTTAGGAGCCCTGTGCCAGGAACTGGGGATGTAGACCAAATATTTATTTATTGTTACATTGCAATATCACACTAAATCATAGTAAGTGCTCAAGAAATGGAAAGTAATTGGTGGTCAAACCAACTCGTACATGATCAGGAGGAATTACATTTCACATCCATGGATCTTGGAGCTAAAGGCATGGAGGTATGAGGGTGCAGAGAGATAGGGATGAATGCTTTCTGGTAGAAGTGATTTCCCAAAGACTACAAGGCAGAAAATTGGGCAATGTGAAGAAGGGGAACTGGCGAAGTAGAGGAAGAGAAGATGCGTCTGGAGAGGAAGCATGGAGAAGTGGAGAAGGGAGAACATCATGGGTGAAGAGCTTAACCAGCCAGAAGAGAATTCTTGGTAGGCAGTATTAGGGTTTCTTTGAAGGAAACCCCCCTCTCATGTCTCAGACTGTAAAAATCAAATTCCATTAAAGAGGGAAGTTTAGATGAATTCAACTGGATCATGAGGAGATCCAGTCTAGAAAGATTAAAAAGATAATGTGAAAAGAAAAGCACAAAAACACATTTGAAATTAACTGAACTGCTGCTGGGTTCTTCACACTCACAACTGATTACAGAGTGACACATAATATTCCTGGGGAACACTTAGCTTAATGTCCCCATGCACCCTCCCACATCCTGTCTCGGGGAAGTCTCTCTGTGGACACGTTCTCACTGACTGACAGAGAGCTCAGTCCCTTGCCATGCAGGACTCTTCACAGGCTGATGTGTATTCATGAAATGGCAGCTGGCTTCTCTTCGAGCAGGGACCCAGAGAGCAGAGCAGAAGTGTCAGGCCTTTCATAATCTAATCACAAAGCAACCTAGCATCACTTTAGCCATATTCTATACTTTAGAACCAAGCCCTTACATGCAGCAGACACTCAAGGGGAGGGGAATTGGAGAGCTGCATCTCTGGAAGGGAGGAGTATCTAAGAACTTGTGGGCATATTTTTTTAAATCACCATAATTCTAAACAGCTTTCTGCTTTCCTGTCCTAGGACGTCTACATCCAGACTGTTTCTGTGCCCTTGGATTCTTTGAGACTTTCCCAAATATTAAATCCTCTTACTGACTTAAGCACCAAAGTCCTTTCCAATATCATGTGAGGTCTTGAAATCAGTGAAAACTTGGAATATTTGCTGTGTTGCAGAAAGTGATGTCATTGGTGAACAGGAGGTGACTGAAGGTTATCATAGTAGAGCATCAAGCCAATCCCATACCACATGGGTTATCATCCCCCAAGAAGAAGTTCAGATGTGTGGTTTCCTAGGCTGAGTCTTCCCCTGCTGTTTCATCAGGTGTTTCTGAAACAGGGGTCAGCATACTTCTGTAAAGAACCAAATGGGAACAAATTTTGGCTTTTCTGGCCACATATGGTCCTGTTGCCCATTTTTCGTTATTTTTATTACAACCCTTTAAAAGTGTAAAAAAGTCTAGTTTGCAGGCTGTATGAAGACAGACCTTCAGCCCATGGTTTGCAGACCTCTTCTGTAAAACAATCATAGACAGATATGTATTATGCCTTGAAAATATTTTAGACGTGTCTCTCCACATGACCCCACCACAGAAAAAGACACTTTCCATGTCTCTCAAATTTCCTAAAGAGATCTAATTTATCTTACTCTAGGTAAAGAGCTGGGAGTCCTCTGTTCCGGTTGGGTACGTTTTACATAGGATTTCTTTCATGCCTTCAGGGAGACAGAAACATGTTCAAAAATTAAGTCACTAAAATGACTAATGTGGTACTGTCAGAGAAGAATTATAGACCTGCAGGGTGATGGTCTCTTAGAGAACTCATTTTGCATTTCTATCCATCAAGTGAACAACGAATAACCTCTTCAGCACCCTGAGTGAAGAATGTATGGACAACCAGTTAAGTGTTACTTTCTATTCACTAAATATTTGCACCAGAAAGATTTTTTATGGCAATGAAAATTTGTGTCAGATTTGGCTTTTAATAGGAAAAATAATCCAACCTCATAATTTGCCTTTTATGTCTTTATGGTTTTCTACTATATCAGTATGCCTTATTGAGGGCATCTAATGGACACACACCCACACACACACACAGATACACACATACCTCATGTCTTTATTAACCGCCAGAATTAAAATTCCTCACATGAGAATTCTTAAAAACAAAAATACCTATACTCTAATTTCATGAGGACAATAGTAAAAATGAATTATAGCAGCACAATTCATAATAGCTAGATTAGATGGTGGAAACTCTGATATATATATATACACACACACACACAATGGAACACTACTCAGCACTAAAAGAGAATAAAATCATGGCATTTGCAGGTAAATGGATGGAGTTGGAGAAAATAATGCTAAGTGAAGTTAGCCAATCCCCCAAAACCAAGGGTCAATTGATTTCTTTGCTATGAGGATACTAAATTATAGTGGCAAGGGAGGGGGGATGAGCGGAATGAAGGAATGTTAAATAGAACAAAGGGGAGAGGGGTAAGGGGAGGGGGCAGGGGGATAGGAATAATGGCAGAATGAGTTGGACATCAATATACTAAGTGCACGTATAAAAACTCAAATGGTATGAAAACACTTTATGTAAAACCAATGACTTGGAAAACTGTGCTCTTTATATGTAATATGAAAGGAATTGCACTCTTCAAGCATGTATAACAGATTAAATTAAATCAAAAAATAAATAAAAGAAAGAAAAAAATGTATTACCTAGCCCACCTATCAAGAAAATACGTTAATATGTATGTATGATTAATGAATCCACACTAGAAGAAGAAAAGGAAGCTGAAGAAAAAACCTAAAAACACATCATTTCTAATGTTTCACAGTCCCATTTAAGTAGCGTCACATCCTTATTTTACTCCCATGCCCAAACCTGTAGTGCTACAGAATTGCTAACTTGAGGTGCCACAGAAAAGACCATGCAGAGACTGGCGAATTCTTGCAAAAGGAGGGAGTTTTGTCTGAATAATTTAAAGGGTCAGTGAATCAGGTATGCATCTCTATTTCTTAATCATAACTATGGTCTTAAGTCTTTGTTTAATCTCTTAAAGCTTACCACATGGGACTTATTATTAGCTGTAATCAAAACTGACCAAAATCATAATTTAATTAGCTTTAATAGGTCAGATTTTGAAGGGTTATCTTTCATTCCAAATACATAATGTTTCTTCCTGTAATCATTTGTTCTAGTAAATTATTTTGATCATAAATTTATTAGCCAGTTGCTGAGAAAATTATCCATTTGCCATTCCTTTGAATGGTTTAAAAGTTATATGCATATATCTGGATATTTGCCCCAACATTGTCATGTGATTAGAATGATTTTTTTTAAATCTAACTTGACTTGTTTTGATTGACATTTGTAGTCACAGGACAACATTTATTACAATATTGTTATTTTGGGGTTTTCATAAGAAAACTTATTTGCAGCTTAAGTACTAACAGCTAAGGCCATTCTGACACTCCTAGAAACTAAAAATCTTCTGAGGGGTTAATAAAAACACAGAAATTGGTCCCATCACATCCAACATCATCTGATATTAGTAATGAGAACTGGGAGAGGAAGAGTAATTTTCTCTCAAAAGCAAACTGAGAAGAAGATGGAGAATCCTAAAAACCTTCAAGTGGTGGCTGCAGGATTGTTCTCCTGTGGTCTTCCTTATCCATAACACTCTATCATCCCTCTACCATCAAATTGTTTTTGTCCATGGTTCCCTGTGGCAGCCACTGCCTCCTCAAGGGGTGTCATCTCTTTAGATAGGAAGGGGCTCTCCATATGAAATGACTTTCCCTGGGACCCAAGAGAGGGACTAAGCCAATGTGCCCAGGCAGACTGATTCACATTTTGAATGAGTGCCATCACTTGCAGAGATTTCTCTTTCATTGACTATAAGCCAGTCTGATAAATTTTTTTACCCAACATATTTTGGTGGAGAGGAGACAGCTGGAATTCCTTTACAGTTATTCAAAAACAATGTATTAGATCAAGGCAGACTTCTGCAAATTGACCAATTTGGCAACTGGTACAAAGAACATGCCAGAATATTCCTTAGCTAGGGATTCATATGTCATTTTATGTCTACAGCATTGCACACACTGGCAATGCATAATGGTCTATAGCCTACTCTGCCATCAGGGAGGAGAAACAGATGTTCCTATTTGTCTTTTGATGTGGCTTCTGATAGTTATGTGGACTTATTGAAAATATCATCCTCAGCCACCCTTGATAATTTTTTTTCTAGTGCTTGAGTTTGTTGACTAATTATTTCAGGTGACTATTCAGAATGTGGTTCTGATCTCAAGGTGACCCACTGTGGCAGCATTGCCCTGACACAGGGGGAAGATACAGACAATTAGGAAACAAACATTAAGAAATGATTTGTAGAAATTTATTCATTCAAAGTGAAATAGGATCCACAAAAGATTATTTATGCTGAATGGAAATTTGGGGATAAATTTATCATTCCCTGCTCAGTGTAGTAATTACAGAATTATTGTTATAGGTAAAAAGATTAGATGATTAGTGTTATCAGTAATCTTTGGAGAGCTGACAGGTTCATTACTAAATAAAAGTAATTTATACTAAATTGAAAATGGCAGCTGATTCTTAAAGCATGGTTTGATGGGAAAGACATCATGAGGATATTGGAGACATGTTGGAGAAAGAGAAATTGCAATAGGTCTGAAATCACAGAAAGTATGTGGTTGTCCTTTTGCTTAGGCTGTCCCTGAGGGCTGACAATAGGATATATTCCTATTTGTGACAGAAAGAGAACAGATATTGGAAGCAACTGTCTCAGGCCATCAGTCAAAATGTACAACACAGACAAGGTCAAAAAAGAAAAAAAAAAAACTAATCAAGAACATCTGTAAGTAACAAACATAACCATACTTACAGTGATCTAAATTATTGTCACTCTCCAGTATGTCTCTTACAGTAATGAAGTATACCATGCATACATCACTTTTTTAAAAAAAAATTACATCAATTTTCTAAATATTATTTTAAAGGAATCTTTTATTGGTTTTTTTTTTTTCTTTTCATCTATTTGGCATCTCTTCCTTTCTACTAAAATATCTCTGTTGCATATCTGAGTCACCTTAAACCAACGTGTCACGCTTTGTTCCCAGCCTCTTTAAACTCTGGCTTTCCTAAGCCATTAGCTGGAGTGGAGTTCAAGGTAGCATTATAGCATGCTGATTATCCACTTGTATATGGGAGGCAAATGATCAAGGCTCAAATTCTGTTTCTACTCCCTGCTAGCTCTGGAAACTTCAGAGAGTTACTGCATCTAGAACACCATCTATAAGACAGAATATTTATCTGTACCATGTAGTTGTTTTGAATGTTAATTAGGATAATTCAGAACGTTTCCTGTAGAAGTTACCACCATCTCTCATCATTCATACCTCCATCTAACTACCCACCAAAGCCATTGATCCGGGAACACCCGCCTCAATCCATCCTGTTCTCTTTCCTCACTTGCCACCCCTTTATCTCAAACCACTGTCATCCCTTCCCTGGAGTATTTTAATCAATTCTAAAAGGTTGCTTGTCACTACTGCTCCTCCTGCCCTCTCTCCCTCAATGAATGCCTGATGAAGCAGCCACGTGAGGGAGAATACTTCCATGGCTCCCTACTACCCTCCATAGACCTGTCTCACTCCTAACAAAAGATGCAAAGCCTTTTCTTATATGACCACTTGTTCTTCACCTGGCTTTGCTCCTGCCTCCCCTCCCTTTGTGGTCAGCGTTCCAGCAGTACTGAATTATTGTCACTCTCCAGACAGACATACTCTGGGTCTTGTTCCCCACCCCATGGAGAACACTCCTTTTCCCTCAACTCATCCTGCTCCATCTGCCTGAAGATGGCACTCAGTGTGTCTGCGCTCCAGCCCCTGTGGCTCCTCCCACATCATCAAAGATGTCAAGGTCTCTCCCCTATGAGGACTTCTCCATGTAGTCATCCCTCTCCCCTCTTTTACCTCATTAAATTCTACCCATTAATCTTGCTTTGTAAATACCCTTAAACTTGTCAATTCAAATGTCACTTCCACAGGCAAATCCTCGTTTATCATTGGTTGAGGGTGTCTTCGAGGTAGTCTCTCGCCCACACTTTAGCTTGGGCAGGACAAGCATCCTGTAGAGACCCTAGAAAGCCCTCATGGAGCATGTTCATGAGGAGAAGCCACTGCACACACACTAAAATGAGAGATGAGTGCTAAGTCCTTTGGTGATGACGTCCATTTATCCCAATGGACTCTTATTTTCTTGACTCCTTTCCTCACTAGTTAACATAAGTCGCAAATACCTTTGTCATTCCAGATTTTTTGAGAAGCCATTTTATAGAAGTAAAAGAAATGGATGAAGCTAACCTGAAATCATATTATTTTACCCAATAGATCCAAGATATTATTTCAACATGGAATCAATATAAAAATTGTCAGTGAGATATTTCACCTTTTTTGGTATTGTCTTCAACATCTGATATGTAGTTTGCATTTACAGCATATCTCAATTTGGACTCACCACATTTTGAGTGTCCAAAAGTCACGTGTGATATCACGGGTGGCAGCATGGCTCTAAAGGACAGACTCTTAACAGAGACTACAGGTCAATAAATATTTGCTCAATGGTAAAAGTCTCAGCTGAGGCAGTGCCTCCTCAGAGAGTTTCACTGAGCCCTTGGGATTGGAACTAGGTGCTCACCCTAAGAACATCCACAGCTCTCTCCACTGCCGCCTGCACAGTGTTTGTTGTACTTAACTGGGGTTGTATGTTCACCCCTCGGTCTCTCCTCTGGGCTTCTAGAGGACGAGAGTTCCCACCTCGTTCATTCTGTGTCTGTAGCACCAGACACATTGTCCTGAACTGAGGAAACCTCTTCAAAGATTCAAAGATTTTAATCACATTTTAAAAATAATTTAATTAGGACTCTTCTTGAAATTTCAGTGAAAAGGTATATTTTGTGCATTGATTTTTATGAAGTCTTTTGTTTTTCTTTTTTAAAAATACTACTGTAGTCTCAAGGGATTACTCAACTTGTGGCTACAGAAATTCAGAAGTTGGAAAAGGAGCAATGCAGTCACAAAGCTGAGTAGGCGGTCCATAGCCATATTGAATGAGTGAAAATAAACTTTATCATGCTTTCTGTTCTTACTAGGTAATACTCTAGAGCCTAGACCGGTGCTTCTCAAAGTGAGGTACCAGACCAGCAGCAAATCAGGAGTGTCTTCAGGGAATTTGTTAGAGATGCAAAGGCTTAGGCCCTACCCCAGCTCTCCTGAACCAGAACTGGGCAATCTGTGCCAAATCAGGCCTGCCAACGGCTTCTGACCCTCAGTGAAGTTTGAGAACCCCTGTTTCCAATGCAGTAACTTCTAAATTACTCTCCTATGAGAAAATCATGACACCATAGGAAAGAGGACTTTCTATGCTTACGGTTTTACACAAACTAAGCATTGGCTCTATCTGCTGAAAGGTGTGTAGTTTCTTGACTTGCAAATTAGAGTTGCCCTCCATATCCTCTGGCTCTGCATGTGCAGATTCAAACAACCAAGAAGTAAAATATTTGGGAAAGAAAATTGTGTGTACTAACAGGTACAGACATTTTCCCTCATCATTATTCCACAAGCCATATAGTAGAATAACATGCACATAGTATTTGTATTGTATTAGGTATTATAAGTAATTTGGAGCTGATTTAAAGTATCTAGGAGGCTATGTGCGGATTCTATGCAAGTAGTGTACCGTTTTATATAAGGTTCTTGTACATCCATGGATTTTGGTATGCAGGGGTTTCCTTGAACTAATCCCACGTGGATACCATGGGACAATTGTTTTTTCATGTGAAATAAAGGGAAAATTTTATAAAAATTTATTCTGGTACATTGTCATATAGAGATTAAACAAACATATGTTTAAGTACATCGATTATTATAATTCTGTAGCTTTAAAGTATATAGATAGCACTGTTGTTTTTATAGTTGTCAGTCAGCTTTGGAGTAGATATTATAGGATATATTATAGAATTATAATGGGTGAGGGCACATTGCTACAAAATGTTCATATTGAATCATGGAAAACTCATACATTACTTTCATCTTAAACTTCAAAATTCCAAATCATTATCTTGAAATTCTTATTTTCACTACCTAAAAAGCAAAGTCTCAACACGGAAAGAACAAATATTCTAAAGGAAGAAAGTGATAAAAAAAAATATGAAAAGGAAGGATTTTCCCTTCCAGGATAATGTGGGTTGCTCCTAGCCTCAGATCTATGTCTATTAAATTGCACCCTAGAGAGAACAGAAATTAAACTATACAAAGTACACAAGACTTTCCCTTTGGGAGTTGCCCCACATGGACACTTGCACTCACATGCGGATCCCTGCAATCTGTGAATTCCCAAAGGGCCACATGGATGACCCTGGAGAGTCGGCATACACACTGATGTCACACATTTCCTTCAGCTCAAATACTTCACAATATTCTACATATTTGAACTAAATGCTATACGTGTTCTGAATAATCATCTCTAGCCTCAGTTCCATCTTGTGTAGGCAGACACACCTCAGGAAACCATTCCATCCCTTTTGTGTCAACTCCCAAAGGGAAAGGCTTTTGTTTCCCAAAGAACCTAATTTATTCCCTCTCCAGCATTTTGAACTTTGTAGGTACTCAACAAACATTAATTGATGACAAAGATTTCCAGCAGCTTTTGAATGTATTCATGGGGTGACTTTTCTATTTAAAGAACATCTTTATATACTTTCCATTCTTCAGCAAAAAAAGCAGTTCCTCTTGCCAGTTCTGTATTTAACATCTGCACGAAGCACATTGTGTGCCTGTTTTAAACAAATGTGTGGGCACACTGGTTATCTCAATTCAGGAACATAAATGACAGTACGGAGAAATACAGTTTGTAGAAGGAAATTTAACCTTAGGGCTTAGAGTTAATGGAAAAGTGCTGTAAGTTGCTTTATTTGAGAGTGAAAGAGAAAGTACACAAGGGAATCTCATTGTAATGCTATTATGCACCTCACCTTGGTCATAATTTTCCCAGATATGAGGTAGACACCAGGTTATGTGTACACCTTTGAATGGGTGTAATTTATGGTCAATTCACCAGATAGACCAACTACTAGAATAACATGTCAGTGTAATTAGACCTCTAACCTCAGCTGCACTGTGAAGACATTGGAAGACTTTGGGAAAACTGCTTAATTCCTATTTGTTGGTTTCTTTAAAAAAGACACATTGTGTATTTCTTATTATTGTCATTCCTTAATGGTTATTGATTGTGTGCAGAATGCTTTGTATCTGTACAAAGTACTGCAACTTCCCCAGGGAAGGTTGTGCTAATGAATAGTGTTTCTAAAGTACTTAGAAATCCTTGGATTAAAAACTAACCATATCAGAATAAAAGTATTTGTATTAACATGCCATATGGGAAACCATATGTTATCTATTAGGAGAGTAATATTGAAAATAGATCTCTGGTGCATTGGTTTGTGCTATTTGTATACCAAGATATGCAACAGCAAGTTGGGTTTGCCAAGGTCATACCTTCAGTGCTGAAATTCCACAACGTTCAATCCTCTGCACGTATTTGTTGAGCTCCTTACTGACCACATTGCATGGGGTGACTACATAGCACAGTGTTTGTCATTATACGGAACACATGGAAGGGACAGTCTAGCAGAGACATGCTAGTCTCTTCTCCTTGGACAAGTATTGCACTCAGGTCTCCCTTGACAGGCAAATCTAGTTTGGAAATAACAAGTTTCATTACTTCTTCTTCCTTGTACATGGGTAACTATGCTATTTGAGACATGCTTATACAGAGAAAGGGCTGAGAGAAGTTGCTTCTCTGCCCTGAACTGAGGATCAACCCATGGGTCTTATGCCTCCTCCGTAAAGGTGTATAATACTATTTGAGTTTATTTGGGGTAGAACTGATTTTGCCAGATAGGAAAGTGTGGATCAGCCTTTCCCCACACTGGCTATGGATGCCTCAATACTTCCCAGGAGACTCTTAAGTCATTCGTCTGGAAAAGAATATTGTAACACACTCTCCACAAAATCTCCACTGGCCAGGGAAAAGAATTTCTTCTCTTAGCTCAGTGCTCTTAGAAGGATACAAAACAGTGATGGGTGTATTGTAACAAAGGCCTGTGCTGCTGCCTGGACCATTTTCCTTGAAAAATTCTTACCCACATGATTTATGGCACTCATATTTCAGAAATAATCTGAAAACCTTAGAAAATAGTTTTCCCTCTTTTTTCTGATTAATTCACAAACTAGCCAGGCAGGGCCAGGTAAATCCAGAGCACATTTCATTAATTCACAAATATTTATTGAACATAAACCATATGCTCATTCTAGGTATTTAGGAGACATCATTAAATAAACCAAAGATCCTCACCTGGATGGCTTATACTCAAAAGGGAGCAGGTACACATAAATATGAATATAATACCCACATAAATTATAGATTAGAAAAAATGATGGATGATTAGGTGAAGAAAACTAAAGTGGATCTGGAAAAGAAGAGAATAGATAGAGGTAGCAAATTGTTGCAATATCCAACAGCATATTCCCCACAGACCTCATTGAAAAGGGGACATTTGAGCAAAGACTTGAAGGAGGTGGAGGGGACACACCAGGCAGAGAGATCAGGCAATAGTGGAGGAACAGCACAGAGACCAGTCTGGTGGCATCACGCAAGTGGGGAGGAGACCAGAAGGAAGTCAGGACAGGAAAACACCAAGGGTCTCCAGCACACAGGGTCTTGCTACCATCAGAGCTTTTGAGCAGAGGATTGGTATGGTCTAAGTCACATTAACTTCTATGATGAGAATAGACTTTAAAGCAAAAGCTGGAACTGCAACACATGTTGGAAAGTCATTGCCACAGCCGTGGAAGGAGAGGACAGAGAGTGGCTCCAGGGGTGGTGGTAGAAAGATGAACTCTAACTTACCTGTGCTCCCTGTATTTCACCACATTTGATTATTAAGAACTATTCTCTGATATAGAAGAGATGTGAAATTTTTAAGCTAACCTACAATTTACTAAAGTTTAGGCAAAAGTTCAGATACAATTCATACCTTTTCTACATAGAGAGCTGAAACATGGTTCAAGAAAAATAACTACAAATTAGGGAGAAAAATGAAGTTTCCTTTTTGTCTGTGGGTAAGAATATATGAAACTTCTAATTGATATAAGGCATTATGCTGAATGCTGAGGGCTGCAAGGGGTATCTCCTATAACAAAGGGCTACTGCTATAACAAAATACCTGAGCTGGGTACTCATAAATAAGAAAGATTTATTTAGCCCACAGTTTTAAAGACTAGAAGTCCAAAATCAGGCATCCCCATCAGTTTGACCTCTGGTGAAGGCCTAATGATAGACAGTATTCAGTGGCAGAAGTACATGCAGAAGAGATCACAGGTTGAGACAGGAAGCCAGAGATATTCAAGAGTCAGGCTTGTCCTTTTTATAAGAACTCATTCTTGCAGAAATTAACTGGAGTCTCTCAGGAGCTTTATTAATCCTCTCTGAAGACAGTACACCCAATGAACTATTCTCCTTCTACCAGACCCCACCTCTTATAGGTTCTGCCACTGCAATACCACAACACTGAGTCCAAGCTTCCAGCACATGAACCTTTGGGGGACAAAGTCCAAACTATATGAAACCATGACAGCAGGTGAGCAGAGGACATGGGAAAAGAAAGAGACCTCAGGCTCTGGCATAATCTGAACCTCAACTGAAGTCCTAGCTCTGCCACAAACTATGATATAAGAGAAGTTACTTGAACTCCAATCTGTAAAAAATGGAGATAAAGATTAACTCAGAGGGGTCTGTTGCAGGATTCATGGTAACCTATGAGGTGTATAAGTATCTAAGTGGTGCAAAAGGAAAGTCTGCAAGCAGCAGGTGCCACTCACGTTAGATGACAACTCCTCTACTATGCATGGAAAGACATGTATGAGGCTTCTCATAGCCACCTTGGAACTGTACTAAGTGTAATCCATTAACATGGATGAATGAGCTTATGACACTTCCAGAACAAAACACTTAAAGATCAGGGAAGGTTAATTCCCAGTTTCCAATTTATAGGACAATCTATGCTTTTATTATTCTTTTAATAATGTGTTTTAGTTGTTGATGGACCATTATTTTAATTATTTATATGTGGTGCTGAGAATCAAACCCAGTGCTTCCCACGTGCCAGGCAAGCACTCTACCCCTGAGCTACAACCCCAGCCCTATGCTTTTATTCTTAATGATAATAAAGAATATGTAAGTTCTAGATTGTGATTTCCCAACCTATTTAAATGGACCTGTGTGGATTTTGTTGAAATATTTGCAGAATTGAAAATTAGGGGACATAATGGGTTTTGCAAGGCCGAGCATGGTAGGTGCCCATATTGAAGGGAGAGGGGCCGTGGAGGGCCAGACTTAGCCCAAGTCATGAGGGCATCTCCATCTCCATCTCCATCTCAGATTGAAGGAAAGCAGAGACGTGACAAGGAAATGCTCTATGTTCTCCTAGAATGCTAAAAAGGATATTGTAGGAAAATTGGCAAAATTTTCTTGTGGTCTGTGGCTTAGATACCAGGAATATCATCAGCGTTAATCCCCTGTTCTTGATGTGTGTGTTGTGGTTGTGCACAAGAATATCTTTGTATTTAGGGCTGATGGGAGTAATTAAGGGGTGATTATGATTATGTCTGCAACTTACTCTCCAGTGTTTCAGAGGAAAAAGAAAGAAATTTTCTTGCAACTTTCTCTTGTTTAAAATTATTCCGAAGACACACATATTTTATTTATTGATAAAATATATATAATATTGATAAAATAAAGATATAACAAAAACGGTAATTTATAAAGACAGAAATATCTTTACATTAAAAAAAAAATTAGAGTTGCAGCATTGCTTTCACCTGTGCCAGAAGGATTTAATTTCCAATGTTCTTTGTGTTCTGTTAATTCAACAAATTTGTAGGAGATTATAGCTTAGTTCAGCAGCTCTTATTGTATTATTATTTCCATTTTTTTATGACTCATAATTTTATCATTTTATCCAAACAACAAATATTACATTTGTTACATTTCCAAGTGGGCAGTAAAGGACTGGTATTGAAGCCCCTTACTGATATTATTTGCTATATACGGATAACTAGACAAATTCCTAACCATCTCTATTTCTCAGTTTTCTAATCCATGAAATGTGGATCATAACACCTACTTCACAGGGTTGCTAGGAGAATTAAATTTAATAATCTGTGCAAAGCATTTAAACACCAAACAGAATATAGGGGGATACTCAATAAATGCTAGCTGGCATTACCTATTATTATCCTCAGGCCCCCATTACTGTATAGTTAAATAAAGCCCATAACATTATTTTATTGGTGGCAGTGCACACTTTTTAGGAGCAGCCCCTTCTTATGTAAACTAATTTCATTTTCAAATATGTATCTTTAGACAATTTTGAAATGTGTGAAATGAAAATATAGATGAGGAGAGTACAAAATTAAAGGCTGAGTGCTAACTTGGAAAAAGGATAAATTCAAGCCTTTTTCTTCATTTGTTCTTTTTAGATATACATGACAGTAGAATGTATTTTGAAATATGATATATGTATAGAGTATAACTTATTCTAATTAGAATCCCATTCTTATGATTAAACATGATGTGGAGTTACACTGGTCATGTATTCATATATGAACATAGGAAAGTTATGTCTGATTCATTCTGTCTTTCCTATTCCCATCCCCTCTCCCATTTTGTCTAATCCAAAGAACTTCTATTCTCCCCTAATATAAATTTATTATGTGTTAGCATCCACATAACAGAGAGAATGTTTAGACTTTTGGGGAGGATGCGGGGAGATTGGCTTATTTCACTTAGCAGGATAGTCTCCAGTTCCATCCATTTACTGGCAAATGCCATAATTTCATTCTTCTTTAAGGCTGAGTAATATTCCATTGTGTATATATGTAAGCTGCCTGTTGTGGCCAGCCACGGTGCCGCGGGAAAATTCTCGGAGGCAGAGTTAAGCTTTTCTTCCTCGGGAGCCTCGGCCTTACTCTGACCAGTCCTCTGGAGCCTCGGCCTAACTCTGGCCAGTCATTACTTCTTCTATCTGGTTTCTCTTCTGTAACCGCTCTGCCTACGTTCTGGCCGCTCTGATTCTTCTGACCGACCGAGTGACTGCCCGGCTGACTGAATTCTCCGTTCTCCTAACTCGGACCGCTTTCACCAGGTTATATACCTTCAGGTTTGCGGGTGCCTACAGGTGCGTCACATACATATCAGGTGGAACTTATGGCTTCCAGCTAGCTGCAACAGCCCTTCCTAATTAGGGCTCCTTCATATATATACCACATTTTCTTTATCCATTCATCTGTCAAAGGGCACCTAGTTAGGTTCCATAGCTTAGCTATTGTGAATTGAGCTGCTATGAGCATTGATGTGGCTGCATCATTATACTGTGCTGATTTTAAGTCCTTGGGGTATATGCCAAGGAGTGGGATAACTAGGTCAAATGGTCGTTCCATTCCAGGTCTTCTGATGAATCTCCATACTGTTTCTCAGAATGGTTGCACCAGTTTGCAGTCCCACCAGCAATGTATGAGTGTACCTTTTTCCCAACATCCTCACCAACATTTATTGCTTCTTGTATTCTTGATAATAGCCATTCTGACTGGAGTGAAATGAAATCTCAGTGTGGTTGTAATTTTCATTTTTCTAATTGCTAGAGATGTTGAACATTTTTCATATATTTGTTGACCACTCATATTTCTTCTTCTGCAAAGTGTCTGTTCAGTTCCTTTGCCATTTATTGATTGGGTTATTTGGTTTTTGGTGTTAGGCTTTTTGAGTTCTTTATATATACCCTGAAGATTAATGTTCTATCTGAGGTGCAGGTGGCAAAGACTTTCTCCCATTCTATAGGTTCTCTCTTCACCTTCTTGATTGTTTTTCTTTGCTGTGAAGAAGCTTTTTAGTTTGATAACACCCCCATTTATTGATTCTTGATTTTACTTTTTGTGCTTTAGGAGTCTTATTGAGGAAGTCAGTGCCTAAGCCAACATGATGGAGTGTTGGGCCTACATTTTCTTCTAGAAGGCACAGAGTCTCTGGTCTAATGCTTAGGTCCTTGATCCACTTTGAGGTCAAATTTCATTCTGCTACAAATTGTCCTTGATCCACTTTGAGGTCAAATTTTATTCTGCTACAAATGGATTTCCATTTTTTCCAGCACCACTAGTTGAAGAGGCTATCTTTTCTCCTATGTATATTTATGGTGCCTTTGTTTAGTATGAGATAACTGTATTTATGTGGGTTTGTCTCTGTGTCTTCTATTCTGTTCCATTGATATTCATGTATGTTTGGTGTGGATACCATGCTGTTTTTGTTCTTTGAGCTTTGTAGTATAATTTAAGGTCTGTTATTGTGATCCCTCCTGTCAAACCTTCTTAACCTGAGAGAAATAAGCATTTCACTTTTATTAACTAGCTATCATCAGTTCCTCACAACAATAATATTGCTTCATATCAAATCATACCCAAATGCAGTTCCTTACAATGATTTATTTACTCTCAGCTGATGGAGGCTGGGCTCAGTTGGGTGGTTGTATTTTCCATCTGTGAGTTGCCTGAGCCCAACTCCAGATTGTGGTTTGGGTTCCAGTCTATACCACATATCTTTCATCCTCCTTAAACCAGCAGCGACAGGGACATCTTCCTATCATGGCAAATATCAGGAGCACATGTAACAAATTAATTTATGCAGTACATTCAATCCCTTTGCTCACATTCTGTCCAATAGCATTTTATTGTCCAAACCAGATCAAATAACCAAGTCCAACATCAATTGGAAGTGGCTGGAAGTTTCTGTACACAGTGAGAAGACATTGAGACACATAATCCTATTACAGGGAACTGAAGGATTAGGACCAAGAATCAAATCTGCAAACCACTGCATTTGAATTGTCTAGAAATCTTGAGACTTTTACGAGAAAAAGCAACAGAACCAGCAGGTAGTACACATCAGTTTACTTCCCCAGGAGCAGTGATGGATTTAATTCTGTTTTATTTCCCTTTCTCTTCACATCTCCATGTGCAGCTCATGAAAAGAGCTACAAGTTTCAGGGTAGCAATTCGTGGACATAGTTTGAAAGTTTGCCCTTGCAAAACTCTCTCATATGGAATTAAACTAGGACTCAATTCTTATCATAGTCTAACCAGTGGTGTGTGTATTCCTTCCATTCACATAAATTCACTTTGCAGCAGGAGTCTCTTCTTTCATTTCTATGTAATTTATAAAATATTCTTGCAAACAGTACATGTTCAATAAATATGGATTGAAAGATTGGGGAGCGAGAGTACTAATACTGAAGAAATGAAAAGATATAGCCAATAGAAGAAATCTTGCAGGATACTTTGTTTTTCTGCATGAGAAAGCAAAGCGTATGTCACACTCAATGTAAATACTACGGAAATTTATTTTCTGAAGTAAATATGTGATTTTAAATGTGTATTAATCAAAGAATTTAGCTACACAGAATCTAGTTTCTGTGTGAAGTTTTAAGCTAACAAAATAGCCTGGTACTTCTCTGTACCTATTGTTTCACATTTATTGTGAACCTTTTAAAATCCCTTCTAAAAACCACAAGTTTATGTGCCCCACTCCACTTAACTTTTTATTGTTTATGTGCTTCCTGTGAAGACAGTTAGTCAGACAAGGCTGATAAAAAGAAAGCTTGTCCTTATCAAATACTTACGGGCACCTGAATAATGTGATTTCTTTTTCCCTACCCATGCAAGTCCACTGTTTCACTAAGAGCTCACTCCTTGGAAGCATTTTAAATGGATGCAAAGTTAAAAGCTAGCCAAAATGTCCTTCTAAAAGAGAGTGCAATGAATGCTAATCTAATAGCCCAAGAATGCATACGCTGGGCTTTAAAAATAAGACCTCTACATTGGTTCCCCCTGCTGGATTTGAGGATGCATTGTCTTTGAAATTGATGCAAACAATATACCTAAACCTTTTCATCTGAGGGCATATTGCTCAAATCCAGCATGCTTCTAGAAGGCATTTATTTTGTGATAAGCATGCTAAGTGTTCTTGAGTTTGCTTCCCAAGGGCAAAAATATTGCAAGTTGAAAACTATGCAGCCAGTACTCAAAGTGGATAACAAAAGTGTCCCAGTTGATGTCTGTGCTAGGGAGTGGGATGGCATGCACATGGACTAAGGAAAAAACCCCGGGGAAGTAGACTGGGTGAACTGCCAGTCTAGGTTTTATTATTAGAAGGTTGGATTTTGAGGTCTGACCATGAATTTCTATTTGATGCATTTAAAACTACTGGAATCAATCCTCATATTCCCACATCTCACTTCCCGTTCCCTACTTGTCTTCCTCTTTGTAAGAAACTGCTTTATCCTCATCCTATAAGGGACATGGTAACCAGACTAATTCTAAAGGTAGGCTTTCACCTGTGCACATCACTATGAAGCCTGTGTTATCTGTTGGGAAAAGCTGGAAATTTCTCTCTTGATGGGAGGAAGTGGGGGAATAATGGCTAAGTTTTGGGTACATGCCACTGTACCAGGTTGGCCTCCTTAAGGGAGCAAGAACAATCATGGTGGCTATTTCCTGCTGAAGCAAAATCCAAAGCTGTTACTTACATGGAAAATTGCAACAGAAAAAAAATGTCAGACAATCCTGTGGTTCTTATAAATATGCTATTTAGAACAGTGGACTTAAGGGCCCCAGGTTCTCATATCAAAGATTATACTTGTCCCTCATCAGACACCCCAGTGCTGAGCCAAAAGAGGGGTTTCTGTACATATTATGTATTGATTGGCTGCATTCTTCCCAACTTCAGAGCAACCCCAACACACCCTGCCTTCCCCCCACCTCATTCTTGTATATACTTTGCCTTTTATTCAGGTCAAATTCAAATGTGTTCTGATCTGAAACTCTCTTCAATAGTTTATTTTCCAACAGCTTCTTGGTACAATGTTTCTCCATTGCTCCTGAGGTTCTTGTTTCGGCTCTACTCTAAAGGCCTCTTTTGGGGAGGATTTCCTACCAGTCCTTTTGCCTCCGCATTAACAGCCAGCAGTAGTTGCAGGTGCTGGTGGGTCAAAACACTTCAGCAAGATGAGGTTAAGTGATTTGGGCCTGCGTGTGGGTCAAGAGTTTTAAAAGCCTAGATGATTCTTCTGCCCCTCATCGCACTGTCTCATTCTGGGCTAAGTTGGAAGGTGCAAGAAAAGGTCACTCTCGTGCCTGACCCCTTCTCTTTCCATATTTGTCTGCACGGGAGGCTACCCCGAACTTCTTTACAGTGAGGCTGGCTTTTCAAAAAGAGGAAGCAGAAGCTGCCATTCCTCTGAGAGGAGCCAGAAGTCCTTGATCATCACTCTCACCACATCCCATTGCTCTAAGCAAGTCCCAGCACCAGTCAGGATGCAGAGAGAAGCAAGAGAGGCTCCATTTCTTGGGAGACAAAGGATTTGAGACCATCTTTAACCCATATTAATATAGGCTGGTATCTTCTGCTTCTCTAGCTTCTGTACTTAACTACATTTTTTTTTGTGTGTGTGTGTGGTACCGGGGATTGAACTCAGGGGCACTCGACCACTGGGCCTCATTCCCAGCCCTTTTTTGTATTTTATTAGAGACAGGGTCTCACTGAGTGACTAAGTGCCTCACCATGGCTGAGGCTGGCTTTGAACTCGCGATCCTCCTGCCTCAGCCTCCCAAGTGCTGGGATTACAGGCGTGCACCACCACGCCCGGCTCCATATTTTATTTTGTTCTTGTATCATTAAAGAAATTTGTCATTTGCTTTATTTTCCAAACAAAAAGTGATTTGGAGGTCCTCCCAGCAATGAGGTATAAAATCAGGTCTTACCTTTGTAAAGTTTATTTTTTTACATACAAATTCACAGATATAATACACATTTTAAGATGAAAGAAATTTTTAAATAGTTGCTAGTACTACAGCCCCTGTTGTCCTGCTTATTTATTTTTCACGGAGGTATATGCTGAACCAACATAATCAGTTCCAGAAGATATTTCATAGCATAACTATGTTTAAGACTGTCATGTACAAGCTAAGTTAAAATAGACTTTTTTGCAACATATATCAAACAGGAAAATAAAGGGCATAGAAATTCGTTCAACCAAGCTTCTTTACACAGACCCTGTAACTTGAGTCACAGGAGAAAAGTAGATTGGAAATTAAATCTGTATTGCATTTGGGAAATGCAGAGCAAAGAGATGTTACCGGACTGCTGAGTGAATTTTGTTTACTGCAGTTCAGCATTTAATCTAGCAAATCATGTGAGAAGGGATGAGTATAAATGCACCTATTTATGTAGGTAATTTTTCTGTTTCATGCCTCTGATTCATCTCTCTGCCTTGCTTTATGGGGAGTCATGCTACATTGGTTGCAATTAATTTCAGTGCTGCATATTAGCCATAAAGAGATATTTCATAAATTGACTTGATGTTTTTTTTTTTTTTTCCTGTGTGGTTTTCTTGAAAGATGAGAATGGTCCAGAAGAAAAACAAAGTGTGGAAGAAATGGAAGGGCAGAGCCAAGAAGCAGGTGGGCTCAGATTTCTTTTGAGGAGTCTCCTAGGCCTCATCCACAGAGGTGAACAATAACTTTACTCAATGCTATTGTCTGAAAATGTTTATACCTTTGCCCCTGATTAACTCCAACATTCATTCAGGTCTGCAGTTCTGTTAAGAATGAGTTGCCTATGCTTCTAAATAGAATGGTCCATTCTCAGTGTCACATTTGCTAGTTCCATGACACTTCCCTGTAATAACGGTTTGCTTGGTAAATGCTCTAAGAAGGGTGGATAGAGATTGGAAGTGTCAAGTCAGAGCTTGGATGACTTAGGTCAGGCAAAGATGAGTATTTAGTTTGAGGGGGGAAAAGTGAACTGAAACTGTTTAAGGCAATGAAGAAGATGGTCTTTCTCCACAATGGATAGAGTGGTTTTCACTATTTTGCACTAAATTTTGGAAAGCCATGCTTCTGGTTATTTATCTGCATATTATAAGAAATGGAGTCATGGAGCCTGACTATGCCCCCACCCTCTAAGAGCAATAAGTGAGATCAAAAACTTTCCCAACATCACCTCTGTTCACTAAAGGACAGATGTATCAGTTGAATGTTTAGAGATTCTACACCATATATTATAAATTGAACATTTTAAAATAAAATAGCACTTAGGACTCAAAAGGGTTGAAATCACCTTTGATTTGTCATCTCTTTCTACCCAATATTGTACTGAGGCATGCTCTCCTTTAAAAGAATAATAGGTGCAACCATGCAGTTACCAGCATTACCATCAAAATAAAAATATCCTTCTTCCTGCCATTTCCATGTGATCTGTCCAGTTCTAATGAGGCCCACAGAGGGGCATTTTTTAAATAGTGGACTCTGTCTGATGTGTGCCAAGCACGTCTTAGGCCATATGCTGAACTCCTGGAATTAAACCAGGTAGTGTGATAAGTTTTCCACTGAAAACTTCCCACATTAACCTTGGAACTTTTGCTAGGAAACTGGAAGCTTTTATTATTAACCTGGAAGATGGAATTGAAGAAGGCCAATCAGAGAAAGCACTGAAGCAAGGCATCAAGGACCTTGTGTACCTATTACTGGGTCAACTGGCTCCCTTTGCTGAAACGCAGTCCTTGCAATGAAATGAATTTCTGATGCTGCAAACTTTTGTTACCCAATTTTCCCCACCCCCTAACCCACACATCATTATGATCCGTAGAAGATGAGCCTATGTGAAAAGCTGTCACTGTTTTTGCTGTGTGGGGATGACAAGTATTTGTCAACCAATTGCTGACAGCTGAGGCCATTCTCTGACTGTTGAGGTCTCCTGGGTTTTATTCACTCATTGCTCTGTCACAAGCTATCTTTATCAACATAGGTGTTTTTCCCTAACCCATGGACATGTGCACATACACACACTCTCACACACATAGGTATACATGCGCACACATTTTCCTGTGTTCTATTTCATCTTTTTCCAGTAATTGGTTGAGTACAGATAATTTCTTTTTGGATTGGGGATCACCTTGCCTATCAGCAGAGAGTGGTACCAAGTAAGCCCTCTTCTCCAGCACTTGCCTCTGATAACATTATCACCCCAAAATGGGTAACTCTCATTGTGAAGGAGAGTTCTAACTGCATCCCTGAGCGTCTTCCCATGCTCTTCCAAGTGAGCCTGCTGCTTGGCAAGAGTCTAGCAGCAGGATTCATTTGTGATTGTGTCCGGTGTCACCACACATCATTATGTTCCCTCTGCTCACATCACAGCCACCCTAATCAGAGTGCAGAGAAATTGAAGACATGGTTCTGATTATTAAAGCTCTTCTGACCTGCTGTCATTTTCCAAAATAAAAAATATCTTCTTTCCATTCGATATAATTTCCAGTGCCAGTTTTGCTTATGTAACTCTGCAGGCCTCTTCCATCGGAGGAAAAAAAAGGTACAATCTCAAAATAGCATAATTTAGAAATTTTGACAGTTGTCATGATTGAGTCAAATCAAAATTATCTAGAATATTTATCAAGATGTCTATAACAAATACATATCAATGGTTTACTGTGACCCAGACACTGTTTGGACACTGGAGATATAGCAGTAGTAAAAAAAAAAAAAAAAAAAAAAAAAAACTTTCTCAAAGTTTGTATTCTGGTGGGGTAACCCTAACAATAAACAAACAAAAGGGAAATGTGTCAGATAGTGTAAGTGCCGTGAAGAAATATAAGAAAATGGAGGAATGATAGCCAGATGGCAGCCTTTTGTTGGCTGGATCTGGGGAGGAAACAGTAGTTAAAATGAGATCTGAATGATGAGATGGTGAAGAGAACTTCAGAGAAGGTGGAGCAGAAATGAAATGCCTCCAATCCAGTTTGGGCATAAGGCTGAAGACAGGCCAGTGTGACCAGAGCAGAGTGGGCTCAGAGAACATTGTGTGAGATTCGGTAAGAGACCCTACGACTAGACGAGGCGGTGTCTGACGGTGTATGATTTGACTTCATAAGAACTGTAGAAAAGAAGTTTATGGAAGGTTTTAAGTATCAGAGCAACATGATCTGTGTTTCAGCAAACTCACTGTGAGGAAAACTAGGTTAGAGAGTTGCCGTGAGATGAGTTGGAAGGATACTGCAGGAAAGCAATGATGGTGGTTTCTGGAAATGAGGCAACAAGGACTGATTCATGTCACATTCTGGGGGATAGGGACAACAGGACATGCTGATGCACTGGATGAGGCCTACGAGGGAAAGAGGGGTCCAGGTTAAAGTCCTCGGTTTCCAGCTTCAGGGACTGCATGGATGACAGTGCCACTTACTGATAACTCGGAAGACTGTCCATAGAGCACAGTTTTTTTGTTGAGAAAGTTAATAGTTCAGCTTTAGCTATAATAAATTTGAGAGGATGCTTAGACCACCATATGGGATGCCAAGAAACCAAGTCCAAGAGTTCCAGGGGGAGGCGAGGACAATAGACACAGGTTTAGAAGTCACTGACATAAATAATATTTAAAACCACGGGACTGCATGACATTTATTAGGGAGAATATGTAAGTAATGAAGATACTGAGACTAGAACATCATGACCTGTAGCTATGTGGAGCAGTCACAACAAGGGCCTCAGGAGGAACAGCGCAAAGACTGGGAAATGCTACTGAGAAGTAAGGAAAAAAAAAAAAAGAGAGAGAGAGAGAGAGAGATGATCATTGGGTTTTCAAAGGAAAGTCATGAGTGCCTTTGATAAGAGAATTTTTGAAGAAGACCTGGAGAAGATACCAATTGGGTAGATTATAAAGAGCTTAAGTGAGGAAGTGGAGAAAAGTAACAATAACTTCTTCTAGACAATTTTGCTATGAAGGGAGGTAGAGAAATGGAAGGATGTGTGTCACCAAGGGAAGGTTAAACTTGTTCTCTCTCTTTTTAATTGAAGATAGTCACTTAACAACAACAACAACAACAACAAAATAGTGATCTTCATTATCTCCAGCTATCCTCTTACTAAATACTTCATTCTCTGTTTCAATAGAGGCATAACCTAAATGTAATAGTCACATATATTATAGACAAAAGATATGCTAGATAATATGGGATTTGCTTCTAAATGTGTGCTGTTTGTCAAGAAAATATGATTGTCTCTAGTTCTCTGACAATGTTATTTTAAGAAAACATACATACATCTACATGTATGTATATTTATGTATGTGTGTATATACACACACTCTTTTCAGTTTTACGGTATTACCATTCCAAATGAATTTAATAATCTTTTATGTCTTAAATATATGTTTTTTGATGTTAGCAGCTAATTATTGTTCTTGGTGCCAAACATGAACAGATTCCCTGTGATGTTGATGATATTAAGAAGAATGTCAACTGGAAGGGGGTTAATTGGTGCTGTGAGGAGGACAGGGACCTCTACATCCTTGGTCCTCATTCTGTACTTGAGTGACATGAAGTCAAATGGCTTCTGGTGCTTTCCTCTAAACTTCCAAATGGCCTCTGGTCCCTTTTCCTTAGTCTCCACAATGACAGCCACAAAATTATTCTCTGCAGTATGGTAGCCTGGCATACTGGTAAACCCACAGAAGTGCTGTGCTAAGAGAAACCAAACACATTTAAAGGCACTTCGTAGAAACTTGCTGGGATATACTTTCCTTCACCACCTATTACCAAGAAAAATAATAATCCATTCTCTGAGAACTTGGGAGGAAGTAAAATGCTACCGTTGTTGGTATGCTACTACCAACAAATAGCATTCTTCACCAAAAAAAAAAAAAAAAAAAATAGTTTTTAGTCCATTGGTCTCTGTCTTAACTGAAGGTTTCTGTTTCATTAATTATGAAAAAGGATCACAGCCTCCTGGACTCTTCAAAGACCGTTCAGTACATTACAGTACGAAAGGAGCTCATACTTCCTTTGGTGGAGTGTGGAGGGAGACGTAGGGGGCCAGCAAGTCACAGTTTGACAGTATTAACTCTGAGGCCATGTTCCCTTTTCTGCTTTACAGATGGTGTGAGCAGCACCACTGTGCCCAGCCCAGCTTCAGAAGAGACAGTTGAAGTCTGTAAAGATGAAGGTATGAGGCCATTTACTACATCTAAAAATCAGACTCTTAGGAGTAGATTATCAGTGTTTTGTTTATATGAAAAGATGAAGCAGCAAGCAAATCTAATTCTCTTCAAGCTTTTCTATGCATCACCACCTATTCTGTTTTATTCCATATCTGGCCTCTTCAGATTTATATATACATTTACATTTGTTCCTCTGAAAAAAAAATAACCACGTATAAGAGAATGATCGGAGAAATTATGGTTAGAGGAGATGTTTTATTTGAAACACAAGAATTAGTCAATTCTACTATTTACAGCTACCCATCAGAAATAAGTTTGAAAGAATGGCAGTTGAAGACCAACAACCAGAGATTCTGCTATCCAAGAAAGAAATGTTTGAAAGATATCCTTAGCAATAAAACTTTGGCAAGAACATCACTCTATTCTAGCACTAAGAGAAAACATTGCTGACCCAAATATCTCCAGAGAAAGGGGAAAAAATTACTTTTCTAGGAGAAAATTAGTAGAATAAATAAGAGGGAGACTGATGTCAGGGTGTTAACACTTTAAAACGTTATCTCAAGGAAAATAAAGTAGTCCTTTCTTCTCCCTCCTGACAAGTCTCCACATAGAAAGGTAATATTATGTCATATCTGTCACATGTAATTTCTAAAACTATTCTGTGAGTGAGACTAGATTCTTATATTTGTGCTAATGGATGTCTAATAGGCCATTTGGAACTTTGAGATACATATCTTGAATGCATTTCTTCATTTTGGGGTAATCTGCAGGTAGGTCTACCTTCACCATTAATATTGCTACTCTTGGAGTCAGCATTTAGAAAATCAAAGTGGTCTTGAAATTTTAACACTCATTTATTTGCATCATTAATTCCATTTCACTTTTTTGCCTGGTAAATTTTTTTTTATTTATTAACTGATTGATTAACCTAAATCAAGTGAGAGAATTGCTCAGAGTGTGAATTCTGGAGCCAAATGACTGGGAAGCAGAAGCAGGTGATCTTTGACATACTAATTCAAAACACTAACAAGGAATTAGCAAGAAATGACTAGTAATGATACCCTTTGTACTTCAGTTTTCTCCTTTCAAGAATGGAGACAATGATGTCTTCTGCCCATGATACAATAATACACCTCAATTCCTTAGACTCTTCACTTGGCACTTGTGTAGAGTAGACTTCAAGAAAACCGAATGAGATGGAGATTAGGAAGCAGATGCTCATTAGGGAGTGCTCTTGAAGAAATTCACCCCTGTAATAAGAAAAAGAAGAAAGCAGAGCTGGATAGAGGAAGAAGTTAACTCGAAATGCATTATCAGAAGAAATCTCACCTGACTATAGGAGGTCTGAGGATAGTATGACCCCTCTGATGTGTTCACACCTGGTGTGAGAGAATCAGGCCATTCGAACCTCCCAGGGACAAGGGGGGTGTGTATTTTAGTGAAAACAGATCCTTCCATTGTAGCCATTATGGAAACCAGAGATGAATGAGATCTGCCCACATGTGGGAGAATAAATTCTTCATTCCTGATGTGGGAGCTGAGTGACCCGATATAGTATCCACCATGCTCTTGTCATTTCAAGTGGTCCTTTTCTTGTTTGTTGCCATTTTTCAAATGAATCCCTTGATACCTCCCTTTATACGACTTAAATATGTGTTCTGGTATCCCTGGTTTAAAAACCACTTGATATGTCTAAAAATGTCATTTATGTCAGATATCCACAGGGGTTCTGGCTTAAAAAAAAAAAAAAAAAACTGTAGGTCATCGTACAGAAAGAAAGAAATAAACCTGATCATGTAAGAATAAAAAGACAGGAAGTGGTGTTCATTTTAAGCAAAAAAAAAAAAAAAAAAAAAAAAAAAAAAAAAAAAATTGAACATGTCAATCATTTGGCTTTTGATAAAAATTTTAAAGTGTCATGAAGTCAAATGGCCAAGTTTACAAAGCAAGGAATAGATAATATAATTTGAATGCTTCGAGCTGAGATTTTTCCTGTTGAGTTGTTTAGTTTGGAGATGTCACACCTTTGCAGAAACACACAGTTTGTGATTTTTCATGATGCTTTTAGGATCTCACACCATTAATTGCTCATGCCAGGATCAATTTTTTTGAAGACTTTTTGGATTTTTTTTCTTAAAACTTTAAATGGTGGTAACTCCATCAAAGAGTTCTGTTATGTATACAAATGCAGTTCCCTCATAAAATTAATTGTGAAGTTTTAAGGATTTTACTGAAAGCAATCATTAATGTCCACTAACCTATTTATTTGGAAAAAATTAAAATGTTTAGAAATTCACATGAGTTGGTAATCTAGTTTCAATTAAAAATAGAACATAGGTGATTTTTGCCTTTTTATTCTGAAATAGCATACATGTAAGGCAACTTTTTAATTGATTATCAGATAACGCTTAGACCAAGTGTCTAATACATACAGAACTGTCATCTTGACAGATAGATGCATAGCTTAGAATGAAAAAAAATAAATGTTCTCCATTGAAATCCTACAAGATTGAGGTCAAGCTGAGGTTAAAAGGAAGTCATAAGTGTTGAGGATTCATTTCAAACATTCTCCATTATTAGCTTTCATGCAGAAATATCTCTCCTTGGTGACACCAGGGCTATTTTAGAACCCTGCAGTTATAAGATCACTTATAGAAATGCTTATTAAACTTTCCAGTTTAAGTGGCAGAACATTTTTGCTGATCAAAGGTCCTGAAGGAGCCCTTGTCCTCTTGACTTTGTCTTGAGACTTTGATCCTGATTGAGCATCTTCTTGGGCTTTGGAATCACCCATATCTATAGGCCTTGTTTTCTCTTTCTAATATATCTCCCATAGAATTTGAGACTTGTTCAGTGACTTCCAGTGTTGCTTGTCGATGGGTCGGCTTTACATTGTTGTAACTGATTTTCACTGGAAACTAGCATCTTTCAGAGTATAGGGACTGAAAACAAGCAAGTAAAAAACGAAATGGCTAATGTCTCATTTTGGAGGAGGTAAGATTTTTAAGAAAGTAAACCATATGTGGAAGTGGAGGAATTGTGATAGGAGGTGTTATAAACCCAGGCATCAGCTCTGCCAGTGATTTTGTCCAAATGTTTTAGACGTATTTCCCTCTGGCAACCAAAAATTGCTACTCATCACCCTCTTACTCCACATAACTTCTAAGTGCAAGCTGCTAACAGGAGGTACAATTGATTGGCTTATGGATCAGGAGCTAGATTTTTCATCTACATTCTGAAAACAGCTGTTCCCAATGAATCATTGCAACTTTAGGGTGGGCAAGAATTGGGAGGATAAAATATGAGGAGGAGGAATGCCAACCAACAGTTCCTTCACACAGGGTGGATATCAAGGATGTGGCAACTAGGACTGAACTAAATGAACTCCCAGGTAAAGGTGACCTGGGAAAATATCTATAGGTGGACAGACATTCTGAGGTTATTTGACAAATAGAGCATATATTTATATATTGAGGGATTCTTCCTCTACTAGCAAAAATAATCTATTGATTTCATAGTGTTTTGTACTTTAAATTCTTAAAAACAAATTCAGGAATACAACTGATAAACCTATTTTATTTAACAAATAAGCAATCAGACAAAGGGCCATGTAAACACAGGAGTAAAATGCATAGGGATATCAAGTATTGTGGTTGAAACTTCTGCAAAATTATTGTTGCTATTTACGATATAGCCAGTTTTCTTAAGTCAAGGGGGACTCCCAATTGTAGTTGTGTCTGCACTTTTAAATCTTATTTTTGCATGGTCATCCACTGCTAAGACCAAGGCATTTTATTGGGGAGGGGGAAAGTGCTGTTTAAACATCCTGATTTGCCTGTCTTATTATTTAATCAGTATCTAATTTGAATTTGAAGGTCAACTAGACCAAATCATAGGCCCATTAATATTAAAAGCAAAATCAATTAATACTTAGGCGCACACCTGAACTTGTGTTCCCTTGGAACTCCACGTAAGTCACATCATTGCTGTTTGGCATTTATGAAATTGGATGTCAACTGGCAAAGAATTTTTAAACCATTAGTCTACTTCAGACCTCAAAATTACTGTAGCAAAAAGATAAAGCTAGGAAAAGAGCCTTTTCAAAAAGAGCAAAAGAGAAAGGGTGAGTTTACCTATGAGGAAGTGGATTCCAGTGTGTACAGGAGATGAGCATAAATAATTCCAACCATCAGCATTGTAAGCCTGACCACTGGTATTGGCTCAGAATTGCTCTGAGCATTTTTTCCTCTCCTTGCCTCAGTTGTCGAAGAGAAGCAAACCCTTTTGCCACCCATGAAATTCCCCTTAGGCTTCTCCAGTCTCATTTTCCTTGGTCCTTTTCCTGTTCTTGGTGTCTACCATCCCCTCCTGAGCACCTCACCCCCTCACCCATCACAGCAGGGACAAAGTGGTCCCCCATTCTGGATTTGCATTGGTAGAAAGTCATTTGAATGTACTTTAGCATCCTTGAGTTATCACTCTTGGATTTTCAGAGTCCCCAGTGTGGAATGAAAGTGTCTGCCCTCTGGTAGTTCGGTGAAGGGGAAAGAACTAAGGTATATGGAGTGTCCCTGGTACTCAATGTTTTACATTACCGTACAATGCATTCATCATCTCAAAAGGATAACCTCAAGCTCAGAGAAGAAGAAAGAAAGGTGTATGTGTACTGGGTGGGGACAGGAGAATGACTTTATTAATGTTTACTCCTGTAGCTAATACCTACACAAATGTGTGAAATCCTTTTACAAAGGTAGCATTTATTCTATTTTTAATATAACATTTTTTGCTTATAAGAACAATATGCATTTATTGGAAAATACTTTTAATATAGAAAAATATGAAAAGTAAAAGCATATAATTACTTTCCCTTTAAGCATTCAATTGTAAAAAATTTTAAGAAGTCTATTCTGTTGTTTCATTTAACACTAGGCCATGAATATTCTCCCATGTCTTTAAATATGCCTAGAGGCATGATTTTTATTGGAGGCATAATATTTCATCATGTGGTTGTCCCAGAATTTACATACCCAGTGTCTAATGTTAGATTATTTTGTTATTTAAGTTTTCTACTATAAATAACAGGGAAAAGCAGTGCATACAGTTTAGATAAATCTTTATGTGTATCTGTGATAAGTTCCTCAGGATAAATTGCTGATTCTTTGTTGATATACTAGGGAAAAGTTTAAAATATTTTTATTGCTAACATGTATTTTCTTCTTTTAAAAGCAATGCATGTTTATTATATGAACAAACAAAAGAAGAAATGAAAAATACCACACATAATTCCAATTCCCAGAAATAAGTACTAGTAATATGCTGATAGGTAAACTTCTAGTAATTTTCTGGACAGTCACATATATACATGGAGGTTTTGTTAGGGTATTCTTCAATATGTAACAGTTTAAAACTATCATTTTGTTGGGGGGGAAGAGTAGTGGGGGAATTTACCTGAGGAGGAACTTTCCTCCAACCTGTATCCCCAATCTTTTTGTTTTTTATTTTGAGACAGGGTATCTACTAAATTGTTTAGGGCCTTGCCAAATTGCTCAGACTATCCTTGAATTTGCAATTATCCTGTCTCAGCCTTCCCAGGTTGCTGGGATTACAGATGTGCATCACCTTGCCTGTCTTAAAACTACTTTTTAAATATAAAAATATATTATGAAATTCTCCTTGTGTCTTTTGATAGTCCAACATAATTTAATTGTGTTTTTCAAAAAATGAATGTTTATATATACTTACCCAGTTTCCACTTTGAGTTGTTTCAGTTTTAAAATCGGAAACAATCTTTTAACTTTGTAAATGTTATGATCATTTCTGTAAGAAAATTCTATAGGGTGGAAATGCATGCAATTTTTTTTCTACAATGAATAGGGTTTATTGCTTTTATGATTTTTTAATAATATATGTTCATTGTAGAAATTTTAAATAATGCAAGAGAATAAATAAACAAGCATATGTGATTACCCTACTCCAATATAACTACTACTTGTATTTGGAAAATCATCCTTTTGGTATCTCTAAACATATGTACGACACTTTTATATAAATAGAAATATGTGTTAATATGCATAGGTAATGTGTAATTTTAATGCAATTTTCCTTTTCTATTGTTTATTTACTTATCACCTTTCAATTTTTTAAAGAACAAAAACACTAATTAAGAGTCTAATCAGGGCCACGCGCAGTAGCGCACGCCTGTAATCCCAATGGCTCGGGAAGCAGAGGCAGGGGTATTGTGAGTTCAAAGCCAGCCTCGGCAAAGGTAAGGCCCTAAGCAACTCAGTGAGACCCTGTTTCTAGATAAAATACAAAATAAGGCTGGGGATGTGGCTCAGTGGTGAAGTGTCCCTGAATTTAATCCCCGTTACCAAAATAATAATAATCTAATAATATCCCAACTCAATATAAGAAAAAGCAAATATTTTTAAAATGGGCAAAGAACCTGAATATACATTTCTCCAAAGATAATATAAATATGGCCAACACATATCTGAAAAGGTGCTCAACATTACTAATCTTCAGAGAAATGCAAATAAAAATAATTGTAAAAAATGACCTCATATCCATTTAGATAGCTATTATGTAAAAGACAAGAGATAGCAAATGTTGATGAAGATGTCATGAAAGGGAACCCTTGGATGTGAATGGCATGGATATAGATTGGTATTTCTATTATGGAAATCAGGATGAATATGAATACTACAGAACCCAGCTATCCCTCTTCTGGATACATAGCCAAAGGATGTGAAATCAGTACTATTGAAGATATCTACACTCTCAGGTTCATGGAGTATTGACTACACTAGCCAACATCTGGAATCAACCTAAGTCTGTGGACAGATAAATAATAAATAAAGTGTGGTATACAGGCACAATGGGATATTACCCAGCTGTGGAAAAGGAGATCCTGACTTTTACAACATGGACGGGCCTGGAGGACATTATGCTAAATGAAATAAGCCAGATAGAAATGAGAATACTGCATGATCTTACTTACGTAGAACTTAAGGAGGAAAAAGGGTGAAAGATACAGAGATAGAGAATAAAGCAGTGGGCACAGGAACAGGTTGGGAAGGAGAAAATGAGATGTAGATCAAAATGAGATATAGATCAAAGGACCTGAGGCACCAGAACAAGTCTAGAGAACTGATGTACAAAGTAGAACCACAGTTCATTGAAAATTAGTAGATTTCAGGGGCACTTGTCTCAAAAATGTCACTGAGATGATGAATATGCTAATTCACTTCATTATTGGAATGTATTTGAGGTTTGTAACAGGGTGTTATGGCTGGCATTCAGATGCACAGTGTTACAAACCTCAAATATATTACAATAATATTTATTTCTAAAAAAGGTGGCAAGGGAGAGGGAGTTATCTAGTCTCTAGTCTGAAGTTCCTGGGTCTAAATTCCTTCTCTATCTAGCTCTCTGTACCTCAGTTTCATTATATGTAAAATAAGAACAATAATAACACCTACCTCAGAAAATATTCATTAGAATGAGTCAATTCACTTAAGACATTTTAAGGTACACCTGGTATGTAGTAGTAGAATATAATATATATATATATATATATATATATATGTGTGTGTGTGTGTGTGTGTAAAATTATTTAATTAAATATATATGCTTATTTTATAAATATAATCTGCACACTTTTCTGCACACTTATATATATATGTGTGTGTGTATGTGTATAAAATTATTTAATTAAATATATATGCTTATTTTATAAATATCATAATCTGCACACTTTTCTGAATCTTGCTTTGTTATAAGCAGCAAAATGTTGTAGAAATCCCTCTTAAGCCATTTTGTGCGATATAATTTGTTCAGTTTGTAGCTCACATGACATTCCATAGTTCAGATGTGTCATAATTTATTCAGCTCTTCTCCTGTGATGAGCAAGCAATTTCCTTCCATTTTATTGCCATACAAACAATGCCACAATAGTTATCCTGGCACTTTTATTTGTATGGGAGAGATTTCAGGAATGTGAGTTCTGCTCTAAGAAATATGTGTTTTTAAAGATATTGTCAAAATTACTTTCTCCAAAGGCTACAGCAACTCTTAGTATCATCAGCAATTGTTAATATTCGTTCTTTCTCATTTTTGCCAGTTCAATGAGTGCAAAGTAATATCTCTCTATTATTTAAAAAAAAAATCAGTATCACTATCCCAATTTTGCAGGTATCTGAGGCTCAGAGAGTTTGAATAACTGATCCAAGTACAAAAGATAGAACCAGAATTTGGAAACCAAATGTGTCTAAATCCAAAGCCCGTACTTTTCTATCCACCATGCTGCCTCTTATGCCATTCTTTTGTAGCAAGGGACATTCCTTACATGAGGTGATAGGATGCAGGGAGGTCCAGAGCTGTCAGAGAGTACAAGGGAATGCTGTTGCCTATGCAAGGTAAACAGGACAGTGAAATGGGGAGGCCCCAGGGAGGGTAGTTTGGAGGCAGCAACTTGTTCCAGTCACAACCTTGACCATAACCTGGGGTCAAGGGCATCATGACACATAATGAAATGAATGTATAGAAACCCCCAATTGAGCCCCACACCAGATATGAACCCCAAACCTTTTGTATGATATTCATGCTTCTGTATGCCTGCTGTGTGTACTGCTTACTTATTTGGAATTTTCCAGATGTCACTGGCCTAAAGCATTCTACCATCACTCATTCACATCTATTTTGTTCTTCATTCTGTATATTAAAATCCTGATCATCTTGCAAGGCTCACCTCCTTGCATCAATTCTTTATTCCATCCCTTCCATTCCTTCTCTCTCTCCCATCCTCCTTTTCTCCCTCTCCTTCCTCCTTTTTTCTTTTCTGTCTACAAATTAAAAATCATAATATCTCTCACTCATATTTTAAAAATGTTTAACTTTGACTCAAAGTCTACTATTTACTATTTTTAGAGTATAACTTTTCCTGACCTTATCTCTTTCTTGTTAATTAGTGTAAAAATAATATTTGGAATATTATGTAGAATATTCCCACAAAAAGTGGTATGCCTAATCAATCTGGAGTGATTGAACAGAAGGTCAGCTAATTAAGTGCAATCTGTTTTTCTATAAACATGTCTTAAGTCTAGCTCAGAGATTCTCAAAGTTTAATATTCTTTGGGCTCAAGCATGTATTAATGTTTGAAGTAAAAAGACAGTACTGTACTTACAGGGTGTTTAAAGGGAATCCAGAATTAATTTTGAAGACTTGTGCCCTATATAAGGTATGACTCCACTGAAAAGCAGATATCATTGCAGTGGTTCATGATCATATTTTGACTAGGTGAAAGACACTAGAGGAAGGCAATAAAAAATACACACTTCAAATTTATAGGCAACATGGAAATGCACTTGCACAGATACTCCCATGCTTAGAATGTTAGAGCATCCTCAAAAATGTTAATAAGCATTCCTTGATAAATGAGTTCAGAATTCAAAATCCTTGGAAACTGTAAGGTTAGACAAAATTAAGTGTTTCTATGTTACAGGAATACTCAGGGCTTTCAACATGCATTAATGTGCATTGGAAGCACAAGGAAGCTGGAGTATGTGGCATTCACACTTTTAAAAATATGTTTTAAATTTTGCATACATAATTAACTAGTCCTCCAGTTGGTTAAAAACAACAACAATAACAATAACAACTCTGAAAGATGTAGAAGGCTATTATTATCACATTTGTTGACCAAATCTGATTTTTAAATATTTTATTTGTCCCTTTATTTAGTAGAAAATATTTTTAAATTCCCACAAACAGTTTTGATTTCAGGAAATCACAGAAGTATAACACAAAATTAAAAAATGTTAAAATTGCTTTTAAAATTTGAATCTAAAAGTTCATAGTGGTACAATGGTATTGGGGAGACAGTACCCCATGTTTCAGAAAAGGATGTAGCCCATCATAATTTTTCTTTTGTTTTGTTTTTTGGTTATTGGAGATTGAACTCAGGGGCACTCAACCACTGAGCCACGTCCCCAGCTCTATTTTGTATTTTATTTACAGACAGCGTCTCATTGAGCTGCTTAGCACCTCACTTTTGCTGAGACTGGCTTTGAACTCACAGTTCTCCTGCCTCAGCCTCCTGAGTCCCTGGGATTACAGGATTACAGGCCTGCACCACTGTTCCCGGTCCATTATAGTTTTTTTTTTTTTTTTTTCTAAATACCTTATCTATGTAGTTTTGTTTTATTTATTCTAATTAGTTATACATGACAGCAGAATGCATTTTATGGAGCACAACTTCTCATTTCTCTGCCTGGTTCACGATGCAAAGTCACACCATCCGTGCATATACATAGGGTAACAATGTTCGTCTCATTCCACCGTCTTTCCTACCCCCACACTTCCTTCCCTCCCTTCCCTCTGCCCAATCCAAAGTTCCTTCGTTCTTCACTAGTCCCTCTCCCATTATGGGTCAGCATCTGCATATCGAAAAAATATTTGGCCTTTGATTTTTTGGGATTGACTTATTTCCCTTAAAATGATTTTCTCCAGCTCCATCCATTTACCTGTAAACACCATAATTTCATTCGTCTTTAAGGCTGAGTAATATTCCATTGTGTATATGTACCACATTTTCTTTATCCATTCATCTGTCAAAGGGCATCTAGGTTGCTTCCATAGTTTACCTATTGTGAACTGAGCTGCTATAAATGTTGATGTGGCTGCATCACTGTAGCATGCTGATTTTAAGTCTTTTGGTTATACGTTGAGGAGTGGGATAGCTGGGTCCAATGCTGGTTCCATTCCAAATTTTCTAAGGAATCTCCATACTGCTTTCCAAAGTGGATGCACCAATTTCCAGCCCTACCAGCAATGTCTGAAAGCACCTTTTCCCCTCCATAATTGTCAACACTTATTGTTGCTTGTATGTTTGATAATTGCCATTGTGACTGGATTGAGATGAAACATCGGTGTAGTTTTGATTGGCATTTCTCTAATTGCTAGAAATGTTGGACATTTTTTCATGTATTTGTCGATCGATTGTATATATTCTGAGAAGTGTCTGTTCAGTTCCTTAGCCTATTTTTGATTGAGTTATTTGTTTTCTTGGTGTTAAGTTTTTTGAGTTCTTTATATATTCTGGAGATTAGTGTTCTCTAATGTGAATATGGTAAAAATTTGCTCCCATTCTGTAGGCTCTCTCTTCATATTATTGTTTCTTTTGCTGAGAAAAAGATTTTGAATAGTTTGGATAGTTTGAATAGTTTTGGATAGTTTGACTCTATCCCATTTATTGATTCTCAATTTTAGTTCTTGTACTATAGGAGTCTTGTTAAGGAAGTCAGGTCCTAAGCTGACACTAGGAAGATTTGGGCCTACTTTTTCTTCTATTAGGCACAGATTCTCTGGTCTAATTCCTAGGTCATTGATCTACTTTGAGTTGAGCTTTATGCAGGGTGAGAGACAGGGGTTTCATTTCATTTTGTTACATGTGGATTTCCAGTTTTCCCAGGCACATTTGTTGAAGAGGCTATCTTTTCTCCAATGTATGTTTTTGGTGGCTTTGTCTCATATGAGATAACTGTGTTAGTGTGGGTTTTTCTGTGTGTCTTCTATTCTGTACCATTGGTCTACATATCTGTTTTGGTGACAATACCATGCCATTTCTGTTATTATAGCTCTGTAGTATAGTTTAAGGTCTGATATTGTGATGCCTCCTGCTTCACTCTTCTTGCTAAGGATTGCTTTGGCTATTCTTGGTCTCTTATTTTTCCAAATGAATTTCATGATTGATTTTTTTCTATTCTTATAAAGACTGACATTGGTATTTTGATAGGGATTGCATTAAATCTGTATAACACTTTTGGTAGCATGGTCATTTTGACAATACTAATTCTGCCTATCCAATAGCATGAGAGATCTTTCCATCTTCTAAGGTCTTTTTCAATTTCTTTCTTTAGCGTTCTATAGTTTTCATTGTAGAAGTCTTTCACCTCTTTCGTTAGATTGATTCTCAAGTAATTTTTTTTTTTTTAAGCTACTGTGAATGGGGTAGTTTTCCTAATTTCTCTTTCAGAGGATTCATCACTGATGTATAGAAATGCATTTGATTTATGGGTGTTGATTTTATATCCTGCTACTTTGCTGTATTCATTTATTAGCTCTAGAAGTTTTCTGGTGGAATGATTTGGATACTCTGAATATAAAATCATGTCATTGGCAAATAGCGATAGTTTGAGTCCTTTTTTCCCCCTATTTGTATCCCTTTAATTTCTTTCATCTGTCTGATTGCTCTGGCTAGAGTTTGAAGGCTTATGTTGAATAGAAGTGGTGAAAGAGGGCATCCCTGTCTTGTTCCAGTTTTTAGAGGGAATGCTTTCAGTTTTTCTCCATTTAGAATGATGTTGGCTTTGGGCTTAGAGTAGATAGCTTTTGCAATGTTGAGGTATATTCCTACTATCCCTAGCTTTTCTAGTGTTTTGAACATGAAGCAGTGCTGTATTTTGTCAAATGCTGTGTCTGCATCTATTGAGATGATCATATGATCCTTATCTCTAAATCTATTTACATGATGAATTACGTTTATTGATTTCTGTATGTTGAACCACCCTTGCATCCGTGGGATGAACCCCAGTCGATCATGCTACCCTATCTTTTAAATATGTTTTATATGCAATTTGCCAGAATTTTATTGAGAATTTTTGCATCTATGTTCATCAGGGATATTGGTCCAAAGTTTTCTTTCCTTGGTGTGTCTTTGTCTGGTTTTGTTATCAGGGTGATATGAGCCTCATAGAATGAGTTTGGAAAGGTTCCCTCCTTTTCTATTTCATGGAATACTTTGAGGAGTATTGGTGTTAGTTCTTCTATGAAGGTCTTATAGAACTCTGCTGAGAATATGTGTGGTCCTGGGATTTTCTTTGTTGGTAGGCTTTCATGGCATTTTCTTTTATTGCTTGAAATAAAAGAGTGCATGTCCTCCTGGTTCCGATTGGGTAGATCATATTTCTCTAGAAATTTGTTGATGTCTTGATATTTTTTCTATTTTATTGCAGTATAAATTTTCAAAATAGTTTCTAATTATCTTCTTTATTTCAGTAGTGTGCTTTGCAATATTTCCCTTCTCATTGTGAATTTTAGTAATTTGAGTTTTTTCTATCTTTCTCTTCATTAGCATGGCTAAGGATTTATGAGTTTTAATTATTTTTTCAAAGAACCAACTTTTCATTTTATCAGTCTTTTTGTTTCTTTTCTTTCAGTTTCATTGATTTCATCTCTGATTTTAATTATTTCTTGTCTTCTACTAGTTTTGGTGTTGATTTGTTCTTGTTTTTCTAGAGCTTTGACATGTAATGTTAGGTTATTTATTTGCTGACTTTTTATTCTTTTCATGAATGATAATGAAAATTCCTCTTAGAACTGACTTCATAGCATCCCAGAGATTTTGATATGTTGTATCAGTGTTCTCATTTGCCTCTAAGAATTTTTATTTTGTCACCAAATCTGAAGCTTAATTTTGCTGGATATAAGATTCTTGTTTGGCATCCATTTTCTTTCAGAGCTTGGTATATGTTGTTCCAGGGCCTCCTAGCTTTGAGGTTCTGGGTTGAGAAATCTGCTGGGATCCAAATTTGTTGCCCCCTATATGTAATCTGATTTTATTTTCTTGCAGCCTTTAAAATTATATCCTTATTCTGTATGCTAGGCATTTTCATTATAATGTGCTTTGGTGTAGATCTGTTGTAATTTTTTACATTTGGTCTCCTGTAAGCCTCTTTTATTTGATTTTCTATTTCATTCTTCTTTAGGTTTGGGAAATTTTCTGATATTATCCATTGAACATATTATGCATTCCTTTGGTTTGTATTTCCATGTCTTCCTCTATTTCAATTAATCTTAAATTTGCTCTTTTTATGTTATCCCATAATCCTTAGAAGTTCTGTTCATGGTTCACTCTGTGGACAACTTTATTTTAAAGATTATATATTTTTTGTATTTGTTGCCTGAGGTTCTATTTTCCAAGTGATTTGGTCTGTTGGTAATGCTTTCTATTGAATTTTGGTTTATTGTTTCCTTCATTTCAAGGATTTCTGTTTGTTTGTTTGATTTCAGAATTTCTCTTTGTTTTTTTAGCTCTTTATTGAAGTGATCTTTCACTATCTGTATTTGTTCTCTTACATCATCCTTTACTTTACAGATCAGTTTAATTATGTACATTTGGAACTCTTTCTCTGACATTTCTTCTACTGTGTTGTCAATGGATTCTATTATTGTAGCATCTTGGTATCTGTGGGGCACTTTTTTCCCTTGGTTTTTTTCATGTTGTTCACGTGTCTTCCCCTCTAGCAGTACAGATTCAAGGTATTACAGTTTCTACCCTGTGGACTTATTGTGCCCTTGTAGGCTTCCAATACTTTACCTTCAAGGGGGAGATCAATATTAATAACACCCAATGCAAACAATATGCAGCCTTAAACAATTAGCTCTTTTTAACATGTTTACAGTTTTGTCACAATAAACAGAAATGATGTGTTCAATTATTTTCTACAGTATATACAATAGGTTTGCCAAAGGGTCTACAATTTCTAATGGCAGACAAAGAACAAGAGTGGTATAGGATGTGATGTTTATGAAGTGGTATGGGAGGAGATAGAAGTATTAGATCATAGGAAGAGTGAAAGTGGAATCAGTAAAAGTTGGTTGTGAGCAGGAGAAAAGGGAAAAAGAGAATCCAGAGAAACAGATAAGTGAGAAGGAAATATAAAGAATGAGTAACTAATAATAATAATAATAATAATAGAAATAAAAAGGAAAAGAAAGAATATAAAAACAAAAGAACATACAATAAAACTGTTAATATACTATTCAGACATCCCAGTCCTCAATAGTTTGATGCATGAAAAGTATCTGATTTCAAAAATGGTGGGGATGTGAGAGTGGGAAAAGAAAAGAAAAGAAAATCAGAGGAAAATTGAACAATTGTTTCTGTCAGAGTCCAGTAGTTTTTTCTGCTTCACTTCTTATCTGATAGGTGGGGTTTCTGGAATTTGCTGGTATCTCCACCCTCGGGAAGGTGAGGGTTACTAGGGTGGGAAGGTTAGTCTTGAAGGCAGAACCCCTGCAAGTGGGGTATAGCAATTGTCGGTCTCTGTTGGAAAACTGCTCCTCGGGAATCACCTTTGGGATCCACTCATGTGATGTAGGAGTCTGATCTTGGCCCTTTATATCACCTCTGGATCCCGCAATTCCTGGTCTCTAATTTAGTCTCTAAACTGTATCTCTCTCATCCCCACCCTTTTGGCTTGCCAATCAGGTACCTCTATCCCCAGGTCCTGAGGGCTGGGTGCAGGGACCTGTGCATCTGTCATGGAGAGCTGTTCTTTATCAGGTGGATCAGGACCAGGAGCTGAGAGCTGTGGGCTGGCCATGTAGCTGCAAGCTCTGGGCTGGGTTGGTGGATTGGGAGGGGTTGGGAGCTGCAGGGACCTGTTTGCCAAACCAGTGGGACCAGGAGATCTGTGGATGCTGGATTGGGGAGAGAGTCAGGGACCGGGCTGGTGTCAGGTCCCAGCCAGTGCTGGCCAGAGTTGGCCATGGAAACCTGGTGGGTGCCAGACTGGTTGGCTGGGCAAGCTGAGAGCAAGATGCCCTCACACCCTCTTCCAATCTACTGACACCATGCAAGGTGTCTCTTCCTGACTCTGCAGCAAGATGGTGGGTATTAGCACACCTAGCAGGGAGACCTCAGGTGTTACCAAGCCTGCAGGTGCCTTGATGATGGTATTTCAGGCCTTGGCTGGTGTCTCTATATGGAAGCTGTTGCATCTCTAGATGGTGGCAGCAGCGGCAAACCTGTAGGTTCCTTGGTGTTGGGCTTCCAGGCCCTGACCAGTGTCCCAAGACGGAGGCTGCCCCAACTCAAGATTGCAATATCAGTAGCGGAGGTAACCCAAGATGGCAGCAGAGGTGTCCCAAGATGGAAGCGACCACTTTCAGAAAAGGGGCAGTGAGGGCAGGCCATGGGGTAATGGTTGGTGGCCTTGTTTGTAGATGCAGTGCTGTGGCAGGTGGTGCTGTGGCAGGCAGCTGTCTGCAGGCCTGTCTGGTGTCCCAAGGTGGAGGCTACCACATCAAGGTGGCTATGGCGGCAGCCACGGTGTTCCAAGATAGGGGAGGCTGTCTTGGGAGATGAGGCTGCAGCAGCAGTTGGCTCGCAATGATGGGCAGCCATGTTGGTAGATGGGGAGCCTGCAGCATGGGTGAGGTCAATATGCACTGCCCAGTCAGTCTGCTCCCATCATAGTTTTTGAAAAAGGTTTTCACAAGCAGAGATGTGTTGCCCAGTCTCATTCCTAATAATGTGTTTTGTCATCTGCCCTTTATGCTAATGCTCCAGGGGGACATATCGAGAGAGAAAAAAGAAAGGGGAATGGTTGTCTCAGAACTGCTGCATTCCTTAATTTAAAAAAAAAAAGAATAATTGGCTTGCTAATGGCAAACATTGGAAATTTTTTATTGTTATTTTTTATGTAATATTTGTACATCTTTATGGAGAATAGTATGATAATTAGATGCACTTATACAATAGGTAATGATCCAATTAGAGCAAAAAGTACATGCACATCCTCAAACATTAATCATTTCTCTGTATTGGCAAGTTTTGCACTCTTCTGGTTACTTTTAAATATATCATATTGTTGATAGTTAGCCCACTCAGCTATAGAAAACCAGAATGAATTCATTCCTAAACCAGAATGAATTCATTCCTAAACCAGAATGAATTCTTCCAATCTAGCTGTATTGTAATGCCCTTTATCTCTGACTTCTTTCCTTCCCCACTCACTCCCTCCTTCCCACCACTGACTTTCCCAGTCTCTAGTGACCCCATCCCACTCTGTTTTCGATTAGCTGAACTTTTTAGTGGAACAGTTTTAACAAGCATAAACACAGGGTTTCTTAACAAGCCTTGATGGCATTTAATAGAAAGTTTACCTTCTTATTTCATTTTGTAATTAGCCATGATATTTCATACCAGATATGTCAAATTAAAATGGAAAGGCAAATGGGTTATTTTCCTCAGGCAAAAGGAACAGTGACACTCACATAAACATGTGTATGTACTCAAAACAACACACACACAAAAAAAAATCTGTTTTGAGACCCAACACAATCTGTGCAAGACTATCGTTCTCCCAGCTTAATCTATGATTCATGATGTTTCTCTGATCCTAGGAGACTCAAAAAAGAGCAAAGACCCAAAAACCGTGGAAACCTGTTACATTGGCTCAGTCTACCTACATCATCCATGAATTTGACTATACCAGCCACCTCTATCCCCAACATGCCATGAGGCAGAATCAGTGACTTGATGTTCACTGAATAACCACTCCATACACATAATGAGGAAAACAGTTCTACTGACCTCAGGGTCCATAGTTAAGGGCCTGAGATTGCTCCAAGTGCCTGGTACTGGTTTTGCTCCACCTTTCTTAATTTCAGGAAAGTAAGCAACCATCCCTTCTTCAGTCCTGCATTTTCCCACTTCCTGCTTTCTTTTTTCTGGAGCTTCCTTCCAACCAAAAGTGCTGGTATAAACTAATCTAGAAAACTTGAATGTATAGCTGCTTGATTTATTACCTAACACTAGTATTTGCCAAGATCTGTGGGAAGAGCAGCAAGTCAGCACAACAGAGCTGCATGGTCAGGTTAACCCATCCAGACATGAGTCTTCTTCTGAAGAGCATATTTTTTTGTCCATGATTGAATCCTCTTCCAAATTCTTCTCTGGAGTTTCCCCCACAGTGGAGCGAATGGCACATTAGACTCTTTCTCCTGTATTGTTCCCCAAGCAGCATCTCCTTTTCTACTAGTGCATCCCCCTCTCTGTGATCCGTACTTCCTACTTGACAATCTCCTTTTTCCATCAAGTATAAAGAAATCCAAGAATTTGCTTGTCCATATGGTAACCATATGCCCTAGATTCTTTTTTTTTTACATTTTTTTTATTCTAAGATGTTATAAATGCCCTAGATTCTTAAGTACAGTTCTAACTGCAAAGATTCTATCTTCTTATCCCACCATATAACATGATTTTTGGAAGAAGAAGAAGGAGAAGGAGGAGAAGGAGGAGGAGGAGGAGGAGGAGGAGGAGAACAAAACAAAAAAAAATTCCTTCTGAGCCTAGACTTTCATTTCATGGCAAACTAGATTTGACTATTGTCACCACAAATAGTTTGCTAGTTTTCCAGGAGCAAAAAAATAAAGGCAGGATTAAAAAAAATCATAATCATATTCTTTTCTCTCATACCCCAAATATCTTTGCTGTCATGTTATGTCATCTTTGTTAATTTCTTTCTTTATTTTTAAAAGTCCTTTCAGCAGTAATGAAGTAATTGTGTGACCTCAGAGTTTTGTACCCTAATTGGTTGGACTTGAAAAATAATAACAATCATGAAAATGTTTTATAGTCCCTCAAATATCATCTTAATTCTTTCAATGACTCTTCAAGGCCAAATATGGGTTAGTAATGCCAACTGCTGCAACAAAAATGTCAAACTTATATATATAAGACAAATTTATTTCTCAGGCACGTAGAATCCACAATGATAAGTAATGTTCTCTGCAATCATACAGGTATTCAAATGAATGAAAACTCATGCTTTTTAAAAAATCTGTGATTCCCCAAATTGTTCTGAGTCTTGACATTCCTTCAGCAAATGGGGAAGAAGGAGAAGTTTTTTATGGTCAGACCTAAAAGTGGCACTTCCCATTAGCCAGAATTCAATCATGTGAGTCACATGGGCCACTTGACTGAAGGGAGGAATTTCCTGAGTTTGCAAGTTCCCCCTTCCTTTGTGGTTAAGAGAAGAAGTCTGGTGTGGTGGTGCATGCCTGTAATTCCAACAACTCAGGAGTCTGAGGCAGGAAGATTGCAAGTTCAAGGCCAGCCTCAGCAATTTATCAAGGCCCTAAGCAACTTAGTGAGACCCTGTCTCAAAATAAAAAGGATTGGCAATGAAATTCAGTTGTAAAGTGCCTCTGGGTTCAATTCCCAGTACCAACAACAACAAAAAAAAAGTAACAAGTTTATAAGTTTATTGAACAGATACCACTACCTAATATCTTTGAGAGATGGGCTGTACTGTTATTTCCCTTTACAAATGTGGAAACCAAGACATAAGTTGGGTAACTTGCCAAGGACCACATAAGCACTAAAGAATAAATTTGAGACAAAAGATATTTTGATAACAGAAAAAATAAACCAACTCCCACTTCTATTGGTTGTTTTTTATTTTATTATATGTGTGTTCTGTACTAAGGAACACACACACACACACACACACACACACACACACAAAATAAGTTTTATTGCATATCAGCCTTCCAGCAGGGAAAAATAATAGTAATGCATCCTTGATTCTTCAATTTCTGTTTTGAAGGAAAATAGTATGTTTTGAGTTGTCTGCTATTTTTTAAAGTCATTGATGCCTAGAAGTAAATGATAATATGTTTAGATTTTTGCATGCTCTGTGTTTTATAGCAGACTCACTCAATAATTTTTTATTGTATTTTTATTATTTATATCCTTCCTTATTTCAAAATCATATCTACAGCTGTTCCCTCAATAATGATACCTGTCATAAAGCAACAGGGTCTTTTTGTGAGCTGATAAAGGAGAATGTGTCACAACAGAGGCCCACACACAATTGATTCATTTATTTGTTCGCTTGTTTTCCTGATGGTACATAATCTTAACTGTATTTGGCCTTGGGTTTCATGTATTAATGTGTTAAATAGACGGCTGGTTTTAATAAGTCTGAAGTCAAGTGCATATGTTTGAACCCTGTGTAAATCAGCTAACCTTATATAGGTCAAAGTTCATGGTCATATTAATATACTGCACTTGAAGTTGGTTTTGTTTCTTAGGTTAAGTAAAAAGTGACAGCTCCTAAGACCTAGTGGCATTCCCAGGCAGTAAGCAGATAACAGTATACTCCCTCCCGAATTGCTATGACACTGTCATGTTTCCCTCAAAGTAAAATGTAAATAGCTAACTACAGCCTACAGACACTTCCTGTCTCTGCAGTCTTATCTCATATCACCCCACCTCTCCTTCTGTTCAATCTCATCACAGCTTTCTCTCTCCTGTTTTACATAGGTCCTGCCTCCACTTGACCTCCATCACAGTCCTGTTTGGAACTTCATAACACTTAATTACTGCTATCTCTTACTAACAGATTTTTAAACATGCTTTTCTTTTGTCTATTTTCCCCCAACATTATAACTTTTTTTTTTTTTTCCTTCAGTGCTATCATGTAAGGTAACTAAGAAAACCAGTCAGAGTACAGTGCCCAGAAAGGGTTCCACTGAAACCTACTGAAGGAGTTTGGGGTTGAGGGGTAGCTCTGGCTGGGCATGAACTGTGGAATGTGGTTACAGAACATGAGATGTGAGCAGGGATCTGAACAATGCACAAATAGAAGCTATTCTAGTCAGGAAGAACATGTATGAAAGGCTGGAAGTAGGACATCAAAAGACCCATTTTAGGTACAATTAATAAACCCAGTTGACTTAAATGATGTATCCATCACCCACTCTTTAATTATTTGCTGACAACAAGCCCTGATTACAGAGGACTCTGAATACCATATTAAGAAATTTGGGTCAAATCAACATAAAGCAAAAACTTTCTTCCATTAGATGTTGGTAGGTTACAAGTTTTTTTTTTTTTTTTTTTTTTTTAAGTAGTTTTTAGAAATTTATTATTCTCTTTCTCTAATTCCTTCTCTGAACATACTCGCTGATTATACCTAATTAGACTCTTTTTCTTCCTAGCCATTCCCATCCCCATTTGTAGATGCTACTCTATAAGCCAAATTAGGTTTTCTAGTTTCTAATGAATGATCCTTTGGCAAGATACGTTTTCCCACCTTCATTATTCTGGACTTCAAATAAACAGGCCATTAACTAGTCATATAAATCAGGCTAATAATAAATTATCTGGAACAGCATTGTCCAATAGAAATGAATGTGAGCCACAAATAATAAATCCATATATAATTTTAATTTTATAATAGCCACATTAAGGAAAGAAAAAAAGAAACAGGTAAAAATAGTTTTAGGGGCTGGGGTTATGGCTCAGAGTAAAGCGCTCGCCTAGCACGTGCGCGGCCCGGGTTTGATCCTTAGCACCACATAAAAATAAAGGCATTGTGTACAACTAAAATAAATAAATATTTTTTTAAAAAATAGTTTTAATAATGTATTTTATTTAACCAACATATCCAAAATAACCAACTACAAAGTGTGGACAACATAAAAATTATAAAGAGATATCTTATATCTTTTATGTACTAAGTCCGTAAAACAGAGTGAATATTTTACTTTTGCATAGCATGTCCTTTGGACTTGCCACCCATCACAAGCAGTAGCTAATGTATTGAACAGTATTTAGATTTAGCTCAAGGAGGATATGCTAAAGAGAGTCTATTACATTTAGTCTGTAAGCTCTATACTTAAGGAGATCTTGCCTGTAGAATTTGATGTGATCATTAATGATATAACCCGGGGCTTTCTTGCTTCTCAGGCAGGTTACTTGCCAAGTTGCAAGGAGTTTTAACAGATTAACAGTAAGATCCAGTATATCTAATGTGAAGAAGAGATGCTCTAAAAATGCTCTCCTGTCTTCATGTATTGATGTGGAACTCAACCATCTGGCTATTCAGATCCATGTGTCCTTCCTCACTATGTAAGATACTGTGCTTCCTGCAGTGCGGAATCTGTGGCCCCTCCACATGATACCTAGCAGAAAATCCCACTTTAAATAAAGAGCACTCACATACACATAGACTCTGTTTGACATATTCAGTGTATTTTCAAATGGACCTTTATTTATTTTTTTTATTTGTATGTGGTGCTGAGAATCTAACCCAGTGCCTCACACATGCTAGGCAAGCGCTCTACCACTGAGCCACAACCCCAGCCCATATTCAGTGTATTTTAAGGCAGCAGTTCTTGAAGAGTAGTCCCTGGGACAGAAACATTGGCACCTCCTGAGGACTTGTTAGAAATGCAAATTTTCAACCTGGTGCAGTGGCACCCACCTGTAATTCACAAGCTTGGGAGGCTGAGGCAGAAGGATCTCGAATTCAAAGCCATCCTCAGGAAAAGCAAGGTGCTAAGCAACTCAGTGACCTGTCTCTAAATAAAATACAAAAAAAGGGCTGGGATGTGGCTCAGAGGTTGAGCATCTCTGAGTTCAATCCCTGGCAGGGAAAGAAGGAAAGAAAAAGGTAGGAAGGAAGGAAGGAAGGAAGGAAGGAAGGAAGGAAGGAAGGGAGGGAGGGAGGGAGGGAAAAGAAATGCAAATTTTCAGTCCCCACCCACCATTATCCAAGCCTTTGCAATGGGAAGTTCTGCGCATGGAGCCCAGCAGTCTGTGCTAACAAGTCCTTCAGGGGATCCCAATACACGCTAACACTTGAGAAAGGCTGTAGTAAAAATACAGTATGTTGGAAGTGTATTAGGTGAGGGCAGTGAATAGTCAATGTTTGGAAAAAGGAAAAAAATCTATTTTCATTCCTCAAATAAAGTTCTCCATGATGCATATATTCGAATCCTGTGTAAATCAGCTAACCTTATATACATCAAAGTTCATGATCATATTAATATACTGCACTAGACCTAGCGGCATTACCAGGCAGTAAACAGGTAACAGTATACTGACACAGTATCCACTGACACAAACAATTGTCAGTGCACTCACATGCAACATTATGAATGAATTTCACAAATGTATCATTGAACAGAAGCAACAAGACACAGCAAACACATAATTGGGCAGAATTTAATTTATGTCAAGTCCCAAAACAGGTGTAACTGAATGGATGTTGTTGGAAGATGGAGTGATGATTTTTGGGGTGAGGGAAGTATCTGGAAGGAAGGATGAGGGGGGCTTCCAGGATGCCAGACATGTTGGTTACACAAAATGGTTCAACTTGTGATAATTCATCAAGCTGTAAACTTATAAAATTTTTACTTTTCTTCATGTACATTTATGTTAGACAAAAATCTAAGAACTCAAGTTTTTTTTTTTTTTTAATAAACTTTAGAAATACAAGGTTCTCTATGGGGTGGGGTTGTTTGGGGGTTTTTTGTTTGTTGTTATTTTTTGGTACCAGGGATTGAACCCAGTGGCACTTAGCCACTAAGCCACATCCCCAGCCCTTTTTATTTTGAGACAGGATCTCACCAAGTTGCTTAGGGCCTTGCTAAGTTGCTGAGGCTAGCTTTGAACTCTCTATCCTCCTGCCTCAGGCTCCCAAGCCATTGGGATCACAGTCATGTCCCACTGTACCCAGCAGGATTACAAGGTTTTAGGAAAATGTTTAGTAATATAAATAGCATACATTTTAATTCTTCAGTCCTCTCATAGTTGTCCCTCCTGAGTAACAAATAGAGACTGCCATTAAAGTGACACCACTTAGTTCTCCAGATTAGAGGACAATCACACACTGCCTTGATCCTCTAGGGTTAAAGTCCTTTCCTCCCTCTTAGTCTCTTCTCAGTGTCATCTTTCCCTTGTTCTCTGCTACTTTAGACAAATCCCCAGAAATTGGTTATTGCCATTAATTCAAATTGATTCAAGTGGGATACTTCCAAGATCTTCACTTGAAAAAGCCCCCAAAGACAAAAAGTTTTAAGTCCCTAAAGGAAATACTGCCCTTGAAACTGTGAGAGGACAAGATGGATGCTTTGGAACAGGTGGTCCTCTCAAGTATCCCCTTATAGCCCTATCACCTAGATTCTCCTCACCAGCGATGGAGGGAGCAGTAGGACAGTGCAGGTGTAGCAAAAGAACAGGGGTTAGTGTTGCCCTACAGAGAGGTGGTGTTCTAGACAAAAGTACTACTATCCTAAAATGTTTACAAATTCTATTTGCAATGGTGCTTTATCAGGTAAGAATCACAAAGGAAAAAGGAATCACAAATTTGTGTTTAAGGATATTTCAGTATTGGCATTGTAGACTCTTAGGATAAACTACGTTTCATTCTAATAGAATATTAGAGACCATTGGTTAATAAACTACTGTCATTATTTTTCTGAAGAAAATTTTCAGTATGTTTTTCTAATCAAAATAGAACTGATATTCTGCCAGTACATTGTGTACAGCTGCAAGTATTTTTAAAATACTGAAATATTTACAAGTGACCCTTCCCTCCATCACCCTGCTATGTCAGGCATACCTCAGGGGCTCTAGGATCTTGCCCCAGTGACATGGACGTGTCCATCCTTACTGGCTGGCATCAGTGCCCGTGAAGTGTGCTGAATATCACTCCAGATTATCATACTGTACAGACACACTGTACAAACCACTTGATATAGTTAAGGACCAATGGAAACTTGATTGCTGAGAATTGAAATGGAGACAGGGAAGCTTCCATTTAGAAAATATTCCATTTCCAAATCCATTTTGTGACTTTGTTCTGGTGGCAGCACATGTATATATACTTGTACAGCTAACATTCAAAGGTTAAAGGTATCATTTAATAGCCCTTGTACACAAGGCTTTACCTCCCAAAGTGATAGTTTTGAAAGATGAGGCCTCTGAGAGGTAATTAGGATTAGATGAGGGTGAAGCCCTCATGGTGGGATTAGTGCCCTTATAAAACAAGGAAGAGAGATTGAGAACTTTTTCTTTGCAAGCACAGTCACCAAGGAAAAGCTTGTGAGAACACAACCAGACCAGCTGGGAAGCAAACCTCCATCAGACTCCAAATCTACCAGCTCCTTGATCTTGAACTTTGCAGTCTCTCAAACTGTAAGGAATCAATGTCTGTTGTTTAAGCCACCCACTCTAAGATATTCTGTTATAACAGCCCAAGTAAATAACAGTCAGTCATTGCATTAGAGAAAGCTGGAATAATTTCTAATACTTTTTTGTTTTTTTGATGCTGGGGTTGAAACTCACCCTTATGAATGTTAGGCTAGAATCCTACCACTGAGCCACATCCCCACCCATGATTTCTAAAACTTACAGTTGAACCTACTCTAAAATAGTAGTGGATTCAAATAAAATCCTCCTGGAAATAGTGAATAACACTTTAAAGTTAATCCTTAGCATACTTCCCAAGGTCCTCATAAAATAACCTTTTATGGTGTTTTGTTTTAACACATTTTTCTCAGTTTATGAGGCAAAACATTGTCCTCATCATGCAAATACCTCTATACAGCCCATTTCCTATAATACCAGATGTCACCTGATTTTTTTTTCTACCACCAGGGTCATATTTGAAAATGAAATTCACTGAACTTGTTTTATCCTGCATGACAAAACTGTTCCCCTCTTTAACTTTCTCTAAGTTTTTTTGGTCTAGTACAAATGAACACTATACATTTTGAAATGACTAAAAAGGTGAACATTTTAAAAAGTAGATCTAAAAGAATGCCAACCTTCTTAAAATAATATTTGTAAAGAGCATTTGAGAAATGTTTAAAGAATATATCACATTAAAATTAGGTAATGAATTTGCAAGAACCACAAAATGAGTTAGACTCTTTCAAGTTATGCAAAATAAATGCATATCGAGGTAAAGTCTGTTGATCAAAGAGGCAGAGAATGAAGAAACTATGTCATCAACCCTTCAGCTGTTCAAGCAGTTCCCTAGAGACTCAGCACCTTCTCCAACAATCATTCATTCATGAGCTAATGGATTCCTTTTCACCATAATCTAAGATTATTTCTCTCCTGGTAAGTGAAGCTCTCATGTAGCTCACCTTAGTAGCTGTGGTCCGACCATAGATGTCCTTCCAGAGCCCATCCCTCATCAGTCATCTGTGGCTCACAGATTGTCAGGGTAATATGGGGCAAAACAACGCAACCACTTTTCCCAACTGGCTCTTGTAGATGGCATCCACCACTCCCAATATCCCCTAATTAAAGGCAACATGGTATAAGGGAGCAGAAAACTGTAAGTCAGGAAAACAGGGTGAACAGTCACAGTTTTTGCTACTAAGCAGTAGGAGACTATCTAGACTGTCTTAGTTTTAGTTCCACAAAACAAATCCTGAGACAAGGATAGTATGCAAATGGCTTATTTGGGAGGTAGTTCCAGAAGCACAGGGAAGCAGGAAGAAGTTGGACAAGGAAGGGAAAACCATCAATGGATGACGTTAGCAAGCAAGTTACTGCTAAGGGAATCTGGAGCTCCATTCTTCTAAGAGGTATATAAAACATATTTAGAATCATCTCTCCATGGGGTGGGGAAATTGCATATCCCCTAAATCCTTTTGGGTCAGATATTGGACATTAACTCCTGATTGATTCTGGTCCATTCAGGGTAATGGTCTTAGTCAAGTCTCAGAAAGCAGCTAGTTTACTGGAATCCTCTGCTGCAGTTTCAAGGGTAGTCCAAAGGGGAATGAGTGGGTATGGGCTATTTCTATTGTAGCTACTCTAGCTCTAAAGAGATATATAGTCTGTTAAGATCTCAGGAGAGACAGCATGCTGAAAAGGATTAAGAAAAAGAGGACAGAAGTGAATCCAAGCCTTGGACTTCCACTACAGCAATAACATGAGATTATACTGAATAGCAAAAAAAAAAAAAAGATTGAGCTTGAATTCCCAACAGATCAGATAACACTAAAATAACTTAGGGTAGACTTCATAAAATGAACAACACTGAAGCAATCCATATAATAGACTAAATGCACTCACTTGAGGAAAAGTTAAAAAGAAAAGAAAATAATAAAGTAAAATAAGCACATGGGAAAATGGAAGCCCACAATTAGTCCTCTATTCTTCTTGGATGGAGATTAAGGGGTTTGTGGATCCTTCTAGTTTGAGAAACAAGTGCTAACAGGAACTCATCCAAGTCTTTGAGGTTCACATAGAATTAGTAACTTTCACAAAGGATCCAAATACTTATCTTAGTCTCTTGAACATGTCACTTTACATCATTTGGACAAGTTAGGGTCCCACAGGGTGGACTATAACTTAGGCTTTGAAAACTCAGAAATCCTTGGCTCTCAGCAACAGGAGGTACTGACATCTCAGCCAGTGTCTGAATAAAAAAAAATCTAACCCCAGAAGCTCTAGCATTTGTGAATCTGAAGACAGATTCTTTCTATTGCCTCAATTTCTGTGTGAACTATAACAACTGAGAAGTAGTAACCCACTTTCATACTGACTGGGCTCAGAAGGAGCATTACGAGAACCTTTTCACTTCCTCCAGGGGAAAGATCCTCTCAGTAGTAAGTTAAAATAACCTTTCATCGCCAGACCAAATTAAACCAAAATGCAAATAAATCACTTCTGCTCTTCCAGGCTTATAGGTGAATTTTTTTTTTTCCTCAACTGGTGAAATAAATGTACATGATATTTTGAAAAATGTGTTAGAGCTTTCTGATACTGTAATGAATATCTGAGAAAATCCACGTAATAAGAGAAATGGTCTATTTTGGCCCACAGTTTCAGAGGTTTCAGTCCATGGTTGATTGGCGCCGTTGCTTTTGGACCTGTGGCAAGGTAGAACATCACATCAGGAGCATGTGGCAGAGGAAACGTGTTCTCCTCATGACCCAGTGTGAAAAGAGGAAGATACTCAGGTCCCACAATCCCTTTTGAAGGCATAATGCCAGTAGCCTAAGACCTCCCCCTAGGCCCTACCTCTTAAAGTTTCCTCCACTTCCCAATAGCACCATGCTGAGGACCAAACCTTTAACACATGGAATTTTGGTTGACATTCCAGATCCAAACTGTAGCATGTTTCCACACTGTACAATGGTTAAATAGTGCTAATTAATATTATGCATTACCTCACAAACCATTGTTTTTATGAAATAACACTTAAAATCTATCCTTCTAGCAATTTTCTAGTTAGCCTTTCTTACCTGTGGCCTCTGCATTTATGGATTCTACCAAAATGAAGATCAACATATTCGGAAAAAGAAATTGCATCTGTAGTGATCATGTACTGACTTTTTCTTTTTTTTTTTTGTAATTATTCCTAAACAGTGTAACAACTACTTGCAAAGCCTTTTTTATTGTATTAGGAATTATAGGTAATCTTAGGATGATTTAAAGTAAGGGCCAAGATTAAATTCTATGCTGTTTTACAAAAGACGTATTTCATATTTTATAAGCATCTGTGGATGTTGGCATCTGAGAGGGTACAGGAGGGAATCAATCCTCTGCAGATAACCAAGGGACAATTGTATACATTACATTGTTTTTTAACTACAGTCACCATGTTATACAATAGATCTCTTGATGCAGATAAATTATGTAACAGAATTCCAATCCTTTTTGAATTCAGAACCATGGCTACATTTCATGTCTGTGACCTGGCCAGATTTTTGTCTTTGTTTTAAGTGATGTCGAGAGAGCCTGTGGTGTGAGGTTTCACAAGGTAGAGACAGGCAAGATGAGAAAGGAGTCAAAAAGAGGAGGTCAAGGGTACTAAAACAGCCAAGGCACCGACAACCAAAAATAAAAGCAGATTTGCCTTTGTTTACATTGCCAAAGGGGAAAAATTAACTTGATGGAAAGGGTAATTAAGCATTTCTTTTTCCATAGTGGTCCAACCCAGCTGTTCTGTTTTACATTGTGATGATTCTTGATCCAGTCGCTGAGTTAAAGAGGGCCAGTGTGGCCGTGGTGGCACGCCACAGTTCTTCCCCCACTAGTAACCTTTATTCTATAAGTAGACAATAAAACTCTCAGTGAGAACCAACCAACTGGTAGGCAGAGAATAAGGGGAAAGTGGGGAACATTTACAGAGAGGTGTTGTCCAGAACAAAGACATAATTTGAACAATTCTTCAGATTAGCATTATCTTAGATCATTTAGTTTAATAACCTCCATTCCTAGTTACAGAAACTAAGATTATGAAAGGTAGGAATAGATTTCAAAGGAGTGATTATAGTTCTAAATCCTGAATCACAATCATCAACTAGTATTCATTCCAGTTTAAGATTTTACCAAATTTCACTTTTTGGAATTAGGAACAGGTTTTTCAATACATATCAAGTTGGTTGTCTATGATGGTAGTTTTCCCAGCTATGTTTCAAAGGCTGTTAGTACCTTGATTCCAGAACTCTGGGAATGATTAGCCACCTTTTAATGGGGGTTAATGAGAGCGTAATGAAGATAAATGATCATCCATAGCTCTGTTGGGCTCCCTGATTCCCAGAGCCATGTCTTCTCTGTGAACCCAGATACCTTTCAGGTAAATATAGTTCATCCTTGTATATCCAACTTCACTGGGACCAAGCACAGTTCAGATCATCAACATCTGCATACTCTGGACGTGTTGTGTTGCAGAATGTATTTTTCTTATATAAAGGGACTAGCTATTGTAAAATTTACATGAGACTATAAACAGCTGCATAGACTCCAGTTTACTATGGATAAGCACCCTGTTCAGATGGAGGAAAAATTACTTTATCCTAATTGCTTCACATAATAAACCAGAGATTTCAATAAGCAGGCCAGGATGAATGTTTTGTTTGGTATAACCAAATCAGCTTACAAGAATCAAAGGAAGCCCAGGTGATCGCATTTCTGTGCAACTTTTGCATTGAGCTCTGGTACTCATTTAGATACTTGCACATTGCTAAGAAACGATATATTTTGTGTATATTTTTGTGTATAGCCTTTATTTTGCACAAATTTTTAGAGCTTCTAAACCAAAATGATTGCCTGCTGCCCTAAATAGTCATTAGGGGTTAACAATCTTACTAGAAGTATTTTGTAGACTTCCTGGCTTGAAATTATCTTCAAAGAGAGTTTATTGTCTATCATTTTATATTTTATATTTACTCCTAATTTTGGCACAAATTGTTTCTTATCAAGTGGATCATCTTCCTTATTTATTAGAGATATCCCAATAACTTTTTGGCTATTAGAAGAAGTCAAATTTACCTTAAAAATTCAAGATTTGTCATCGATGTGTTCTTGAAGTGGGTATCAAGCTTGGCAGCTAATTCCTCAAAAGTTGTCCTGACAATCTCTTGTAAAATGGCCACATCACAGGCACTGAGATATACATTTTTTACAGTTATTTTTAACCTTTCTGGGGTCATAGATCCACATGAGAATGTGACCAAAATCTATTTCCTTCCAAAAAATTAACATTTGAATATGTAAACACACTTTTGTAAATCTTGCCAAAAAGTTTTATGAATTCCTGGAGCATACCCAGGGATCCTCTGGGGTTAAAAATGTTTGTTCTAAGTGGATATCTTGGGAAAAGATAATATTTATTTTGATTTATTGTATAAATATGTTTATAAAAATTTTAGTCATTTCATCATTTGTCATCACAGATTAAATCCATTCATGCACTACTTCATGTAGATATGTGTGATTGACTGCATTAAAAGTGGCCTACAGGGCTGGGATTGTGGCTCAGCGGTAGAGCGCTCGCCTAGCATGTGCGCGGCCTGGGTTCGATCCTCAGCACCACGTACAAGTAAACACATTGTGTACAACTAAAGGAAATAAATAAATATTTAAAAAAAAAAGTGGCCTACTTTTTGGAATTTCTATTTTGTGGGGTTTTTCATTTTATTTTAATCAATTTTAAATATTCTTTTAAATCCTTTTCAATTTTCTTTATGCTAGGGTTTTTTAAATTTATGAAAGCATTTCCTTTTTATTCTTGTTAATCTTAAAAGCACATCTATGTATAGACCTTTGGCTTGAATATTTGATTTAATAATTGCATTTTAAAAATCTTTAGATGTGACATTGACCTCAAAGATTCTGAAAGTCAGAATCTACATAGAAATTTAATTCTACTTTCTGCTATTTAAAAAAAAAAAAAAAACACTGACTAAATCTCAGAATTAGGTAATAACTCTTTTGTAATTTTTAACATGACCAAATGATGAGGTACTACAATAATTTAGTATAAATAACTACATTATTTTAGTTGTAGATGCACACAATATCTTTGATTTTTATTTATTTGTTATGTGGTACTGAGGATCGAACTCAGTGCCTCATGTAGGCGAGGCAAGTGATCAGTCACTGAGCTACAACCCCAGGCCCAAACAACTACATTTTTGAGGGTAGTTTATAGAACTTGCGTAGAACTAATAGGCATTTTAGTTATTGAATTTATAGTTGTAAAATAAATGGACTGGTGTCTTAGTTCATGTAGATTTCTATAACAAACTTCCATAAACTGTATAATTTGTAAACAACCAAAAAATATACATTTCTCACAGTTCTAGGGACTGGGAAGTCCAAGGTCAAGGTGTTTCCAGAGGTAATGATGCCTGGTTGAAGGTCTACTTTCTAGTTCATAGACAGAGCCTCATAGACAGAGCCTTTTTGTTTGTTTGTTTGTTTTTTGATACCAGAGATTGAGCCAATGGCTGCTGAGTCACATCCCCAGCACTTTTTATTTTTATTTTGAGGCAGGGTCTCACCAAGTTGTTTAGGGCCTTGCCAAATTGCTGAGGCTGGCCTCAAAGTTGCAATCCTACTGCTTCAGCCTCCAAACTGCTGGGATTACAGGCACATGTGAGCCACAACACCTAGCAGATAACCTTCTTGCTGTGCCTTCACATAGAGGAACAGGCAAAGGGTCTCTCAAGCCTTTTGGTAAGGGCACAATTCCCTTTATGACCTAAACAACTCCCAAAGGCACACTCCCTAATGCTATCACTGTAGGGGTTAGGATTTCAGCATATGAACATGGGGAGAGGGGGACACAAACATTCAGATCACAACAACCAGATATACTTTCTCTCTCTTTCTCTTTCTCTCTCTCTCTCTCTCTCTCTCTCTCTCTCTCTCTCTCATGAGTATACCATGCAGCTTGCATTTCTCCCTTAAACAGAAAACCTGCACTGCTGCTTCAAACCCATAACTAAGCATAATGTTATAAGACCAATTATTTAAAATATAAAGGATCAAATCTAGTCTTGCTAAAGTCTGTGAGCCTGGAAATTCAAATAGCCCTTTTAATAGAATAAATCTGTAGAAACAATCTTCCATAGCTACCGTGTTATTTGTGAATGCTATCACAAGCTTATAGCTTTCATTCTATGTTATTGACAGATGTGCAGAGAGAAACCATTTCTGAAGAAGAGGCTCACATACAAGACAGACTGGGTTTGGAGATGTGTCATGTTGACATGAAATCCTTGTCATCAAGTGAATATGTATATTTGTGTGCACTCACAGAATACACTCAAATATTGCATCTCCTAAATGCATACTTGCTTCACTGGTTATATTTAATTTATTATCAGGACACATCTTAGCATGTATTTATTTGGTACCATTAAATAATAGTGCAAATATCAACTGGTGATATCTTGGATTCAGTGAAATGCATTATATAAATTACATACAGAACATGAGCTCAGAGGGTGCCTTGGTAATGTTAAAGCAATCTCCCAAGGAAATTGAAAAGGGTAATTTGCTGAAGACACAGATTTTGGTGACAAAAACAGATGTAGCCCAGTGATTAATTTTTCAAATGTTTTCCACTCATGTGAATCATTTGATCATAAGCTTTAAAAATGAATGTAAATTATCTTTTAAAAAACATTTCTTAAGTAATATGTGGTGCAGAAACATACTATTTATGTAAGTTAAAAAGTGATTAATTATTGTTTAGTGCAAATGAATAAATTTCAAATATATGTAAAATCTTTGATAATCCTAAAATGTTAATAATGAAATGATTGTTGTAAAAGATAACAAAAGATAGCATTTTCCTATAAATGAGTAAAACTAAAATACTTTCACATTTAAATTGTAGCCTAATAAAGATAGGTCCTTTTTCAATCATTGTTTATTTTCAGTGTTAATGTAGGGGGGAAAAAAGCATTTGAAGGATTTTTTCAATCCACATGTTAGCTCCAAAATTTAAAAAAAAACACATTTTAATGGGAGTTGGTTTAAAACAATTTGACGAGAGTGAGATAACAGTTTGAAAAATGTGTCTATACTCAGTTTTGCTTCTAAATTTTGACTTTTAAACTTATTGTCAGTCTCAGAAAGAAATAAGAAGCAGTGAAGATAATTAAACATTTGCCTTGGGGGAATTATTTGCAGTTAATTAAAACCATACACTTCGGGTGTATACTTGCTTCACTGGTTATTAAATTTGAATCATATGTTAACTACCCAGGTTTCTCACTTGTCCATCAAATGTTGCTTGTGGCAGGGTGAAGAAACAAACTTTCTCATAATATTCCAAACCACAATGTTTGAAACTATTGATCTCCAAGTTTTGAGAGGGTGGGAACAGAAGAAAGAGAGGGAAGGGAAACAAGGAAAGAATGATTATTTTAGACTCTAAGTCATCGCTCTTCAAATTCAACTTAGAGATACAAACTCAGTAGAGAACTTATTTTTAAACAATACAGGTGTAGGTCTGCCATTTCCAGGTTTCTCCATGGCCACATGCAGACAGGGCTAACTAGAGGTTTTTAGACGTCTTTGAATTACCTTCCTTTTGGCTACATAAAAATATCTAAGAGATTGTAAGCTCCATGCGGGCAGAAATTTAGTTGTATGTTCCCTATTGGCCCTCTGGCATCCAGAACAGTGTCTGCCATATGGTAGCCCTTAATAAATATTTATACATGAGTAAGAGACCTATTTTATGTATTCCTGCTGACCCATTCACAGGCTCAATCCAGTGTCTTTTTTGAGAACCTCCAGAGAAACCTCATTCAATGTTCTAGCTTTTCAAGAGTTTGTAGAATCCTTTTAGCTATGTGATTTCCTATATAGTATATACTATAACCAAAAACTGAGTGTATGCTAATTCCATACTTAAATGTGCTATGTGAGGGAGAGAATGACATTGCTCAGTTGCAGTTGTGCAACTCATATGGTACCTGGGGCAGAAGATCATACTTACTACTGGATTCCAAAGTGCTATTTATGATTTTTTCAAGGAGTCATGGCTTGCATATGTGAACAACAAATACAGTACTGGAAAAATTAAGAATATTAACATTAGATATTCCTTCAATCTTCTCTATTTTGCCTTCCTTTCATATCCTTTCCTACAATTCTAACACTTTCACTGATGTATGAATCCTGCTTTATATTTTCTTCTTGCAAACAGATGCTTCAACTACATCTCTACATTTGGAAGCTTTGTGTGTATATTTCACACAGTACTTCAAAAAATGTTATTTATTAATGAAAATATTTAAGTATTTTGATTATTTTTAAAATAATAAATTCTGTTGCCCTGAACATACATCTATGATGTTAGTACTGGAAGGTGCTCTTTTTTCTCAGTTAAATATGCTGATTAAATATTTTTTATTGTCAGATTCTTCAAAGGATGACAATATTACAAAAGACAATGAAGTAACAGATCATTCTGTGTGTGACCAAGATCATCCCAATGGTAAGTTGTGAGATTCTTTTATAGTTTTTTTTTTTTTTTTCTGTTGGAGAACATTCTATCTACAAAAGCAGATTTGAGTTTTTCTGGGGAAAAATGGAATTCTGAGGTATTTTCTTAGTGCTGAACACCAGCTGATTGGCAGCTGACATCTAGAGATAGGGTTTCTGCTTTCCACAATCTTCATTACCCATTATTTTTGCACCAGACTGGCTTCATTTATTTTGCTTATTGTTACCTGCCTGTATTCTATAAGCCTTGGGTTGGCAACTATTGAAATGAATGTGTGATAAGAATGAGAACAAATGTGAGACATATGGAGAATAAACCCAGGAGATTAAATCTACATATCCTTGGAATACCAAGAAGACCGAATAGAACAAACAAATGAAGCAATCTTTAGAAAACTAATAGGAAAAAAGTTTTCCTAATGCAAACCAGTTTCTCTGCCCAAAACATGAGAGTATGTATTACATTTATAGGCAAAGAAAATGAAAACTCAAATGAGAACAGACACCTACATAGCCTCATGGAATTTCTGAAGATCAGTGATAAAGGCTTTCAAAGCATACAAGAAAGTCTAAATCGGGTTATAAGTAATATCACCAGAATCAGATTAGCTTTAGCCTTTTTCTTCCGCAACCCTAAATGCTTAAAGAAAATGAAGTAACATTTCCAGAGCTCTAAAGGACACAGTTTCTATATTTAGTGAAGTTATTATACATGCATGAAGTCAAAAGTAATATTTTATCAGGAATACAAAGATTAAGAAAATATGCTACCCAGATATCCTTTCTCAACAAACTAACAAAAGGCCTGTACAAAAACAATAAATATACTAAGGAAAGTAAAGTTCAAAACCAAAAAAGGCACAGTTGAAATGGACTATATAGTAAGGCTAATTAAATATATGAAAATATTAACATAATTATTTCAAAATAAGCATCCAAATATTTTACCTATTTTTTTTTTACAGTTGAAATGGACTATATAGTAAGGCTAATTAAATATATGAAAATATTAACATAATTATTTCAAAATAAGCATCCAAATATTTTACCTATTTTTTTTTTTTGAGACAGGTTTTGTTTTTGTTTTTGTTTTTTAGTACCAGGTACTCAACCACTGAGCCACATCTCCAGCCCTTTTTTTGTATTTTAGTTAGAGACAGGGTCTTACCGAGTTGCTTAGGGCCTTATTAAGTTGCTGAGTCTGGCTCTGAACTTGTGATTCTCCTGCCTCAGCTTTCCCAGCTCCTGGGATTAGAGGCATGTGCCACCCCACCCAGTTGAGACAGGTTTTTCTAAGTTGTTGAGGGTCCTGCTAAATTGCTGAGCCTGGCCTCCAACTTGTGATCATCCTGCCTCAGCTTTCCAGATAACTTAGATTACAGGCCATGTGCCACCATGCCCAGCTCTAAGTTATTTAACTGAAATTTATAGTATATGCTATTATAAGATGATGAAGGTAAAGAAGAGACTCCTACTCTCAGAAATGAAAGTCAAAATAATGTAGGCCATTTCTCTCATTAAAGACAACTAGACAACTTAAACAAAACTACATACATTACATGTATATGTGATATATTATCTGATTACATTATATATCATATTATATTATCACATGTAGTGAAATATGTATCACATATATATTATTTAATGAATTTATAAATATATCTATTTTATATGTGTTGTATGAGGGGGAGGAAAAAAAGAGTCTAAAAGCATCAGAGGGTTAATAAGATAGGAAAGAATTGTCAAACTAAGCCCAGAATTTAAAACTGTTTTTACCTTAGGAGAAGGTAAGCATTTTTTTGCTGATTCTCAGAAAAATGTCTGGAGTCCTATTGATGAAAAGGGAAAGGGACCATACTATGCCCACCTCCCTATATTTTGGGCTGAAAGGTAAAGGTACATATCCCAGAAGGAAGAATAACCCCACAGTAGATTTGTTTTCTGAAAGCTGCTTCCCATCTTCAAATGATCTCCATCCCCAAATTAAATTAAGACCAGCTCAGGTTGTTAAGTTTACCCAGGCACCTGAGAAAAAGACATGTGAAATATTTATTAGAGGAAAAAAGCACCTTGTAGGCTTCAAACTTTTTTTTTTTCAAATTTGTGAAATATAATGTCTTGCTTGGCACAGAGGCATCTACCTATAATTCCAGCAACTCCAGAGGCTGAGGCAGGAGGATTGCAGGTTTAAAGCCAGCCTCAGCAACTTAGACAGGCCCTAAGCAATTTAGCAAAAACTCATCGCAAAATAAAAAGGGCTGAGAATGTTGCTCAGTGGTTAAGTACCCCTGGGTTGAATCCCCGGTACCTTAATAAATAAATAAATTACATCTAGCACACACATACCAAAAATAGCTCCCCACCAAATGAGTGAATGAGATAACATGAAACAGAAAATGAAGAAATGAGAGAAATAGACCCATATGAGCTGAAAATATTAGAGTTATAAATACAAAGTATAAAGTAATGGTGCAGAATGTGTATAAAGGCATAATGATAAGATCGAAAATTTTATCTGAGGACTAGATATTGAAAAGAAAAGAAAGCCTTGAAGTAAAAGATCCTGTAATTGAAATTAATGATTTAATGAATAGATTTATGGTTTAATAAGATATTAGATGTAAATGAAAAATAATTTTAAACTCTAAGTTAGGTTAGAAGAACATATCTAAACTAAAAACAGCAGGCAAAAAGGATAGCAAACACTCAAAAAAAAGGAAAAGATATTAAGTATATAATGACAAAATCTATTACAAGTTAACGGAAAAAATTGGTCAGAAGCAATATTTGAAGAAATTATGGTGAGAAATTCCCCACATTGATGAAGGACATTAGGCCAAATGTCCCAAAAGCCTTTTGAACTCAAAGCAGAATAAATAAAAATATTCCACAACTAGGCCCATTATAGTAAAACTGCAGAAACCAAAGATAAACAGAACTTATAAAATGTAACCTTCACTTGTACTGATAGTTGATTTTGCAATAGATATAATGGAAATAAAGTGACAGTACAGCAACATAGCTGCTAACCAAGAATTCTAAACGCAGAGGGAGGAAAACATGTTTCAAGAATATGGGTTAATTAAGACTATTGCCAAACAAAATAAAAAGCATAGCTCATCACTGCTTTCCGGTGTTCTACAGTTAGGAAGATACTAATTACAGGTAGAAGGTCAAAGACAAAGGAAGGAATTAAAGCAAAGTAAATGGTAATTGGATAAATCAAAATGAATATTGAAGCCGGGCGCGGTGGCGCACGCCTGTAATCCCAGCACTTTGGGAGGCTGAGGCAGGAGGATCGCGAGTTCAAAGCCAGCCTCAGCAATGGCGAGGCACTTAGCAGCTCAGTGAAACCCTGTCTCTAATAAAATACAAAAAAAAAAAGGGCTGGGGATGTGGCCCAGTGGTCGAGTGCCCCTGAGTTCAATCCCTGGTACCAAAAAAAAAAAAAAAAAAAAAAAAAAAAAAAAAAAAAAAATGAATATTGATGGTACTAATCAATAGTGATAATAATCATAATGCCTTGTGGGAATTAACATACACATTGCTTTAAAATATTCTGCCACAATGGCATCTACTGGAGTAAGATAAGTTTAAATGTTCTGGTGTTTTTCATCCTCATGGAAGGTAATAGTACCAACTAATTTTCAGATTTCATAAGTCTCACTCTTCCCCAAGAATCAGGAAATGAGATGAGCCCTGTGATTGTCCCAGCTGACTACCTGGAGGGTTTCTAGCCTATGGTTCAGAGAGGAAGGACTCCAACTCTGGCTGAGTCCTGTAGACTCTTATAGGACTGAGGATCTTTTACAGACTCTTATTTTTGTCCAGGAGACAGAACTAAAGATCATGGGAAGCTAAAGTGGCACGAGTTTGCAGGGTAGAGTAATGGAGAGGAGAGAGCTCCACAGAGAGATCCACAGAGGGCATGCCTCAGTCTTCAGCTGAGTACTATTTGGCGCATGCACAAAAGGAAACTACCCAAGGCTATGTAAAAATGGTTTGAAGAAACTATACCTGAAGTTTACATGGAAATGGGATGAGTGCCCGTTGCCACCAGGCAGACTGGAAAAGCTATTAATTCATGGAGACCTCAGAAAAGTTTTGCTTCTGTAATCGAGCAAAACAAGCAATAGACCAAAGTCTACTCTCATCCTCCCTCATAAACTTAAAACTTTAAGACATTAAAGGATCAAATTGTTTTTGAGTGGGGCTGGGTTTGTGGCTCAGTGGTAGTGCCCTTGCCTAGCACGTGTAAGGCACTGGGTTCAGTCCTCAGCACTACATAAAAATAAATAAAATAAAAGTACTGTGTCCATCTACAACTAAAAAAAAAAAATTAACAAATTGTTTCTGAGTAACCTAGCTGCATTCAAGAAAGAATTTAAGAATATTTGTAAGTATATAAATATATCTCATATCCCATAAAATAAAATTGACAAAATTTCAAGGAATGAAAAGAAATAATCGGAAGATAATTCTCTGTGCCTCTTTCATATTTCTGCACATCTTGTGGGCAGAGGTTTGTGTTCTCACCAGTTGTATCAAGAATGTTTATAAAGCAAACAACCTTGGAAGACAGAGAACAGGCTTGCTGATAGCCTCGGAAGATAGGAGTAGTGTCTTCCTCCAAATTAAAGAGCAGATATACTTAACTGTCCATAATAAGAGATCCAGATTCTCCAGATTCCCTTTGCTACAACCAACCAAGTGTGCAAATATCACATGTCCCCCTGATAATACCCTGTGGGAACTAGGCTTAGGGAATGGGAGAAAGTACTCTGGTTACTGCTATTGATCTGAACATGAAACTGTTCATCTTGATCTTCGACCTCAGAAATATGTCTTTTTGTCAGCATCCATGGAATTGTGGCTAGTTAACTTGTTAATTTACAAGTAGGTCAAAATCTCGGATCCTTCACAATATTTGACAGGAAGCAGGAATATATGACTCACATGAGAAGAAAAGTCAACTAATAGAAATCAATTCAGAAACAGCACAGATGAGATAATTAGTATGACAGAACATACTAAAAGTTATCATAGCTGTATTCCATATCTCCAAAAAGCTAAAAGAAGTATTTACTATGTTAATGCATGACATGGAAGATATCAAAAGACCCAAATTGAATTTATAGAGATGAAAAGCAGTGTCTGAGGTAAATTACATTTGATGGAAAACAATGGCAGAGTAGACACTACAGAAGAAAAGATTAGTGAATTTGAAGATGTAGCAATAGAAACTATCCAAATTGAAACACAGAGAGAGTAAATGGCCAGGAAAAAAAAAAAACTGAAAAGAACATCAGTAAGCCATGGAACAACATGCAGGAAAATTCTAATTATAGTATACATAAATTAGAATATCTGAAAGTAGGTGTGGGAGCAACGGATGGAAAAAAACATTTTTAAGTAAAAATGGATAAAATTGTCAATTATTTGATGTAACTATGAACCCACATATCCAAGAACTTCTATGGCCCCCAAGCAACATAAAGATAAAGAAAATAATTCTAGTACATCATAATTAACTCAAAACCAGAAATAAAAAGAACAATATAATAAACAATGAGAGAAAAATACAAGTTATGCAGGAAGAAAAATAAGGATGAAGGAAAAGTCTCACTGGAAACTACAACTGCATTTAAAAAATGTGGATGAATCTCACAATGTAACGGTAAACTGAAGAAGGTATGAACACATGTGCAGATCATCCTTACCTTACAATAGGGTTACATCCTGATAAACTCATCGTGAATTGAAAATATGTCAAAAATGCATCTAAGGGCTAGGGATATAGCTCAGTTGGTAAGTTGGTAGAGTGCCTGCCTTGCATGCACAAAGCCCTAGGTTCAATCCCCAGCACCACTAAAAAAAAATTTTTTTAAAATGCACTTAATACTTCTCACCAACCAAACATCACAGTTGAGTCTATTTTACTTTAAATGTGCTCAGAACCCACAGTTGAGCAAAATAATCAAGCCAAAGCCAAATTTCTAATAAAGTAATAAATATCTCTTGCAATTTATTAAATACCTACTTAAAGGGAGAAACAGAATGGTTGATGGGTACACTTTCACAGCATCATCAAGTCAAAGCATTATTAAGTCAAGCCATCATAAGTTGGGGACCATCTATGTATTATAGAATTTAAGTGATATCAAGTTCAAAAAAAAAGGAAAAAAAATAACATACACTTAGAAAAATATATTTGGGTAATAAAACAATAAAATCTAAGTAGTGGTTACTCTGACAGCCAGGGTGTTGGTTAAAGTTTGGTGATTAGGGAGGAGGTACTGAGTGGGAGGGGGCCACAAGAGGGACTTCTAGGCTGAACAGTTATTATAAAAACATATAGTTTTTATTTCCTTTTGGTTATTTAATTTGGCCCTATATATTTGTGTGTACCTTCTTATAAGTATGTCATAATTTTATAAAATGGTTAAAAGAGGAAGGAAGGAAATAAGAAAGTAAAAGAAGTGTGAGGAAAGTAAGGAATCATTAATGGCAGAGGCTACAAAACAAAGACTAAGGTGTGGCACAGGGAAAGTTGCACGTACAGCTGACCTCCATAGAGACTCAAAAGCTGAAAGTTCTGGGTTATAGATTCTAACAACATAAAGCTTTCAGAATATCCTTGATAAATTGTAGGATAATCATAAAATATGAAGGAAAATATGTTAATTTTTAAAATTCCTCCAAATGTTCATATTAAACATGTTAAGTATAATTTTAATAATGCAAATAATAATAATAATAACTAGCCGTGTAACCAAACCACAGTGTACCAAATAAGATGACAGAAACACAAGCAAATAGTTATGACAGTAAGTATAATTAAGTTAGTTTATCAAGTGTGAAAAGCATTCAGATTGAATGAAATTCAATAAAATTGTAAGTTTTCAAAGGATAAAGTAAGAAAAAATATATATTTGGGAGATGAACATCAAAAGAGAACATGAAAAACTTCTTTCAACCTATCCAGTTAGAATTCTAGCCAAAAGCCTCAAGGGAGAGAGAGTTGGTTATGTTATACTGATAAAAATTCAAATCCCTGATTAAATATAGCAGTGATGGATCTTTGTGTGTCAGATGATGGGGCAAGATACAATACAAATAAAAACCTGTTGGAAATGGGATGGGGAATTCACAGATACAGTATTATTAGCAATGAAAGAACAAATGGACTAAAAATGATGTGGAATGTTTTTAAAATGTGGTTAACAGTGTAATCCCGCTGTAGGAGTTGACAGCTGATCAATGAAACAAACAGAAGAGTTTAGAAATAGACCCAAGTAGACTCGGGATTTCAGTACATATTCTAGCTGACATTTCAAAGACAGATCACTCAATAAATGGCATTAAGACAACTGGTCGGCTATTTGGAAAAGTAAGTTGAATCCCAACCTCATTACTTATACCAACATAAATTCCAGAAGGGGCAAAGATGAAATGTAAAAATGAGCACTAAAAAGAAATGAGCTATAAAGCCACAAAAAGACATGGCAGAAACTTACATGCATATTACTAAGTGAAAGAAGATAATCTGAAAAAGCTATACAGTATATGGTTCCAGTTATATCACATTCCAGGAGAGACAAAACTATATAGAGAGTAAAAAGATCCGTGGTTTCTGGAGTTCAGGTGTAGGAAGAATGAATGGAAAAAGCACAGAGGAGTTTTAGAGCACTGAAACTGGTCTGTATGATACCAAAATGGTGGGTACCTGTCGATTATAATTTACAAAAAACAAAATATAATAATTGCAAACTTGAAAAAGATGGTCCTGTTATTTATAGAAATAAAAATAAAATAGGAATGTGCTATCTTCTCTTTTTGAATGATTGAAAATATAAACAATTGGTATGAATAGGGTTTCCAAACACACACACAACTAAAGGGCATAATGTTCTCGCTAACAGTTTTTGGCAAAACTTAATAAATGATGAAGGTTTATACTTGGATGGAAAAATTATGCTGCAGGAGTTTAACCTCAAGTAACACCCAGCAAGAGCACAGTGATATTTATTCACAAAATGTTCATTGCAACATTGTGTTTAATGGTGCCTGGGTGCACACACAGCAAAAGAAAATATCTGAAATTTCATCCATAACATGGAATATTATGCATATTTTCAAAATAAGATTTCTGGAGAAATTGTAATGATGGTAGATGATGCTCATCAAAACATTAAATAAAATGGCAAGAATCAATATATTTATATACTCATGTAACTGTATATACGCATAAGTATATGTTTATGAACACATACACATGTATGGTATATATATCATATGTATATATATATATAGACCCAGAAATTTAATATGTATGCATACATATGTATGTATGTGTGTATATATATGTATGTATGTATATACATGCATACACATAAGAGAAAGAGAGCAATTCACAATATTAAAAGTCTCCACACCTTAGTTGTAAAAATCTCTGTAAATCTCAATACTTACGTATTCTTCAGTAAGTAAATTGCATTTCTTTCATAACTATAAGAAAAAATAATTTTAGAAATAATTTACATTAGAAGTGTAGATTTTAATGGACCTACAAGAAAACCAAGAGTGTCTAAGAGATAATCAAATTCATGCTAATCTAGGTTTAACTTTCGCTTTTAATCTGGGATATTTTTAGGCATGGTAAAAGTGAAATCTTTTAATATTAGCAGCAATCAAGTTACAAGCTTAACAAAAAGGCACATTTTCCATTATCTCTTTAAGACAAGCATCAAAGAAACAGCTTTTGTTCTTAGAATAATTTCAGCATCTAATAATCTGCAAACAATAAAACTAAGTTGTTATTGCTTTTGTTCAAAAACAGTCCTATTGCAAAGTGAGTTTAGGTTAAAACCCTAGAAATACTTAATTCCAGACCAATGTCCCCAGACCAATTTTTATGCAAATTAAAGCAAGAGCTTTAGCATGAGCCAAGCTTAATTACCAGGCCTTCAAGAAACAATCATGTGATCTATTTCTGAAGCATAATGAATGGATGTTTGGATTATCTGTTCTAATGGTCCCCTCCCATTAGTATGGATGATTGAGTCCTCTGTATGAAAAATATATACATAAACTGTGGGATCCTTTGTGCTCTTTTGTTTCCTGTGCCAGAAGGGATTAGGTCAAAGGACTATAGGGGGAATTCAGCTAGACTGAATATAGAGAGGCAAACAGAAAGCTTGCCCCCGTGGGGCCAAAAAAGCAAGATGGAATGTGAAATGTCTGAGAGCACTGAGGCGAGAGGCAGGTGGACTGGAGAGCCCTGGCATCATCATCAACATCGGGGCGCCTAGGTGCAGGCAGAGAGCGCACACATACCTTGTCTTTAATGTGCCAAATCTTGTCTTGGCTTGGGAATGAGCAAACATCATCATTCTTGAATTTCAAAACTGAGCATTTTGTTTCTTCCCTCAGTTTTAATTACCTTCATTTTAGAAAAAGGGAAAAGAGGAAAATATATGTATTTTTATTTTAAGTAATGATTGATGATGTAATGCATCATAAAGGACAGAGGTGAAAACAGATCAGAAATAGAGACAAGTAAAGAGGGCAGGGGAGAGAACTGTTCCCAAAAAAGCTTTGAAATGGCCTGTCATCTTCAAAGTGAAGTGTCAGGCCTCACAGTCACCAAACCTCTGGTATTCATCAACAGCGGTAGGATTGCCACCTCAGGCAGTCCCACCTTATCAGCAGTGCCCCCAGCCCTGTTGAATTGTGATCTTCTCACTCCTGATTGAATTCTTCTGCAAATATATCAAGAGTAGCACAGGGACAGGCAGGAATGCAGACTGGGTGTGTCTACTCCCTGATTGTCCTACTCTTTCCCTTCATTGTACAGACAAGGCCAAATCACAAATAATGACTTGAAGATTGCAGCTAGGACCTTGGTGTAATGATTAGATGTGATAGTCACTTCCCCATATTAACAAAGACAGACAGCATCACTCAATAAATAGTGAAGGTTCCCTCTTACTATCAGCCAGCCAATAAACAAACATGGGTGTGCCTGAACACTTCACCAAGAGATATAAGAACCTAGGAGATATTCTAGTGTCACATTCTAAGCACCGCCCACGCCCCCCCCCCCCCCGCCCCAAAAATGATGATGAACTTGAGGGAGAAGAAAAGAGTATTTTTGCAAATGGGAAATAATGCTAAGTGGGTACAAAGGCAAGAAATATGTTTAGGAAATGATGAATATTTGGTATACGGAGAATGCTAGTTGATTTTGCCAAAGACACGAAAGAAGATAGTCAAGAGAAACGACTAATTAAGTTTCTCAAAAAAGTTTTCTAGATTCTAAGTAGAATGGGGACTGAGAAAAAGAAATTTGATTTGGCTACATGCACACCACACACACACACACACACACACACACACACACACACACAAATGCGTGTATACATGCAGACAGGGACAAAAGAAAACTTAGCCAAAATTTTTTCTTCTATGATATCACTGAGGACTTTTTTTCTCTACCTTTAAAACTTTCTCATTGTAATTATTAAATTATAAAATATTCAATTTTTATAAAACATAAAATACATGTTGGCAAAATAAAAATTCTGTAACTTAAAATCCTGCCTACCATTCAAAGGTAATCAATGTTGAAATCTGAGATAACGGCCTTCCAGTTGTTTCTCTGCGCTGATATAAATATGAAGAGGCACACATGTGTGATTAAAAAAAAAATGAAATTGTTTCTATTTTAAACCTCACAATATATTTTCTGTCCTGTTTATTATCATTTCTCATTTCCTTTTGCTTACTATCTGTACTTCCTTGGTGTACTTTCACTCAAGAGTTTGATATCTAAAACATCAATTTGTTTACATATAGGGTTATTCTGTTCTATAACATCAACTATAGATGTTAATACTGTCACTACACTTTTAGGTTTATAGATTTTTTTCTTATTTTCTCAGTTTCCTGTTCATCAGTCCGTCTTTTCATTTCCTCGTTCATTATTCCTCATATTGCCAACGACAAATACATTTTCTATAGTTTTTGTTTTTCTGAACACATCTTTTATAAAAGCAGTTTTCCTTAATATAATTCTCTTATGTTTCAATTTTTAAATACTCTGTTTGGATAACTGGAGATAGCCGTCATGGTAAAATATTTCTCAGGAGAAAAATTGAAAACATGCCCTTTATATTTTGATGTGACTTATAATAGTATCTTTCTTTCCATCCAGTCATTCTGGTGTCTAAGTAGCATTCATTTAGAGAAAATCTGGAATTCAAAACCTGCGGCTCTATTTTTTTTTTTTTTTAATCAGAAACAAGGTTGATGTCCTCTCCTCTCATTTCTTGTGGTTGATTTTAGAATTTTACAGTTATCCTTACTAAGTTTCATCTTATTTCACTTAGTATATTGAGTGTCTCAGTCTTGATTTTGTTGTACAATGCATTATTCATTTCTCTTAGTTCTCTTTCATGTCATAATCTTCTAGAAACGGTTTTATCAGAAAGCTGGAACCCTGTTTCACATCTTCTTAGAAACAGCTCATTCAACATTTAATGCCTGTGATTTGCAACTATTGACTTTTTGAGGAAAGTACTCTATCTTATTTAAAATCTACTCCCAGCACCTGACATAGCTAGCATTTAATGAGACTCCATTCATGGTTGAGTTTATTAAGCTTTACCCCACTGTGACCAAAATACCTAAAATAACCAAAATTCATACCCTACTATTTATCAATTTCACTTCTGGGTTCATGCTCCAGTGAAATGAATAAGTATGTGCAACAAAGGACCTGTACAAATGTTTTTTTAGCAGTGTTATTCATAATAGTCCCAAACCATAAACAGTTCTAATTCATACAGCATGGTATATTCAGACAAGTGGAATAATACATATCAATGAAAAGAATGACCACTTTAAGCATGCAGCAGCTGGAATTAATCTCACAGACAACAGGTCTTAAAAAAATAAGATACAAAATAGTATTTATTCTGTTTATATGAAAAACAACAACAAAACTGTTACTTGTTGGGGGGGCCTCAATAGGAGGAATACACAGGTGCTAGAAATGTTGCTCCTCTGGGTGGCAATCACTCATAAAGATACATGTGTGTATTATACTATATGCAAGGTAGACCTTACTTTACAAAATGCAAAAAGATTTTTTTCCAGGCTAAACAAAAAGAAGAAATGTTTGTGGTATTTGTGGTGAGATAGACCTAGTAATAGATTTTGAAAGCAGAATGAGGATCACAATACTTACCTTACCAGGCCAATGTGATGATTAAGGATAATAGATGTGATGCATCTAGGCAAAATCTGGTATTTTTTAGGGGATCATTAACTGGCAGATACACTTATATTCCACAGACCAGTGCTTCTCAAGCCTTAGCATGCGCACAAATCTATGGAGAGCTCATAAAAATGTCGGCTCTGATTCTGCAGATCTGGAGTGAGACCTGAAATTCTGCATTTTTTAAAAAGCTTCTAGATCATTCCATTTCCGCTTTCCCACAGACCATAATTTGAGTAGCAATGGAAGGAATGGGGAATTTTCAGCAGGGGAAAGGTCTTGATCAAATTCATATTTTAAAAGACCATTCTGTTGTTGATTCACAAAATCGATTGTAAGAGAATAAAATGAAAGATCCAAGAGACACATGCTGTGCCCCTGGTGAGGAAAGGGAGAGGAGGACTGGAAGGTGGGAAAAGAAACATTCTGCAGAATCATCAGTACTTGGGGTTTCTCTGAACTTTAGCTAGGAGTAATGAGAGAAAGTTATTAAAGATAGCTTGAGATTTTATCTTCAATGATCAGATGTGTAAATATGCTTTAGTTTTAATTATTTTATCAGATCCTTTTGATAACAATTGAGCTCAGGAGGAATGGATATCATAAAAAAAAGACTTTTTCACATCAGGGTCACACTAACAGAGAATGAATCAAGGGAAAGTAATATAGAGGGTAGTTTAATGATAGTTGTATCAAAGGGGAAAATAAAGGATGAGGAGCTGTGTATATCAGCATTATGCAGTACCAAATAAGCCCCAACATTTCATTAGATAACAAGGGTGTGTTGTATTTATGCCTGTCCCTGTTTATCTTTGCTCTACATGTTTTTAGTCCAGGATCTAGACTGATGGAGCATGCTTTGTTAGAAGCAAAAGAGCTAGAAACATGCAATGAATCATAAGCTTCTGCTCAGATGTAGTATATATCGCACGTCTTCCAGTGGCATTTTCTAGACCAAAGTCACATGAACAGGCCTGATGTCAATGGGGGTGGCAACATATACTTCACCCAAAGAGGCCAATACAGGCCACATGGTAACAGTTAGGAAAATGTAACCCTCTCACGGGAAGAAATAGGGACAAGTTGAAACAATAATCCTGCCTATCACAGGGCTGTGCCCAAGGCAACTGCCCAAGCTTCTCTGTGTCCCTTTTGTCCCTATAACCCATCTTAGCTCTGGATTTTTTTTTTTTTAATTCAACAGTTAAATATCCTCAACACAAAATATTTCACTAGCATAAGGCAAATGGACACGTTTCTATTTCCTCTGTTAATGAGCATTTAAATATTTAAAACTCTAAAGGGGAGGGGAAGGAGAGAAGCCAAGGAGAGGGGAAGAAAAGCCATTACTAGATAATCAGCCTTGAAGTAATCAAGAGTTGACTGGATTCTCTCCTGATCTTCCCTACATCCAGTAGGTGTCTCAAGAGAATAGTTGAGCTGTTACACCATCCTATCCCTCTGCTCTCCCATTACTCAAGTTTTTAATGCTCTGTTGATTAAAAAAAAAAAAAAAAAAAAAAAAAAAAAACACGAAATTGCAAGTGGTGTTTTGATTTTTTGGAATCCTCAGTAGCGAAAATACTTTTTCTTAAAAGGTAATTAAATGTATTTAACTAATATAACCTAGAAATTATATTAAAATTTTAAAACTGGTGGTACACATGTATAATCACAGTGACTCGGGAGGCCAAGGAAGGAGGATTACCAAACCAGCCTGGGCAATGTAGCAACACCCTGCCTCAAAATAAAAATAGAAGGAGCTAGGAGTATAGCTCAGTGGTAAAGTTACCACTGGATTCAATTCCCAGTAACCCCCCAATCAACATTTTTTTCACAACTTTCAGATTGTGTCCACTCATGTCCCATACATTGATGAACTAAATAATAATTACAACAACCAAAGAGGAGACTCGTGGGCCCAAATTATCTCATAAAAAATTGATATGAATTTGATCATTTGAAAAATGATATTGGTGCCCTCTGTTTCGGTTCAGAACTGTTCTGTAACTCTCCATGCATGATTGAAGCATTTTCAAACCAGGGATAAAGCTCTGGTCATGCATATCACATTTCTTTTATTTTTCAATCACTGTTCTTAACAGGAGAAGAGAACGATTCAACAAAGAATGAAGCAAAAATTGAGACAGAGTCCCAGAGCTCATATATGGAAACAGAAGGTACTGAAACCAGAATATATTGTTTTCAGAGAATGAGATGAAGCTGTGAACCATGACATCTATTTATAAAGTGTGTGTGAGTGGTGTGCACGTGAGCGTGAGGCAATGAGTCCTGGAGGGTGACAAACAGCAGTTTTCTTCTTTGTGAGCCTCTTGAAACTTGGAGAAATGGAAAAGAACTTTAAACTTTCTATGCTGTACTCACTATGTTTTGTCAATGATTCCAACTGCAACATCCCTAAGTCTCCATCTGCCTCTTTCTATTTAGAGCTTTCATCAAACCAAGAAGATGCCACGATTGTGGAGCAGCCAGAAGTGATTCCACCAACAGATGATCAAGAAGAAAAGGAAGGTGGAAAAGGTAGGACTGCTCTTAAATTAACCCATCAAGAGTAGAGAGTTTCTTTGTACTCCTGCCTAGAACTCAACTATGGAAGTTATCCTCATGCAATTGCAGTCTGTAAAGGGGCACCTTAAACCTGCTTTTGAAATTAAAGTAAAGTCTAGAAGTAGCGAACAGAGATACTTGTAACATCTTTTTGGGTTTTTTCCCTTTTCAAACAGAATGAAGATGTTTTTGTTATTCATTTAGGTTCAATTTGTTTTCAAAACTCTAGTATTGAAAAGATCTGTAAGAAATCAAAATTATGCACTACCGGGAAAATTCCTAGAAAATCTGATGGCTTTAAAAAAAAAATAAATCAACCTTTTGTATTGATTTCATTCTGTCTTCCTTTGCATGGTAGTGATTAAAGAAGCAATTTATGTAAAATACACTCATCATCACATGAACCTTCTAAATTGCAAGCTTCTCCTGCTAATCTTAGGATACAATAATATTGAATACTGTTTTTAAAAATGAGTGAGGTTATAATGACTTCTGAGGATTAATGAGGAATGAACACTTTGTAAGCATTAAAGTAGTATTTGGGGCAATAAGCCAATATATTAGAGTGAAGATAGAAATCTTTTATAAAAATCCTTTAAAAAAACTCTTATCAAAAGGCTTGGTATTTATTGAGGAACTTGAAGAAACAATTTATTCTAAAAAAAAATAAAGCAATCTCTTTAAAAAAAACTCATGAAATAATTTGTCTGCTGCACTATATCATAAATCATACTGCTCTTAAATAGGTATGTGCAAAGCAGTTGCAGAGTGATAACTTGATAGACCTTGTTTATAGAATAGTGTGATCAATTTTGCTTCCAAATTAAAGCACAGACATGATCTCAATTGTAAAATCAGGTCAATAGCAATTACAGCTTCCAAATTATGAACAATTCTTGGCAGGGGCTTTGACACAGTTTAATTGCTAAACTAACTTAGTGATTGTGACACTTTTCAAAAATTTTCCACTGTTATTTGTATCACAATATTCTTCCACATCTGTGTCTCTACTGACGTTTTCTCTGATGCAAATCCTAGTGCAGCCTCGTGACACCATGTTTCCGGCAGGCCAAATGAATGGTATGTTTGAAGTACTTATGTCTGACAATGATGAAAGAAAATTGGTGCAACCTTTACTCAGATTCAGATACATGATATTGTTCCCTTCGATTCCAATCCTAAAATGAAAGATATACAATGTGTGCCCATTTACTTAATTTTTGATTGCAGAAATTATTTGCTTTGTACATTTCGCCTAAACAAATGCAAATGGGCTAAAGAACATCAACTAATAGGTACATTTTCCTCTTTTTATCTTGACCTATAAAGGAAAAAGCTCACCTTTACAGTTCCCTAAAAGGGAACATTTCTCTAATTACTGAAGTGTTAAATATCTGCTTTTCCTCTCCTCTTTATAGGTATGCCAGTCCTCTTTTGTATATGGTGGAATGGCAAAGTCAAAATCTGCTACATGTTTGTAGCGACCTTGAACTTGAATTTCTTCATCAAAATCTGACTTTTCACTCTAAAAGAGCAGTACCAGTTAGCTTGTGTTAACCATGTTTTCCCTTCCTGTCTTTATCATACTTATCTTGGCCCAGCCTTGAATATTTCTGCTACTTCAATTATTTCAAATTGAAATAACCTGTATCACCTCTGTCATCTTATGCTTTGCATCAAAGTAAGAATTGAGAGTTATTTTGTTGTATTTAAGAAAAGTACTTGTCTTATTCCCTTTTTTTTGCTGCTAATAATATATCACAGACTGGTTAAGTTATAAAGAAAAGAGGTTTATCTTGGTTCATGTTTCTAGAAGTACAACATCAAGGGTCCCCATCTAGTCATGGTCTTCTTGCTGGTAGAGTTTTGGGGTGGCACAGGACATGACATGGCAAGAGACAGAGAATATGCAGGTGTATGTATCTGTCTGTCTGGTCTCTCTCCCTTCTTTTAATAGAATTACAGGATTCAATCATGAGGGCTCAACCCTAACAAACCTATACATTCCTAATCACTTCCCAAGAGCCTCACATCCAAACTCCATGGTCAGATTAAACTTCTACCTATTTAATGCCTCACAATGGAGATTAAATGTCTTTATAGGAAGCCACATGGGACATTCAAAGCATATCCAAGTCATAGCGGTACCCAAAGGAAATGAGGACAGAGTAGATTCATGGTGCCCTATAGTAGCTCTTCTACCAATGACAAGTGAGGTGACTTTGAGTCAGTTATTTCACTTAATTTCTTTCAAGTTCCTCATCTGTAAGATGGTGATGACAAAAGCAGCTGTCACATATTATTGTGGTGACATTTCAACTAGTAACATGTAAAACAAGTACAACAACAATACCTAGCATGTAGAAAGCATTCCATAGTGTTTATTATTTAACATAATTTGATAGATCAATGACAAAGTCAAAAGAATCCACATGTGAATTTCCCAAGTTCATTCATCGTCCTTAAGTATTTTGAATCCATAAAAACTTCACATAATCTACATCATCCTTCAACAACAAATGGTCCTTCACTTTTGATTGACAGTACCATCTCATGAAGGAAGTTTTGATATGGTATAAACTCTATATTATTACCTATTTTACTCTATACACATAGAGCAAATAATGGAAGGAGGAGTTTGAGGCAATTTTCTCATTTATAAATTTCTCTTTGTCAAGATCTCAATCTCTTCTGTTTCAGAAATGATAATAAAACCATAATTTCTATTTGTAAAGATGTCATTGAGCTATCAGTGAATTCACAAAAGAAGCATAGTAAATAAATTCAAAGAAATCAAATTTATTTTACTTTCTTTTGACTCATATAAAGAGGCTTTTTCAAAAATATTTTGAGGCTATAGCCCCAGGTTCTGTGTATATTTGCAAAGTAATCTCTTAATGGAAAGTTGCACATATGTATTAAGAATTATCTATGAACAAAAAAATGAGTATTCTATTACATTTTTAGAAATATTTTTATAGCTCTAAAACTATTGGTTCTCTTTTAATATGAGAATCTTTCTAAGGAGAGTGAAAGTGGTTTCTTTAAAAAAAACTTCCAGACCAGGAAAAATGTATAACTTCTTTCTCTCATTTTGCAGCATTTTATAAGATTAGAAAATGTAGATAATCTTCAGGACACATCTTCTATGGCTCCCAGGTGTATGAGCACAGATGTTGCAACATTAAGTTTTGAAGTTAGCTCTACTAAAATATGGATTTTGAAAAGAAGGAAAAATATTCAGCAGAAGTTCACGCTGGTAAAATTACACAATAGCACAATGGACATGTCCCTGGGAGACCTAAAATACAAAAATTTCAACTGGCATAAAGCGAGGTTTCACATATGGCAGCTTTTCTCATAGAGCCACATTGCCTCTTCCTAAATGAGTCCAGTTTTATGCTTCCCAGCAGGATCTGCAATACATATAAATCCAGCAGAATAACATCATTTAGGTTAATAACCAAATAGGAAAGAATTATGGGAGATCTTCTCTAAAAGGAATCTCATGTTTTAGTATAAGATCTATATATATAGTTAGCATTCAAATGTTTTTCATAAGATTTTTATTTCTAGTTGAATTTAGAAATTTTTGACATGGAATCTCAGCTGCACCAACATTGCTTTATTATTATGTAACAAAATTTCCATTTATGTTTTCTTATGAATATACATTGGGCTTTTACTCCACCTGTTACATGTAATGCATATATTCATTCCCAATTATTTTTCATCTATCAGTAAGTGTGTGTGTATATATATATGTATATATATACACATATATATATATAAATAAACATAAATAAACATATATATATATATATATGTTTATTACCTAAGGCTGACCAAAATATTATGGGAGACTTAAGACATATTATGTTCTAAGGTTTTCTTGGGAATAGATGGATCTAGACAGACAGGCATGTGAGTAAAACGTTAAGTGCAAGCCAGTGACAAGTATATTATCGTGTCCTTAGGCTTATGTTTTGGCAATTTACCAGCATGACCATGGGACAAAGTATACAGAGAGCCATGGCTTTTATCCCTTGCTGTGTGATTTACTGGCAATTCTTTAACCTCTAAGAATCTCCGTATTTAGGGTAGTAATGAGAAGCATAAACTAAATAATGCAGTTATGATATTCCCCGGTTTTGTAAGTTTGCTCAGAATGGCAACTCTGAAGACTCACAGTCTTGATGAAACACGGATGATGACATGGAAGCCAAGGGTTATTAATACACTAAGAGCTGAAGTCTTGGGGTTTTCTCCAGTTTCATTTATGTTATTCTATAAAGTGCAGAGGTACCTTAGACCAGGCAAAAAGGTAACCAGATTAGCCATATTTTATTTTATATCTGGATTTATTTACATATAATTAGTTAGCTGATTATCCCATGAAGATACTTAAAGGGGGAAATGCCTTTGAGCTTAAATTAGGTTCACACACAAAATCTTCTGGAACCAGACTAGATTTCCATCATCATCTTTTTTAGTTCACATGGGAAACATCTTTCCTCATAACTCCTCTGGCTGCTGTTTCATTTTTTTAGTGAATGCATGGTACATGAACCTCTTCCCCTTCTCCTACAAATCAAATCTGTTAGAGAATTAATCTTGTCTACAAAGCACCACGGTACAGTCCTAGGTGTTTTCCATTATTGATGGGATTCCTACATCACTGACAAAGCTTTGAAAAGCAGCCTCTGCACAGTAACATAGTCATACATAGGATCAATAATATTTGGGCTTTCATATCCAGCCCATGTTCATTGTTTCAGAGAATCATAGTGTTTAGCCATATGCTCGATTCATGCAAAACATTGTACAGATTTGAATAATAAACTCTGCTCAGAACTGGGCTTTATTTCCATCACCATCTTGTAATAAATTAACTTACCAGAACTTTCCATCTTCAGAAAATCTTAATATCACCCATCTTTCCAAAGGAAATCAACTTTAATAATACTGCCTTTTTCACATTAGCAGCACTATTATTTAATTTCCCAGGGCAGTTTCACTTTCAAATAATTTTTTTCTCTGACCTTCTTTCCTAATCACATTTTGTAGCTGGAATTTGTCAACAAAGATTTGTTTTAAGGTATAAGTTAAATTAAAAAGGCTGGTCCCTGTTTGTGCTTTATGAATATTTAAAAATGTTTAATGAAATTCCCTGAATTGGTTAAATACACTGAGCATAAAAATTACTAAATTTTAAGCTAAGATGTTTAAAGTTTCTACACATCTTATATGTATGTAATATAAATAAATGTAGAACCAGTTTTTCAAATTACACTGTATAAAGTAAGAAGTAAATATAGATATGAGGTTTAAATTGTTTCAACATGATTTTTAGATTTATGCTGAAGGCCAGCTTCAGCAAAGATGTTAAGTTCTTCCCGCTTGGTACTGAAGGGAACGTCGACGACAGGAAAATAATCCACACACAAGTCAGGTTGTAGAAATCCTTCTACTCTTCTAATTTTACTTTTCTCAGTATGGCTTTTTATACATCCCAACAAGCACAGTAATTCACATTTTTTTCTTAGGGAGGTAACATAAAGGAATTTCAGTAAAGAAGATTACCATAAAGAATTTCCAGGAATTAACTATACAATAAAAATTTCCAGTAATTGATAGTAAAGAATGTTAGGAATTAACTATAACAAAGAATTTCCAGTAATTAACTGTAAAGGGTTTCAGGAATTACCTAGGGAAGGTCAATTATCCTAACTACTGATTAATCTTATCTATAGGTAGGGGAAGGTATTCTAAAAATCTTAAAGCTAATGTTAAAAATTCTTCAACTCTAGGTATGCCTGTTCATAAAGTTATATTGCCCTAGTATCTTATTCAACTGGGCTCATCCTACCGGCTTAGCTAGTTTCTGGCTTTAGATTCCACAGGGCCATTGAACTGGTTTTATTATTGATAATTAAATGTATTAGAACCTGGTGGTCATACAATAGAAATACATCAAGAGTACAGACAGAAAGCACACAAACTTAATTCTTGGTGGTCACATAAAGTGGCATCTCATCCGCAAAGAGGAGCCGAGCTCAGACCTCCAGGCATTTGGAGGGAGCTTGGGCTCAAACTCATTTGCATAACCAAGGAAAAACCCAGATTTCTGGATAAGCAGACAGACACCTGGCTTGATTCTTGGTTTGGAAGAACTAGGCCCACACAGCCCTGAATTAACAGGTTGGGGGTCAGCTCAATTCCAGGTTGGGGAGATCTCAGACTCACAGCCCCGAATTAACGGGTTTGGGTTGAGCTCAAATCCCCGGATGAGAAACCCCACAGATTTATTCATTTGTTTATTTATTGTAGTACTCGGGGTAGTGGATTGAACTCAGGGGTACTCTATAATTGAATTACATCCTTAGCCGCATGCCCAATCCCCACTTTATTTCTTAATTTTGAGATAGCGTCTCACTGAATTGCCCAGGTTGTCTTTGATCTGTGTCAGCCCCCAGGTAGCTAGGATTATAGACATGTGCCACAGTGCCTGGCTAAATTTATTTTTAGAATATCAATCTTCTTCCTGTTTCACCCTTAAACAAATATGCAACTGACCTAAAAAGTTAACAGAAGAATGCAAAGTCTATTCACGGCTACAACTATACTGATTCACACAGTATGTAAGTATATATAAATGTATAAGCATATAAATTAATGAATAAAGTTCGCTTGTAGCTACCCCACAAGAAAATTATTTATCCCCCTTGAATTTGTCCAAATCCTCCAGCTTGCTCCTTGAATTTGTCTAAATCTTCCATCTTCTCTTTTAAGATTGAGAAAAGATATTGCCCTGAACCTCCATCTTATGTTAGAAGGAATCAACAGTCCCCTTCGATATTTGAGAATTCTTTGGCATTAGGACCGTTTCTTCCAGTCCTGAGCTCCAGGTTCCGGCCTCTGGTGACTTCTCACTTTGGCCCTTGCATTTCCTTTTCCTAAGAGTCTCTAGTCCTCATTTTGCCTCCCACTCAGACACCCCCACCCGCTTGGACCCTGGCATCCCTCATTTCCTGAAGTATCACATACTCAAAGATGTGTGTGAGCTTAAGTAAATGTTAAGATCAAAGCTTGTAATTAATTATTAGTCCATCCCCATATGGAGACTTTTCAGAGATCATCTCTTCTAATAACTCTCTAGTATCTAGCTTCATCCTGAATCTTCTCTTATTTGATTTCCTCCCCTCTCTAGCCCCCCTGCCGGCAGTTTCATTTCCAGTTAAACTTTATCTCATGTCTAGATCAGTCTGGTCATGTCCTGAGGTATATGATTTTACAATCATGTGGCTTATCAAAGTAATTTACAAAAGCCAAAAGATCTGTCCCTTAATGTGGAATTCTGACTTCCAATGCTGAATATTTTTTTTCCTCTCTGAAACACTAAATTTCTGCAACTCTGTCCACAGAGTACCTGAATTCTTATCACAACTAAAGAAAAGAATAACTTTTACTTGCATCCAAACATAATATATTATTTTACATATACTACATTTCACATCCTAGAAAATTAAAATTAACTTCCTATAAAGTAGTAACACTATTAATATTTGGTGACTTGTTCATTATATGTAGTTCTATCCCTCTGACATTATAAAATGCTAAATTGCAATTTTCAGAGATATAAAATCATGACTGCCATACAAAGATAAAATGAATATATGTAAAAGATTTTATTTAAATCATTCATTAATGAGGAAACCAGGAAGATATTAAAATTAGTTCAAAATAATATTTGACATATGTATATATGTAACCCATATATATGTATATAAAATGAATTACTTAGTTATGGATATACACATGGATTATGGATATATACCTAGTACATATTTAATTGGGAATTCTGAATATATCCATTCAAACACTCACAATTCAGGAGCACCAAAATTTTCAGAACTGAGTTTTATCACACAGGATAATAAAATGTATCCTTTCTTCCCACCAGACAAAATTCATCTTCATTGCTCTGAACAAATCTCATTTGCTTTACTACAAGTTTTCTGCAAGTTAACTCCTACCTCTATAGATGTGTGAGACAGTTTAGTGAATAGAAAGGAATAATATACTCTTGTAGAATCAGATGATTCCAGATAGAATCATGGACAATACCCAGCATTCCATTGAAATGACACCCAGGGACATTTTCTTTCCATTGGAAAATCTTAGATGATTTTTCTTAACAGTACACTGAAGGTAAAATTGACATTATTACCCTTTTATCCACCTCACTGTATTCATTGTTAACTATTTGACACATTTAACAAGTTGTGTTAAAATACTAAGGTAATAGTGGAGTAGGGTAGGAGTCTCCAATTATACCTGAGATTATAGCTGACTTGCTATCATTTTGTGCAAACAACTGCTATTCCACATATACTGTAAGCTATGCTATATACACTTTCCTGTACCCATACACAAACCACACACTGTTACGCTATACACATATTGGAGATGTAGATGCACTTCTAAGATACATCAATTGTAATATATACCATTGTTTATGAATTAAGACTTTTTAAAAAAAATCTCAGTAATTGGAGTAGAACCACCATTCTACCATTTCTGAGTTTGAAGTTTTTAGATTGAACACATGAGATTAAACATTATTTATCTTTATCTGTTTGCCTTATTTTACTCAGCATTATACCCTCGACATACTGTATTTGTATGTTGTTGTTGTTGTTATTATTGTTGTTTTTGTTTTGGTACTGGGGATTGAACTCAGGGGCACTTGACCACTGAGCCACATCTCCAGCACCCGCCCCTGAAGGAGCCCTAATTAGGAAGGGCTGTTGCAGCTAGCTGGAAGCCATAAGTTCCACCTGATATGTATGTGACGCACCTGTAGGCACCCGAAAAGCTGAAGGTATATAACCGGGTGAAAGCGGTCCGAGTTAGGAGAACGGAGAATTCAGTCAGCCGGGCAGTCACTCGGTCGGTCAGAAGAATCAGAGCGGCCAGAACGTAGGCAGAGCGGTTACAGAAGAGAAACCAGATAGAAGAAGTAATGACTGGCCAGAGTTAGGCCGAGGCTCCAGAGGACTGGTCAGAGTAAGGCCGAGGCTCCCGAGGAAGACAGAAGACAGAAGACAGAAGAAGGAAGAAAGAAGAGAGAAGAAAGAAGCTCTAGTCTTTCTCTAAGCTAAGCTCTATCTTTCTTTACTCTACTCTAAGAAAGAAGCTCTAGTCTTTCTCTAAGCTAAGCTCTATCTTTCTTTACTCTACTCTAAGCTAAGAAGAAAAGCTAAGCTCTATCTTTCTTTACTCTAATCTTTACAAGAAGAAAAGCTTGCTTTAATCTTTCTCTCTAAAAATCTTTCTTTCCCTCTCTAAGCTCTAAGAAAGTAGAAGTAAAAGTAGTAAAAGCTTAACTCTGCCTCCGAGAGTTTTTCCTCCCGGTTTACGGTACCAGGCAGCTTACACGCCCCCACCTTTTTTTTTTTTTTGTATTTTATTAGAGACAGGGTCTCACTGAGTTGCTAAGTGCCTTTCCATTGCTGAGGCTGGCTTTGAACTCGTAATCCTCCTGCCTCAGCCTCCCAAGTGCTGGGATTACAGGCATGAGCCACCAAGCCCGGCTGTAATGTTCTTTTATATGTCACATATTCTCCATTTTTTCATCCACTGATAGACATGTTGATTGTTTCCATGTCTTGGCTATTATGAATGATGCTGCAATGAACATGGAAGTGCAGTTACTGAGCTACTGATTTACTTTCCTTTGGATACATGCCCAGAAGTAGGATTGCTGGATCATATGGTATCTCTGTTTTTAATTTTTTGAGGAACCTCTATGCTGTTTTCCATATGGTTGTACTAATTTACTTTCCTACCAAAACTGTGTAAAGAGTCCCTTCTAGTCACACTAACACTTGTTAGCTCATGTCATCTTGATAATAGCTATTCATAATAACCATAATGTCATATCTCAATGTGGATTTGACTTGATTAGTGATATTCAATACTTTATCATGTACCTCTTGGCTATTTGTATGTCTCCTTTGGAGAAATGTCATATCAGATTCCTTGCCCACTTTTTAAACCAGATAATTTGTTTTACTGCTATTAAATTGAATAAATTCCCTGTGTGTATTTTTCCTTAAAAAAAAAAAAAAACTTGGGGGGGGGTGCTGGGGTTGTGGCTCAGTGGTAGAGCACTCACCTAGTACATGTAGGGCACTGGGTTCGATCCTCAGCACCATGTAAAAATAAAATAAAGGTTTGTGTCCAATTACAACTAAAACAAAATATTTTTTTAAAAAAACAATTTTTATTTTTGTTGTTCTTTTCTATTGTTTCTATATTCTCTTTATATGTTATTAGAGATTAATGATCTCTGCTCTAATCTTTATTTCTTTTTTTTCCCTACCATTGAAACTGGTTTGTTATTCTTTTCTAGTTCCTTGAAGTATAAAGTTAGGTAGTTTAATATCTCTTTTTTTTTTCTGAATGTAGGTCCTCAGAACCATATATTTCCCTCTTTATACTGCCTTTGCTATATACTGTGAGTTTTGATATGTTGTGGGGTTTTTGTCTGTGTCTCAAGTTTTTTTTTTTTTAATTTTTTTCTTTGACCTATTTGGTTGCTGAGGAGCATCTACTTAATTTCCACTTGTTTTGTGAATTTTCCAAAAGTCCTCCCATTATTGATTTCTAGTTTCATAGCATTGTGATCAGAAAAGGCGTGAGGAGAATGTGCACTCCACTGCTGTGGGATGAAATGTTCTGTATGTCAGTCATATCAACTTGGTCCAGTGTTGTTTAAACCCACAATTTCCTCATTGACTTTCTTTCTGGATGTTCTAGCCATTGTTGACAGTGGGGTATTAATGTTCCCTATTGTTAGCATATTGTTTATTTTACCTTTCAGTTCTGTTAGTACTTATTTTTATATATTTAGATGCTCTGATGTTTGGTGCAGAACCGGTAAATATTATACCGGGCAATAAAAAATTTACCACTGTTAAATCTTTTTGATGAATTGAACCCTTTATGATTATATAATGACCTTCTTTAGTTGCATGACCATTTTTTAAAGTCTGTTTTGCTAACACATAGCCACCCTTGCTCTCTTTTGACAACTCAAGCTGTCAACAAAAGCCAGAGTGGTGGAGGGAAGTTCTCAAAGCAGAAGTGGGAGCCCAAAGCTAAAGCGGGAATATGCAAGGACTTCCTGGTATCCCAAGGAGTGTGGACCTGGAGTCTTGCTGGCAGCTCAATTATAGTCATATGGTTTCATTCATCAATTCTTGTGTTTTTCATGTTAAATTACAGACTCTAGTCAGTAAGGACCATAAAATATTACATTTATTGCATTTTGCTTGCCTTTGCTGTAGGACTCATATGTAATTACATGAAATTCAAATTTCAGGGCCTATAAATTAAGTTTTATGAGAACATGCAAAGCCTAAAACATTTACTACCTGGCTCTTTACAAAAAAAAATGTTGCTGAGCCCCACCTATAACATCTGAGTGCAGCCCAGATTTCCCTGAATCTGAACTCCCTCATTTTGACTCAAGAGCTCCCAAATTCTGAAGTCTTTAGCAACACACACAGACACATATGCGTGCACTTGAGATGTTTCCCTGGAAAGACAGATTTATTCCTACAATGTTATACCCTTCGGTGGGCACACTCTGTTCGCATAGCTCCCTAAACTGAAAGATTAGAATAAAACAACTTCCTCTAATGTCAGCCTCTGTGAAAAGGGTCCCAAAGCAACCTGTCTTGGGTATCAAGCTTTTCAGGCCATAAGTAGAATCAGTTAATCCCTGCAACTCTGCACTCAGAAGCCTACTCTCTTACTTTGACTAGACTTTATCATTTTGCCAGTCTAATTTCACTGGGCTCTTTCTCTCTTAGAAATAAAATTTTAAGTTTTCTTTGAACACGTTTTCTTTTCTTTGGCCACTCTACATAAAAGGGAGTTCCATCTACTTCCCAGTAATCTGATCTTTTTTTTTTTTTTTTTTTTAAGCACACTGTAAGTGAGACTTACATTTTGACTGCAAACTAGAGATCCTAATAATAACTATTTGTAGTGAAAGACCATTTAAGGGACAGAACTAACAAATGCACTTCTAATCTATAACATAAGTGGGCTAGGCAGGTAGAGATTGGAGTATTATGGATGTGTAAATATGTTTATTTGTACATTTTTTGGAAGGACCAAAATATTGTATACTCCAAATTTAACTTGTACATATATAGTTTGAAAAGGATAACTTTAAATGCAGAAATTGGCTCAAGCTTGACATTTATTTAAAATAATTGTAAATAAAATAAAACTAGTTTATTTGAAGTAAATATTTAAAGCAAATAAATAGCAACAAAACTATTATGTCAGCCCAGCACAGTGGTGCATGCATGTAATCCCAGTGGCTTTGGGAGGCTAAGACAGGAGGATCACAAGTTCAAAGCTAGCCTCAGCAATGGTGAGGCACTAAGCAACTCAGTGAGACCCTGTCTCTAGATAAAATACAAAATAGGACTGGGGATGTGGCTCAGTGGTTGAGTGCCCCTGAGTTCAATCCCCAGTACCAAAAAAAAAAAAAAAAAAAAAAAAAAAAAGCCACCAAAAAAATACTATTAGGTCATATATTTTGGCTGAGATATTTATTGCATGTGGATTTATGTTTGACCATTTCACTTCACTCATCAGATACAAGACCTTTCAAAGTATTTATTACATATAGCAAAGGTATATATAACCCATTCTGATTTGGATTTCAAGTGTAAATGCTCCTTTTCTCTCTGCTCTAGAAGGAAACTCAATTTCTTTTCATTACTCTTTATACATCAGGTGCCTTCATTTCAGCACAGTATGTAAAGAGCAGGTGGTATAAGGAGTACTTTGAATGTTAATTATTTTTTTCATTTATTTCACTGTGAGGATTTACCTTTCAATTTGTTTTTATAATCAAGATGGAAACAATTAAGGAACTTGCTGCTCGAATGTTTCACTACATTTATTTTATGACATCTGCTGCAATGATCTGAAAAAAAAAAAAAGGAATGTAAGCATTTTAACAATAGCAAAAGGTTTGGGTTGATTATATGTGATTGCTTTATTTCATTGTTAATCTTCAAGGGAAATGCTAAGATCAATCAGTCATGTTTCTAACCCATAAATATCCTATTGTTAGAACTTACACTTTTAATATTAAAAATTCATTTCTCAGAGATATTGTCATAGTTTATTTGCCTTGATTTTAATTGCAACTGTTTTTTTTAAAACTGCAGAGAAATAGGAAATAAAGGGGAAAAAACTAGATGTTTCAACCTCTGCCCCTTTTATTTGACAATGCTGGGATTTGAACCTAAGGCCTCACAGATATGTCTGTTTAAAGACATATCAAAGAAGAATGTTCTTTCTATCACATTTAGTTCCTTAAATATTAATCAAAATTTACTTCACCTATTCTTCATGTTTCATACACTATAATCATAGCACATAAATATTCAGGATTATGATGTACATTGTTCATAATATATTAAGATATGGACCTATAATATCAAGGTAAGGGAGTACTTTTCAAAAATTAATATAGTCAATATTTCCCATTGTGTTGCCTTACTCTTGTCTTTCCCGTTATAAAATATTATAGAAAACCTTATGCAATCAGAAAATACAACTTGCATAAAGTCTAATAATTAGGATAAAAACTAGAGTGAATATATAATGCAAAATGTGTGTCTCTATGAGCACATGAATATGTGTATTTTTCATATCTCCAAACCCTTTAAAAGATAATCAATAAGTAGACCTTAAGTTGACACCGATATCTTATTATTTTATCACAAATGATAAGAAACAAAAATTTCAGTCCAGACATCAAATATGGGATTGAAGTATACCATTGTCTTCTAATTATCTAAAGTAGGTTAAATAATGGTTCTCCAAAGGCATTAACATCCTAATTCTTGGAACCTGTGAATATAGTACTTGTTGTGTTTGCAGATGTGATGAAATTAGGGCTCTTGAGAGAACGCTGAAGTGTCCAGGTGGGCCCAATGTAATCACACATGTATCTGTAAGAGAGAGAGAGGGAGAGAGAGAAAGAGAAAGCAGGAGGGCCAGACGGGGAAGGAGGAGAGTTGATGGGAGCAGAGGGGGAGATATATTAATATTTGAAAATGCTATACTGCTAGCTTTGAAGTTGGAAGATTGGAGCCATGCGACAAGGAATACAAGTGGCTTCTAGAAACTGAAACAGGTAAGGAAATGGATTCTTCTCTAGAGCATCAAGATGAAAGGCAGCTCAGCCGACATCTAGATTTGTGCCCACCAAGACCCATTTCAGACTCTGGTCTCCAAAACTGAAAGATAAGTTTGTGTTACGTTAAGCCATCAAATCTGTGGTAATTTATAGCAGCAAAAAGAAATACATATATATTACCTCTCCCTGTGGTTTCTCCTTGATGAAAATCCAGATTTGTTTCAATAGGTTCCTGAGGTGGGGGGGGAAGGGAAGAGAACCCAATATCTTTTCACTTTTTACTTGAGAATTACTATAAAATTAGCCTTTTCATAATGCATGCTAAATTAGTCAATGTTTTTGTTATGACATCCCTTGATTTATAATGTCAGTCTCTGTTGGTTGCACAATTAGAATTTAGCTCCAGTTAAACTTATTTACTGTGATCATAGTAAAAGCTATTAGAATACTTATGAATTTAGGAGGTGAGAAGAAAAGTTATTAGGGAGATGAAGAAAGGGAAGAGAAATTAAATGATAGGAAGAAAGGAGAGGAGGAAAAAGATGGAAAGAAAAATGGTTTCAATTTTATGGTCTGGAAAAAATAATAAAACATCAAACCAATACTTTTGAAAATCGAGAAGATATAAATTTATACCTAGCAAACTTTCAATTTGGCTCTCCCTGACTGTAATACCACAAAATGGGAGTAGGGAAGTTGATCCTAAGAGCTTTCTAGTAGTTAAGGCTAAACTAACCACAAACAGTACAGTGGCTCTCAAACATTGGTGTGCACAAGAGTTAGTGTTCAAAATACAGATTCCTGTGTGCCACCCTCAGAGATTGATACCTTTGGTTTTGGTGAGCTTAGAAATCTGTTCAAAAAAGCTCTCGGCTGATGACAAAGCCACTGTTGTTGACCATGTTTGGAACAGATACCACCACTCCTAATATTTTGCATCTAAATTGAGAGCATTCCTTCTTAGACTGGTGAGGTATCTGAACAAAGCAAAGATGGTTGACAAAAGAGGTAGAAGACAGAGTAACCTTCTCAGCCACCTCAGTTGCACTTTCAACGAAATTCTCACACACACACACACACACACACACACACACACACAATTATCCAGCATGCACATGTATAGGGCACTGAGGTTGGGGCTGGAACACAAATAGATAAATAAATAAATATAAATATATATATGAGAGAGAGAGAGAGAGAAAGAGAAATACTGTTAAGGAAGAATTAAAGCATATAGTAGTGAAAACAAATTTATCTAAGCTGTAACTTTCTAAATGTGTTACTTGGTCCAACAGCACCAGTATCATCTAGGAACTTAGCTCGAAATGCAAATTCCTGAGTTCTACCCCAAGTAGATATCAAGAATTATATAATAATTGCTATGGTTTGGGGGGGGGTTTTTTGTAATATTTTTTAGTTGATGATAGACCTTTATTACTTTTTATTTATTTATATGCAGTGCTGAGAATCGAATCCAGTGCCTCACACATGCTAGGCAAGCACTCTACCACTGAATTACGACACCAGCCCTGGTTTGGTTTCTTATTTAGACTATTAAGACTTCCTTAAAGCTTGGTCCATATGTATGTGTTACATGCATTTCTTGTGTCATGCTAAGAAATTTACATTCATATATCTTAGACGCAAGCTAGTGAAAATAGTAGAAAGTGAAAAAAAGAACTTTGACTCGTTAGTCAGACCTTCCTAGCAACAGGCTGCCTAGTATTGCTTCTCTGCCAGTAACACAAGCTCCACCAGGTTTTCCAAATAGCCTGAGTCCTTGTTTGAGCATGGATTGCTGGTCCCTATCTCTCAAGTTTCTGATTTGGTAGTCCCAGAAGCAGTGGCAGTCAAGGGTTTTACATTTTAACAAGTTCCTGGATGCTCTGCTGCTGCTGGTCCAGGGACTACACCTAGCGAAACACTGGCAAAGCCCTCATGCATTATACAAAACAGCTGACTCGCATCAGGCACTGCAAAAGGAGATTCTCCCTGTAGCATAGTTGTGAACTACTAGTACCTGCCAGTGAATGCTGGATGTTTGGGCACGTGGGTACCTTACCACAGGTTAAGGATGGGGATGGACCTGTTACTGACTTGAGTCCACACTGTACCTGAGATCCGTGGCTTCCAACCCTCTCTCCCTACAGTTTTCCTCCTTGTGATCAAGGGCATGCACAGTCTATCCCTCCTTCAGTAGCAGGTGACATGAAAAAGGGAACACAAACTGTAATGACTCAGTGAAGAGAGTGCAAACTAAGGGCTATGCTTATTCACTGCCCTGGGACACTCCAGGATCATCCAGAGTATATACTTGGGCTATGCATTCAAAAATCATGTTTATTACCAAAGCAAATTTCTTTCCCAGTTTCAATGAATAGGAAATAAAGGGAAAGGTAAAATGGGAGGCGGGGGCACCTGGGGGAAATCCCATCATTTTCAGATGCAGAGGAAAAGAGGAGTAATGAGAAAGAAAATGGCATTCTTTCTGCACAGGTTTAAAAGAGAATAGAAATAGGATTTGAGACATAACTCGTTCGACTTCGCAGGAGTTACCCTGTACAAGTAAAAATAAAACTTAGATTTAAGCAGTCCCCTCTCTGATTTAAATCAGTTTGTCTTCCAAAATCTAACATTTTCTCAGCTGAATTTGAGGGGATTAGTTATTTTTAAAAAGAAGAAAAAAATAGGATCTGAATGGGGCTCTTAGAGCAATACACATAAGCTGTTTGCCATATTGAATCAACACCTGGGGCATTGATTTGAAAGCTAAAGGCAGGCTGTTCACCTGGGTTGCCAAGTATAACAGAAGCAACCGTCTCCCTGGCATCAGAGGAACATACTTCACCAGGGCTCCATCTGCACCTGCCTTTGAGGACCAAAGGCGACCAGAAAGAAAAGCACAGAGGTTGCTCTGAAATGGAATTCCAACTTCACATTCTTTTCTCTCCTTTCCATAAACTACCTGTGATTTCTAATTAAATGCTTTTCTCAACCAAGCTGACCTAATTCTCTCTTTCTTCCTCCAAGTTTGTCCTCTCTGGGGTGTCAGTCTTTGGCCTCACTTATTCTCTAAGCACTGTGGTTGTTGCTCAGCTCTCTAAGCTTGTTCGGCTAGCTTTTCCCCGACATTCCAAGCAGTCATGGTCTCATTGACCCAGTAATTCAAGAAATCCTGTACCTTTCCACTCTGGCTAGATGCCCTCTCTCTTCTCCCCTATTGTTCTTTTAGCAACACCACCAGCAGATGGTTAGAGATTTTTCACCCTTTCAAAAGCTTTATGTTTTTCCCATCTCATCAAGCATATCTCAGCCAAGTGTAATTAGCTTAAGGCTTTTGAGTCCTCACGGGAGATCAGTTAAAGACCTGAGCAATTTCAATAAAGAGCTTGAAAAGCAAATCCTGGAAGGCTGTGCATAACCACAGGAGAGCCAGTATTATTTAGAAGCAAAGACCTCTCTCTCTTCCCCTCATCCCTCTTCTTTAGGCATTTAAGTTCTCAGAATATTCATGAGGCCTCCAGGGCTTTGGGACTCTTTGGACCTTTATTAGGTAGGTGGGATATTTAAGCTCTCTCTCTTTGGCAAGTCAGTGTTTGGTTCCTTTTAATTGACTCGAATCAGGGGGTGCTTTTGGGGTAGCCTTAAGTTGCTCCCAAATGGCCAGCAGTTTGTTTGCTAAATCTCTTAGCCTTTTCATTCTGCTTTTTATCCTTTGGTTTGTTGGAAACTAGCTGGGTAAGCTTTCTTTGTAGTTCAGAACAGTTGATATGAAGGCTAAATTAATTAACTGTGCTATGGATTTGTGCCTTACCTTTTAAGTGATGGGAAACTCCCTCGATTTCTGAATAGCCACGTTTTGCAGCTATGTAGCCTAAGTCTTTTTCCACCATATATGGGAGAAAGCGAGTTTTTGAGACAAAATTAAACTCCGTTTTCATTGAAACAGCGTGGAGCAGAGCTTAAGTATGTGAAGTGCAGATTTTTCGTGGGACGTTAGAGAGGCATGGACTCAACAATGAATGGTGTGATGTGTATTTTCCCCATGCATTCTGGTGCCAGGCCCTGAGGCCCAGGTGTTGGGTAGCAGGATGATTAAGTGTGTTTTAACGTCTCCTTTCTCATTACCAAGGCTTGAGTAAAAGGGGAATTATTCTTTGTAAATCCCCAACTGCCTTTTTTAGATAAGAGGAACTAAAGCCAGCATTTGATGAGAATAAGTTTTATTTTTGTTTCCAATGCACTAATCAATTTCCTTGAACAGTGATGCATAGATATAGAGATGTACTTACATTGAAGATTATATATATTACTGCACCTTTAGAAGACAGTACAATTACAATTTAAAGGAAAATTCCTGTTAAAGCATAAATATGTTTTTAGCAGTGGTGTGATATAGTTGGCTTGGTAGGCAGATTCCAAACACTTAATTAATTTATTGTTATCTGCAAAATATGACATAATGTTTGAAGTACAAATTGGCTTATGAAAAGATATAAGCAGGATGAATGTTTCCTATAGGTATGACAAATAAGAACTCAATCTTTTATAGCAGCTTTCTATAAATGTTAATTTTGCATAGAAAAATGATAAATTACATAGAAGAATGAAAAAGATGCACTATTGTTACTTCAAATATAGCAGGCCCAAAGAAATTAGACTACCCCAGAGAGGGGTGCATTTCTCAATCACAGAAACTAGTTGCATTGGTACAGAATGAATAAGAGGGAGGAAAATAAATTAATGATATGATCTTCACTCACTTTAAAATAATAATGAGGTATAAGGGGAATTAGTGAAAGGGTGTCCAGAGAATGTGCAGAAATTGTCTTCTGTGGAACTTATGGTTTTACCATTGCCATAGTGCTGGGGGCAGGATAACTTTGATTTATTCCATTTTCCAAATAATTGGTGCTTAATCAGAAAAATTTTGAGATTAGTTATTAATATTTTGAAATTTTTCAAAATAATAGTATCAACTTTTCTCCAATTTGAAGTTTCAGAAATTAAGATACTCTTAATTTGCATACTGCAAAGTGAAATGTACATGGCCAGGCTCAAACATTCAGTAGGTGGAGTCAAGACCTGGTATTCGTTGTCTAACTTTCCACATTCTTTCCACCCTAACCCTGTATTCTTTCATCTTTTCCCCTATAAGCTCCTCTAAGGGTCTGTGTCTTATAGAATCTGATACTCCAGGAGAAATGTGCTGCATCTTAACTTAGCTTTCTGAAGTGGTCAAATCACCCAACTATAAATCTTGGAATTGATCCAGGAGAATACCTAGTTCAACCTCTCCCTCTGATGCATGAGGCCCTATGATTTCCTTCTCAGCTGATTGATGCTGTAGCCTCTGCCAAAGGATATGTGTAATGGGGGGCTGGTTCCCCCTATACAACAGTTTCACCATTGCCATAGTGCTAGAGGCAGGATAACTTTGGATTCATTCCATTTTCGACACAATTGGTGCTTGATCAGAAACCTCTTGGGACCAGTTACTAATATTTTGAAACTTTACAAAATAATGGTATCTACTCCCCCACCCCATTCTCCTAAGGTGATTTTTGAGTGTGATAATGAACTTGATTTTTCCTCAAGCTTCTGCTGATCCATCCCAGTTCTGCCCTGCAGAGTGAACTGAAATGAACCTGGCCATATGGCAAGAACCCCTTGAGGATTTGAAGATGGAGTCTTCAAAGCCACCCTATGTCATCTTCTGGCTAGTCATTTAATTCATTCTCACTATTCCAAACATCTCTTATATTACATGGTCTTAAAACCTTTTATTGTTTTAACCGTATTTTTATGTAAGCCAGATTTGCCAAATTCTTTTTCAAATTATGGATATAGAACTGCACACAATGATGCAAACCTTCATTTATCTGGTCAAAGGCTAGAGATTTATTTTTTTAAATAAATTTCTCAAGGCTCTGGCAAGTCTGTGTGTGAACTTATCCTTAGATACAGGAAAGAAGTGTCCTAACAGTGAAGCTAAGAACCAGTCTGGTTGAAGCCAGACTACCTGGGTTTGCAGGCAGGCTCTTCTCTAATGAGCCTTGAACATGTTGTTTACCTTTGTTTCTTTATTTGTAAATGGGATAATAATACCACCTACCACTGAAGGTTATTTATAGGGGTTATGTGATTTTAACATGTGTAAAGTTTAATAAATAGTGCCAGTCATATAATAAATGATCAGTAAATGTTGATTGTTTTAGTCTACATAGAAGCTTCAGACTACATTTCTGTGATAAATACTAAGAAATCTAAGAACTATAAGAACACTGAATCAATATTACCTTCTGCCTTACAATTACTCAGCTAATCAGTTAGGCCTTACAGGCACTATGTGGAACCGTGAGGTGTCAGATAACCATGCTGCTTACATTCTCTAATGTGCCCAGTAGTCTTCCTTTGGCTGACGTCTTAAATGGCAGGAGGTCTCACTGAAGGGTTGCAGCTAGTCACGAAAAACTCCCTCCAGTCCTTGGCTTCTGGTACATGTGGTCTGTCCTGGGAATGTATCTGTCACTACTGGCTCTGTCTCCATACAGAAATGACAGGCGCCATGTAAACAGCCTCTAACTCTGATGCGTGAGGATAAAAGAAAAAAAAAAAAAAAAACCTATTAACTTATAGAATAAAACATTAGTGGAGGTGGATCCATGTGTTCCCACTGAATTTATTCTTGCTTGGGCTCCAAATAGTAAATGCTGCAGAATACATTATGATGTGATCTTCATGGTTGACATTTGTATAGAAACTCAGCAAATCGGGCACATAGGAGCATGGAAACAGCTACCTGTCAGCTTGGAAATTTAAAACTTTAACATTTTACATTAATTACCTTACTCACACTCCTTGTTATGTGGCTTTATATTTATTAGAACTTCTTCCAACTCTTTTCATTGGAATCGTGGCCTATTATGAAGCAGGAGACTGAAATAACACCTCTGTGTTGCTCTGTATCATTTTCTCCACTATCTATACTACCCAGAAACTCTGCATCCCCAAATGACCCACGTTCTCAGAGAAGCACTGGGTTGAGGGCAAAAGAATTTAAAAAACAATCAGGATCTAGAAGAAATGCTGAGAGAGACAATGAGAACTCATCCTTCCAGGCCATTCCTGATGGGTTCAATCTTACATGATAATGGCAGAAGTCTAGTTTTTTTCCTACTGTACTTGATTTTAAATGCTAGTGTTAATAGTCTTGTTTCATAATGTACTTCATAATAACTGGAGTCTTAAACATTACTATTATCAATTATTATGAAATCCATACCTAAGAAAGGAGGAGGGACAAGAGAGCTACCTGGGGTTGCAATATAGGTCCTGCTATATGTGGGTCACCCAGACAACCCCACCCAGCCTAACTGCAGAGGGTTAACTTTCAAAGGATATTGGATGTAGAGCTACCATAGAACCGGCATCTTGTGACATTTTGTACTGAGTACAAAATTCTATAGATGCTCACCTTATCTTTGTATATGCCAAAGATCACAGTCACAGAGGCTAAGGGAATGAATATAAAAGAATAGTACATTACTTTAGCATTTTATCTTACTTTCCCTCTAGAATTTGTATTTTGTAACAGCCATCCTGTAACAATAACTGAATTGAACATTCTCAGTTTTAGAGAATGGTAAAAAGTAGCACTATGATACCACAACCTTATTACCTCAAATTTCTCTGGGCTTGGCACTCTTTAAAGTGTTTTGTACTCAGCTGTGTGGAGGTTTCTGAAAATGCTCATAAGAAGCTCATTCCTAGATTCCCAAGGGATACAGCACCTAGATTATAGTTCTTGGTCTTAAGAACTTAGGGTGTAAGAATCCCTTTGGGAGACAGCATCATCTCTATCCTTCATGGAAAGGGGTAAATTTAGATGTCCTTGGCAATCACTTTCCCACAGTCACATTTTTAGCCAGATTCTTCATGATTTGGATTCTGGAAACTCAGTAACTGGAATAACATGGGGATATGGAGGGGCAGGGTGTTGTAGACTCAGGAACCCAACAAGAGGAGCTGCACCCTCTCAATAAATTATCTTATATAATCCTGTCAAAACCAAGACATTCTCCCTAGATGTCATTGTCTCCTTTCATAACTAACCAGTGCTTTTCAAAATGTAGAAATGTGCTTCAGACATTTGAGAGTCTATGAGGAAAAAGTTTCTGGAATAGAAATCTTTGGGCAAACTATCTTCTCCCACATGGGAAATAAGATGGTTTGGGTCAAACTCAGGCTGGGACTCTAGTGATGGGTTAGAAATATTTGGCGATGTGAGTATGCTGTGTGCTGGGAATCCAAAAAAGTGTGTCCCGATCCGATTCTGGCAACCCTCTCCCTATTGATCAAGGACAGTATGAGACCAAACACTGACAGTGTGACACTTCTTTGCTGGAGGCTGTAAGTGGTCTCTGATGGGATAGAATGACACCAAGCTGCATGAGGCCAAAACAATAACTGTTGTCCTAGGATGAGCCAATTAACAAAACCATCTTGGCAGACACTGGATTTTGTCTGTGTCTCTGAAATAAATACAGAGTCCCAGTTGTCCAGGGCTGAACCAGAGATTGAAATGCTGGCACGTTCTCACGGTTCTGAGTGGTGCAGTTTATTTTAAGGTACGGAGTGTTCATCTGCGTGCTACCAGAAGCAGAACGCTAAGATGAGGGTTATTTAGGAGATGCAGGACATTTATGGAAGGGAATCTTCATGTAAGAGAAAATGGAGCTGGAAAAGATGGGCAACATACCACACTTCAAGTGCAACTCTGTAGGGAAGAAGGCAGGAAAGGAAGGTTGGGAGTGTATCGTGTGAAAAAAAAAATTGTAAAGCACACAGATGCCCTTGAGGAAAATTAGTATCTCTGCTGTGCACAGTCATTATCTAGGGACAGCCTATGTGAAGGATGGCCCTAGAGCAAGTGCACCGATAGGTTCCAGAGCATGGTTCTTGTATCTTTCAGCTTCAGGATTAAGGCTCAACATCTCACAACTCCAGGGACCACCATTTATATCAGTGATGTCTCTTGGAGGTGTACCATGCATGCCCTGCATAGCTTCACATGGTCATCCTGTTCAAAGTCATTTGCTCCCCACCTAGGTGGATACCCAGACAAAGTCACCAGTCAGCATCCTCAGTTGCATTCTGGGTCCTCCATTCATGTCATATGGGAACTTCCTGGTCACCAACAGCAAGATGAGATTCTGATGAACTAAGCCTAATCTCATGGCGATACCAGCTTGTCTGAGCTTATTGAGGATGAGGGATGACTCTTAATTCCAAATTAGAAGAGGGTAAATGCCCTGCTCAGTTTTTGGCTTTCCTTTCTACCTACCTATCTATATGCCTTCTTCTTCTGGGTTTTTGTCCTTTGGAAAGGGCACCATAAGAAGTAGATTTTAATTTACTTTTCCTTTTTGACTAGTACTTCCCCTGCATTGGTGGTTTTTCATATTGACTATATATGATAATAACCTACTACCCAAGCCATAATCCACTCTTACGGGTGGGAAGCAGATATTGGGATTTTTTTTTAAATCCCCCTGGTGTTTCCAATGTGTAGCCAAGTTATGAAACTCTGCTGTACCGTTTTTGCAGGGGTGGCATTGGCTGTTTTGACTTCCAACTGGCTGAAACAGTCACTAGCTGCACAGGAAATGTGGTGTTGAGGAATAAAGCATAACTGGAATATTATTTTTTATGTCAAATTACAGTCTGTTATACAAATGCTATTTCTTAATTTTATGTTTGTCTACATTATTTGGGTGTATTATTGCCAAGTTTTGCTCTTGTTTCCTGTGCTTTGTGAGTCCTATCTAGAAAATCATTGCCTATGCCAATATTCTGAAATGTTTCCTCTATGTTTTCTTTTAGTAGTTCCAGGGTGTCAGGTATGAACACTTAGGTCTTTGATCCATTTTAAGTTCGCTTTTGTACAGGGCGAGGAGTAGAGGTTAAACTTCAATCTTCTGCATGTGGATACCCATTCTTCCTAGCACCATTTGTTGAAGAGGATGTCCTGTCTCCAATATGTTTTTGGTAACTTAAAAATCTATTGGGTGTAGATGTGTGGCTTTATTTCTAGGATCTCTGTTTTGATTCATTGGTCCATGTATCTGTTTTTTTAATGCCAATATCATTCTATAACTTGTTAGTTTGTCTTGACCGATCAGGTATTGTGATGTCTCCAGCTTTCTTTCTCCTCAAAACCACTTTAGGTATTCGAGGTCTTTGTGCTTATGTAGGAATTTTAGGATTGCTTTTTCTATTTCTGTAAAGAATGTTACTCATATTTTGGTGGGGATTACATTGAATCTGTATATTGCTTAGAATAATATGGACATTTGAGCAATATTTTCATAATCATGAACGTGAAAGGTGTTTCCATATATTTTGTCCAGTTTCTTTCATTAATGTTTTGAAATTTTTATTGTTAGTAGTGTTTTACTCCTTGTTTTTTTTTTTTCTAGGTTTTTTTTTTGTACCAGGTTTTTTTTTATATTAGATTTTAATTGTGCAAATTTATGGGGTAAAGTGTGATAAATTGATACATGTATACAGCTTGTAATAACCAAATCAGGGTAGTTAACATTTCCATCTCCTTAAATATATTTAAAATTTTTTTATTAACATACAATGATTGTATATTTTTATTGAGTACAGTGTGAGACACTTCAATATATGTATGCAGTAGGTGCTGATTAAATCAGGTGGTTGATATTTCCATCACCTTAGTATTACTTTGTTTGGAGCCTCTGAGCCTCTCTCTTCCAGTTCTTTGGAAAACATACAATTTTCAGGGAACTAGGTTCAAAGCCTTTTCACTCCTTGGGTGGTCAGAGCTTCGGCTTTTTACTTTATTTATTTATTTTGTTTTTTTGTATCTGTTTTGAATGGGATTGCTTTCACAATTTCTTCCCTATTGGTATATAGAAAAACTACTGATTTAAATGTTTATTTTGTATCTGACTACTTTACTGAATCCATTTATTAGTTCTAATAGTCTTTGGATGGAGTCTTTAGGTTTTTCTACATATGCAGTCATCATCTGCAAACAGGGATAATTTGACTTTCTTTTTACTATTTGCCTTTTATTTTTCTTGCCTCATTGCTTTAACTACAACTTCCAATAGTATACTCAATAAGATTAGTGACAGTAGACAATTTTGTCTTTTTCCTGATCTTAGAGAAAAAACTTTCATCATTTTCCCATTCAGTATGATATTGGTTGTGGGTATATCATATGCAGACTTAATTATGTTTAGGTATGATCCTTCTATGCCTAATTCATTCACAGTTTTTATTAGGAAGGGAAGTTGAATTTTATCAAATGCTTTTTTGGCATCTATTGAGATGACCAAATGATTTTTATCCTTCATTCTATTGATGTGATCTATTATATATATTGACTTACATATGTTGAATCATTCTGCATCCCTGAAATGAAACTAACTTGATTGTGGAATCTGATCTTTTTGATATTTCATTGAATTTGATTTGCTAGAATTTTTTTTAATATTTTTAATCCATACTCATCAGGGGATATGCTTTTATGTCTTTTTTGTTGTATGCTGGTGAAGTTTTGGTAACAGAGTAACACTGGTCTCATAGAATGTGGGAATTTGAAAGAATTTCCTCCCTTTCAATTATGTTGAATAGTTCAAGAATCACTGGTATTTGTTGTTCTTTAAAAGTTTTGTAAGATTCAGCAGTAAAGCCATTCAGTCCTGAGCTTTTTGTTATTTGAAGTCTTTGTATTACTAGTTCAGTCTTCTTACATGTTATCAGATGAATCAGGTTTTTATTTCCATATGTTTCAATATTAGCAAGTCATGTGTCCAAAAATTTGCCCATTTCTTTTAGGTTTTTCAAGTTGTTAGCACTTCAAAATAATCCCTCATATTTCTTTTCTTTTTTATTATTTTTTATTAAATTTTCCTCATATTTTAATTTCCATGGTATAAAGTTGTCTTTAATGTCTCCTTTTTTATCTCTAATTTTATTTATTTAGGTCTTCTCTCCTTTTTTCTTGGTTACTCTAAAGATTTGTCAATTTTGTTTATCTTTTCAAAGAACAAAATCTTTGTTTTATTCATCTTTTTCATTTTTTAAAATGTTTTAATTTAATTTAATTTGTTATACATGCTTTTAGAGTACAGTTTTCCAAGTCATTGGTTTTACACAAAGTATTTTCATACCATTTGAGTTTTTATACATGCACTTAGTATATTGATGTCCAACTCCTTCTGCCATTGTTTCTATCCCCTTGTCCCTTTCCCTCCTCTCCCCCGCCCCCTTTTTTTCTATTTCACATTCCTTCATTCCTCTCATCCCCCCTCCCTTGCCACTATAATTCAGTAACATCATAGCAAAGGAATCAATCAACCTTTGGTTTTCTGGGATTGGCTGACTTCACTTAGCATTATTTTCTCCAACTCCATCCATTTAGCTGCAAATGCCATGATTTTATTCTCTTTTAGTGCTGAGTAGTGTTCCATTGTGTATATATACCAAAGTTTCCCTATCCATTCATCTATTGATGGGCATCGGGGTTGTTTCCACAATCTAGCTATTGTGGATTGTGCTGCTATGAACATTGATGTGGCTGTGTCCCTGTAGTATGCTATTTTTAAGCCCTTTGGGTATAGACCGAAGAGTGGGATAGCTAGGTCAAATGGTGGTTCCTTTCCAAGTTTTCCTAGGAATCTCCTGATCTGATCTTCTTACAAATGATTTGGGGTTTGATTTGTTATTGCTCTTTTAAGCCCTTGAGATGTATCATTAGGTTGTTTATTTGAAATCTATTTTTTTTCATGTATGCACTCATTGCTATAAACTTGCTTCATAGTACTGCTTTTGCTGCATTCTACAAGTTTATTATGATGCTTCCATTTTCATTTCTTCCCAGAAATTCTTAAACTTTCCCTCTGATTTTCTCAATGACTGTTTAAGAAGAATGTTGTTTAGTCTCCAGGTATTTGTATAATTTATAGAATGTTCTTATTGATGTCTAGTTTTATGCCATTGTAATCAGAAGAGAAACAGGATATGATGTCAATTTTTTTAAAAAAAACTAAGACTCATTTTATGACCTAATATATGGTCTATTCTAGAGAAAAGGTCATGTGCTGTGTATTCTGCAGCTGTTAGATGAAATGTACTGTAATGGTCCTATTTTCTTGAAGGTTTTAAAATGTCTTTATAATTTTGAGAGTGTCACTGCAATATGTCATGTTGAACATCTTGTCATGTCCTTTGGGGGAAGCCACCAAATTTTCCCCAAGACTAGGGAAGTTTTCTGCTATTATTTCATTGAAGAGGTTTTCTATGCCCTTAGGCTTTATCTCCTTGCCTTTGGATATACCACTGCAGCAAATATTTGTTCCTCTCGTGGTATCCCAAAGTTCTCGAATACTTTCTTCATTCATACTTTTTTGTTTCTTTTGTCTGAATGCAATATTTCAAAAGTACTGTCTTCAAATTCAAATATTCTCTTTGCTTTATCTAGTCTGCTATTGAGGCTTTCAACTGTATATTTTATTTGACTTATTGAGCTCTTCATTCAGAGAATCTCTTTGGATACTTTTTTAAAAATCTCTTTGCTGAATTCTCATTCACATCCAACATTGTCTTCCTAAATTAATTTAACTATTTACCTGTATTTTCTTACATCTCATTTACCTCTTTTAGAAATCTTTCTTTTTAAATCCCTTATCAGGCATTTCAAACATTTCAGCTTCTTTGAAATCCATTACTAGGGAATTATGATCTTTTGGAGATGTCACACTCTCTTATTTTGTCATAACTCTTGGTTCCTATGTTGAGATTTGCACATATGGTAGATTGGTTCTCTCTACTACTTTTATGGGATGGCCTTCTTAGTATCTCTCTCCTGGAGATATGTATTGAGGCAATCAGTTTGTTACATAATGCTGGCTTGATTTCCAGTTGAAAAATCAATATTTAGTCTCCCTGTAGCTTCTCTGGCTGTGATTAGTGAGTTTGAACATAGTGCATACTGTGTTGGAGTTAGCCATGCTGTCTCCGCAGGCCATGTGACAGTGAGGACACTCTAGCAGTTTTGGATGAAGTGGTGCTAACAGTGGAGTGTGTGGGGTACACACTGTGCGACTGCTCCTGCAATAGCATCTGTGCCCTTATAGAATAATGGGGGAATTCCTCAGGCACTCTTGATATTGACTCTGTTACCTGTAATGGTCTCTGGCACTGGCTGCTCTTGTAGTAGTAAAGGGCCTGAAGCACTTGTCCTCCAACCAGTGGTACAGTGCTGGGTCCCACATGTGAAGAGAGAGGTGACTGGAACCACAGTACCCCCTTGTTGAGGTTTTTATCCCCCAACTCCTCTCAACCCACAAGAGAAGGGGGAGCACGCCCCAACAAGGACGGATCAGGAAAGGTAAGAGCCGACTGAGCGCCCGCACCCAGCCCTCCTTTCGGAGGACAATCAGACGGGCATCAGGGAGACCAGTCAAGGCATGAGCTCAGTTTATTGAGGAAGTTGGATGGCCTTTATAGAAGACATGGGCCAATCAGCAGAAAGGTTATAGGGGAGCATAGGGAGCATGAGCAGATCACATTGGAGGAACAGCCACTAGCCTATCCTAGTGGTGGTTTGATTTTTCATCATATGTCAGGGAAACACCCCTGGGCTAGGCCAAGTCCACGTATCAGGAAGTGGGAGACAGCCAGAGAGTTAGGTTTTCATTTCCTTGACTTAAATTTCTATTCTTCGGCTGACGTGTTCTTTTTTTTTTTTTTTTTTTTTTTTTTTTTTTTTGGGTACCGGGGATTGAACTCAGGGGCACTCGACCACTGGGCCACATCCCCAGCCCTTTTTTGTATTTTATTTAGAGACAGGGTCTCACTGAGTTACTAAGTGCCTCGCCATTGCTGAGGCTGGCTTTGAACTCGCGATCCTCCTGTCTCAGCCTCCCAAAGTGCTGGGATTACAGGCGTGCACCACCGTGCCCGGCTTGCTGACGTGTTCTTAATGTCCCCAACACCCCCTTTATGATGCTCACACCCAGTCCTGACAGCAATATGTGGTCAGACAAGTTGTGAGGGCAGTTGGCAATGGGAATGTGCAAAAGTGGTGGTAGTAGGAACTGTAGTGTTTTTCTCAGCTGCTATTGTGTGGGTGTCCATCCAGAAGCAGGATCTCAGGACCCCTAGCTGTTTTTGCCTGGGGACAGTGATGGCAGAGACTTTTCTCTACCGGATTTAGCTATAGTGCCCACCAGAAAGCAAGTGGGAGCTGCATGTGTCTGGAGCTGGGCAAAATTCCTCTCAGGGCCTCCTTGGGTTGAATGCACCCAGGAACGTGTTCACATCAGGGAATTTTCTCCTGCTGCCCTCTTTCAGCTCTAGTGCCCACTGGAGAGTGGGTCACAGCCAGAGCCAGACAAAAATTCTTCTTGGAATTTTCTTTGAGTACATCCAAGGGCAGGTGCTAAACAGGGCTTTTCTCCCCATACTTCCTCTTTCAGTTAAAGTGCCCACAGGAGTGAGCAAGAGCAGCAACTGACTGGCACTAGGCAAAGTTTCTCTCCAGATTTACTTAGACCGTGTGCCCCAGTGATAGCATACACTATCTCAACTGTTGCTTACAGCTGCCACAGCATACCCCTGTGGAACCATAGACTTCTTGTCCCATCCTGTTAGTGACAGGCACCTGTGCATAGCACTGGGGTGAGGGGAGTGGCGGAAACTGCATGGGCATCTGCCTTCTGTCCTTGGCATCAGGGAAAATTCACGCATGACTGGCCTCAGATCTCAGAGGGTAAGCTGTACCCTCTGTTCCACTCCATGTTGCAACACCCCTTCCCTACAGTTAGGGTACCCAGTTCATTTGAGTCAGTCACTTGGCTGGGCCAAGTTTGGTTCACAAGGCAGCTATCCATTGAACCAGTGCAGTGGAATGTCTGTGGTTTCCTAGAGATGGGAATATGCAGGGGTTCTGACCCCCAGAGCAGTTCAAATTCGGACAATAGATCCCTTCTCAAGATGGTTCCTGGTTATTGCACCCTGGCAGAATGTTCACTGGGAGACGATATGAGATCCTTTTCCAAGGCAGGGCTACTGTGCAGATTTCAGGTTACTTAAGTGTAGCCTATGAGAATTATGAAGCATTTTATTAGCTAGATTTAGCTCACATCTGTGCTGATAGAATTTTCTGGAATTATCTTTTTCACCCTTACTCCTGCAGAAGGGAAATTTCTCCTCCCCTGACTTTGGAGCTAAGGTGAGTGGCAAGTGCCAGGATCTTTTATTTCTCTTACTATGTTATTGTCCCAGGTCCCTGAATCTTACAAGGTTCCATTTTCCTCTCTGCTGATTTCCATTGTTTTCCCATGGTCACTCACCTTAAATGCAGCTATACACCTGTTTCTATGGTTATTCTTTGTGGAGTAGCAGGTGAGTGCTGGGGGCATCTATTCAGCATCTCAAAATCCTCTAAAGTTAACGTTTTGATCATGGAAGAATAAATTGTGGCAAAGACAGGACGTGTAATGTCATAGGAAAGCTAGAGGAAAGGTTAGAGAATGTGTACCCTTTAAGTGCATTAGTTAGATCTAAAGGTAACCAATAGAAAAAGTAAACAATTAAGTTGGCTACCAAAATCTAAGAAGAAAATAGTGGCATTAGTGAGATATACAGATATGGATAGATTAGATTAGTCATTAGATTAGTCATTAGATTACTCATTGCAGGAGTCAATACTCCATCTAAGGCAGATGAATATGGTAGCACAATCCATGTAGTTTAAATGTGAGTATATACCCAATACCCAATAGAAAAACTAAAGGTAGAGAAGGGAAAAGCTGTCCCATTGTAGGTGAGTCTGGGATAATGAAAAGGTCTGTACCTCTGAAGTTTAATTTATACCTGTATCTCATAAAAATTACAGATTAAAAAATACACTTGGGATTCCACACTATGGTACATGTCAAGGGATGGTTTGGGAGAACATTTCCAATCAAGGCCATTGTGTCGATACTCCCTGGAACAGATGGGGATGCTGTAGCCTTAGCCCTTCCTTGAAGCAGTATTAAATGCCTAGGTAGCAGCACTCTGATTCTCCATGGCCAAGTCCTTCTATTTTAGTAATGAATAGGCCACCAAGTGTTGCTATGTTCATGGTCTCTTAAGTTTTGTGTCACTCCTGAGAGAGAGAGAGAGAGAGAGAGAGAGAAAGTAACATTTATGGAGACTCCACAGAGTGGCATTCCAATTTACCACCTTGCAGATTCTCTGGCCATAATTGTAAGTAATGACATCCTATTAGTGTCAGAATCCTTTAGCAGATGGGTTTGTCTATGCACCAGGTGCATTTAAGATGTTCTGAGAAGGGTATGTTGAGATAGACACTGGATAGATCACTGATTTGAAGAGAGGAATGGAGGACTCCCATTGTGGTTGTACTTACCATCAGGTAGAGCTACACCTTTAACTGTCAATTAACTTCTGTAGGATCTGCAGAATGAGGGAGGGGATGCACTGATTCAAATTCCCACCCAGTCTCAGAACTTTGCATATCAAAGCACTTTCTTTTAGCATAGGAAGTAACAATGTTTCTCTGAGTTTTCATTAATTTTTTCAACCACCTCTACTCAGCTTTAAAATATAGGTCTGCTTCTAATGTAGGCAAATTTTACTACTCTATGAGGATTTGATATATACTCTAATTCCAAAAGATTCTCAATAAATGGCAACTTTTGGTAGTAAAGAAAGCATTAATGGCCTAATACCATGCTCCCTAGGTTAGAAGACATGTTGTGATAAATTCACAAGGAGAAGTTGTGGCTGAGTTTGCGGATAACTATATCAGATTTTTCCATTCCTCTCAATTGCTAAGTAACTCTTCTCCTATAAAGTCTATATTCTGGGGAAAACCCTGATTACCATCTGGGTTCAACAGAAGCCAAGAAAAATAACAGGACATCAAATTAAATATCCCTGGGCCATGTCCCTTTTCCATCTCTGGCCTTTTGTTCCCTGACAAAGCATCTGCTCTGGTATTCGATGCCCAGTCCTTTCATGCATGTTCTTTGGTGGAGGATTTCTACTGGGGCAGGTTTCCCTCTGGCCAAGTAAAGATCCTGCCCTCACCTCCCACAGTGGCCAGGGATCCACATTTTGAGTTCCTTGTGTGCCTTCTTTCTGGAATGGGCAGAGTCCTCTGATAATCATTTAACTGAGTCTTCTCAACTTTTACTATAGAAAGGTGAGAGGGAAGCAGAAGCTGGAAAGGAAGGTATATCCAAAAGGCAGTGACTTATTTTCTGCTGAGCGTGTTTACTCTTGTGTTTCTTGTCTTTCAGTATGGAAACAATACTTCAGTCCTTCTGTGTGTGTGTGTGTGTGTGTGTGTGTGTGTGTGTGTGTGTATGCATGTGATATTTTCAGCCGTATGTTTAGCCTTGAAGACTAAGGAGAAAGAATTTGTTTAGATACTGATTAGTTCTTTTTATTAAGCTACATTGTTATAAAGTAACCTACAGTTGATTAAATCATTAAAACTAAGGAGACCACACAAATGCAGCTTAATACTATGTATTAAGTATGTACCAAGTTGAAACTCTCTTTCCAATAGTAATATCCTAAGTAATTTAGGCCAGGTATGGTGGTGTACACCTATATCCCAGTGGCTCTGGAGGCAGGAGGATTGCAAATTCAAAGCCAGCCTCAGAAACTTAGGCCCAAAGCAACTTGGAGAGATTCTGTCTCAAAATATAAAGATAAAATGGATTGAGGATGTGGTTCAGTGATTAAGTGCCCTGGGTTGGGTTCAATACCCTGTACAAAAAAAAAAAAAAAACATAGTAATTTAATATCAATGGTGCCTGCACAGGGTTTTTCTGTTTCTGCCATCTCTGTAGATAATAAGACAGTGGTTACCTGAAGAATTGAAAGAGAGTTCCTAGCCAATTGCTCATTATTAAACTATCTCACCCAGTCCTGATTCAGATGTTATAGCTCTGTTTATCACTTTAAACAAAAAGAGCTGTATTAATTGACTCACTTATAGAATTTCAGAAGTTTCCTGAATATGTCGAAAGTTTATTTTTCCAAATTCTTTTTTTTTATAAGTTGAATAGATTTTTTTAATTCAAAGTTGTTGTATATGACAGCAGAATGCATTACAATTTGTAATACATGGATAGAGCACATTTTTTACATCTCTCTGGTTGTATACAAAGTATATTCACACCATTCGTGTCTTCATACATGCAATTAGAGTAATGATATCCATCTCATTCTACCGTCTTTTTTTTCTTTTTTTTCCCTTTTAAATTCCATAATTCCTTTGTCTTTTTCTACCAAAACGAAGCAACCCAATACGTAGTTACATAAATTTAGTCCACCCTAGAAATGAATCTTTCTTCCTAGTCTCTTGCAGATCTTCTATAGCATTTATATTTTTCATTTATATAACCTTTTTATATTTCTTGTTGAACTTTTAAAAATATACTTTATTATTATTACCATGTATTTTTTTAAAAAAACTGAGCAATACTATTGAAGCTATTTTTGTTTCTTCATTGCTATTTTTATCTTCTCCTTGGAAAATTGTTATGTTAATATCCTTTATATTTCTAGTAGAATATTCTTTTTTTCTTATTTATTTATCATGGTCCTTTACATGTGTGGCTATTGGTTTTTCATCTTTAGATCATAGATGGGCAGGAACATAGGGATTATCCTATCCCACCTATTTGTTCTGCAAATGAAGAAATTTAAGACAGATGACTTTTCCATTTTTGCATAAAAATTTAGTGGATAATCAAGATTAAAACAGTTTTCTTGGGTCCTTATTTAAGGTTTCTTTCCCAACCACTTGCCTCCTTGCCTCTACTTTTCACTCCTTCCTCTTAAAAAAAAATCGTGTCACTTCATTTGACTAAAAGTAAAAATAGGTTGGTTGCCTACCTAAACAAATCAAGAACTGCTAACTCCCAAATTTGATCTTAATTTGTGATATTTCCCCTGGATCCTATGAGTTTTAAATAAAAGTCTCCACTTGGAAATCTTATTGTCTTCTCCAATCTAACCTTTCAAAACTGAGCTTTTAATATCTGATTACCCCATCTGCAATTCTTAGTCTTCCTCTTCTGAGCAAATGGTAGTTCCATTGTCCTTGATGGCCAAGTCCCAACTGTTGAAGTTTTCTTTGACTTTTCTCATTATATCAAACTCTCAATCTAATTTATCACCAAGCCCTATCAGTTTAACTTCAAAATGTATTTAAATATGGCCACATCTCCCATCTCCTCTACTCCCACCTCAGTCAAAACCACCTTTTACATCAACTATTGCCCTACTCACCTGGTTGATTCTCCAGCTTCATTTGGGAGGAAGTTTTTTTTTTTATCTTACCACAACTGGAGTGATTCTTTTACAAAATAAGAATGTTTTAATTCTCCTCAAAAATGTTCCAGTAACTTCCAGTCTCATGTAGAATATAATCAAATATCCATATGATGGTACACACAATCTTGACCCACATCCCCCTCTTTTTTCAAAGTTTTTCCCTCTCCTGACAGCAGTTTCCTTTAATCCACTCATATAATTTTTGTGAAGAAAAACAAAGATAAGCATTCTTTTAGCTTAGGGCCTTTTCACTTCCTACTCCTTTACCTGAAATGCTTGCCTCTACACATCCTCAAATATAAGCTCTATGACTGCAAGGACTTTTTCTCTTTGACCGTTGTGTCCTCAGGACCTACAAGAGTAGTTAAAACTCAGCATATGCACAATACATCATTGTTGAGTGATTGAACCATACTTACCATCAGTTATTTTTTAGTTGTATGGTAAAGGGTATTTTGAGGCATTTTATGTTCCTTATAGAACTGGTCAAATTCCGAGAGCTAAGGTGATAACTGTTCAGGTATCACATCATGGAACTAGAATAAAACTCAAATTCCTTGCTCTGTCACTCTCCCACCTTTCTCTTTCTTCCCAACGACTCTCTTGTCATCCTCATCTCTTTTCTGCTTCTTGAGCATGCTAAAGGCTAACCTAAGACTTTGGGCCATTTTATAGGAGGTACCCCCTGCAGGGAAACATCTCTTCCTAAATGTTTGTGTAACTGATTCCTCACTCAGGACTCAGTTTGAAATTCTCCTCCTAGGTGAACTCTTCCTCAATCATTCAAGCTAAAGAACTTCCTTTCCTGTCTCCATATTGCACCACACTGTTTTATTACGACTCTACCACTATACTGTGAAAGGCTCACATTATGTGACACATAGTGGGTACTCACAAAATATTTGGAGGGAGAATAAACGTCATTAATCTAGTTACTGAAGATCATAAGACTTTTGCCTCCATGACAGCCTCAGCCACATGGTGCTGAAATGATATATTTGTGAGCCTGTCTCCTGCACCCTGAGACAGGAATAATGTTGAATTCATAGTCAACTTCCCATCATCTCCCACAGCGTCTGGCGCCAGTGGTAATCCATAGATGTTTGCTAAGCTAACACAAAGCTGCAGAAAGGCCCTAGGCTTCTTCACCAAGTTCATATCACTTGAGTGATGGAGAGTATGAATCACAGAAAGTAAGATATTAAAAATATTAAAAATTGAATATTAGAAATGACCAAGGGAAGCCTTCTGAGGAAGTGTACAAAGGAGAGTTAAGATGTAGAGAAATTAAGTGCCTAGAATTAGCTGTCAAAGAAATATAACAGTGAGACCATCAACTCATGGTCTAGTTCAGAGAAATACCAAGCTTCTGTTGCTAGAAATTTACATGGTTCCTTTTTTTCCTACTTTGAAAAATAATGTTACCCATGTGCTGTTTGTTAATAGTTCCTATGACTGAGTCAACTATTTTTTCTTTCTTTTTTTTTTTTTTTTTTTTTTTTTTTTTTGGAATGCCCAAACATACTCCTTACACTATAGCTATTCCAAACTTTCCTCCATTTTCTCTTTTGTTATTCTCCAAATCCTCTCTCCTGGTAAATGGTCCTGTCTCCCATTTTCCAGAGAAAATGAAGGTCATCAAAGGGGAATACACCAAGATAGAAATCATCTTGTCCATCAAAATTGACTTTAACCAGACATATGCTCCTTCCTCAACTTGTTTCTTGACATCTTTCCAAGAACTAACCTTCATATTGCATCTGAGTTCCTTTGTATTTTTTATCATTTAACATTGTCTCCTCAATTATTTTCAATTTTCCAGCATTGTGCATATTTTTTTTCTATTAGTTCTTTCCCTTTGGGACTTCAAGCATATGTAATTCTTTATTGTCTTGAAAGCCAATGGTTACTATTATTGCCTTCCCATTTCAAGCTACCATGTTTTTCTTTGTGGCTAAGTTTCCTCTATGCATGACTTACTTTCTCTATTCCTTCATCATCTAGTCCTTCCATTATCAATCACTAAGTCTTACTCTTGCTCCAGGTCTCTGCTGTGTTGACATTAGACCTTCTGCTCTTTTGCTTAAAAAGTCTTCCTTGAAGATATTTTTTTCATTTTCATCTTTTCAGTAGAACAATAAATCAAATTCCAAGATCACTGACACATTCTGAGAGCCAGACACTGTCTGAACATCACTCATCAACTACTTCAATGAGTCATAGAAGTAGGCCACAGGATTCATTGGTTAACCATTGAGTCAAATACTGTTTTACAAGAATGCAAAGAGAACTGCAGTTTGGAAAATTGAAAAGAAGCAAGCTAACTTAGGGTAATCGGTTGTAAATAGTATGATACATATATCAATATGCATTTTTTTTAGATAATGCAAAAGGTGGTACATGGGAAACCAGCAGAATTTCATCTGAGAATCTGTGCTGATGTAAATGATGGCTAAGCTGAGACCTGACGCGTGAGCAGCAGTGAGTTAGCTGCCTTGGGGTGGGGATAGACTGAAAGTTGTGAGAAGGGGCAGCCCATGCAGAGGACTCTGACAATCACCTTCGTTCACCTCCTGGGTACTGGAGTCTACTAACACATCACCAAGATGACTAATAATCTTTCTTTAAGTTTTATTTTAAATTATCAAATAATTGTACACATTTAAGGGTTACAGTGTAGTGTTTTAATACATGTATACAATGGGTAATGATCATATCAGGATAATTAGCATATCCATTGCCTCATTTGTCATCTCTTTATACTGAGAATATTCAAAATCCTCTTTTAGGTATTTTGACATATACAACATATTGTTATAAACTCTAGTCACCCTACAGTACTATAGACACTAACACTGATTCCTGTTATCGAACTGTAACTTTATTCCTATTGACCAACCTCACCCTATTCCCCTTCTCTACTTCCCTTCCTGGTCACTGGTAACCACTATTCTACTCTGTACTTCTATGAGATCAACGTTTTTTAGATTCTGCATGTGAGTGAGATCACATGGTATTTGTCTTTCTGTGCCTGGCTTATTTTATTTAATATTCTCCTGGCTTACCTGTGTTGGCACAAATAACAGGAATTCATTTTTTAAAGGCTTAATACTACTCCATTATGTATATTCCATATTTTCTTTATCCACTCATCCACTGATGGATACTTGATTTCCTTTTCTTGATATTATTAATAGTGCTATACAAACGTGTCTCTTTGACATACTAATTTCCTTTTAACTAGTATTTCTTGAATAACTTATTTCATGTAACACTTCGGGTACTTTCAGGATGTTGACGAGAACTCCTGACTTAGCAGACTTAGTTTAGTACATGGCTTAGCAGGGGAAATACCAAACAATTGATCATGGTACATCTGAACAGGCAGAGTAAGTCCTGGAGTAGGGCAGATGCAGAGGGGAAAGTAAAGTGAACCTCAAAACCCTTGTATTCAATCTAGTTCTGATAAACATACCTCTACCAAACACACACTGTGTGGACACTCACACTCATTAGGACTTTTTCTGACATGTTTCTTCTACAACTGCCTCTTGTATCGAGTTCTCAAACAGCAAAGACAACTAACCTCCACATTGAAATGCTTTAAGGTGAGAAAAGAGTATTTTTTGCTCACTTCACACTCCCAAGTGGTTCTGAGTGGGGGAGGGGAAAACTGCTCCACACACGGTTAGTCTCGTACATCTTATAATTGTGTCTTTCTTGAGACCTTGGGTTCTAAAATGTAACCAGTTCCTGGGTCAGAAGCAGTAGCATCACCCGGTAACTCAAATGTGCAAATTCCTGGGGTACCCAAAGACTGGCTGAGTCACAGGGTCTGAGTAAGATGCAGAAATGTGTTTTTATAAGCTGTTCAGGTGGTTCCAATGCTCATTCAAGTTTGAGAACCCCTGCCCAGGGCCTGACAGAGGACAGTAGGCAGGAAACACGGAGTTTATACTAGAGCTGTGTAAGATGCCAGTCCCAGAAGTAGAGCCTCACTCTTTTGCTCCCAGTCCATTGGCTACCGCTCATGAGTCTTTGCCTATTTAAAAAGCTGAGGAATTGCCCAGTTCTGTGCACAGTAAAAAAAAAAAAAAAAAAAAAAAAGTTCTTTCATCCTGTTTTTCCTACTTTTATTCTCTCTGTCTTAAATTCATTCTCCCACAGCAGTCAGACTAACCTTCCTAAAATGCTAGTCTGATAGGCTACTTGCTGACTGAAACTTCTGGGGGTATCACAGGCTTTCAAATGGCATTCCTTAGTCCTCTCAGGGCTAGTCCCTGTTGCTTCTCTGGCTTCACAGTTTGACATCTGCCCCCTGCCCCACATGCTGAGCTCTGAACTCCATCCATCCTGAACTACTGCAATGACAACTGATCCTTTGTTGGACTGTGTACCCTCTCCTCTGGACCTTTGCACTTGCTGTTCCTCCCATGATCCTTCTGACCACTGCCAATCATCTTTCAAGGCTCAGCCATTATGTAATATTTTGTTCAGAAAGTATCTCCCTGAAACCACTTTTTACTTCTACCCATTCCCCTAAATTTGGTTAGATGACCTCTACTATCCCAGAATAATTCTTAATCACTTTGAATTTTAGACACTTTGAATTTTAGTTACACAAGTCTCTGTAGGGCAGAGACGTAATCTTGTGCATATATTCTTTCTTATCCATAGTTTGGCACATGGTAGATGCCCAGAGAATCTCTGCTAAGTAACGAATGCAGAATGACTTAACAGACACTTGGGTTCAGTGGGTACTGATAGAGGAGGACATTGATTGTATCATACTTTGACTAAAATTCATTTTTAAATCTAACAACTTCACTCTTCCTTAGTTAAACACTGTACCTTAACTGCAGCCAAGACCTCGGACACTGACTATAAGACTGATACCATGAATAGGTGGGACTGGGGAAAGGAACCCCTTCCTGTGACCGGAAAATCAACCCAAAGCCCAGCACTGGTTGGTCTGTCCATCTTTTTCACAAACAAAATTCTGTATATCTTCCTTCTATATTAATTTACATACACAATTTACATAATTAGTAGGAAAATAAGGAAGTACAGTACTTGAAATGTAATCAAATTATATTGTTTAGAAAACAGAAAAATGAAGTTTACTGATGTTGGTAGGTTAACAAAGCTGTCTCAGTAGCTTAATCACTCACTGGATGAATCAGTCCCCTATTCCTGTCAATGCTTCTGCCATGACTCATTCTGGTGGGCTAATTTTTAATCAAAAGTGATAAGCTTGGAGGACGTTCACTTAAATTATGACAACACCCTTCACAGGGATGAAAATAAGTATTAGCCTCAGCAAGTTGCAATAATTCATGTGCACAGAATATGAGCAGCCAAACTCTCTTCCCCAGTCTGCCCCTTGCCCAAGCCTTCAATGATCTCATGATCCCATTCTATCCTGCATCTGCCTCATCAGCTACTGCCTTTTCTCCAGCTGTGCTGATTATCCCCTCAGAATAACAGCATGCTGCTTCTGCTCCCATCCTAAAAAATACACCCGCACAGTTTCTATGTAGGGTAAGTCCTCCAAGAGAGAGATGTAGACAGGAGTGCAGTGGGTATACTGAAGAATATAGCGTATGGATTTCAAAGGGAAGCAGAGGTGTGCAGTGAGATACAGGTGGTGTCGCCTGCTCAGCATTCCACAGCCAATGGAAGAGCCAAGCTTGGAACCAGGCAAATCTGGCTCCAGAACCCAGGAGCATCACTACTGCCTTGTGCTCTCTGTATCTTTCCCTGCCATGATGGGTAGTGAATGTGGTCAATACTGAAATACTTTCTCATAATTGTTTATAAAGGGCCAAATACACCCCTAAGTACCCAAAGTGGCTCATTTCTATATATCACTTACCTGTGAGATAGCTGTTTGTTTGTTTTGTTTTGTTTTGGGGGGAGGGTTGCTTGTTTTATTAGGACCCTGAATCACAATGAGGTTCAACAACACAACCATAATCGACCAATAAGTAGTAGAATCAAAATGCACAGCTCAAATCCATGCTTTCCACCATGATTTGGCAGTCCTTTATACTGAGTTAGATTTATCCACTTTTACAGTCATACAACCTAACAAGCTATAGACACTTAATTATTTATAAGAAGTTATTGATTAAATATTTGCTGAATGAATGAATGAATGAAGTGCTTTTTCAAGATTTCTGTCTGGAATTATGGGTATTACAGTCTTTAGAAAAAAAGAAGAGTCTTACTATTTTTTTTAAGTGGTACACTTAATTATATGTAGTGGTGAGTTTTATTGTGGCACATTGGTACATGCATATTACATAATTCCATCAATTTTATTCTCCAATACCTCCTCTTACATTCCCCTCCTACCTCCCCCTGATACCCTTCTATTTTTTAAGATTCATGTTATTTAGATAATGCTGTTGTCAATGTTTCATTTTTCTTTTTTTAAATGTTGTTATAGCTTTTATGCTACATATACAATTTCTTGTAGTTGGTACATTACTGTACATACTAGAAGAGTTGTAGGAATCTTTTAAGTTGCCTTTTCAGTGAGAAACTGTCAATAAGCAGATGACTGTCAAGCTTCCATGTGGACAATGATGACCAAGGCAGTTTATTAAAGTGCAGAATATCAGGCCCTACTAACCACAGATTTGTATTCAATACTAGTAAGATGCTGGAAGTCTGAATTTTGTAATCATCCAGAGTCCAATTCAGATATGGGCTGCTTTAGAAGAAATTAGGTGGATCAGTAAGGCTGCCATTTCACTAGTTAGCTTCTCTGAGAAACCTCAAAACACGTAGTTTTATTCTAGTAGTTATTTTACCCTTTAGAAAAGCTATTTGTCCATTATTTCCTATAATGGCTTATAAACTCTATGATAATATCCAAGACCCAAAATATGATGCATGCGTCAACTTAGCTTAATTGGATCTGAGTAGACAGATCATTTAAGTTATTTAAAACTTGATATTGATTTTTAGGGGAAAGGCTACTGATGATTCATTTTGCATATTCAACATGTTTATGTTATCCCAGAAGTTTAATTTTTCTTTTAATAATGTGCTAGTGAAATTGAGAGACCTTCAATTGTAAGAATGAATTTCTTTTAAATGTCTTTGAGAAAGAAACAATCTCAGAATGGAGAGCTCCATATAAGGGACAGTGCTTTAGCTTATGTCCCTCCAAAAGCAGATCTTGAATCCAGACGGTTTACCTGGAAGACAATCTCAGGAAGCATAAGTGAGGGAGGGAGTGCAGCAATGAGACAGGGAGGAGAAGAGGACCACTGAGGTATGACAGTGAGAAGACTGTCCCTGTGAGCAATGTCACCTCAGTCCCGCTGAAGGCCCTTTAAGGAACCATGTAGAACACACCTCAGAGTTGCCTCATCATGGGTGGGGAAATTGGGCTGTTAGCCAATGACTCCCTTTCCTCATTGGTGGAAGAGCAATTCCACCAATGGTGGATTTTCAGTTGTTCATGTGCTTACGATGCCTGGGCTATCCTCTCCACTGGCTAAACAAGCTACCCTGATGCTACTAGTTGACATGAAGGGAGATGCAGGCACTTGAGAGGGAAACTGTCAGTACAAGAATACTGTCCTGCAGCCACAAGGGCTCTCAGAGGTGGGCCCAGAGGTGAGATGGCCTAGTCATCAACAATATCTACTCCACAAAGCTAGGAGACCTGGGTGTCTTAATGTTGGCATTGATGAATAGAGGTTTTAAAACATGTCCCCCTTAAAAATTAAGAGCACAGCCAGAGCTAATCATGAAGGTTTGTGTCTTGAATTCATACGACTAGTGCGGTCCATAGAAACCTCAGGATTTAACTTAAGTAATTTAAATGATCTGGAATTGGTAATCCTGTCCAGTCACTAAAAAGTAAATGCAAATCCTGTGTGTAAACTTGGCTTCAATCTAGCAGTTGTGGAGCAATTGATGGTTCAATTCATCTCAACTCCAGCCCCCACCTCCACACTATATTAAGATGTGGGGGGAAAGTGTCTTCAAGTCAATGAAATACAGTAGTAACAACGTAGCCACAAAATTGATACAGCCTTTCTTTTACAGAATTTAAATTTACATTAAATTTCTAGAAAGAAAGTGTTCCTTTCCTTTCTTCCAAGGCATGTGCCTGTATACACAAGCACACAAGCCACCACATATAAGTCTCTTAAATATGAAGGCTATAACAAAGGGGATTGACAAGAGGAAGAAGGGATGGGAAAAGGAGAGAACAGTGACCAAATCTAACCAAACTTTCATATGTGCATGCACAGATGTGGCATGCTGGATTCCAGCATTGGATGTATCCACAGGACACTAATTAAAAAAAAAAAAAAAAAAAAAAAAAAAAAAAAAAAAAAAAAGCAAACTGTAAATGGGTTGAAAAGGAATTAGTGGAGTGAAGAGGGTGAAGCTGGGGTGAGGGGAGTACTGGGGGCAGCATCGGAGGTGGTTGCATTCCATGCTTTTGTGATTGTGTCAGGGTGTATATCCTGGTTATTGTATATAACTAAATAGAACTTTTAAAAAGAAAAAAAAATAATGAAGGCTACATCCTGCTATATGAAAACTGTCATCTTTCTTTTTCCAAGGTTTACAAAATAATGCTCTATTGAAATGAACTAAATAGTAAGCAGATTACATGCAACAAAACCTGAAAGCTGAAATTGAAGGGAGATTTTTGTATAACTCTTCCCATGTGCCCAAAGGAAGATCAGGGCAAAGGGGATGTTCCTGCCTCTTGTGGCATTTTGAACTCTCAAACATTTTTTTTTTTTTTTTTTTTTTAGCAAGGAAAAATCTCTCTCTAATTCTATAAAAGGAAAGAAATTAAGCCTGTTGAGTTTTCCCCCCTTTTAAAAAGCCTGCTTTTCAGGCTTTTATTTGACAATCACATATGGATTGGTCTATGCTTTTCTACTTTATTCTTTTAGAAAAAGCATTGTGTCCTGTGATCAATAAATCAAAATTGGATTGCCTCCTCCTCAAAGGTGAATTGTTATCTTACTGAAGAGGTTATATGACAGGATCTCTAGTTTGGTAAAAATACATGAACAAAAAAAAGGATTAAGATTTCTGTGGCTGAAAGGAAAATTCTGGATGCTATTTTTTTTCTATTATGGGGAGAGTTTCCTGAATTGTCTCCTAGAACAAGAGATTAAATGTCAAGAGATAAAGAAGGTGCGGGGCCCATTATTTAGTGCTGCCAGAGCCCATTCTCTCATCGAAGATGCTGTTTTCACACAGAGAATGAAATCAGCTTGACAACTACAGGAGTATCCATGACAGTCTGAGAGAAGAGGCAGAGGCAAAGCCCAAACAGAGGGCTAAGCATCCCTCCATTGTCAAAATCCTAGAGCAAGTAAAGATTCATGACCGTGGGAGAGGCCCGGGTACCTGGATACAGGCAATCAAGACAAAAGCAAAATCCAGCTGTTAGAAGTTGATCAAGCTCGAAGGAACAGGCCAGTTAAGATGCTCAACACTGCACAATGCTGGGAGGGCAGTGAGCAGCCCAGGAAGGTCAGTTCTGAGAGGGGCTGGTCCTGGGTCCTGGAGGGGTTGAGAGCATCATAGATCCTTCTGCTATGTATTGACAACCACCTTTATTCCTGGGTCCTCAGATCCTCTGTCCTAGGAAGCCAAGAAGCCTCATTTGTAGTATCTATTTCCTGGCACAGTGGTAAGAGTTCTACAGTGACATTAACCTAGTTTTCCAGAGTGAAACTTAACTTAGAAAGGAAAAGCAAACCACCACGCTTTAGTCCTAACCTGACAGGGAATGTGGTCTGTGTAATGTGGCTCTGTGGAGGGGAGAATGTAGGTGCACCACTTTTGTGTCACATCCACTGCTGCAGACCACGGGGACAACCCTGATGTGACAGGGATTGTGAATGAGTTTAAACTTGACTGTGTTTCCCCCAGTCCATCTCAGAGACATGGAAGGCATTTGAATCCATTGCTTTCAAGAGGATCAGAATTGACCAGGCAGGTCTGTGAAAGAATTGGGGGAGGGGGCACTGCCTCCCAGATTTTAACCCCATTCCATCCACTTCTGCTGGACTGTCTCCCCCCTGTCACTAGTGTGGGCTGATAGTGGAGCTGGGAGAATTTTGGTCTCAGCCTCATCACTGGGTGGGCTGGGGCAGCTGGGACACTCCTCTAGGGTCCAGTGTTCATTCCTGTCCAGGCACTTGGTTGAACTGGAAAATGGTCAAGGATAGAAAAATATTTCTCAAGGAAAGCAGTCTTATTCAGACAAAGACAACATGGACACTTACTCACAAGACTATAATCTAAAACAGAGTGGAAGGCCTTGGCAAACATAATTCCTCACAGGTAACTGAATTCTCTTTAACAAAAGCCTTCTAAGAAAAATTTGTTATGTTGCTTAATGAATGTGGCCTAGATGGTCTTTCAGAGGTATGTGTGTGTACATTTAAGTGTTTGCTCTGGTGGTGCTAAAACTCTCAGAAGTCATACAAATGGTTAAATTCAAAGAAAAATTGAAAGATTAAGATCCCAGTATTTGTGATGGGGCTTTGTGATGAGAAGCTGAGTGAACAGTGGGCTTTAGTTTAATACCAGGTGTGTTTGAAAATGTCTCCTAGTAGGAAAAATTCTATCATTTTTCTTTGAAGCTAAAAGAATTGGTGTTGAGGGGCTGTGACCAGAGATGGAATTAGCTTAGCAGAACTGAACACACTTACTTCCAGTTGAGGGCCCCCTGAGAGCCTTCCTCTCGTGCTTCTATGAATCTTCATGTTATTCCTTAGATGCAGTTTTGTTCCTGGGTATAGATTTGTAGTACCTTGATCATGGATTACATAATGTGCTAGGTTTTAGTAAATGTTTGTAATAAATTATGCTGTTTAGGAAAATATAATACACAAAAAGGGAAAAATCGAATGGAAACAAGAACATAATTAAAAAGGCAGAGAATTGAATTAGTTTTGATTGAAGAGCTTTAACTCTAATCATTCAGGGTCTCAACCCAAGCAGCAGAGGTACCTTCTTTACAGTATATAGTTTCTGAGAATTTAGTTTTTGGTTATTTCTATCAGTAAGTTCTTCCCTTATGAAAGAACTCACACAAAGAACCATTGAAAAGACCGAAGGTGCCCCCTCTGCAGCTCCTTATGTAGATAAAGCCTTATTAGGGTAAAAGAATCAAGAGACTACTCTGGTTCAAAAAAAAAAAAAAAAAAAAAAAAAAAAAAAAATCTTTGTTCCCCAGGACCCTGCTGTGCATAGATTTTGCTGGTTGCAGTAAAGAAACAAAAGCCACAAAGGGTGTGTGGTGGTGTAGGGGGGAGTTTTAGAGACACCCAATTTGTATTATTCCTGCTGCAAAGACCCTGATCTGAGAGGAGCTCTGGCAGTCCCCAGCAGAGAAGGGCCGCCTTACAGTCTTCATTCCTGCCAAGCCCTGGGGATGGGGGATGCATAATGAGGCGGAGTGAGAATCGGATGCTTAATTGGGGCCTGGAAAAGGGAAAGAAAAAAAAAAAAAACCAATGTGTGGGATGTGATCAGAATCCAGCTCAGAGAAGCCAAACATGACAACACCTGGGAGGGCTTCGGGGGTCATGACCACTTACAGAGAGGCCGACCCCACTTTTATACTTCAAGGGAAAGAGTACAACATGGTATGGAGGATAAGGAGGGGTACACAGGGCCAGGCCCAAGGGGGTCTGGTTGAAAATGTTTAAAACTGAGATCTCCAGATATTTTATAAGCAGGAGATCTTTCTACTTATTTAAATGGTTGGCATGGATGTGAAACAGTTGAAAATGTCTTCTAGCTCCAGCTTTATCCCCCTAGCGTCTAAGGTTTGTTCATCTCCCATAGAAAACAGGACTCACTCCGCTTTGTGCCTCTGCAGCTCACAACACCCCCCACCCCCACCCCCAGTCAGCTGGCTTTTGGGGTGGTTGATGACTTCCTTTCCGTCTGGGCTAGCTGGTGAACTCCACAAGGGCAGCGGAGTGCCTCATGCCTTTTGTGTCTCAACACATGACGGGCTCTGAAATATCTGGTGGATTTTTTTTTTTTTTTTTTCTTTTCTCCCTCAATATTGGACTTCTCTGTAGAGAAGAATTGATTGCCATTCTGACAGAAACTGAAGCATTTCTAAGCCATTCTCAAAAGGGACCATAGGAAAACATGTCATCTGATTAAAGAATTTATTCATATTGGGGTCTCGTGCCCACCCCCCTCTGCCATCCCGCCTTTCATCTTCTAAGAGGAGCTTTGGGCTTTGATTAGGATAGAATATTCCCAATTGATACATGAAGAGGTGTGTTGCCATGGAAAGGGCCTTTTGTAGAAACACACCGATTTTCCACAAGTATGTCACCTTAATCATTCATTATCTGATTGGGCAAAGGGAGTCACAGGTGTCTACAGTGTTTGTCCAAATGACAGAGGTACAGTGGTCAAGTAGCAGCTTTAGAATTGGGACTATTTGGGATAAAATGTCTGAATAAGAAATGGTTTAAAGCTTCATTGCACCTCTGTCCCAAACACCCTGGACTGAGTGTAAATGAAGTATATCAGTTTGCTTGGGTTACCATGACAAACACTATGGCTTGAACAACAAGAATTTAATTCTCTGTTCTGGAGGTTGGGAATTTAAGATCAAAGTGCTAGCCGATTTGCTTTCTGCTAGAGGTCTGCTCTGTATTTGATAGGCAGTTGCTTTTTCACTATGTCCTGAGAGAGAGAGAGAGAGAGAGAGAGAGAGAGAGAGAGAGAGAGAGAGATCAATCTTCCTCTCATAAAGGTACAGCCCTGTCATGTTAGGGTCCCATCCATATGGTCCCATTTAACTTCATTTTCACAAAGGCTCTAAGTACCATACACTGGAGGTTGGGGCTTTCACATATGAATGTGGGGCCAGGGGACAAACATTCAATCCATTAAATCCATTCAAAAAATACTCTTGACTTGGGAGGCTGAGGCAGGATCACAAGTTCAAGGCTAGCCTCAGCAACTTAGCAAGACCTATCTTAAGAAGGGCTGGGGAAGTAGCTAGGTGATAAAATACCCTTGGTTTAATCTCCAGTTTTGTTTTGTTTTGTTTGGCAGGGGGCGGGGACATTCTTGAAACCAACTGCTGGCACAGGCCAGGTACATGTGACATCCATAGCAATGACCAGAATCCAGAGCACACAGCTGATACTGGGCTTAAAGTTACCACTTCACATTTCAAAACCTCCCTTGCCTCCAAACATAACAACATGAAGATGGAGAAGCAAAAAAGAAAACATCAAAAAAATAGTTGTCAAACAAAAGAAAGGGCTGGTAACCATCAAAGGAAAGGAACTTTTCAGAAATGTAAAAGGAATGAACCTGGTACTGTCCCAACCCATTTCCTATCTTTGCAGGCTCAGAAATAATCCTGAATAGGTTACCATTTACGTCCTCAACTAGTAGAGCAGCAGCCCAGGGGAATTTCCAAAAGTCAGCCATAAATACCTTTTATTCCTCCTTTCCCCAGAGAGACAGGAAAACCTGGCTCTCATTCTCCATTTCAGTATCTCCTACTGGGAAGAAAATGGAAAAGGAGAGGCAGACCAATAACAAATGCCTAGAACTAATTGTCTCTAGCAAAAACTTCAAACACACACACACAACCAGAAATTTCATCAAAAAGAAAACAAACGAGAAAATACATAAAGCAGGACCTTTGGTGTGAGCAGGAAGCAGAGGGAGGAAGAGCCCCCAGACCCCTCCTTCCTTGAAGGATCTTCTTCCCCAAAGCCTTCCCCCTGGAGTCTGCAGAGTTGGTCCTTTTCCACTTTGAAAAGATGAGAGAGAGAAAAGCTAAAGGGAATAGAAGAGTTCCCAGACTAAGTCTTTCTCTTGGAAAGTTCTGAGTCTTACATTGAATTGAAAAAATGATTCAAATCCCCAAAGAGCTCCCCTGCAAGATGACAGGCAATAGTGCAAAGTGGGGTGAACCTGGGTGAGTGTCAGATATGTTCAATGCTTGAGAAATTCAACACAACTCGATGCTTGGGCTGCTTTAGTCCTCCCAAGGAAAACTTCCAAAATGAAATGCTTCCTGTAGGCAGCTCCTAGAGGACCACAGATACTGGTCAGAAGTAGGATGCACATGCCATGCTCATCACCCCAAAACACATTTAGGCCATAACAGAGAGGGTGCAGGAAGGAAGCAAGCAAATAAGCATGTAAAAAACAAGCATCAAAGAAAACATAACCCAAGAAAAAAGGTTAAAATTTGCTGAAATGAAGGGAAAACTGAATTGATGATCTAATGGGCAAACCATTTTCCAAATGTCATACAGAAATCTTACCCCAAGACACAACTCTGATAAGTTAATAAATTGTCCAGTTATGTTGGCATGCCATTTTAAAAACCTGAAATATTTAGAAGAAAGTATAGTTGATTTAAGAAAATACAAACAGATGACAGTACAGGAGAAAATATTGCACTACAGATTGCAAAAAAAAAAGTTTAATTTTCTTTAATGTATGAAGAATACTTAAAAGTCAAAAAGGAAACAACTGAAAAGAAAAAAATGGTAAAACCAAAAACAGAGAACCAAAGGAAGGGAGAAGGAAAAGTAACCTTACTCATAATGTAATACGAATCTGAACAGGAAGAACTTATCCATTTTTCTCTCTGGAATGTTTGAGGATATTTAATGTTAGGAGACTATGGAGGAAACATTTTCATGCCCTGCTAATTGGGTCCCAGATTGATCTACTTTTTCAGAAGGCAATTTTGCAACATCTATGAAATCTAAAGATGCACATATATTAGACCCAGAAATCCATAAAGAGTTTATCTTAGGGAAATGTTCACAAAATTTTGCTAAGATTTAAGTATAAGAATATTTGCTGCAAAAATCATGGCATTTGCAGGTAAATGGATGGAGATGGAGAAAATAATGCTAAGTGAAGTCAGCCAATCCCAAAAAAACAAAGGTCGATTGATTCCTTTGCTATGATGATACTGAATTATAGTGGCAAGGGAGGGGGGATGAGAGGAATGAAGGAATGTTAAATAGTGTAGGAGCCCTGTTTGGGGAGATGGCTTAAATTGCGGTTGACTATGGGCCGTGGAGATTTGGGCATTGGGGCCTTCCGAAGTCTCATGGGACTTGGCCCGGGATCTCGTGGGACTTGGCCTGGGATCTTGAGGGACTTGAGCCAGATTGCTGATTGGGTCTGCACCATTTTGGTGGTGTGTGTGGCACGTGTTAGTCATTGTTAGAGCCAGAGAGAAAAGTTATCAAAATAAAAAGCTGTTTGTTTCCAGTTCGCCTCTGAACTTCTTTCCGCGGCTTCGTTGCTCCAAGCGGCCATCGCTTCAGGCGACAACAAAATAGTACAAAGGGGAGGGAGGGAGGGGAGGGGCAAAGGGGATAGGAATAATGGCAGAATGAGTTGGACATCAATACACTAAGTTCATGTATAAAAACTCAAATGGTGTGAAAATACTTTGTGTAAAACCAGTGACTTGGAAAACTGTGCTCTTTATATGTAATGCGAAAGGAATTGTACTCTGCAAGCATGTATAACAAATTAAATTAAAAAATAAAATAAAAAAATATTTACTGCAGCCATTTGTAAAATCAACAGTGTAGAAACACATCAGGAGTCTACCAATACTGGTCTGGTCAAAGAAATATAGTATATCCATATCTATGCAATGAGATAGTTATATATATTATTGTGGAATGGTCACTGGTATACATTAAATATATATTTAAATATGCATTACAATTATTGTATTAAAATATAATAATCTAAGTACTCATATTAATGCTTAAAATAATGAAGTGTGTATATATCGCATTTATATAGAATATGAAAAGACCACACTGCAGAAAATATAACATGATCAGTATAAAATGAAGAGATGAGAAGGGCCGAGTGGGAAAGATTAGATTGTGTGCATTGTTCTTTTCTGGAAGGCTTATAGGAAAAAGTGTAACATGGAGAGAGTTGTTCAGGGTCACTTTTCATTAGCATTTTTCTGAGAAGTTTAAAGTTACATATAAGTGTTTTTTTATATCATTAGTCTTATTTAAGGATTAGGCTTCGTGAGCTTTTTCTATCTTTATTTGTATTTAGAAATAAATGCCTACCTTTTAAAAAAATCAATATATATTGCATTAAATTATAATTCATTTAATTAAATCTTCATAAAACATGAAGATTTCCATAATAACAAATCAAAATTTGGCAAAGAAATAAAGAGGGAAGAGTGGAAGAGAGAGGAGCAAAGCAGGGGCAGGGAAAAGAATAAGGATGCGAGATAGATGGGAAAAGGAGAGGAATAATCTGGACACCCTACAAGTCAAGAGGTAAAAAACAGGAAATACATTTGATTTCATTTTGTTGCATGTGGATTTCCAGTTTTCCCAGCACCATTTGTTGAAGAGGCTATCTTTTCTCTGATGTGCATTTTTGGCACCTATGTCTAATATAAGATAACTGTAATTATGTGGGTTAGTCAAACCCCTATCTTTCACCATGCACAAAACTCAAAGTGGATCAAGAGCCTAGGAATTAAACCAGAGACACTACACCTATTAGAAGAAAAAGTAGGCCCAAATCTTCATCATGTCAGATTAGGCCCCAACTTCCTTAATAAGATTCCTGTAGTGCAAGAATTAAAATCAAGAATCAATAAATGGGATGGATTCAAGCGAAAAAGCTTCTTCTCAGCAAAAGAAACAATCTGTGAGATGAATAGAGAGCCTACAATTTGGGAACAAATTTTTACCACATGCACTAATCTCTAGGTTATATAAAGAACTTAAAAATCTTAACACCAAAAAAAAACAAGTAACCTAATCAATAAATGGGCCAAGGAACTGAACAGACACTTCTCAGAAGAAGATATACAATCAATCAACAAATATATGAAAAAATGTTCAACTTCTCTAGCAATTAGAGAAATGCAAATCAAAACTACTTTAAGATTTCATCTCACTCTAGTCAGAATGGCAGCTATTAAGAATACAAACAACAATAAGTTGTGGGGAAAAGGCACACTCATACATTGCTGGTGGGACTGCAAATTGGTGAAGCCAATCTGGAAAGCATTATGGAGATTCCTTGGAAAACTGAGAATGGAACCACCATTTGACCCAGCTATCCCACTCCTCGGTCCATACCCAAAGGACTTAAAAACAGCTTACTACAGGGACACAGCCACATCAATGTTTATAGCAGCACAATTCACAATAGTTAAACTGTGGAACCAACCTAGATGCCCTTCAGCAGATGAATGGATAATGAAAATGTGGTATATGTAAACAACAGAATACTACTCAGCATTAAAAGAGAATAAAATCATGGCATTTGCAGCTAAATGGATGAAGTTGGAGAATATAATACTAAGTGAAGTTAGCCAATCCCAAAGAACCAAATGCTGAATGTTTTCTCCGATTTAAGGATGCTGATTCATAATGTGGTTGTTGGGGGTGGAGAATGGGAAGATTAGATGAACTGTAGATGGGGCAAGGGTGGGGGAGGAGAAAGGAGGGACCATGGGGTAGGAAAGATGGTGGAATGAGATGGACATCATTACCCTAAATACTGGTATGAAGACAGGAATAATGTGACTCTACTTTGTGTACAACCAGAGATATGAAAAATTGTGCTCTATATGTGTAATATGAATAGTAATGCATTCGGTTGTCATATATAACAAATTAAAATTTAAAAATTAAAAAAAAAAAACACAAAATACCTTTGAAATGCAGGATGGTGGGTTAAAAGCATTTATTCTGAGTGACTGTGATTAAAGTATTTAAATGTTCACTTTTAACAAAAAACAATACACTTTTGGCACTTACAGCCCATTTCTTTTTTTTTTTTTTTTTTTTTTTTTTTTTGTACCAAGGATTGTACTCAGGGGCACTCAGCCACTGGGCCACATCCCCAGCCCTTTTTTGTATTTTATTAGAGATAGGGTCTCACTGAGTTGTTAAGTGCCTCACCATTGCTGAAGGTGGCTTTGAACTTGTGATCCTTCTGCCTCAGCCTCCCAAGTGCTGGGATTACAGGCGTGCACCACCGCGCCCAGGTTACAGCCCATTTCTAATAAAAAATGTAAAGACTGAAAGAAAAATAGACATTAAAAATTTATATCTGAAACTTGATTTTTAAAATGGAAGACCAATTTACCTTTAGAAAATTGAAAAGGGTCTTTTTCCAAAGCCAGAAAAAACAATTACAACATTATAACTTTAACATTTATCTGTTCTTCGTGTAGAATGTAAGAAAGCTAAGAAATACTGAAAAACAATGTTTTCTGAGATTCCGTTTAGTTTAAGAACAACTTTTTAAAGATAATTTTAAATAGTATTGGTGACTTGATTATATAGATCAGTTTATGTCATTATAACGAACTGTAGCACAGAAATTCAAACACTTTCCAAGTCCTGTGTTCACACTGACACTCTGTCCTTCCTCATTAAATTGGTTGTTGATCTCTTTTCACTTGGCTGCCCTTGGATGTTAGACCTAGATAGTGAACTTGGCAGTCCATTGTAAAGGAAGGTCTATTTGAGCTCATCTTCCCTAACAATCAGTAGATTCAAAAGAACTAAAATCTTTTAAGTTGTAAACTGGCATCTATGCATGTAGAATAATTAATTGCATTCTTCCATTTGAGCTTGAGATTTAAATGCATGTGACAGATGTCCTAAGTTCTAAGACCAGTGTTCTTCCATCGAGTACCATTAAAAGTCAACAAGGTTTAGCCTGTTTATGGAGCATCTGTGTACACTAATTCAATTTCTCAAAGCTTCAGACCAAATCAGTTATTAACTGATAGATGATTTTAGGTAATAAGAGATTAGCACATTTATTATGTATTTACAAGACAAGATAAATCATGCTTATAATTTCATAGCTGTAAGAAACAATGTTAGAACTGAGCCCATTAAACCTGTGTTCAATGTGTGTGTTAGCTATCACTGCAATAAAGCTGTGTACCAACCATCTTGAATCTCAGAGGCTTAGAATTAAAGATCATCTGTTCTTTTGCTCATGTACATTAAGACCAACTACGACCAGTCTGGACTAGAAAACACTTCAGAATGTGAGTTGAGTCCTGATTTCATCTTCATTGGACCAGCTGCTCCTGACATTGCTCCTCTTGGGGTAAAAGGAGCAGAAGAGGCAAAGTCCCAACTGCACAAATTCATTTCAAGCCTCTATTTAGGTTCTGCTAATGTCTCATTGGCCAAAGCAAATTTCGTGGTCAAACCCAACACCAAGGGACAGTGGAGTAGACACACCCATCATTTCACCAGTACAACTGCATCCTGAGAAACAATTATTTGTAATTCTATTTGTTGTATGGAGTTTACCATCAATACAAATCTCAAAACATCTTAGAGGATCCTTTGATAGCTTTCCATGTTTACATATTTTAAAATATGGCTACCTGTATTTTGTATGCACCTTGGTATCTTCTGTAAAGACCTGCTTCATTTATTGCAATGTCACTGACCTACCAAAAGTTGTTATAATCAAAGCTTTGAGAAGAACAGTTGCAATTGGTAATTGAAATTGGTTTTAAATGTTTCAAGCTCTGTTTTAGCATCTTTTATCTCCTGCTAGGAGCCCTGAAATAGACCTCTTGCTTGTGTTCCAAGCAGCAGCAATCAAAATGGGAGGAGGGTCAGGCAAACTGAAATAAATAGGCTGTAGAGGCAGTTTTTGTTTTGATTAGATTCTGTTGTCTATGCCAAATGGACTCATTTCTCTGGGGCACTCAGTTGCATAGCCCAGCAGGAGAGTAGCCGTTAGGGTAATGTCAGTTCCACATGCATGTCAGAATAACAAATGTCTCTCGTTCTCCCTTCTTTCAAATACACAACCACATGTGTACATATACATATGGCTGTGAAAATTTACATGGCATGCCAATGCACATATTTACAGCACATGTGCACATCATGTACACTTAAGATATAAAATAAGAAATACCTACCAGACATACCTTGAGTTGAAAGTGGTTCTAAAAGATACTGCTTCCCTGTGCTTCAGGAATGTAGTAGTAGGTAGAGCTACAACCTTGATTTCTGCTCTTCTCTCTGTTTTGGATCTCATAAACTTACCACTGCATCTCAACGCTAATTATGTTCCATTACAGTGCAAAACCTTAGACTTCTCACACATTCCATTGTAACATCATAAGGTTAGGAGGACAGGCATAGGGCAAGCATTTTAAAAGTTTAATGTTTTCTGATTTGCCTTTTGGATATTTTTGTTTCTCCTAACTTTTCCCTCCCTCTTAGCCTCTAAAAGTGTTTATCGTTCTTCCTTTTCACTGAGTATCATGTAATGAACTGGCATCCTGCCTGTTTGATAGAAAGTTCTCCATGCTGTCAAAGGGGTTCCTCCACTGATTGAAAATTTCCTGAATAAATCAGCCACAGGTTCCTCTCAATTCCATCAAAAAATAAGGACCCTAAGAAACAAATCAAGGAAGCCGTGTTTAAGTAGAATTAAGCTTATTAATTTTCCTTCAATATTAATCATTTCTTATAAAAAATAACAATGTTTTAATTCTGATGGCATCCTAGAGAGGCAAGGAGTCAAAATATAGTCATTTTACTAGTAGAAAAAGCCAAGGCTTTAACACACTCTGAAATTTGGAAGAAGTCATTAAAAAAAAAAAAAAATTCAGTGAGGAGCCAAAATATCCTCTTTGGAAATATGCTTGTATATCTGTATCTTGCTCATTTTCAATTGGGTACCCTCTTTTATGTTATATATATATATTTCTTTAGGTATTCTGTATCAGAGGCCATTGCACTTTCTTATGTTGTGTTTTGATAAATTTAAGATTGCTAATTTTAATGCTTTACAGGTTGCCAGGGTTTTCCTTAATGGTTAGTGTTTTGTTTGTCCTGAAAAGAAATGTTTGTCTAATGATGCACAAATCTTTGTCTATGTTGCCTTTACAATTAGTTCTTAAATCTACTTGGAACTTATTTTTGAGTAGTAGAAACTATTCCTTCAGTGTAAATCTACTGATAAGTTTTCTTTTTTCCTGAAGTGCTTTTTTTTTAATTTCAAATTCAATTTTGATGTTGTTTTTTGGTTTTGTTTGTTTGTTTTTGGTGGGGGGAGCATATGGAGTTTTAAGTTAATTTCTTTTAGTACTTAAAATATTCCATTGTATTGTCTCTGAATTCCATTATTTTTGTTGCAAACTTATCTACAAACCTTATGTTGCTATTGTAAAGTTAATGACTCTTTTTCACTAGATAATTTGAGTTTCACCCTTGGTTTTCAACAATTTTTACAATGATTTGCCCAAATGAGGTGGGTGGGTTTTGTTTTGTTTTGTTTTTTTGTTTTGTTTTGCGTTTATTTTGCTTAGTGTTATAACACCCTTGAAAAAATGGTCTGATGTTACATCATCCATTAATTTTGGCAATATCTCTTAAAATACTGTTTTTGCCCTATTACACAGAGGATAAATACTATCTCACATGTCTGTTTTTTATCTGTATTTTAGGCTTTGCATTATCTTTCAGTTTCCTCATCCCCTCTTCAACTATGTCTACCTGCTGTCAAATTCCCCTATTAAATGATTTTTTCTCAGTCCTAGAATTTTCATCTGACATGAATAGGGCCCAATTCTCTGATGAAATTTTTTGCTATTAAAATTTTTCAATGGCATCCAGTTTCTTAAACACATTAATCTTATTTTAGTTGTGTCTAAATATCTGAATGTCTGATATGTGTCTATATATTGCCTTTTTATTCTCTCCATTTTCAGTGGTTTGATCTTGAACTTCTGGAATGCCAGGTAATTTTTTATTGATGTAGGACATTTTGTTTGAAAATCTGTAGGGATAACTTGAGGCTTGAAGATTTTTTTGTTTTGTTTCTTCACTTACCAGAGTAGCTCTTCCTTGGCTGGCCCCGGTCTCTAATTTTTGCCTCCCCTCAACCTCAAAAACATTTGGAAGCTCTCTTCAGTTTGTTGGCACAGGAGGAATGTCAGCTTCCCTTTGTACCTCTTTGAGTTTGTTCTGTATTTATGGCTCTCTGGTGCCTTAAAAGAATTGTTTTTAATAATCTGCCCAGCATTTCTAGCTTGTCATGGTAAGAGGGTTATTCTGCAACGTGACAGTCAATCTTAAGCAGAAATCTTTCTCACTATAATTCTAATTTGCATTTCATTCATTATTAGCAAAGGGAAACATCTTTTCACATGTTTACAAGCCATTATTACTTCTTTCATGAATTGCCTATCAAGACTCTTACATATATCCTATTAGCTTGTTTCTATTTTTAGAAGCTCCTAATGTTGATATTATTAACCCTTTTCCTCTGATAAAATGCAATATTAATATTTAACTTATAACCTTAAAAACATTTTTTCCTTGTGGTATTTTTCTATCCAAAAGCTTATTATGGCTGGGCATGGTGGTGCTTGTCTGTAATCCCAACGGCTCAGGAGGCTGAGACAGGAGGATTACAAGTGCAAAGCCAGCCTCAGCAAAAAGCAAGGTGCTAGAATATAATGCTAAGTGAAATTAGTCAATCTCAAAAATCCAAATACCGAATGTTTTCTCTGATATAAGGAGGCTAGTTCACAGTGTTGTTGGATGGGGGTACATAGGAGGATTAGAGGAACACTAGAATGGTCAAAGGGAAGGGAGGGGAAGGGAGGGAGCAAGGGGGAAAGGGGGGAGGAAGAAAAGGTGGTTGAATGAGATGGATATCATTATCCTAAATGCATGATTGAAGACCTGAATGGTACGAATATACTTTGTATACAATCAGTTGTATGTAAAAAGATGCTATATATGTGCACTATGAATTGTAATACATACTACTATTATAAATAAAATAAATAAATAAAAAAGAATTTAAATGAAAAGTTCCATGGAAAAAAATAGCCTGCTTTTTCGGAAAAAAATAAAAAAAGGCAAGGTGCTAAACAACTCAATAAGACCCTGTCTCTAAATAAAATACAAAAAATGGGACTGGGGATGTGGCTCACTGGTCAAGTTCCCCTAAATTCAATCCCTGGTACCCACCCACCCACCTCCAAAAAAAGCTTATTATGTTTTTAAGCCAAATATTCCCGTTTTTCCTTATTACTTCTGTGTTTTGAGTCAGATATAGCATAGCTTATATCTATCAACGTATTCTGTAATTGTGTGTAAAGGGGTGTGTTGATGCCAATTCTAGAATTGGCAGTGTAAGGAAGGACATGACATAGTGTTAACAAGTTCAGCTGGAAGTTTTAAGTTTTGTTTTCCTTTTCCCAACTTCATCCTCAGGGACTAAATGGAAAGAACTCATGGACAGTTATTTTTATGTAATCCTTCAAGGGCTTTAGGAGTTATTTTCTCTTTCTCATGTTATCATTTTCTTAAGTTACCTAATCTCATATCGTTGTTGTTACTCTATACTATGTCTCTTGAATATTTACTTCACAATTTCCTTTACACTCAATGTAAAAGTCCAATTATTGGGCATCTCCACTTAAATCATCTTTTACTTTAGACCTCAAATCTAAAATTATTTTCTTCATCTTTTTCCACTGTGCAGCTATTTTGTCTTCAAGTTCTGACCCCCCTACCATCCATCCACCTGGGCTAGGAGCTCAGTCACTTCTGAGTCAAACCTATTGATTGTAAGCTTCAGTTACTCATTACAAAGAACACACATTTTCCATAATGAAAAGATTAAAAGATTATAAACTGGATCTTTCCCATCCTTGCTTCACTTTCACCAGCAGGCACACCACATTTAACATTATCTCTGCTCTTGTATTCAATACATAATGAAAATGAATTTAATCTTCCGTTTAAAAGAAGTATGGAAATCATAATGTTAAGTGACTGTTTTTCTAGGGTTTTACCTGTATCTGTATTTGCCAATACCCTTGTTCTTCAAGTTAGGAAAATATAATAGATGTTGTTAACTAAAAAGTAAGAGATGATTGCTCTTTTGAATATCTGGAAGAACTCTCATAATATTAAAACACATCCTGTCACTTCTAAGAATGGCTATAGCTTCTGACAGAGTAAATGGATGACATACTTTTGAAGTTGATAGAGAATGACCAGAACTTCTGACTGGATACTCTGAAATCCACAATGGCAACAGCTAAGGTCTCCTAGAGGAAGGCAATAAGTCATTCATTTGTTGAAACAATAGCAACAACAATAAAAATCCTTCAGTGTCAGGAGAATGAATTCTTTAGTTTTCAGGCATGTCTAAGGCAAAAGAGGCTTTTCGTTTTGTTTTGTTTTTCTCTCTTGTCAAAGGTTAGACGATACACACACATACAGTTTCCTAAATTTAAATTGTACATTGTGATGATTAAACCACATTTTTTTTCTTTTATGCTACCAGATTTCTAATTTAATAAAGTGTGTGTATGTATGTTTGTGAGTGTCTCACAAATTAAAAAGAACTTGGAAGATGGCTCTTAAGTATTCTAGCAACTCAACCCACTCTTTCCTCCTTTAACCTTCTGTGCAAAAGAAGTTGAATCCCAGGAGTATTTTTAAATTTAAGAGGGCGATGGAGGGTGTCAGAACAATTGGCAGTCAGGCTGTTACAGTTCTCTATTAATCAGGGACTATCTTATTCCTCTCTTTCAGCTCAAGGCGAGGACACACCTACAGAGTCTGTGAAAAGTCAAGGCTCCAGTGACACAGAAAATGCTACAGGTCCTGATGGTAAGTTTCTGAGCTGTCTGAGCTCAAACTATACAGCTGGCATGTTTTCTGTGTGATCTAGGATTAAGGGAGCTATCTGTTCTATGAATCAACATATTCAGTGAGAACAAAGTAAATTTCAAAAGCCATATATTAGTAGGAAATAATAAAAATGACACACACCCCCCTCCCGTTTTTCCTTTTTACCACTGTTTTAAAACAGCACATGACTTGGTTTAAACTGAGGCCACCAGTGGTAATGCCAAGGCTGGACCTGGTGCTTCATGGAAACATCACTTACTTCTGTAGAAGGTTCTTGCTTTGTGGTTACCCAGGCCTCACTCAGCATTCAGAGGAGCCCTAGCTTGAGTTTGGGCTCAGATAACTCTTGGACCATCATTGTTTCAACTCACTATATCATAACAGATCCCTTTGCCAAAAACATAGTGACTCTTTAAGGCTATCTTAAAATTTCACAAAAGCCATCCTTTATTCACATGTAATTTTGAAGGCATCTGTGTTGATCAGTATTTTGTCACTGAGACAAACACCCAAGAAGAGCAACTTCAAGGAGGAAAGATTCATTTTGGTCATAGTTTCAGAGGTTTCAGTCCATGGTTGGCTGGTTCCGTCCCTTTGGGCCTGAAGTGAGGAAGAGCATCATGAAGGAATGCTGTTCAGCTCACGGCAGCTGGAAAACAGAGAAAGGAAGAGGCCAGTACAAGATATAGTCCCTATGGGCATGCCCCTAATAACCTAAGTCCTCCAACGATGCCCCATCTCCCTGTAGTTTCCACCACCTCCCAGTAGTTCATTCAGCTATCAACGGATTAATTCACGGGTGAGCAGAACCTTCATGATTCAATCACTTTCCAAAAAGCTCACCTGCAAACATTGCTATGTTGGGGACCAAGCCTTCAATACATGAGTTATTGTGGGATCACTTCGTATCCAAACCACAATAACATCTAATGATTCTGAGCCTTGGACATATTAATATCCCCATTGAGCCCACACAACCACACTGAGTACCCTTTGAAACTACTTGCATTAGAAAAAAAACTATTTAAAAACATCATGTGGGGGGGGGGGGGGGGCGGGGGGACGGGTACTGGGAAATGAACTACGGGGCACTCGGCCACTGAGCCACATCCCCAGCCCAATTTCGTATTTTATTTAGAGCCAGGGTCTCACCGAGTTGCTAAGTGCCTTGCTAAATTGCTGAGGCTGGCTTTGAAGTTGTGATCCTCCTGCCTCCACCTCCGAAGCAGCTGGGGTTTCAGGTGTGTGCCACCACACCTGACCTGAAAACATCTATCTTAATAATGGATTGCACTGCCCCACAGAGCTTAGGAGACCCAAAATTGGTCAGGTGGCACACTGTTTATATATCTTGCTATCCAAGTTATTTTAACTAACAGATCAAAACAGATATCATATAATGTTTAAATCATGTTAAATGCATTTCTCTCCTTCAACATTTATCGTTTCTTTAAAAACTTTCAAATTCTTTTAGCTTTCTGAAACATTATCTGCAGTCACCCTACTGTGTAACAATACACTAGAACTCTCTCTAATGAGCAAAAATTAACTCAATTCATTGGTCAGTATTTTTATGGTGGTTACCCTAAGGCCCACCATTCCATTCTCAATTCCTCTGAGATAACTTTTTAGATTTCACATGAGTGAGATCATGTGGTACTTGTCTTTCTGTTCCTGGCTTACTTCACTTAGTGTAATGGTCTCCAGTTTCATACATGTTTTCACAAATGATAGGATTTCATTCATTTTTATGGCTGAGTAGTATTCTGTTTTGTACACATACCACATTTTCATCAGTTGATGGACACTTCTATTTTTTAGCTATTGTGAACAGTGTTGCAATGAACATGAAACATGAAAGTGCAGATGTCTATTTTTATAATTTTTGTAGTTGTAGATGGACAGAATGCCTTTATTTTATTTGTTTGTTTTTATGTGGTGCTTGAGGATCAAATCCAGTGCCTCACGCCAGTTAGGCAAGCACTCTGCCACTAAGCTACAGCCCCAGCCCAAAGATATCTCTTTAACATACAAATTTCATTTCCTTTCAATATATACCCAGTAGTGGGATTGCTGGATCATATGGTAGTTCTATCTTAAAATATTTTAGGAACATCCATACTGGTTTTCATAATGGCTATACTAATTTATATTCCCACCAACATTGTACAGGGGTTTCCTTTTCTTCACACCCTCTTCAGCACTTGGTTTGTATCCTTTTGATAACATCTATTACTGGGTTGAGGCAATATCATTGTGGTTTTTATTTGTATTTTCCTAATTATTAATGATATTGAACATTTTTTGTATATCTGTTGGCCATTGAGTCTTCTTTTGAGTAATGTGTCTTCTTTTAAGAAATGTCCATTTATATCTATTGCCCATTTTTAATCAGTTTTGTTTTGCTGTGGAGTTTTTGGAGTTTCTTCTATATCGTAGATATCAATCCTTTGTCAGATCTATAGTTTGTAAATATTTTTGCCTATCTGCAGGTTGTCTCTATGCTCTGTTACATTTTCAATTGATTTTTGTAACTGGTAACAGGTATGCTTTTCTTCTTCTGCATGTGGATATCCAATTTCCCCAGCACCATTTATTAAAATGACTATTCTTTTGTCCAGTGCATTTCTTAGCACATTTGTCAAAAATCAGTTGGTTGTGGATGTGTGGAGACCTTAATTCTGGGCTCTGTAGTCTATTTCATTGGTCTGCAAGTTTGTTTTTATGCCCAAACCATGCTGTTTTGATGTACAACATTGTTGTGGTGTGTTTTGAAATTGAGTAGTATAGTATCTTCTACTTCATTCTTTTTGCTCACAATAGATTTAGTTATTTGGGGATTTTACTGTTTCCATATAATTGTTTCTCATTCTGTAAAGAACATCATTGGCATTTTGACAAGTGATTAGATTGAATCTCTAAACCACTTGGGGTAGTATGGACATTTTTAACAATATTGTTTCTTCTAATCCAAGAATACAGAATGTCTTTCTATTTTTGGTGTCCTCTTCAATTACTTTTTTTAGATATTTTCATTGTAGATATCTTTCACCTATTTGGTTAAATTTGTTCCTCGGTATTTTACTTCTTTAGCTATTGTAAATGGGATTGCTTTCTTGCTTTCTCTCTCAGATTATTTGCCGCTGGTGTACAGCAATACTACTAATTTTTGTAAGTTGATTCTGTATCCTGAAATGTTGCTTAGTTACTTCTAATTGCTTTCGGGTGTGCATTTGGAGTTTTCTGTATTATTTAATCATGTCATCTGTAAACAGTGACAATTTTGATGGCTTTTCCTATTTGGATACCCTTCATTTCTTCTCTTGCTTGACTGCTCTGGCTTCCAGAATTATGTTGAATGAAAGTGATAGAAGTGAATACTCTTGTCTTGTTCCAGATCTTACATGGAAAGCTTTCAGCATTTCCCCATTCAAGATAATGTTAACCATTGGCTTAATATAAATGGTCATTATTTTTTTAAGGTATGTTCCTTCCCTATCTAATTTGTTCAGCATTTTTTAGCACAAAAGAATTTTGAATTTTATCCAATGTCTTTCCTGCATCTATTGAAATTACAGGTTTTGTCTTTTATTCTTTTGACATGGTGTATTACATTTTTTCATATGCACATATTGGACCTCCTTCCCTCTCAATCCCACTTGATCAGGGTGAAAAAACCTCTTTAATGTGCTACTGCTTCCAGTTTGCTAGATTTTTTTTTGAGAATTTTACATCTATGTTCATCTATGTGTTTCAAGGATATTGACCTGTGGAGGTTTTTTTTTTTTTTTTTTTTTCTTCTTCTTTTATTGTTGTTGTTTTATCCTCATTTGGTTTTGGCATTGGGGTAATGCTGGTCTTATAGATTGTGTTTAGAAAAATTCCTTCCTCTTTTTTGGAATAACTTGAGGAGAAATGGTATTAGTTCTTCTTTAAATGTTTTGTAGAATTCAGTAGTGAAGCCATCTGGTCCTGGGCTTTTCTGGATGGGAGCCTTTTTTGATTAGTGATTCAATCTCTTTACTTATTATTGGTGCTGTCACATTTTCCATGATCAAATTTGGCATATATTTCATCATTTCTAATGCTCCTTTTTATTTTTCTGGTATTACTTGTAATGTCTACCTTTAAAGTCTGAGTTAGTTAGTCTTTTCCTTTTCTTAGTCTAGCTAATAGTTTGTCTATTTTGCTGTTCTTCAAAGAATTAGCTCTTGGTTTTGGTCTCCATTTATTTCTGCTCTGATCATTATTTCTTTCTATTAATATTGGGTTTATTTTGCTTTATCTTGAGGGATGAGAAATAAGAACAAATGGTTGTTTGAGAAATTTCTACTCTTTTTGATGTATGCATTGACTGATATTTATGTTTCCTCTTAGCACGGCTTTTGCTGTATCCACAGGTTTGGGTATTTTGTGTCTCCATTTTCATTTAAGAAATTTAAGAATTTCCTTTCTGATTTCCTTGATCCACTGGTTGTTTGATTTTCATGGGTTTTTTTTTTTTTTAAATTTTCAGTCACTCAATATGATGAGAACTTGTTTTGTGGCCTATCATATCTGTCTTGGAGAATGTTCCATGTGCTGATGAGAAAAACGTATATTTGGCAGCCCTTGGACAGAATGTTCTGTAGATATCTGTTAGGGCCCTTTGTTCTAGGGTGTGATTTAACTGTTGATTTTCAGTCTAGATGATCTGTCCATCACTGAAAGGGGTGGTGTTTATGGCCCCCACATATTATTATGTAATATAATCATGTATATAAGGCAAATGTAATATTGAATTTTGAATAAATTTTCTACTCTTTTGGCATTCTCAAGTGTTTCTTGAACCCCCAGTATTTGCTCTTTCAATAACATCCCATTTTTTCTCCTCCCACTATATTTTTAAATAGCCTGTCTTCAAACTTTCTTCTATCAGATTTTTAATTTTTATAACTCATGAATTTTTTAAAATTGTGCTTTCATCTTTAAACTGTTGGAGTAGTGAAATGTTCTCTTCAAATCCACCAAGTTTCCTTAAAATAGCTGTTTTAACTTCTAAAAAATCTCCTATACTAATTACTACCTGCTTAGTTCCTGGCATCTTTTTTTAACACTTTTTATATGTTGATGAACTTTTATTTTATTCATTTATTTATATGCAGTGCTAAGAATCAAACCCAGTGCCTCACACATGCTAGGCAAGCACTCTACCACTGAACCACAACCTCAGCCCTCTGGCACCTTATTTTGAGTTAATTCTTGTTGGCATGAGACATCATCTAGGCATTAAAGGATTGGGTATTTATCATGATCTTCCTGATTTCAGTTTGTGCTTATCTCCTCACAAATTCTGATCAGGATGATTTGTTTCTGTCAGATATTTTTCTGAGGCTGTAGTTGCCAGCTCACCCAGTTTCATATTTGATGAAAGTTTTCTATTCATGTGTTGTCACTCTTTCAGGACTAGAGAATAATCCAAGCCCAGGTTTGTCCCAAATACACTGTTGGTATACTTTAAAGAAACAAACTATAGTATCTAGAAAGGGTGATGTATCCTCACAAGCCTTTCCCAGCCAGAGTAGTCTCAGATCTTTCTCCATAGTTACCAACCTGTGGTGGGGCACTACAGGATTCAGCCTAACCCTGGGAAGTCTCACCATGGATGGACCATTCTCCAGCACACCTGTGGCCACCAAGTTGTATCACACCCTGAGGACATAGTCTGCCAAGACCAGCACAACACTGGGGGAGGTCCAAGGCCCACACTATGTGCTGCCTATCACTGAGGTAGATTTGTGACCCAAGATTGTTGCAACCAACCAGTGATGCTAATTGGAATAGAAGTCTGATATACTGGAGCTATGTGTCTTCCCTTGACACTGGAGCTATTTCAGAGGCTGGGGATGCAGGCACAATTGTAGATTTCACCACCCCAACACTAAGTTCCAGGGCAACCTCTGATGCTTACTAACTGGTCCTACCACAGAAAATTCCATTTTGAGTCTCACTTTGCTGTTCAAGGCTGTATACCATTGGTGAATGCAGTCCTTTGGCTACCTGGCTGATGCTAAGTCGAGTTGTGCTTGATTCTGTTTCAAGGACATGCAGAGTCTCAGATATATTAGGGTAGGGTTCACATCACACCTGGTAACAATGCAGTTCAAAATGAGCCCATCCTTCTGAAGTGTAGGTCTCTACCTGGTGTCATGGAAGTGTCAGAGTGTAAGCACTGGTTTGGTGATAGCTGTGTTGCCCAAGATTGGGAGATAGATGGTAGGAACAGTCTCTTGGTTACCAGTGCAGATGCTAAAGCTTGGTTATACCTGAGTCTCCCATCTGCAGGGACCTAGGGAGTCTAATAGCAGTGTGGGCCTTTACCTATCCCAGTGTTATGCTGGTCTTGACAGGTTATGTGCTCAGGGTGTGACAAAATGCTTAGGTTTAGGGGAGGGCACCACAGACAACTCTTCTTGCCTTTTTCATTGTGTTAAAGTAAAAGCAGCCACTGTGGTCTCTCATCTCTCATCTGATTTCCTTAGTTCCTGTGAAGGCAGTTTAGCGTATGAATGAATATCCATCCTGAAGGATTTTACTGTTACTATCTTGCTTTGAGATTTGATTTGTTTGATTTTTTTTTTTTAAGCTAAAGAAAAGTAAATTACTTTGTCATTCAGCCACCACTGGCTGAATTTTTTCCAAAGTAGTTTTAAGTAAAATTTCTTATTTCAGTGTCTACCACATAGGCTTACCTTAATTATAACCTCTTCTATACAAACTGATCTTTTACTTGAGCATGAAATGCTTTTTTTATAGTATTATAGTTTAAAGTATTCTCCAAAACATTCATGTTAGCAACATGATATCCAATGTAGCCATGTTCCAAAGTGAAATGATTATAACCTCATCATAATTAAACTGATTAAGCCATTCGATGGATTAATAATTTTTTTTTTTTAATTTTTTGTACCAGGGATCGAACTCAGGGGCACTCGACCACTGGGCCACATCCCCAGCCCTTTTTTTGTGTTTTATTTAGAGACAGGGTCTTACTGAGTCCCTAAGTGCCTTGCCATTGCCGAGGCTGGCTTTGAACTCCTGATCCTCCTCCTGCCTCAGCCTCCCAAGTGCTGGGATTACAGGCCTGCACCAAAATGCCTGGCTGGATTAGTAATTTGAATGGTCTAACTGGGTGGTAATTATAGGCAGTAGGGTGTGGCTGGAGAAAGTAGGTCACTATGATGTGCCTTGGAGACTTGTGATCCTGGCTCCTTGTGCATGCTCTGCTTCCCTGCCTGCCATGAGTGCAGCAGCTTTCCCCTGTCATGCCTTACCTTGGGCCCAGAGCAATGGAGTTGGCCAACCATGCAGTAGCCTAAAATAAACTTTTCCTGCCCAAACTCATTCTTTTTTTTTTTTTTTTTTTGGTACCGGGGATTGAACTCAGCGGCACTAGACCGCTGGGCCACATCCCCAGCCCATTTTTTGTATTTTATTAGAGACAGGGTCTCACTGAGTTGCTAAGTGCCTCGCCATTGCTGAGGCTGGCTTTGAACTCGCGATCCTCCTGACTCAGCCTCCCAAAGTGCTGGGATTACAGGCGTGCGCCACCGCGCCCGGCTCCCAAACTCATTCTTGTTAGCTCTTCATTGCTGTCATCAAAATACCTAAAGTGTACAGTAACATTAAAAGTGTCCATTGGGAGAGACAACAGCAAACAAATGCTCCCTTTTATTTGCATCCTGTGCTTTGCCAGACTGTGGTGGGTGGACTTCCAGTGATATTGTCTACCAGGCTAAACAGTGCATGAATGATTTTCTTTACACTGACAAAGTTGCCACACCTCGTCAGTTTACATGTGGAAATGAGCTTACACATTGTTAGAAACCCAGGATAGTTTGCAGGTGATAACAAGGAATGTGCTTGGGAGAGCTGAATGAGAGACCATAGAATGTCCCATAGATGCTCTTTGGAGTGTGAAACCAGCATCTGCCATTATTTTACTCAAGCTTTCATGTCTGAGAAAAATATTTAGGTTGTTGATTTTGTGCAAATAAATCACCATCTAAATGAGAAAAAAATGCAAGTTACTATAGTGGGGCTGTCAGTTATTATCACTTGTGTTTGGAGGTAGTTGGTATGGGGAATCTGGAAACTTACCTCAAGTGGGGTATCTTGGGGTTTTTAATGCAGATGTCTTTCCCTGGCTGGTCCCAAGTTGGAAGCAAATACAGAAAATATGGAAGCCGATGATCACTGACCAAGTCCAGTACATTCTGAGCCAACTACCAGAGACTGTGGTTTGGTTGTCCAGATGGGTTGTTATTGAGGTTTTAAGTAGAGTTCTACTGTTGTAGATTAGCTGGCCACTGTCCAGTCTTAGCTTACAGAATGTGCTTGGATGCTTTAACAATATTAAACCTGCTGACCCTTGGAAAGTTTGAGTGACTGCTTTTAGCTACAGGAGAAAGGCAGTAAATTACACATTCTATTTTTATGCAAATGCTCATATAGAATACACAGTCAAGTGAAAGCATACTTTTCCATAGCTGTGTGATCTGGTTAGATTTTTATTTTTTTATTTCATAGTGTCTGCTGCTGCATCCACTGGCAAGCTTGTGGGGTCTGTTGTGAATTCTGAAATTGAAAATGTGGCAAACCAAACAGGTCTATTGACAGTGCCATTTTGAAGGGAGTCGTTTAATTCTCTGCATCTCAGTGATCTGTTTTGCTTTGTTTCCTCTTTATTTTCTTAGATATCTATTAAGGCCTTTGAATTTATTTCTATAAGGACAGTAATATATTCCCAAATTGCCCAACCAAAATATAGTATGATATAATAACTCAGCTTCCTACAGTTTAGTGAAGAACTATAGGTGAATGCCCTTCCCTGCCCATAAAAATATACAAGGATGGAGTCAAACATTTGAATAAATAGAAACAAAATGAAAAAAAGGTATAAGACAGAAAATCAGTAATGTTGTATTAGCTTTCTGTTACCGTGAAAAAAAATACTTGAGAAAATAAACTTATAGGAGGAAAGTTTATTTTTTTCCAATTTATTTTTTATTCTACGTTGTTAGAAATGACAGAAGAATGTATTACATTTCATATTATACTTGTAGAGCACATTTTTACATATCTCTGGTTGTATACAAAGTGTATTCACACTATTCGTGACTTCATACATGCACTTAGGATAATGATATCCAACTCATTCTACCATCTTTTTTTTTTTCTTCACCCTTTTGCCCCCTCCCTCCCCATTGGCCATTCTAGTGTTCCTCTAATCCTCCTATGCTCCCCATCCCAACCCCACTGTGAATCGGCCTCCTTATATCAGAGAAAACATTTGGCATTTGGCTTTTTGGGATTGGCTAACTTCACTTAGCACTATATTCTCTAACTCCATCCATTTACCTGCGAATGCCATGATTTTATTCTCTTATTGCTGAGTAATACTCCATTGTGTGTATATACCACAAAGGTTTATTTTGGCAAGTGGTTTCAGTCTGAGGTTTGCTATCTCCATTGCTTTGTGCCTGAGATAAGGTAAAATGGCAACCAAGAAGCAGAGCAAGTGTCCAGGGACAAAACATGCCCCAGTGACTTGCTTCCTCTAACTGGGCCCTACCTCCAGATCCAAACCATAACTGTGTTTAAGAGATTCAGGTTTAATAAATATTTAACTTTTTTTGTTTTCCTTTCTGGTTACAGTTGAAATGAACAGTCAGGTTGACAATGTGAATGACCCAACAGAGAGTCAGCAAGAAGATTACCAATAGGTAAGATGCCCCTGTGGTGGGATTTTAAATTTGTCAACCAGGCAAAAGGAATTGTTTGCAAATGACATGTGGATTTCCCTCAGTTTTGTCAAGCCCCATCACTTGACTTGGGCTAAACTTTTAAAGTATTTAAATTACACAGGGTAAGAGAATGAAAACTTATTATTCCCTAGAAACTTGCCATCTTTAAGGGGAAAAGATGAGGCACAGCATGCTTAACATTATGAAGAAATCTATTCTTTGACAAAATGAGAAAAAATTTTTGTCTACCTTACCCCTGGCCTCCTTGGAGTGATCAAATTATTTCAGCAATACCAAGCTGATTCCAAAGCATTGCTTTTCTAGAAGCTGTCTGCTAAGTTGTTTGGTGTCTTTTTTTTTTTTTTTTCTAGTTGTCAATGGATCTTTATTTATTTATATGAGATGCTAAGAATCGAACCCTGTGCTTCACACATGCCAGGCAAGCTCTCTACCACTGAGCTACGGACACCAGCCCGGTATCTTTGCCCTATAGAATGTATAAAGACCTAGGAGCCTGCTGTCCTGCCCACCTGAGGATACAGGCATGCACACACAAAGGCTTGTCAAGTTGAGTAGGCCTAAGGGAACTCTCCAGGGAAATAAGAAGTCTAGACCAGACCAAGTTGAAGTGCTCTTCCAGACAAACATTCTAAGTCTCAACAGACACTGAAGTGTATCTAGAATGATGAATGATCTATTACCCTTTTCCACATCTTGAGAGGGCTGTTGAGAAGAATTAAAATAAAGCAGTCTCTTGTAACTGCTCCAATTCCTACCTTAAAATATTTAACTGTTTGAATTATGGGTCATTGAGACACAAATCTTGTTGACACAGTGGTCTGCTATACTCTCTCACACTGCACCAGACTCATGCTCCAGCATCATAGTAGAAAATATAAAATTCAAGAATTATCTGTCCTTCCCAGAACTGTCTTGAATTTCAAATGAAAGTAAATATAATGGCATTGATATAATACATGAATAACATAGGACTACTGAAAATATATAAACAAGGTCTATTAACATTTCTTGTCTAGTTCATGTATTTAAAGTATCCTGTTAAGTTACAGAAATAATACAGCTGAGAAGTCTGTATTAAAAACTAATGAAGGTGAGAGTAAATCTGAGTGAGTTACATGCAAACTCCTCAGTTTCTTGACCTTTCACCTTTTTGCTATTAACTAACAACTTCTTGTGAGAGATAAATCTAGATCTTATTATGTTCCTGTGTGATCAATATTCATATAAAGTACCAGGATGTATCTATTTTCCTTAATGTCAAAGTGATATTTTCCTTTATCATAAACATGAATGCATGTATTAACCCAAATGAATAAGTTGTCAAAACAAAAGACCTAAATTAGTTTAAAGATGTTGAAATCCAGGAAAGAGAAGTGACTTACATAAAGGTCACTTGGCTAATGAACAGAAAGTTTAAATACTCCCCATTCAAAATTCTTTCATACTGTACTACCCCCTAGTGACTTTCTGAACATAGTTGTCATAGTGGTTGGATTTTTTTTTCTTACCTTTTCTTCATTACTTCATGTATTGTCTACAGTAAGCATGATTTTACTTCTATATATGTACACACATAGCTTAAAGGCTATTTTTTTTTTAAGATTCATAGGCCACCAGAGAAGATGTTGGCTCCTTAAAGTTGCTGTTTTACCTGCTTTTATATGCTGAGTCACTGTTGTAACACTGGTTTTCTGAGCTCAGTGCTTGCTTCCACTTGCCAGTATCAGATATAACTTTTAATCCCAATTGTGTAGGACATTTGATTCTGGATCTGTGGTTTCTGCAGATTCAATGAACCATAGATCAAAAATATTCTTAAAAATATATATCTGTACTGAACATGGAGACTCTTTTTGTCATTATTCTCTAAACAGGGCAGTGTAATAATTATTCACACAGTTTCTACTGCATTAGCTATCAAAAATTCTAGAGATGATTTAAAATACACAGGACTAATGTATATATAGATACTGTACCATTTTATTTGTGGTACTTAGAATATCCACAGATTTAGGTATCCTTGGGGGTATCTGCAACCAATCCACCCTGGATACTGCAGGACCACTGTACAAATGTCTTCTCCACTCCATCCACACCTCTTTTCAGCTTATTACACTTTGTACTATCTTTGCCCTTTTATCACAATCTAGGAGAAGGAAATAAATGCCCTTATATTAAGAGTAGATATGATTTACTTGGATCAAACATCTGTTAATGCATTTAGAACATGCATTTTATTCTACTGTTCCCAAGAATGGTTAGTGTAAAATGATGTAGCTGTGTGTGAGCTTTCCAATGCTGTGACGACACACCTGAGAAAATCAACTCAAAAGAGCAAAGGTTAATTTGTCCTACAGTTTCTGTCCATGGTCAACTGGATCCACCACTTTTGGACCTGTACAGAGGCAGAACATCATGGCCTCAAGAGTGTGGTAGTAGAGCTGCTCACCTTGTGGCATCTCAGAAGCAATAGTAGAGAAAGATGCCAGGCTCCCAATAGCCCCTTCAAAAGTACATCCCCAGTGACCTAACTTCCATCAATTAGGCACCGTTCCCTACAAGTTTCACCAGCTCCCAATAGCACTATTGGCTGGAGACCAAGCCTTTAAAACAGACTTGAGAGGACATTTAAGATCTAGGACATCACATTATATTCCCAGCCCCCAAAGTTTTACTGTTCCAGCACTGCTCAAAAGTCCAAGTCCAAATTCTCCTCTGAGACTCAGAGAAAACTCTTAAGCTCTGAATCTCTGTAAATGTCAGAAGAACAATTGTAAGATGCAGTAGCACAAGGTAAACATTCCCGTTCCAAGATGTAGGAGCACAGAAATAATAAGGACCAAAGCAAAACTCAGCAATGCCAACATAACATCCTGCTGGTGAAATGTAGACTCCCCTCCCCGCCCATTGGGGTGGCTATGCTGGCTGTAGCCTCTTTTTTTTTTTTTAATATATTTTTAGTTATAGATAGACACAATGCCTTTTCTTTTTTTCAGATCTTCAATCATGCATTTAGGATAATGATAGCCATTTCATTCAACCACCAATTTTTTTTCTTCCCCCTCCTTGCTCCCTCCCTTTCCTTTGACCATTCTAGTGTTCCTCTAATCCTCCTATGTATCCCCGTCCAACAACACTGTGAACTAGCCTCCTTATATCAGAGAAAACATTCGGTATTTAGATTTTTGAGATTGACTAATTTCACTTAGCATTATATTCTCCAACTTCATCCATTTACCTGCAAATGCCATTATTTTATTCTCTTTTATTGCTGAGTAAAATTCCATGACAGAATGCCTTTATTTGGATTATTTTTATGTGGTGCTGAGGATCAAACCCAGTGCCTCACACATGCTAGGGGAGCACTCTACCACTGAGTCACAAGCCCAGCCCCTGTAGCCTCTTTCTTAAACTGGCTTGGCTCACTGCCTACAGCTTCCCTCAAGATGTTTTATGTTCTGAGATCTCCACAGTGGCTTCAGCTTCACACACCCATCAAGGACTGCTCACAGGGATTCCAACCTTTCCACACTCCGGTCTTCAAGGCTTTCCTTTGAAATTTCAGTGGAAGACTCCCTAACTCTATTACATTCTGCATGCCTATAAAATCAGCACTCTATACATGATGCCAGGGTCTGCCACTGGTATGAGCTGAACAAGGACCCACATGAAACACAGCTGAGTGCCTTGATGGCTGAACACAGGGAAGTGAATCCTGGGTAAATAATTCCCTAGGCAGCCCTGTGCAAGCAGGGCACCCTTCTCCAAAGAAAGGTTTATACTTGTACACCTTTGAGCATGCCATGGGTAAGGAGTTACCCACTCCTGAGATGCCCTCAAGAAATCTTTCCTATGTTTCAGTGCAAAGTACATGACTTTTTTTTTTTTTTTTAAATTGTGCTAATCTCCAAGAAGGTACTGTTATTAAACACACTCTTTTCTGGCCAAACACCAGGTATTTCAAATATTTCCCCTCTGCTTCTTACTCTTGATTATCACTACAAATATGGATAAAAGAAGCCAGCAATACCCAGGCTTGAAAGCTGTGCTATTTTGAAATTTTCTCTACCAGATAAATCAGTCCATCTCATTTAAACTAAGCTTCAAAAGTCTCAGGGCATGGATAAAATGCAGACCAACTGTTTGCCAGAGCACAGCAGAAATAGCTTCTAGTACTCCTTCTAACATGATCAGATCAACACAGCTTTACTTTCCACATTTCTATCAGAATTCTAGTCTTTTGGGCTCTTATCATAATCACCTATTAAAGCTCCATTTACAGAATTCTAGGCTTTCTCTAATCCTCATCTCCAGATGTCTCCAAATTCCTTCTGCAAACCAATTCCAAAGGTTTCTGAACCACAGTGTCAGGTATAGCCAGGGCACTGATGCCCCCCTTATTGGTACAAGTCAGCTTTCCATCACTGTGATGAAACACCTGACAAACTCAAAGAAATTTTTGGATGTTTCAGTCCATGGGTGGCTAGATTCATTGTTTTGCAGCCTACAGAGAGAAAATATCAGGGTAAGGAGCACTTGGCGAAGCAAAACTGCTTATCATGTAGTGACTGGGAAGCAAAAAAAAAAAAAAAAGTTTGGGGGGGAGATAGGTCTGGTCTCTATATCACCTGCAAGGCTATACCCCAAATGACTTTTCTTCTGCTAGGCTTCAACTCTTACAGGTTTCAACGCCTGCCAATAGCACCATCATCAACTGGGGAGCAAGCCTTGAACACAGGAGACTTCTGGGGGACATTTAAGATTCAAACCATAATAAAGCACTTCAGGAAACTGGTGGTTTCTTATAACATCATATACATTAGATATGTATTATAGAAGGTAGATTCTTATGGCCAAAAAATTCTATTCCAAATATTTGAAACAAATAACATATCAATAAAAGACTTCAACAAAACTAATCTTTAGTAAAGAATTTCAAGATGACTTGAATGTGGTACCCAGCATTTACCTCGTCCTCCACAAACAAACATGAAAATTACAAGTATATAGCTGCACTTTGAGGTAAATGGCTATGGAAGAACACCTAAAATCAGCAAAAGAGACTAGAACCTTATAAGATTCAGAGACCTGTGATGTCAGCACAGTAAGAGGAACCAAAAGGCCCTGGCATTTTTCTGCCCTAGCTCTCCAGGCAGGGGAGTTCCCCCTCTGCAGGGCTAAGCTTGAAAGAGTCTCAGAAAACTATTAGCAGAGATGCTAGCAATCCTACCTATTGGAAAGTTTTGCAATCCTTGCAGCTTACTGAGATAAGTGACCTAAAATCTGCACAGCCTTCTTACTTTGGGAAAGGATTGCACATCATCTCCCAGCACTCTGGATATAACCAGGAGCTACTGTCAAAGTGCAAGAGAAAAAAAAATTAAAATCTTCAAGAGAAAAGTCCCAAATAACATTTAAGAGTCCCCAATAGACTAACAGCAGATTTCTCAGTACAAATGCTATAAGTCAGCTAGGAATGGAATGATGTAATCCAAACCCTGATAGAAAATAACTACCAACCAATCTTTCAGAAATGAAGGTGAAACAAAGACCTTCCAAGAAAAACAAAAACTGAGGGAATTCATAACCACTAGACCTTACAAAAGATGTGTACATGTGTCTAATATTCAGAATTGAAATAATTAGCATCATGAGAGCTTGTGAAAATAAAAAGAGTAGACACACAAAAGAAATAGAGGAGAATCAAACATTGTCAATACACTAAACTACAAAGATGAAAAAGAGATATAAAAGATGAATAATAAAGAATATTTAAAACCAATGGTAGAAAATCAGCAAATAACAAGCATAAGTCTACACCTATTAATTATGCCCTTGAATATAAATAGACTAAGTTCTCCAATTAAAAATACAGACCATTTGAAAGGGTTACAGAAAATAACATGTTGTCTACAAAAAAAAAAAACTTAGTTCATCTGTAAAACACAAAGTGAGAGGATGTAAATGGATATTCCAAACAATCTGAATCCTAAAACAAGCAGAAATAACTATACTTACATCTGACAAAATAGATTAAGACAAAAACTAAGAAGAGACAAAGAAGGTCACTATATGATAATCAAGGCATCAACTCATCTGGAAGATACAGTGTTAGCTGGGTGTGGTGACACACGCCTATAATCCAAGCAGCTTGGGAGGCTGAGGCAGGAGGATTGCAAGTTCAAAGCCAGCCTCAGCAAAAGTGAGGGGCTAGGCAAATCACTGAGACCCTGTCTGTAAATAAAATACAAAATAGGGCTGGGGATGTGGCTCAGTGATCGAGTGCCCCTGAGTTCAATTCCTGGTACTACACCCCCCACCACCACACACACACACACACACACACAAACCAGAAGATATAGTGTTAATATGAATGCACTTAATGTCAAATCAGTTTTTTTTTTTTAAACAAACACTGATGGTTTTAGGATTCAATACCCACGGTCCTAAATGTGTAGATCATCTAGACAAAAATATCAACAAAGAAACATCAGAGTTAAGCTATACCATAGATCATACAGAACAGATACATACAGAACCTTCTATCCAACAGCTGGAAAATGCAGTGTTCTCAATAGTGTATGGAACTTTCTGTAAAATAGACCATTTTTTAGACCACAAAATTTATAAGAACTAAAATCATATCATGAATCTTTTCTAACCCCAATAGAATAAAACTAGAAGTCAACAACAGAAACTCCAGAAGTAATACAAACACATTGGGAATGAACACCACACTTTTGAATAAACAGCGGGTCATTGAGAAAGAGAGAAGGGAACTTTAAAAATTTTATGAAATCAAAGGAAACACACTGCACTAAAACCTGTGGAATGCAACAAAAACAATACTAAGAAGACAGTTTGTAGCCAGGAGTGCCTTCCTTAAAAAAAAAAAAAAAAAAAAAAGAAAAAAGACAAAGAAAAAAAGAAAGTTCAAAGAAACAACCTCATAATGCATCTCAAGGAATTTGAAAAGCAAGAGCAAGCAAACCCAATATTAGTAGAAAGAAGAAAAGATCAGAGTAGAAATAGAGATTTTATTTTTTTATTTTATTTTTTAGTACCAGGGATTAAACCCAGGGCCACTTAACCACTAAGCCACATTCCTAGCCAATTTTTTTTAGCATTTTATTTAGATATGGAGGCTTTATGAGTTGTTTAGTGCCTCACTAAGTTGCTGAAGCTGGCTGTGAACTCATGATCTTTCCCCAGCCACTGGGAGTACAGGCATGTACCACTGTGCCTGGCTAGAAACAGAGATTTGAAAGAACAGCACAATAGATGAAACAGAGTTGGTTTTCTGAAAAAGATAAATCAATGAGCATAAAGGCAAGATTGAGAAAAAAGAAGACCCTAAGAAATAGAGATGAAAAAGGAGACATTACCTCTAATACCATAGAAATAAAAAGATCATTAGGGACTATTTTGAAAAACTATATGCTCACAAATTGGAAATCGTAAAAGAAAGAGATAAATTTCTGGACACATATAGCCTACCAAAATTGACTCAAGATGATCTAAAAAACCTGTGCAATAGCAAGCAATGAGAATGAATCAGTAATAGTCTCCCAACAAAGAAAAGCTCAGTACTAAATGACTTCACTTCTGAATTTTATCACTTTTAAAAAGAGCTAACAACACCAATGCTTCCCAAACTGTTCCATAAAATTGAGAGGATCTTTCTAAATCATTCTATGAGGTTATCATTACCCTGTTACCCAAACAAGACAAGAACATACAGAGAAAGATATAAATCAATATCCCTGATGAACACATTAAAAATCCTTGTCAAAATACTAGCAAATCAAATTCAACAGCCTGTCAAAAAGATCATTAACCATGACCAAGTTGCTTTTATCCCAGGAATGCAAGGGTGGTTCAATTACTCAAAATATGTAATTCATAGCCAGGCGAGGTGGCGCAAACCTATAATACCAGTGGCTCAGGAGGCTGAGGCAGGAGGATCATTAGTTCAAAGCCACCCTCAGCAAAAGTAAGGCGCTAAGCAACTCAGTAAGACCCTGTCTCTAAATAAAATACAAAATAAGGCTGGGGATGTGGCTCAGTGGTTGAGTGCCCCTGAGTTCAACCCCAATACCCATCCCCAAAAATGTAATTCATTATATCAGTAGAATGAGGATAAATATGATTATCTTAATAGTTGATGAAAAAGTGTTTGATATAATTCATATCCCTTCATGATAAAAGTCCTAGACAATTAGGTTTATAAGTTTTGTACCTCAATGAAATAAAGCCCATAGACTGCAAATCCACAGTCAGCATCATCCTAAATTAGGAAAAGCAGAAAACGTTTCCTCTAAGATCAGTAACAAGACCAGGGTGTCCACTCTTACTGCCCTTATCCAATACAGTACTAGGGGTTTTAACCAGAGCAGTAAGGCAAGAGAAGGAAATAAAAGGCAAAAGGAAAGGAGGAAGTCAAGTTACCCCTATTTGGAGATATGATTCTATATAGGGGAAATACTAGACTCCACCCAAAGATTATTAGAATTGATAATTAAATTCAATAAAGTAGCAGGATACAAAATCAACATAAATCAATAACTTTTCTGTATAGCCATAACAAATTTCCTGAAAAAGAAATCATGAAAGCAATCATAGCAGAATAGAATAAAATAAAATGCCTAGGAATTAACTTAACCAAGGAAGTGAAAGACTTCTAACATGAAAATTATAAAACACTGGTATAAGATTAAAGACACAAAAAAGTGGAAACCCCTTCCATGTTCATGTGACCTAAAGCAATCTACTAATTCAATGAAACAATCAACAGAATGAAGAGAGAACATAGAGGGAAAAAGTATTTGCCAAATAATTATTCATGTGACAGAAGGTTAGTAATATCCAGAATTTATGAAGTACTCAAAAAAAAACAGTAATAAAAAACTAGTAATCTAATGTTAAAAATTGGCAAATGATCTGAATAGACACTTCTTATTAGAAGAAATATGAATGGGCAATATATGAGAAATGCTCAATATCATTAGTTATCAAGACTATAATCCCAGTTAGAATACCTATTATCAAAACAACAACAGATGCTGGCAAATATGTGGAGAAAAAAGGAACTTTTATACTCTGTTAGTGGGAATATAAATTAGTAGAGCTACTGTAGTGTACAGTATCAGTTCCTTAAAAAAAAAAAAAAAAAAAACTACTAAAACTAGAACTACCATGTGTCCACCAATCCCACTCATATCCATAAGAAATGAAATCAACATACCAAAGAGATTCCTACATGCCCACAGCACTATTCACAATAGCAAAGATATGGGATCAGTCTAGTTGCCCATCAACAAATAAATGGACAAATAGAATTTGGCATATATGTGCAACAGAGTATTATTCAGCTATAAAGAAGAATGAAATCCTCATCTGCAGCAAAATGGATAAACTAAAGTGAAATAAGCCATACAAAGACAAGTACTGCATGTCATCTTATATGTGAAAACTAAATATCAACCTGAAATTTAAATATTGCTAAGAAGGGGTATGGGGAGGTGGAAGAAGATAGTTGAATATGGTCAGTGTGCACTGTATGCATGAATTCCATTAACATGTAGAATTAATGAGTCATTAAATGTTTTTTTCAAAAGAATATTCATAGTAATATTATTCACCAAAGCCCCAAACTGGACACAACCCAAATGTTTCACAGCAGAAGAGAGTTTTTAAAAATGTGATACATCTATACAACGTAATGTTGGTTAGCAATACAAAAGAAGAGATTGTGGTCAGCAAGCAGCAAAATGAATGATTCTCAAGCTTTATGCTGAGTGAAAGGAGCCAGGCACAGAACAGACACTTGTGTGGTTCCATTTTTAGGAAGTTCTAGATGAAGAAAAATTAATCCTATCATAATAGAAATCAGAAAATTGTCGGTTCCAGCAGGAGCAGTCTTAGGGAAGGGAAATTTCTAGAGTGACAGAAACATTTTTATATCTTGATAGTGGTGTGTATTAAACTGCATTTTCTTTTTAAAACAGAAGAAACCATATAATTTAGATCTGTGCATTTTCCTATTGGTGAATTAGATATCTCAATTTTAAAAATCTAAAAAAAAAGTATAGATTCCTCTAGGACAGAGGATTTTCCCAGAGTTCTTTCATAGGTATGGAACACAGCAGATACTAAGATACACATTTGAGATTTTTTTCTCAAATGGTGGTATAAACATCAATGACTTTTGCAAATCAGTATTATATATTATCATTTGGATACTCATATCCCTGGAATGGGTGTGTGAATGGGCCAGAAAAGGGAAGATAGTCAATTTAAGGTTAGGTTTTTCAAAGATTACTTTTAGAATTGCATTAATCTGTCCCATCAGCTAAAGCAGGTTGTCAATGTGGCTACATTTATTAGCAGTGATTTATATGCTCTTTAAAGATACCATGTGCTAGCAATTACAGCTCAGATATCCAAAGCTCTTTGATAGTCAAATAAGATATTTCTAGGCCTGTTTGAAGGGTCAGAGACATTTAAATGGCTGTATTAAAAAGATATTCCTTGCTAAGCCTATGAAGACGATTTATCTTTAATCTAACAAATGGTTTCTCTTTGTCTTCGGCAGGGGCACAAGATGAAGCAAAGGAACAAAGAAATGAAAGTAAATGACAGTCCTCGGAGTTGCAAGGCTTCTCTTGGCCCTGGGGAAGTTTGGGAAGAGGACAGCACACACTGTGGAGGAGGGTGGGGGTGGGGGGAAGGCAAGTCTCATGGAAGGATGGGGGATCCTTTGCTCTAATTTCTCCAGCTACATTTTGTTCTGTTTACCTGCAGAAAAAGGAAGAAAAGTTTCCTTAATTTGGTGGGAAGACCCATGTTATCACATCTTTCAGGCACTATCCTTATCATTTCTGTCTTTCCTCACACGACTTTGCCCTAGGGTCACAGTGGCACATTTTAACAGTCCCATGTGTCTCCTGACCCCTGTCTGTTCTCTTGGTTATTTCACAAAGCTGGTTGTACAGTGGTTTCTTCAAAGAAAGAGAAGGAAGATGATTGTTTGACAAGTTGCAGGCGAAATTTCAGGAATCACCAAGCCCAACATCAATAATAATCTACAAAGGAGGAAGACTAGGAAATGAGCAAACCCTCCGAATTCACTTGGAAAAGGTCTAGACACTGAGTTGAAAATAGTTTTTAAGGGATTCCCAAGGTACAGTTTGTTCTGTGTAGTTAATGAGAATGGTGAAAGTAGGATTTAACCCAGGGCAGAGCACATAGGCATAACAAGGAAGGTAGTTCCAGGCAGCCATCAGGGTTTCTTCTTTCATAGTACTTCAGAGCACACAGGCACTCATCTTTAACATTGACCTTCAGCAGAGCTTACTTGGGTCCTGAGTCTTTACCATATACTTCAGCATGGAGCCCACCGATGAGGTGTTTCTCTTTGCTACACAACTGTAAAGGATGCACTTAGCTAGGTGGTGTTGTAAACAGCAAAGTTAGTGGCCAGTGCATTTAGGACTCTAATGTATGCTTGTTATTAATGCCTATTAGTTTTGAAAGCTCCATTTGAAATCTCTCTACACAAATGTTTTTCATAAAGGATGATTGCATATTTACTCAAGGTTTGACGACGGTCGCCCAAAAAACGATTTTCATTGGAGGTTAGAAGCAGTCAGAGCTTTTCCTTGCTGTGCTGGCTCTCTGGTCTGCATTTAAATGCTGTGGTTTGATTATGCAAAGTCCAAGTCTGATTGCATGGCTAGTCCCCTCACTTAGAAAACCATGGAGTAAGGCCCTGAAGGGGAGCAACAGTGCTAACAACTTAAGATGCCAGTGGGCAGGAGGCACAAGGAAAGAGGGTCAGAGGAGGCCAGGCCTCATCACAAGTATCCATCCCAGAGCCAGCCTAAGGCAGATGCCTGCTTCCCACAGCCTTCCTGGTTCCAAGACCATTCCATTATTTTTTTGTAGAAACTGATTTCATTTCTTGCATATCTTCTTCTGTCTTCTAAATAGAGCATTCGGATTATAAGTTATTTTTCTTGAGAGGGAGAAAAAAGGATTGAATTACTTCTAAAATGAGAGTACACCTGCATTCTAAATATCCCATCCAATCCTTCAGTTTTATCCTTTCCTATGGAAAATAATCATCTTCCATGACTTTTCTTTTGGCCTTTCTGAATTTATTACCCCTTCTGGATGATATATTTGGTATATTGGAATAATTAGAAAATTTATAAACTGTGCATATTTCATATGTTTTAACAACACTTATTTTTTAAAAAGCTATTTATTGACATAGCAATGATATTCAAGTGACTTCATGATGTTGCAACATGATCATTTCTCCTTCAGCTGTTACTCTGTAGTTTGATATGGAAGCACATGTGTTCTTTTTCCCCATTAGACATTGCTTTCTAGAAAAGGAAAAGGCTTGTTTTAGATAATCTAAGAAACAATGCTATCCAGCTATTGATATTTCTGTATTTCATGCCATCTTTGTAACTCAATTCAACATTGTTATCATTCTCGTCAAGTGCTTGGCCTGTACAATCTGCTAGGAACTTGTTTTCTAGTGACTTCAAAAGTTAGTGCTACTCAGCCTCCATCATGAGTTACAACTGAACACAACACAAGCAAGGCAAGAGGAGCAGAAAGATGAAAAAGACCTAATATCCCTGAGAGGAACAGCCAGGATTGGAGTCATTCCAATCCAGGCATTCTCCTTATCATCCACAGTTATTTCATTCATTCATTTTAAATGTGGGTGGGTTAGGACTGGGAGGAAGGAGTGCTCTGTGTGAAAACTGGAGAGAAAGGAAAGTGACCTTTGTATCCAGGAAGCTAAGAGAATGAGGAGTAAATATCAGCCCCATTGCTGAATTTGTTTTAAACTTCATTTTATGATTAGATTGCGCTTTCCTTTCTGCTTTGTTATGCTTTATGGTTGCTGTTTGGCTATATGATTATATGCTTTGAAACAAATAATGTAGTTAATTTCCATTTCAATAGTGAACTATTAAAAAAAATCTAGCTATTGGCCAGATCAAAGAGACCTCAACACAGGAAACCTGTATTTGCTGGCTTTGTCATTGCACAGGTTGAACAAGGGAATAAATTTGAAAAGCTGATTAATTTTCCTGCACATGAATTCTGGATGTCAATTTTCAACCATACTTCAACCAGGCTACGTGGCATGAAGGGTTACAGGAGGGAGGGAGGAAAATAGCCCTATATTAGTCATGTTTGCATACAGAGGATTGAAGTAGGACTTCAACATAATACTCCTAATTAAAAAGGTACTCACTGGAGGAGAGACAAAGGGGCTTTTCCTCTAGCTGGTAACTATTCAGATGATGGACAAGTCCTCTTTCATAAAAGCTTACAAAGAAGGCATCCGAAACATGGTCTGTGATACTGGGTCACATATTAATCACCACAGCTAATTGTAAATCTTTCTATGAAACACTGAAAAGCCTCTTTGTGAATTAATACAGTTCTGCTTGATGCATTTGATTTGAAAAGACATTTCTCTGTATGTGGCGCATGTCGGCTGTGCTTTGAAAAATAACAAAGTTAGCAGAATACATTCAATATATTTTCTTGGGGAATAGGGTTTTTATCATATGACTCATTAAGGATTTGCCTTATCCTGACATTTGTGATATAAAGGAAAATCAGAAAAAAAAGTAATTTTCTTGATCAAGATATGTTTTTACTTAATGCAAATAAATGTAGTCTGTTGCTTGCAAGGAAAAAAAATTCTTCTGGTATAAACTGCTCAATAGGATAATACGTGCCTCTTTTGTTAAACCAGCCTTGAAATGCTGGACTGCTTCTCAATCCGTTTGTTTCTTTTCATCTGTGCCATACACTAAGACACTTAAACAACTGTTGCCTTCATACTATATTTGTTAGAGCAGAGTGCAAATAAAATTCATTTGAGAGGATAATGTGGAATTATCTGTTTCATGAAATTTATTCTTTAGCCACAAGCAATTAATAACTTGAAATGCTCACTTATTACTACTTGGTTATAAATATGTGTATTTAAAATTACCCCTGTAGGCCAGGCATGATGGCACATGCCTGTAATCCCAGCAACTCATGAGGCTGAGACAGAAGGATGACAAGTTCAAGGCCAGCCTGGGCAACTTAGTGAGACCCTGTCGCAAAATTTTAAAAGGGCTGGGGATGTAGCTCAATGGTGAAGTGCTTATTTAGTATGCCCAAACCCTGGGTTCAATTCCCACTACAAAAAGGAAAAAAAAAGTCTATGTAAGTCAATATTATCCCCCACTAAGACTGATCAGTGTTTTGGTCATGCTTTTCAAACATTAAATTACAGAGTAATTTGTAAGGATATGAATCTCAATGTCAACATTTTGTTTAAGTACTAGATAATTCACGACTTTAACAACAGCTTCTGAGATGCAGACATAAGTTGTTGAGATAAAGCCAATGGTTCTATGCACATTACTGGAATTCTCCAGCACTTTCTATGAGCTGGTCACTGGTCCTCAGTTTACTGTTGACAGAATGGTGATAGAAATGATAGAATTATACAATTGTTAAAGCATGGTGATGGGTCACCAAAAATCACTACCAAAAAAAATGTTCTTTTGAAAACAAATATGTATTTATTTCACGAAATTTAATTTAGCTCCTATAGAATATGTGATACCAGGGGTATTGTTCTAGAAGGCAATCAAATCATTCCTTTGACCAAAGTCAGAGATGGGATCATTTAAGTATGTGTCTTCTAAACTGTACCAGAGAAGCATTTTTCCAGAAGTATACAAGGTTTGATTAGGGGGGAAAAATATAGGCAGGACAGTCTCATGCTGCAATGGGCAATCCCAAAACAATGTTTCAGGGTGACCACAAAGATCATTTGACATGATTCCCTGCTAGATAGTTTTTCACCTCTGTCCAATTTTTCATGTCTTTGACACTGTTAGGTTTCTCTCCTAGCCCTTCTTCACTTTTCCCTTACATTGACCAAAAGCGCCACTAAACACTGCTGACTTTCGCTGGTGACTCTCAGGGTTAAAAGGAATAATGGTTCCTTTTGAAGTTCTTGTTGAGACTCTGGCCCAGTTGTGGGGCTTTAAGAAAAAAGGTGCCTCCATTTCTTGGTTTGGAAAGTGGACACACTAATACATGCCTGAACTCACAAATATAAACATGAATAAAGTGCCAAACTATTAGATTTTAAACACTTGTAAAAAGTACTTGATAAATTATTAGCATTAGGTTCAGCTATTTTGTGCAATAGGCAAATGGCTCTTTCTCTAGCTCAGAACTCTTTACCAAAGGATAAATAAATGGTTCTTACAATTAGGTAGTAGTAAATATAAAATCCTCTTTTACTGAAGTTGACTTAAGCTTTGCCCCCAAATTAAGGACCCATGAAGATAAAATTGTTTTTACTATAATTTAGAAAATTGGGGATTGGAATTTTTGAAACATGTATATGTAAAATATTAATACTTGGTGTATGCTTATTTGTTAAAAGCTCTCTCTCAGTTAACATGTAGGGAAGGATATAGATACAAGGAGATAATTATACCAGTTGTAATTTCCCTTCCCTGGAGGGGAAGAATACATCCTCCTCCTACTAAAATTGAATGTGGCCATAGGATTTGTTTTATACTATGACACGTGAGCCAAAATGTCATGAGTCACTTGAGGCAGAAGCTTGAAGGCTCACTCTTTTTTTTCCCCTACCATCATGATCAGCAAGACAGCCTGCCCCATCAGCGTAGAACCTGGAGTGAACACAGGATTGAGATTCAGGCAACCACCATCACGTAAGGTGACATGAGTGAGAAGTAAACCTAGTTTTGAGATTTAGGAGCCATTTGTTACCCTCTTATAACAATCTGTACTGATACACGTGCAATCAAAGCATTTAAGTAAAAAGTCCAAGAATCTATATAATCTGTCTCTCAAACCCATCTTATGTGACTCTTGATTTGACTTATAATGCTGCCAGTATATTGACATTGTCCATTCCTAGAATAAGCCAAGATTTTTCTAGCTTCAAGTCCTTGAACTTGAAAACCCTTTCTTTCCATATTTATTGTGCAGGTACCTTGTCATCCTTGAAATCTGAGTCAAATATCACTTCCTTAGAGATACCTTTTGTAGCTACCCTATTTCAAAGTAGATCCTTCTTCCCAAATCATGTTTGCCTATCTAACCCCATCTTTGGGACTTCAAGAACACTTATAATAACTTGTGATTGTTTATAAAGCAGGGATAAAATTTTATATGTCACAACTCAAATGTACAAAATAATTTAACTCCCCCCCCCAGGAACTAATTAGAGGAGATTGTAAAGACATCTTTCAGTGTAAAATATTCACTTTGGGATAAAGACTATGTCAGTTTCGGAGCTTAAACTCCACTGACACTATTTTTTGCCACTTAAAATTCTAGCAGCTAAAAAATTCTAAAGTCATATTTTCTAATCACTATGCAATGAAACTAGAAATTAAAACAGATATCAAAGCAACAGTTATTATATTTTAATAGTAATTTTCTAAGTGCTTTATCAAGGAGGATATTGAGAAGAAAATAGACTATTTAGGGGAAAAAAAGAAAGAATTGAGAACATGAGGGATAAGCCAAAGGTATACTTACAGAAAAATTATTATAAATTTCTCTACTTCTATTGCAGAACACTTTTTATATTAAAAACAAATTTTTTATATTAAAACAAATTTTTAAAAGCAGTAATATGTTAAATGCTTGGTTGTTTTAAATTCCCTCAAGATGGATAAATCCTAACAACTATCATGAATAATTTTAAGAGGATGAAAACATAGAAAGTTTAAATACAAAAGATTAAATTTTATGCATAAATAATCAATTACAAATCAAATAAATTGGAGATTTTCTAAAAACAAAATTTACCTACATTAATATAACACAAAGCAACCCACAGTAAACAGATTTATGGCAGAAATGAGAAACAATAGCAAGAAGCCATCTAGACTATCTGTATGTAACCTGTAATAATACTCGATAACACAGGTAATATACTTGATTTATTTTCATTTTATATTTTTTCATAATATGTTTAATTTACACACTGCCTTACAGTTGGTTATAAGTATGGTTAATGTAGTGTTTTCCTGAGTCATATAACAATAGCTCATGATATGTCTAACTTTCCATTCACCTGAAGGTTTTCTCTATTTTGAATGCAACTACAAAGAAATAGTTTGGCCAAAGTTTTTGTTTGCATAAGAGTATATTTTCAGAAAATTTCCAGGGTTCATAAATACTTGATATTATCACCAAATTCCTTTGTAAAGTCATATTGTTAGCAATTGTATAATGAGAATTTCAATTTTGTAGAACCCTCATTGTCCTTGAGGGTCCTATAAACGTGGACACTAAGACATGTCATCATGAGAAATGGTTTATCACTATTATTTTAACTATCATTTCTACATTTACTATGAGGGTGGACAGATTTCTGTCAGCTATTTGTATTTTCCCATTGGGGAATTAATCTATGTTCTTTGGTCATTTGTCAATTGGAATTTTTATTTTCTATTGATATTTATGAACTCTTTATATATTTAGAGTATTATCTTTTTGTCATGTTTCCTGCATATAAATTTCTACTTGTGTTTTGGTTCATAATTTTGATTGTGATATTTTCTGACACACAAACTTCTTTTTATATTTCCATGCAATCAAATTTCTCCCTTTGTGCTGGCTTTCATTCCTTTTATAGTTGACATTTATTGTTTTTGCCTGCTGAGCATTCATTCCTGCTTTTTCTAGTAATGCAGCTTTTCAGCCTAGTATAAAAGTCCTTTTATGTATTTTCTGGAACTGACCTTCCATTCTTATTCTTTGGCCAGAAGAGACAGACATGTGACCCCAGTCTAGCCAATCACACGACTTTATTTCCCTGACAACAGTGATTGGTTTAGATAGATCAAGTAACCCAAATTGGACCAATGAGCACCTTCCCTAAAATTTAATATATGGTTGCTGGCAGAGAAAAATTCACAAGTTACAGAAAGTATGTGATACTTGGAGGTTCAGCAGTCTTTATTCTGACTTAGTTATATGAACCAATGTATTTCCTTTCTAAGCAAGTTTGAGATAAGTTTCTGGTTCTTCTGAGTAGCTCTCTAATTCTCTCAAAGAACAAAATTCTTATGATGTCCTGAGGGGCCCATGTGATGCTACTGCATTCCATCCACCATAGCTCTTTGGCAAACTTATCTCTTATTCTCCCCCATAGAATTCTCTACTCCAGACACTCTGCCATGTTTCTCACTTTAAAATTGTGCACTAGCCCTTCTAGAATTCTTTAGTTATACATATGACATTTCCTCACTGAAATTTTTTCAAATCTTTCTCAGTGTGGTTTGCCACGATTATCCTTTCTAATGCTGCGAACAATCTGTAACTCTGACCCTATACATGGGCACCACACTTTTCTGTAGCACTTATATATAATTTATTCATTAAATTTATTTCAAAAACTTATTGATTTCCAGGCTCTGTGATTCAAGCCTGTAATCCTAGTGGCTTGGGAGGCTGAGGCAGGAGGACTGCCAATTCAAAGCCAGCCTCAGCAAAAATGAGGCGCTAAGCAACTCAGTGAGACCCTGTCTCTAAATAAAATACAAAACAGGGCTGGGGATGTGGCTCAGTGGTTGAATGCCCCTGAGTGCTCCCTTCCCCCACCAAAAAAAAAAAAAAAAAAACTTATTGAAAAGGTGGGCTGGGGATGTAGTTCAGGGACAGAGTGCTTGCCTTGCATGCTGGAGGCTCTCAGTTCAATCCTCAGTGCTTAAAAAATATTATGCACATACCACATCACACATATATATTCTCTCTGCTCCATGAGGGTAAGGATTTTGTCTGTTTTGTTCACTGAATTCTCCCACATATAAGAGCAGTACCTGGCACATGCTAGGTGCTCATTAGATATTTGTTGAATAAATAAAGAATTTCTGCTCAGTCTTTTGTTCTTAGAAACTCTTGAAAAATTCCCTTTTATGAGAATAGTGACCGCCTGACTGGCATTTCTTTTTTCCTTTCTAGGGAAAAATAGAGAGGAAAGAAGAATTAAACTATTGGCTATTAAGCAAGTTGTCAGGAGGGCTTGGAACTCTGTCCCCGTGGAGAGATATCAGAACAACAGAAGAGCAAATGTTTGCACAATTATCATGAGAACTGCTGTTTGGTTCAGAAATTATGCCTATTCCTTATTTAATGCAATGCAAAAAAAAAAAAAAAAACACACAAAAGAGCAGGGAGAGGATCTGTTCATTGATTCTGCCTCACACAAAGCAGGAATTGTATTTTAATGTTATTGTGATTCATCTTTTTATCTGAAGGCAATGACAGAGAGCTGTTAGATAGGTTTGGCCATGCTGCCCTCCAAAGACAATGACCTTTCTGTGGCTGAACACAATGAAGGTTGACTTTCACTTGCATCACAGCCTTTTATGAGTTGGGCAGCTTTCCTATAGGCTGCCATCCTGTGGGTGTAGTCACCTTCAAGCTGTGGCCTGCAAGGTAACCATGAAGCAAGAAGACACAACCAAGCATACTGCTGTGAGTAAGGCCCAGGAGGGATTGCACATGAGTGCCTTTCATTGGCCATGACTCGGTCAACCGAACCTACTCTATAAACACCCAGAAAATGTACTTTGGAAGGAGAATGAAATGAGTTTGATTACCTAGCCATGCATGTGCTTTCCCTCTTTTGAGGGAAAAGCTGTGGTCAAGCTCTCTACTTCCATTTTCCAAGACCAAATACACCACATCAGCCTATAGAGGGGAGTCACATTATCTCAGGTGATTTAAGCAATTCCACACTGGACAGAGGACTTAATAGTAAGGTAGCCAGGTGGTGGTGGGGAGGGAGTATGTTGCCGTGCATCATCTTAGATAGAAATGTGAGGATGTGGTAGAATAAACCTTTGCATGGTCTCTATCCTTGAAAGTGACTTCTCGTTTGTTATTAGGAAAATCAAAGAAAATCTGATCCAGGAGCAGTGAATATGCCTTATTTTTCTAAGGCTTAAAATGTACAGCTTTTGAACTTCAAAGGTCTTTCTTTCTCTTGTCTAGAGATAGGGAAACATTCCAGACATTCACCTTTTTCTTTCCTTTTATTTGCTTTATTCGTTGTACATGTGATTCCATTTTTCCCAAGTGAGAAGTAACTTTCAAAATAGTTCTAGTACCAATTACATTCAGCTCCCTGTGCCCTGAGTTTATTTAACATATACTTAATTTTACATTTATACAAAGATCTAATTTTGGAGCTACCTCCTCCATTGTTTTGGGGTTATTTTAGTGTAACAGTTTTAATTATTGTAGTTTTAACACTATGTGCTACTGTCTAGTACTACCAATTCATGTCTCTACTCTTCTTCATTTTCAAATTTTCTTGGTTATTCCTTAACATTTTGATAAAACTTAAAATAGCTTTATCATATTTCTCACCTATAAATAGCTGCTCTTTTCCAATTTTTCCTCTCTCAATATCCAGAAAAATGGATGAACCAGTCAGTTTGTTGGGCCCATGCTTAGTTCCAACATTAAGTGTACAGAGATCTGTTAAAAATGCAGCTTCCTGAAATGTTCCAGAGAAGAATAGCATTCCTGTTCATCCCTGGCCTTGTGACAAGGCTGAGCTGTGGTCTGAATAACAATCAGTTTCTGCATATTCTGCTCCAAAGACATTTCCTGACTGTCTGAGCCTCCGGTCCCATCAATCTCTCTTCTGAGTCATTTGGTTCTGCGTAGTGTGTCAGGAGGCAAAAGCTAGGTAAATGTCACTGTGTCTTGAGTGATCATCCTCTTTAAGCAATCATCCACTTTGCAAACAAGTGCTGAAGGACTGAACAGAACTGGTCTGTTACAGGACCCTTCATCTGCGGAGTCCAAGACACAGGGATATAGCATTTGATTACCAAATGCTTCCTGCTGCCAGTGTTTAGGTTTGAGTTATTCCTGAAACAAACTGAAATGTCTTTTGGTTGCATTTCACCTGATCCCAGGTGTTGGATACAGCTCAGCTTAGACTCATTAGCAGCCTAGTCTGGCAAAGACTGACATGTCTGCCTCCACAGAGATTGTGGGTCCTCTAAAGGATCTAGACTAGCAAGGGGTAAAATACTGCTTTTTGTTTTGTGGTGAACAGAAAAGAATAAATCTGGACAGAGAATGCATAAATACCTAATATTAAATAGCATTCTTTATTGTTCAAATCACTTTATACATGTTAACTTAATCCTGTCAATGAGGTAGTAATATAATTATCCACACTTTGTAGATGATCAAACTAAGGCACCAAGACTGTTATTTGCACAAGGCTATACATCTGGTAAGCAGCAGGGCTGTCATTTGAACTCAAGCCAAAGGTTACTATCCTGACCACTGTATTAAGGACTCGAAACTTGGGCCACCATTGGAATCACCCTGGAGACTCTGATGGATCACAAATGCTGGACCTCAACCTAGAGTTTCTCATTCAGGAAGCCCTGAGTAAGAAGCCAAGATTTCGCACTTCTCACAACTTCCATGTGATGTGGTTGCTATTGCTACTCCAGGGACCAAACTTTGAGAACAATCTTACTTCACTAAAATGATTGACGGATGTGTTCCCATGAAGGTGAGGAAGAATAAACAGACCTGGAGAATGTTTAAACCATGCAGCTAATTCTCAGTTTAAGTCAGAATTTCTATTCTTCCAGTCCATAAGGCAACTAAAACCTAGCATTGCTGGCAAGTTGCCAGTCTTTCCCTATTTCTGTTGGGTTCATAGGCATCCATCCAAATATTGAATAATACTAATAGCACTGGTTAAGCTAAAAAATAAAAGAAAAAGAAGAAAGCAAAAGAAACACCTGGGTTAAACCTCAGCCTTGTGTTTTACTGCTTAAACTTTTTCAGCCTCTGTTGTCACATTTATAAAATAATAATAATTATTTACCACTTAGGATTTTAATAAAGGTAAATTTTATATGTACACACATACAACATTGCCTGGCACACAAAAATAATGGTGGTGACTTCTTTTGTGTGAAAAAAGTATATCTGGTTTCATTCCTTCTTAGAAACCAGCAGAGGAATTTAACCACAAGAAGAGTTTCCAGGGTCACATCGGGTACCCAAATTTTCTCTATAGCTTTTAACTGTGACAATAATAAAATAGAATATATCTGTATGTGCATGTGTGTGTGTGTGTGTAAACTATCTACTGCCACCCCACTTCTATTGAAAGGAGAGGGATATATGGACTGTCTCAACTCAAAAGCCATCTTTCCCTGTGCAGAAGAAACAGATGAACTAGAAAACTAGAAGATGCAAGAAAGAGAGCAGCAATCTAAATAATGGGAAGCTGGGCAACTGCTAGAGTAAAAAAGATAACATAAAATAATTTCACTTCATATTATAAATGGGATCTCCTCTGAATTATTAAATTGTTTGTTAAATTCTCTTTACTATTACATTCATTTATTCAACAAATATATCTCAAGTCCCTGCTTTATGTCAGCCATTATCCTAGTTTCTGGAGATATAGGCAGGCTCCCCTCTCACATGAAAGAGGGAAGAGTGATGTAAATGAAGGCTGTGGGGAAAAGGTAGGCAAGGCCAGTGAGTAAGGACCCGAGAGAAATGAGAACACTATCGATGTGGCCATCTGAAAGAACAGCATCTGGCTGAAGGGACAGCAAGTGCAAAGGCCTGGAGATCAGTTCATGCCCAGCCATTGTCAGGGAGTGGAAAGTCTGGAGCAAGACCAGGTCCCATCCTGGAGAACCTGGTAGGAAGATGGCTAAGTGTAGACCCATTTTATTCTGTTTTGAAGCAGAGGAGGGACATGATCCAATTTTGAAAGTGACTTCACATCACTGTCACCCAAGAGAGTTGGACTGACTCCAAACGAAGTCTCTAATTTGGGACCTGGATATAGAAGTAGAAAGAAAAAGAGAATAAAGAGCAGGGATCTAGGAGAAAGACATAGGGGGAGATCAACCCAGAGATGGAGTCAAGCTCTGTTGGCCTTTACTCACTTCCGGAGTCCCTACTTCAGTTTCTCATGACCTTAAGAAGTAATTTACTAAGTATAATGATCTTGTCTCCAGTTACCTTGGATCTCAATTCTAGCTGAATATTAAAATCATGTAGAGAGCCCTGCCCAAAACCAAATTAAGGGATATTCTACAAATAACTGGCCAGTATTCTTTCAAGATAGGGGACAGACAGATGTGAGTGGTGGGAACATGAGGTCAAGGGAATAATTCTATAAAATGGGCTCACTGTGCTGACCCCCTGCTTTCCAAGAAACAGCCCTGTCTGGCCTAATGGACAGAATATGTCACATTTCTCAGCAACTTACCTGTTATCAGCAGGTGAAATGCAGGCCTGAGATAATGTTGATGGGAGGACCCCTGGACACTCTTGTGACCAGATCCTGAAACTCGGGGAGATAAGGATAATTTCCCCTAATGATAAAATCTGTAAGAATGCATGGTTAAGAATCCAATTATAATTGCTCAGCATATGCCAAGGGGACCTAGAATTGTCATGGCAATTGGAACTTGAAAGTCTGATTTCACCCTGGCTGTCAGTCAAAAGTCAAGAAGTAGACCTGAGTGGGACTCTCCAGAAACTTCTCTGGGATCCCCAATAAAACCAGAGTGAAGAGGAATGCTGTTCCTTGCCTCTTTGAGAGGACCCACTTTCTCCCTTGAGAATGGCCTCTTTCCTTTTTCCTATTCCTTCAATAAAATTCATGCCTGTAACTCTGAGTGATATGTCCGAAATCTTTCTGACTTGATCATAAGAATCAGGGTTTGAAGTGTGTGTGTGTGTGGTGGTGGTGGTGGTGGTGGGGGGGGGGGGGGTTTCCATTGAGTTGCCTCAGTTTCCTGCAAGGCCTCAGCTTGTAACAGGATCAAGGTCGCAAAACACAAAGAATGAGGAATTGTCCCAGACTAAAGAAGTCTAAGGAATCATAAAGCTAAATATAATATGGGACATTGGTGGAACAATTGGCAAAATTTGGGTAAGTCTGTAGAACAGAAATCAATTTCCTGATTTTATTTTTGTTTTTGTTGGTGCTAGGGATTGAACCCAGGGCCTTGTGCATGCATGGCAAGCACTCTACCAACTGAGCTATAACCCCAGCCTCAATTTCCTGATTTTGATCATGACACTGTTATTATGTAAACTTATGAACATTTTGGAAACATACAAAGTATGTTTGTATTCTTTTTGCATCTTTTCTAAAGCTCTAAAGTATTTCAAACTAAAATGTATAAATTAAACCTGTGTAGGCCACACCCCAAACCTATATATCCATATTTTGGAGACTGCAGCCTGGCAACAGATGATTCTAAATTCTCTAGAATAATGAGAGTCTCCTTTCTAGAAGAAAGCAGCACTCAGAAAGGTAACTGTACTCTAAGATCCTCCCTGCCCTGTTGGGAAAAGAAAAAGAGACCAGAAGACAGCTTAAAATCACCTCCAGCCTAGGACAAGTACACACTTTCACTGTCCCCAGCTTCTGAGATGTTCCTTTTTCAAACAATTTTATTCCTACACAGTAGGATACTCCCTTCCCTGTGAAAATTGGCAAACACTAAATACCAACCTCTCCCAGCAAATACTCATTATAAGAAAACGAGGCTTAATCTGCTTTGATTAATAAGGAGGCAGCAAAAGGCTGACCATGCACTAGAGGATGCGAGAAGAAAACAAAAGACAGGTAGAAATGTGCCCAGAAAAGCAAAGGAAAAAACCATGGAAGGTTAAGCAACACAAAAAGATCTCTGGATTCTGATTCAATTTTAGTGGTTGCAAAAACAAGCCTCTTGGCTATTTGCATATAAATGTGCTGGGGGTGGGGGAGCCACAGTACTCAGCTGTGCATTCTAACTTTCTCCTTAAAATCTGTTCCCAAAGCAGCTGCAGGAATCAGCTGCAAATTCCAAATCTAAAAATGAAAGTCATGTGGCTGAACTGGGGTGGAGGCAAGGAGAGGAGGAAAAAGAGGGAGGGCACCAACTGGTGTTTCAGTTAACCCTTGAGGTCCTGCAACCCACAAGCATTGCCTCCAAGCCTTTAAAGGTCTCAGAGCCCAGACTGCTCCTTAGAGCAATTGAATCAGAAACTCTGAAGGTTGAGGTCCCGGTATCATATGTTTAACTGTTTCAAATCAATAGCTTTGACTGACTATAGAGCAGGAATCAGTCTGACTTCTGAAAAGGCAAGTACATATTTTAGACTTTGTAGGCCATCCAGACTCTGTCACAATGACTCGACTCTGCCATTATGCAGTCATAGACAATACTAGTGTGCATGACTGTGTGCAGTAAACTTATTTATAAAAACAGTAGTTGGTAGTGCCAGCTTCTAGACTCTTGTTATTTAGAGTATAGTCCTTGAACCAGAAGCATCACCATCCCATGGATGCTTATTAGGAATGCTATATCTAAAATTCCAGGACAAAACTATCCTTGATTGAATTTTTTGTTTGTTTGTTGTTGTTGGAAAAAAATAAATAAACAAGGTCCCAAGATGGCTAACACATTGAAGAAGTGAAAAATCAGACATAAGGTAAAGGATGTTGAAAGGTAACCAGCTCTGGGACTCTAGAGAGTTCTGCTAAGTCTTCTAGCACCAACTCATGGTTCATAAAACTGTCCTTAACATTTAGGGTTATTCAGGGATGTGAGGGGTCTTTTGCTTGTATAAGGACTCTGAAAGGTATAAAGTAAAGCAGGAATGTGAATTATCAATAGGAGCAAAAACCCTGCTGGCCTCTTGCCAAAGAGGGAGCTGTCCATTGAGCAGGTGCTGGCCTCTCTGTCCACAGTCAGCATGAGGATGGGAAGGGCTGGGCTGGCACAGGCTCTTATTTCAGAGTTCAAGACACTTAAACTCCCGTCTCTTCCAGGCCTGTCATTCACAGCTGCACAACTGCAAAGCCTGGGGGCAATTACCATGAGTCTAAAGAACTCTGGCTTGGAATAGGCTGGTGAGGCTGAATTTCACCAACCTGATTTCATAGCCCTAACTTGAGGCTTCCTGCTTTTATAACTAGCCCTGTCCTATCAGTACAAAGCATCAGAGGTTATAAGTTTTTGATGAGTAAATGGACACAGGAAGTAAGATGCTCGGTTTTGGGGTAGCATCTGTCTTCAGGTCATGAGTATCTATAAGTGACTAGTGGCCTTCCTAGGTTAGCATGCCAAAGGGCTGTAGGTTTTTATTTCATTCCAAAGGAGCCATCTCCACTTTCCTTGCAGCACACAACTCTAGAAAATGACAACAGAAGGTATTTTTTAATCGGTTGCCAGGGGCAGATGGCCTAAGGGCCTGTGTCCTGGTCCATAAGGGTTAATGGGAATTTTGAAGGTGCCTCCAGTACATTCTGTTTTCCCTAAAGCTAAGTTGTGGAGTAGAAAGGTAATGAACTGAGCAGCTTTCTCCCATCACTTGTCTGCCAGTCAGCTGGGACCAGCCTGTTGTCAGATGATGTTTGCCATGTCCTAGAAAAATGCTCTCCCTGCAAAACCCTGCCAGTGATTAGAGTGTGAGAAGAAGTGTGTACATATCACTCCATAAACCCTTGCACCTGCCTCTGAGGTGTCTCTGTGGAACACAGTTTTGACACATTGTGTGGAGTGGACTTGGAGAGGAGACATGAGGGGTGTCACACTGCAATTGAGAACTGGGATGATGCCCTGAGCATCTGCAGGCAGAGGAGCCAGCATGGCTGAGAGAACTATTTTCTCAAATCTACTGTGCAGATGCCTCACCTGGGCATCCTATTAGAATACAGAATCCCAACCCAGTCTCCATTCTAACAAGCCCCAGGTGATGCTGCTCCTACTGCTGCTGCCGCTCTGTAGAGATTACCTTGAAATAGCCTGGACACAGGTTTCTCTACAGCACTAGACCTAAGGTCTGGTACCTCTGCCCATTCTCTTCCTGACTTCCCTGCAAAGCATGGGTATGGCAGATGGTTTTTTCCAAAGATAATCTCCTCCACGTGCTGTTCTCACAGTGACTTCCAGGCTCCTCCCACTGAGAGGTGGGGCCTGTGTTCCCTCCCCTTAAGAGGGACCTGGCTTGTGAATGCCAAGGAAATGCTGTAACTTCTAAGGGTCGGTCATAAAAGCGGATAGGGTTTCTTCATAGCCCACTTGGGACCCAGCCACCATCTGGAAGTCCAAGCATCCCTGGAAAGCCCCAGGTGAAGAAGAAATTGAAGTCCCTGGCCCACGGGACCTGCTGAGCTTTTCACTGACAGCCAGCATCGCTCGCCAGTCATAAGTGAGTTGTCATTCTAAAAACCTCCCCAGAGGAATTGGGGGAAATGGAATGGAGCTTTTCTCTCCAGTCAAGTTTGCTCCACCTGAAAGTATGTGGAAAAGAGATGTACTGTCCTGAGTTCTTCCAATGGGCAGACTTGTGAGCAAAATAAATTATCATTGTTCCTCTAAGTTGGTTGAGGGGTGCTTATATGCAACAATAGGGTAAGGAATATGGTGTTAACTATTCACTGGTCATCTTTTTACTCTGAATCACTGCACAATATGATCACTTCCATTATTTAAATTACCATCTGCTTAGACCTCTCTAATTGCCTATTGGATAACCTCAATAAGTGTGACTCTTTACTGCCTCCTCTGGTTTCCTCATTGTCCTACCCCCAAATACCTTTTTCATGTTTATTTGGTGCCACCATCAATTTGGTTAATTCACTCGACATATCCTAACCTCAAGCCCAACAACAGATTGTTCCTGCTGGCAAACTGACACCAATTGACACATTGGTTTCTGTTTCTTCTCCTGCTTTCTCATGGTTTGCACTGCCTAGGTTTATGGCCTTTGGGGTCACTATGATGAGGTGTTCCAATTATTTCTGGGTCTTTTTCTTTTTTGCCTCACTACAGGATCATTGTCCTCTAGACTATCACCAAGGTGACCTTGGTCCTACCCTCCACTGGCTGCCCATTGCTTTGAGAAGAAAGTCTAAGAATAGCATGGAATGGTCCCTCATAGGTTGTCTCAGCCTATCAATCAAGCCTAATGACCTGTAGTAACCACCTTATTCTGAATTTATGTTCACACAATATCAAATTTCATGGAGCACCTTGTTCTTTCGTCTCGGTGTGCCTTTGTGTTATGTTCTCTCTGGATGAAACATTTTCTTTCATGAATTCTCCTCATCTTCTAAGTCCTTCTAAACTGAAATAAAACATCTCCTCCCTAAAACCCTTCTTAATTCAGGTCCCTCTTTTTTGCTAACAACTGTACACTGCTCTATTGTTGAGCTGCCAGCATTTTACTGCAAGTCCTTTACATGCCTGTTTTCACTTCTAGAGAAGTGGTTCTAAACGTGTGCTCTTCCAGACCAATGGCATTAGCATCATCTGGGAAATTCTTAGAAATACAAAATCTCAGGCTGCACACTTCAGACTTACTGAATCAGACACACAGGATGGGTGATCAGAAAAATGTGTTTAAACAAACCCTCTGTGTGTGTGTGGCAGGGGGGGCAGGTGTCTGGTGCCTGCTAATGTATCAGAACCACTATCCTGGACCAATTGAATAAACATTAGAATCATGTTGAAAGTTTTCAAGTAATCCTGCTCCAATTAAGAGTCTTTGGGAATGGGACCTAGGTGTCAATATTCTTAAAGCTCCTGGGGATTCCAACGTGCAACCAAGTTTGAGATTCACTAACCTAGATCTGTTCTTCTCATAGTCTCCAGATCAGCAGCATAAACATCACCTGAGAACTTGTTAGAGAAACAGAAAGCATCTCAGATGCCACTATGGACATGTTGAATCAAAATCTGCAGTTTAACAGGAGTCATGGTGATCTGAATGAATATTTTTGTTAGCATTTCATTGCTGTGACCAAAATACCTGACAACAACAACTTAAAGAAGGGAAAGTTTAGTTTAGCTCACAGTTTCAGAATTTAGTTGATGGCTGGCAGACTCCATTGCTCTGGGCCCAAGGTGAGGCAGAACATCATGGCAGAAGGACATGGCAGAGGAAAGCTATTGAACTCATGGTAGACCAGAAGCAGAATGAGAGGAGGAAGAGTCAGAAATACAAGATATAATTCTTAAGGATATGCCCCCAGTGACCGACCTCATCTAGCCCCATCCCACCTGCCTACAGTTACCATAGTTAGTCTATTCAAAATAGGATGGACTGATTAGGTTATACCTCTCATTATCTAATTACTTCATTTCTGAATATTCCTGCATTAACACAAGGATTTTGGTGGACACCACATATCCAAACCATAACAATATGGAAACTTAAGAAGCACTATCTTACACATCTCTGTATCCTAGCCCCTATCAATGAGCATAATATTTACTTGATAAACTCTAGAAAAATACAATAAAATGCCTATTCTTCACATGGCTTTAGAGAATAAAAAGAAATTTATCAAAAGATGCTTTATAAACAGCCTTATAAATATGATATGCTAATATTAACTGTTAAATAAAAAACTAGTGTAGATCATTCATCGCAAAATGTTTAATGAGAAACTTCTTTACCAAGTATGGTTTTAGATACAAAAGATTATACTGAACAAGAGACACCCTCCAAAGTAAAGGCAGGTGTCCACGATGTTCCTACCACCCCTATTCCCATGCCATACTCAGGCACCTGCTACTGAGGGTGAAGAGGAAACGCTGGTTCCCACTACTGGCCACCCACAGGGGCATGCTGAGGGGCCCTTGAGCAACTTAATGACTCTAGCCATTGTCCTGCCCCTGAGGATACACTAGAACTGCTAGAGTATCTCCACTATCCAATTCTGACATACTATATACTGTGCCCAGACTCACTAATTATAGTCATAAAAGCTACAGGGAAACTACACAATGATGCCCAGCTAGAATCAAAGCTAATAACTGCATAAAAACCTACATCCCCAAGACACATTATCAGGAGACAGTTGCTTAATAAGAAGGTCACTGCATAAAAGTGGTATCCGATCCACCAGATGTCCAAATCTCCACACAGGAACACAAGAAATCAACACAGGAACCTTGGATCAACAAGGTAATGTGACACTTTCAGAATAACATAGTAACTCTATGTTCCACAGGAACTCTAAGTTCCAAAGGGACTTTCTCCAAAGAAATCAATATGGATGAAATGCCTGATAAATAATTTTAAAGAAAGCAAATGGGGGAAGGAGGAGGAAAGATACGGGATGGTATTTAGGAATGAAATTGATCAAATTATGTTATGTACATTTTTTAAACATTGGCAAAGATAAAACAGTCTGAAAGGAGACCTAGATCATTTATAGAGTGAATTAAATTCAAACGGACTATCTTAGGTGTCCTAACTAGAAAAGAGTCCTAAAAGAACATAACTTGCTCTATACAGTTTGTGTTTTATTTTTAAAGCAATGTTTTCTTATACTTGAAATGGATGTAAATTTTTTAGGAGATGTATCTATACTAATTATGTAAGATCCTTCCAGAAAAACACCATTGATATGCCACCATTGAGTTTTCTTCTCACATCTATCAGTGTAGAAAAAGACACATCCAATAATCAATTAATGTAATATACCATATCAATGGAAAAAGGGTAAAACTCATGTGATGATCTCAACAAATATAGAAAAAAATGAACAAAATTCAACACCCTTTTATGATAAAAACTCTCAACAAATTGGAATTAGAAACTTCCCAAACCCAATAAATGACACCTACAAAAAGCCCCAGTCAGACTTAATAGAGTTATAAGAGAAAATGGTGTTACATAAGAAAGACCCCCTGAGGTCAAGAACAAGGCTCTCTGTTCCCATCATTTCTATTTAACATCGTACTGGAGCTTCTAGCCAAGGCAACAGAGTGAGAAAATTAAATAAAAGCATACAGATTGGAAAGGAAGAAGTAAAACTCTATTTACAGATGACAGGATCTTTTATATAGAACATTTTAAGGGATCCAGGGATCCACTAAAAAAAAATTGGAACTAATGCATTCAGCAAGTTTGTAGGATACTAGATTAATATATAAATATCATATCTTCATACAGTAGCAATAAACCAGAAATATTAAACAATGCTATTTACAATAGCATCAAAAGAAATAATACCCAGGAATAAATTTAACAAGAGGTACAAAATTTACTACCAAAATCTCAGCTGGCTTCTTTGAAGAAATGAGAGAATTCCTAAATTTCATATAGAAATTCAAGAATAACCAAAGCAATCTTAAAGAGACAAAGAAGTAGAAGTACTTCTTAATTTCAAAAGTTATTACAAAATTATAGCAATTAAAATACTGTGTCATTAGCAGAACATATAGATAAATGGAATAAAACTGAGAGTTCAGAAATAAATCCAGAGTTAATTAATTTTGTTGACAAAGGTTGCCAGACCACTCAATCAAGAGAGAGTCTTCTCAAAATATTGTGTTGGAGTAACCAAATATACACACTTAAAAGGATGAAATTGGACTCCTACATCACAGCACACAGAAAATTAACTTAAAACACATCAAAGTACATGAATATTAAGCATGGGAAGTAATATCTCATTGACACAAAAATGACAATGAGATATCACTCTGCATACTAAGTCTCTGCATCTAAAACTATTAAAATTATAATAGTCTTAGAAGACAACCTATGCAAATATTTTCATGACCTTGGGTTATGTAATATTTTCTTTGCTATCAACCCCACACAAAACCAGAAAAAAATTAGATTATATCAAATTTAAAAAGGTTTGTACTTCAAAGGATAGCATGAAAAACATAAAAAGATAGCCCACAAACTGGTATTAAATATTTATAAATCATATATCTGATAAGGAAATTGTACCCAGAATATATAAGGAACTCTTTGAACTTAACAAACTATTGAATTAAAAATTGGGCAAGGAATTTGAACAGACGTTCCCCCAAAATGATATACAACAGGGCTACAACACATGAGAAGATGCTAAATAAACATCATTAGCCATGAGGAAACTGCAACTCAAATGCAACCAATTGAAAATCAATGAAAAAACCACAATGAGGTATCACTTTGCACCCACTTAGATGACTGTAATCAAAAAGGCAGATAACAGCAAGTGTTGAAAAGGATGTGGAAAAGTTGGAACCATCATACACTACTGGTAAGAATGTAAAATTGTGCAGCTATTCCTGAAGATGTTAAACATGGAGCTACTGGATGACCCAGCAGTTCTACTTCTATGTTACATACCAAAGAGAAACAAAAGCATATATCTGCACAAAAACATTTACACAAACTGTTCCCAGCATTATTCAGAAAAGCCCAAAAGGAGAAATAACCCAGAGATCTATCAACTGATAAATCTGTACAAGGAAACACTATTTGGAAATCAAAAGAAATGAAGCGCTGATACATACTGCAACAAATATAAATCTTGAAAATATTATGCAAAGTAAGAGAACCCAGACACAAAAAGCTACATATTGTATGATTCCATTCACATGAAATGTCTGCAATAGGCAAATCCATAGAGACAAAGTAAATGAGTGGTTGTCTGTGACTGGAGTCAGGACAGAGGAAAATGGGAACTTCTAATAGAATGTTGTGTTCTTTTTTTAGTTTTAGGTGGACACAATATCTTTATTTTATTTTTATGTGGTGCTGAAGATTGAATCCAGTGCCTCACACATGCTAGGCAAGCACTCTACCACTTGAGCCACAACCCTAACCCTGTATTCTTTTTGGATTAATTGAATGTTTTGAAATTAGTGGTGATACTTGCACAATTTTACAGATATATTGAAAATCACTGAATTGTATGCTTTAAATAGGTGAATTGTATGGTATACACATTATATCTCAATAAAACTGTTCTTTAAAAAAAAAAGTGAAGGACCACGAAATTGTAGGCCAGCCTTGAAAACTTAACAAGACCCTAACTCTAAATAAAAGAGAAGCTGGGTAATATAGCTCAGTGCTAGAGCAATTCTGGGTTCAACCTCAGTACGTCTATTTCACAGAGGATGGAAGGTGAGGATGAACCAGTATCACAAAAACAAATCAGAAATAAATAAAAAATAAGACAAGTTTCTTTCCAATATTCCATAGAGAACTTTGTTTTTTTTTTTTTTTTTTTTTTTTTTTTTGTCAAAGTTAAAAATGCCACATCGATAAAAATCAACTGTCTGAGGTATTCACTAGGGTTTAGACATTAAGGTCCATTTTATCTCACAACCCAAAGATACCATCGAAAAAGCTTGTTTTCAAAAGCAAGAATTGATTTGGAACTGTGTGTGAAAATTGCAGCCCTAACAGAAGTAGTTCTGTCTCCATTTATTACACCCATTTTTTGATTGTTATTGAGCATGAAACATTGCTCTCTTTATTAGCGCAGCTCTGTGGCTTTGGACCATACCTCCACAAGACTACCTCCACACCCCACACCATGTACACACTGGGTCCTGAGGCATCTGTGGTCCTTGACTTCCTGAGTTCCTTCTCTGCATGTTCATTGCCCAGGTAGACTGTGTACCCCTAACCCAGCCACTTGCCTGGTCCATCTGACACTCTGGGTAGAGCTTCCCCTTTCAAGTTCTTTACATTTTCTAACACCAATAGTCACCTGATAAGCTTTTTTCCTTTGCAGTAATTATACTGTATTCATGGTTTGATATGACATTTCCAAAGGAAAATGCAATTACAGCATCATGAAAGGCGGAAATAACCTGCTGATGATATTTGAGAAGGAAAAAAAAAAAAAATCACTTTTGAGATTTGCTTCAGCAAAATCTCTCAGAACCAGAGTTGCTAAATGGTATAGGATACTAAGACTGGCTCATCTCTCTTTACTCTCTTTATTAAACTTTGCCCAACTTTGAACATTAAGTTCCTAAAATCTCCAAGTGAAGAGAACTCACACTGAGCCTTAAGACCATTAATACAAAGTAGTTCACAGAGAACGGAAGGTGAGAACGAACCTACAAAAACACTTATCAACTCAAGTCATTTGTGGGGAAAAGCACTTAGTACCAATTAGGAGTATATTATTTCTATTTTCCACATTTTAAATTAGTAACTATGGTATTAATAAGTGTTCTAGCATTTGTTTCTATTTCCCATTGCCTGTTAGCCAAAACCTTCAGAATTTCACTGATGTTCTTTTACTGTGCCTCTCATCTATAGACAATATTAGATCTGCTCATTTTCTACCAAATGATATAGAAATGGGTTCAAATCGTGGTTTTACCACCTGTTCATTGGATGACCTTGATCTCCAACTCTAGAGTTCCCATCATTTCTAATAACAACATGCCATGTGAATTTGAAATATTTTTAACTTCACCTTTGCTCTCCTATGAGACTTTTATCTGCTTTACTTGAGAGAGATGGACTCTTTCCTGTGTTTATGGTATATTTTTTTTTGTATTAAGGCATTATAATGAAAGGTCCTCCTACATGTAATTGACGCTGAGTCCTTGGGAGTCAGCCTGGGGCTCTGGGATCGTCAAATGACCAAAAGCACCAATGCTATTATCTCCTGGAAGCCCTTTCAAGCATTTTTCCCCCCTCACCAGGACTTTATATGTTTGTTTGTTTTTGTCTAGCAAATCATCATTTTGGATGCAGCTCAGTCCAAGGTCAGCTTTAATTAATGAGCCAGGTTTCTGGCATTGATAACAATTGCTAGGTTAAGGTCGAGTATGGAGGGCAGTTTTTATTAAATACACTAAATGTGGTTGCAATTTGAAATGATATTGTCTATCACTTCATGAGCTGCTGACTTATTACAACAGAAGTGATGGACTTCCAAATTCTAAAGTAGTAATAAAGGTGTGCTATGGAGGGAAAAATTTATTTTGCATCACTGTTAAAGTAACACAGTGATATGACTTATTTACCTGGATAGGATTGAATACATCCCTGCAGATGGTCTGCTGAGGGGCCCCTCAGTACCTCAGCATCCCTGATGCTCATTCTGGATCTCCTGGCCTGTTCTCATAACAACCAGATGTCAAACATTTTGGATGATGCTTTGCATCCAAAAACCTAAAGTAGAATCATAACAGCATTTAAAAATTTTTAAATTTTCATTACTTTTTATTTATAGCATATTTAAAATATTACATAGAGATTTTTATTCTTTTAATAAAGGTTGATTCTATGACCTTTCACAGATGGTTTTTTTCACCTTACCCACTATAGGCACCTCCAACCAATAGTAGTAGTATGATCCTCATTATCGCCCAAAGGCTATAATTTACATTAGGTTCACTCTTGATTGTAGATTCTATGGGTTTGGACAAATGCATAATGGCATGCATCCATCACTATAATATCTTACAGATCGTTCTCAACACTCTAAAAATCCTCTGTATTGCACCTGAATTTTGACCCAAACCTCTATCAAGACATAGAACATTACTATGACCCAGAGAATGACCCCAGAGAATCTTTTCATGTTGATCCTCACCCTATTTTGCATCAACTGTTAAAGTAACACAGTGATATGACTTATTTACCTGGATAGGATTGAATACATCCCTGCAGATGGTCTGCTGAGGGGCCCCTCAGTACCTCAGCATCCCTGATGCTCATTTATCTCTCCCCATCTGGAAAACACAAAATATTGTTTACCATCTCCATAGGTTTTTCTTTTCCAGAATGCCAAATGGTTGAAATCATATAACATGTAGCCTTTTCAGACTGGCTTCTTTCATTTAGTAATTTGTGCCCTTTCATGACTTGCTCGCTCATTTCTTTCTAGCACTGAATACTATTCCATTGTCTGAATGTAGCACAGTTTCTTCACCCATTCACCTACTAAAGAATACCTTGGTTGTTTCCAAGATTTGCTGTCCAAGATGATGAATAAAGCTGCTGTAAACATCATGTATGTATTCTTATGTTAGCATAAGTTTTTAACTCATCTGGGTAAGAACCAAGGAGTACAATTGCTGGATCATATATATATATATGTATATATATATACACACACACACACACATATATATATATATATATATATATGATAAAAAATATATTTAGTGCTGTAAGAAACACTCTTCCACATCATTTTACAAAGTGGATCTATTATTTTGCAATCCCAATGAATGAGAATTTCCTATTGCTTTATACCCTTGTTGGCATTTAGTGTTGTGTTATGGATTTAACCATTATCATAGGTATGTAGTAGTATCTCATTTTAATTTGCATTTTCCTAATGGTGCATGATGTGAAGCATCTTAATATGTTTATTTAACATCTGCATACTATATTGAGAAAGCAAGTTTTTATTTACTTACAGCATTCTATAATTGATTAGTTTAGACATATTTAAACATTCACAATTTAAAGGCCCAATGAATGAAAACACAAGAACCAAAAGACTGAATTGATGGAGAGATTGCTATTGCTATATCTTTTAAGAGAGGGACCACCAGCCCACAAAACCTGGGAACTAAGCTCCAACATTAGCACCAAATATTGGCACACTTCAGCCAGTTATAAGATAGTGACTTTTTAAAAGCAATAGATGAAAAGCAAGCAGAATTGTGACATCGATTTCTGCATTAAATGATGTAGGATTAGGATTTTCTGTACCCTAGATCTGGCATTATTTACAACCAAAGAAACTCAATACAACATTAAACCACAAAATACTCCTGCCATGCCATGGGCCCTGCTCCAGCTAGTTTCAGAGGTAAAGGTTACTGTGCTGTTCTAGTCTTAAACTGAAGGATGGCTTAGTGACAGCAGGTCCTGTAGGTAAGGGGATGCAGCCTATACCTTCTAGATCTGATCTGCAGGGGAAAAACTGGTCATCACACCCTCCCACCAACCATTCACAGGCGACTGGCATTCCCCATCCTGTCTGCTAAAGGCAGAGGTTTTCAACATGATTGCATTCAATATATATCCACCAACCAGAGAAGAGGTAGCTTCTAATTGGATCTATATCTTTAAATAGCTTACTCAAGGCTCAAAGTCCCATCTGAAGCATTTAGTTAGCTGGCAGGCCCTAGGTCATGTGTTCAGCTCTGACTGCTAAGAAGAGAGCAAGTACCTCACCATTTCTTCTTAGTGAAAAGTGGGCTCTGTCTCTTATCAATGGGTGCATCCATCAAAACTAGGATATGGTCTCAGTACAGGGCAGCCAACAAATGACATGCATCTAGTACACTTTCCTCTTTCTTGAAAATGCCATTTCTGTCTCCTTTTCAGGATCTTTGCCCCTGTAGTCCCTACTTCCAGCTGCTCCCCCCATTATAATGGGTCTGACTCCTTCCTGTCCTCCAGGTCTCAGCTCCTCTGACTACATCTAATGTCTGTTATCCCCAAAGTCCCTCTTAACACCCTCCCTTCCTTTCTTGATTTACTACTGTCTGACAATTACCTTGAAGACTCTTTTCTGTATGTAATGCACATCCATAACATTCCACCAAGATGTACTATTCTTGAGGACAGATGTAAGCTGCCTGTCACGGCCAGCCACGGCGCCGCCACGGGAGGAAAATTCTCGGAGGCAGAGTAACAGCTTTTACTACTTTTACTTCTACTCTTCTTAGAGCTTAGAGAGGGAAAGAAAGATTTTTAGAGAGAAAGATTAAAGCAAGCTTTTCTTCTTGTCTTCTTAGCTTAGAGTAAAGTAAAGAAAGATAGAGCTTAGCTTAGAGAAAGATTAGAGCTTCTTTCTTCTCTCTTCTGCTTCTGTCTTCCTCAGGAGCCTCGGCCAACTCTGACCAGTCCTCTGGAGCCTCGGCCTAACTCTGGCCAGTCATTACTTCTTCTATCTGGTTTCTCTTCTGTAACCGCTCTGCCTACGTTCTGGCCGCTCTGATTCTTCTGACCGACCGAGTGGCTGCCCGGCTGACTGAATTCTCCGTTCTCCTAACTCGGACCGCTTTCACCTTATATACCTCAGGTTTGCAGGTGCCTACAGTGCGTCACATACATATCAGGTGGAACCCATGGCTTCCAGCTAGCTACAACAGCCCTTCCTAATTAGGGCTCCTTCAGACAGAGACTTTGACTGCCCCCCTGCTCAGTCCTTTCCCTAGCATAGTTCAGGAAGAGGGAGGAGTGAAGAGAGGTAATGGCATCCAGACTCTATCCCAACATATTTTCCCCCCCATTTACTGCAGATGCATCTGCTCCCATTTCTCAGGCACCTGGATTCTGGCTTAATACCCTGACTCCACGCTTGCTTTCAGCCACCCGCTACATATTCCAGATACTTCCCTGGACTTCTTCCATCAGTCCTTTGAATGAGTGAGCTTCCACTCCAGCCACTACCCCCCCAACACACACACACACAATTTTGGCACATTTTCTCTTATCCAGTCTTATCTCAGCATTGAGATGTAGGGAAAGGAGAAATAGGGAGAGGGCAACAGGGGTCAATCGGATATAAAGTGTGACTAGTTTCAAGAAAGGACATATTTATAAGTAAGGTTACAGTGGAGATAAAGAAAAGCCCTGGGCGATTGGGGAGGGTTGGAGCAGGGCCTATTATTATTTAAATATGAAGTGTCCCCCCAAAGCTCATATGTGAGACGATGCAAGAATTTTCAGAGGTAAAATGACTGGATTATGAAAGCTCTAACCTAGTCAGTGTATCAATCCACTCATACAGTTTAACTGGGTGGTACCTGTAGGCAGGTAGTGTGTGACTGGAGGAATTATGTCACTGAGGGCATGCCATTGGGGTTTATATTTTGTCCCTGGTGAGCGGAGCTCTTCCACCATAATGTTCTGCCCCACCTCAGGCCCAGAGCTATGGAGTCAGCCAACCTTGGACTAAACCTCTGAAACCATGAGCCAAAACAAACTTTTCCTCCTCTTAAGTTGTTTTTGTCAGGTCTTCTGGTCACAGCAACAAAAAAAAGACCTGGCAAGAACAACAACTAGAAGAAAAGAAACTGCAGGAGATTTATGAATGAGAACAAAGAACCTGGAAATACATCTTGCCTTCTAGAGTTTGATCCTCAGCTGGTAGAGTAGATGGGATTTGGAATTCACAATGCAACTTGATTAAATAGTTTTAAGCTTCTACTTACCTAGAACCAGCGCTATGCTGGCTACCACAGCAGTTAGAACGAAAAGACAAAAGCTACAACCCTCTTTTAATACACTTGGAGCTCATAATCCAGATTCTTCCTACAGTGCTCAGATCAAGCAGCTCCATGTATTCAGCTATGTGTATTCCTTTTCACTAAGTGAGCCAAAGTGTTCTATACAATTGAGCTAAAATTACCTAACAGGAAAAAAACATCACAACATGATTTGCCCTTTCTTGCCTATATGACTGCAATAATAATAGCTCATATTCATTGAGCCCTTAAAAAGCATTGAACTAACGACTTTTCATGCATCATTTCATTGAATTCTTATAACCACTTGAAATCTGATTGTTATTGCTAGCATTTACAGGTGAGGAAACTAAACCTTGGGCATGCTCCAAAGATCACACAGCTGGCAGAAGGTGAAGTTGGGATTCGTATGAAGAGTCCTTCTACTACTGCTACAATTCATGCTATCTGCACAGCCTTTCCCAGATTCCTTTTTCTTTTCATTAAAATGACGCTTATTCTTCAAGGCTTTGAAAACCTCCTTTATGAAGTCAGAATTCACCTCTCTTTCTATACTTCTATACCAGCTCACTTGGACCAAAATTTAGCCTCATATCTCATTCTGTCTTTCATATAGTTTATCTGGTAGCCACATGCAGGAGCCATAGAGTCACTAGTTCAAGTCCAGCTATCATCTATTAATGATATACATTACTTATGAACTGTTCAGAGCCTCCATTTCTCCATCTTTTATGTAGGTGTGATAAATCCATGTTCAAAGATTGTTATAAAAATTAAAATGAACACTCACGACAATGTTATCATTTTCCTGACCCCTTCTCTGCCCTCCTCAATTGTAAGCTCTGTGAGGGGATGACCCTTGTTACATTCACACCCATTACATGGTGTTAAATTAATATCTGATCCTTGCCTCCAATACTGACCCTGCCACCCTCTCAGCCTTTATTGTCCATGGGTTGGCTGGAACATATAAGCAAGGTGGAGGTGTGGAGAAGGTGGAAGCTCATCTATTATCTATTCCAATCTTTGTTTTCCCAGATAGTCACCCAAGCATCACAATGTTTGTTCCATCCATGGACTAACACCATTGTTTTATTTCCTATACTTCTTCATATCACTTACTTCTAACATTGTATTGTGAAAATGTTCACAAAAGTGAAAGAATTTTACATGGAACACCCTTATATCTACTGTCTACATTCTAACATTTTGTTATATTTGCTTGATCATGTGTCTATCCATCCTTCTGTCTTTCCATGAACTCACATTATTTCTGATACATTTATAGGTGAGTAGATATTGGGATACTCACTGCTGTTTCAGCATGCATATCATTGATTATGGTTAAATATATTTTACAATTTTTCATAAAATTTATGTACAAAAACCAAACTCTTAAATATACTATTTGATGAATTTTGACCCAAACCTCTATCAAGAAATAGAACATTACTATGACCCCAGAGAATCTTTTCATGTTGATCCTCACCCTGAGACAACTACTATCCTAATGTTTCTCCTATCATTGCCTACTGTAAAATTTTATATAAATTCAAGATAGCTTTTAAAAAAACTAAATTTAAAAGTCCTAAATTTGGGGTATACTCTACCAGGAAAGATTAATAAACATATCAATTGCCAAAAGAACATGCCTTTTAATGTGCACAAACAAAAAAAATCGTCAAAAAATGAGCATCTGTATACCCACCAGGGTTCAAACACAACCGTGATTTCTCAGCGTGTATTCCTGGGACCAGTGGGGCCTCCAAGACCTTTTCAGGCTCACAAGATCAAAACTGTTTTCATCATAATCACAAGATGCTATTTGCCTTTTCACCTGCATTAGTACCATGGGTATAGACTGGAGTTTTCCAGAGGCAACATACTGTGATCTCACACCAGGTGAAAGACAAAAGCAGTTGTAAGAATCCAGCTGTCTTCTATAAGGTAGGATATTAAACAATGCTTCTCTTTTCACAAAATTTTTGTTTGGAAAAATCTACAAGATTTTCATACTATAATATGTGATAATATTACATCAATAATACATAATATTATGTTCATGTGCGTAGATTTATTACTATTTTCTGTGAATGAATAAGTACAGCATTTAAATTTTTCTCTCAATGTTAAATTCTCATGGTAAATGTCAATAAATTTAACTCATAAAAACAAAGATCATCATTGGGACACTAATTTTAAGAAAAAGGATGCAGAGACCACAATGTCTAAGAACCCCAAAGTACTGCCTCATGGGAGACTCTTCTATAACTCTAAGAGAGGTTGATGGCAGGTCATAGGATTAGAGCCTTTTGCTCTTTTCCAACCTGTTGGAAAAGCCTGTTTTCTATTCCCCCATTAGTTGTCTCTGAACTCCCCCCTTTGCACCCCCCCTCAGCAGAGCCAGCAGCAATGCCTCGATTTGCTTTATAGTTCTCCACACACTGGCAATCAGAGTCAGGACTGTCTCCAACTGAGTGAACACAAAGGAAATTTTGGGATGCTGGAAAAGCCAGGCCCGCCCTCCTCTGAAGTTACATAAGATCCACTGGCAAATGTTAGGATCAACCCTCTACTCCATGAGCAGACACTTAACACATACTGGCTAGAAAAACATTTTGTAACCAAACCCCTTGTGGCACTTCCTTGCATTAATAAGAAAGCCTTGGTTCTAAGATGTAAAGCTAGGTGGTTTTCATTGTGTTTTGTTTGTTTTAAAATCAAGCCACAATTCTAACCATCAGAGGAAGAAATTCATTCTGGAGAGAAGCAGAATGAACAGAGGCAAGGAGAAGGAATCAGGCCCTTATGAACGGATGCACCATGTGTGCTTAGGAAAGATTGCTTTGAAAGGGGCAGGCAAACAGTGCCATCTGTGGAGAAAGGTCGTTCACATTTACCTTCTCTCAAAACGATCGTTTACTAGTTCATGTTTTTTTCCTATCAGCTCTGAAGTATTAAAAAAAAAAAAAAAATCCTACCCCATTCATATATTGCAACAACTTCCCTGTTTACCCCAACTGGAAAAGAAGAGAATCATTTCTACATTTCCAAACTGCCTTTCAAAAACTGTGCTTCTATGCCACATCTCTTCAACTTTATTTATTTTTTTTAATGTAACAGGATAAACTACATTTTTGCCTTCACTCCCTTAGAACTTTAGCCCAAAATGCAAGGTCAAGAGGCAGCATTTAAAGGCATCACTTCCACACGGCCTATTTTTGGACTCCTTTCCTTGATGATATATAGTTTTGGTCAACACAACTTGGAGACGCTCACCTGGTGCCTTTGATAAGGTGACAAATGTCGCAAGAGCTGGAAGCCATCTCTTCCACATGATACCAAGGTCTCCAGCTATTCTTTATCTGAAATAAGACAGATGAGAACCAGTTATTTCAAATACAAATGAGAGCCTCCTTTTATCAATTTGGCAGGATGGATTTTTGTGAAAGTGGGCATGCTCCCTTGCCAAGGACAAAACAAAGGAGAAAGAACTTCAGCTGCAACTAGAAAGATTGTGCTAGCTTTCCATCAGTGTAAAAAACACCTGAGAAAGATCAACTTAAAGGAAGGAAAAGTTCATTTGGGCTCATGTTTTCAGTCTTGCCCCCTGGCGAGACAGAACAGCATGACAGGGAACACAGGATAAAGCAAAGGTGCCCACCTCATGGCAGCTGGCAAACGGAAAGAGGCTAGGATCCTAATATCCTCCTCAGGGCACGCCCCCAGTGACCTCACTTCCTTCCAGTAGGCCCCACCTCTTAAAGGTTCCATCACCTTTTAATGGCTCCACAGGCTGGCAACCAGGCCTTTAGTACACATTCAAGATCCAAACAACAATAAGAGTTTAGGCTATATGCTGGGCAGAACTTCTGTGTACATGTTACCCAGCAACTCAGGAATGAGCCAAAGCAAAGGTCAGTGGATGTCTCACCCAGAAATGGAAGGGTGCCTACCAAATTCAGTTGAGAGATCCAATATCAGCTACCCAGAGCTTCTGATTGGCAGCCAATGCCAAGAGTATCAGTGACAAAGGTACCAAAGGAGAAAACATGGAACCCTGGGGTGTGTGGGAAAAGGCATGCTCGAGAAGACCCCTTCCTTCGTCACTTTACCTTCCCTCAACCCTCATCACTCCTAGCAAAATTAGAATGTAGAAAACTTTGAAATTCCCAAGGGGAAAATATTATGGAAAAGAGCAAATCAAAAACAAACTGTAGGGTGAGGAGGCTAACAAAAAATCTTGGAGAACAGAAATCCATGAGGATTTCTAAGTCATTTGCTTTAGAGTATGTCATAGAACAAACCTTTCATTCCGATATAAATCAGTGAGCAGATCTATTAGGCTACTGCTGCTCTTGTGAAAGTAGGACCTTGAAGGAACTCAAAGGTGTCATGAGGTCTGTACCAAAGCTGGTGTCCATAGAATGCAAAATGAGCTCTGTGGACAAAGAGAACATACAAAGGGACAGATGCCCTCTGGGTACACTCTGCTAAGGCAATTAAGAGAAACCTTTAGTCTCATTAAAGGCAGCTCTCAAAGTTAGAATAGAGGCCACCTGCGTGTTCTGAATGAAGACTGCTGCCTCTAAGACTTCAGTCTTTCTCTCCCTCCCCTGTCCTCCGCAGCTTCCAAATTCATAATACCTGAGAGGCAACAGAAAGGGTTCAGAAAATCAGTCACACAGGTGAGCTGCCCAGTAGGGCAGCCTTCCAAATCAGAGAGCTTGATTTTATGAGTTGAAGTTAAATTACCTGGTACATCTCTTAAGATAGGAGTCACTGTAGGTTGAGTCTGACCATGTCAGAGAGTCAGACTGGTTGCTCCATCCACAGTGCCAGGGTAAGTGAAGGAGTTGGAGGAACCCAGCAAGGTGATGTCACTCAGATGCAATAAAAGCCAAAGGGGTGGGGGCTGTTTGTGAGAATTTTTATTAAATTCAGCCATGCTCAATAAGAGAAATGCAAATCAAAACCACTTTAAGATTTTTTATAGCAGCACAATTCACAATAGCTAAATTGTGGAACCAACCAGGATGCCCTTCAGTAGATGAATGGATAAAGAAAATGTGGTATATATACACAATGGAGCATTACTCAGCAATAAAAGAGAATAAAATCATGGCATTCACAGGTAAATGGATGAAGCTGGAGAATATAATGCTAAGTGAAGTTAGCCAATCCCAAAAAGTCAAATGCCGAATGTTTTCTCTGATATAAGGAGGCCGACTCACAGTGGGGTTGGGATGGAGAGCATGGGAGGATTAGAGGAACACTAGAAGGGCCAATGGGGAGGGAGCAGAAGGGAGGTGGCAAAGGGGTGAAGAAGGAAAAAAAAAAGATGGCAGAATGAGTTGAACATTATTACCCTAAGTGCATGTATGAAGCCACGAGTGCTGTGAATATACTTTGCTGTGAATATACAACCAGAGAAATGTAAAAGTGTGCTCTATAATATGAAATGTAATGCATTCTGCTGTCATTTCTAACAACGTAGAATAAAAAATAAAATATAAAAAAAAAATTCAGCCATGCTAAAAGGACTGAAAGACTTTCATAGGCAAAAGACATTTATGAGTGAGAACTGCTTTGTCTAACTTTGGCTTCAGAAAAACAAAATCCCAACTTGGATTAAGCCTCTACATTAAAACAGATTCACATATACTCTGGCATTTGATCCTCACAAGATCCCGCCCTCTTTCTTCATGTCTTGCACTGGTAAGCTGTTCTCTCACACTAAGAAATTGTAAGAGACTAAAAGAGAAAACAAGCCGGGCGCGGTGGCGCATGCCTGTAATCCCAGCACTTTGGGAGGCTGAGGCAGAAGGATCGCGAGTTCAAAGCCAGCCTCAGCAATGGCGAGGCACTTAGCAACTCAGTGAGACCCTGTCTCTAATAAAAACACAAAAAAAAGGGCTGGGGATGTGGCCCAGTGGTCGAGTGCCCCTGAGTTCAATCCCCGGTACCAAAAAAAAAAAAAAAAAAGAGAAAACAACCTAAGTTCTCAGTGGGACTGTCTGCAGGATAGAACTTATGAGTTCATGTTCTATTCCCTGCTATACCTTGACTATGAGATTCAGTCTAGTTTTGGAGAATTTTTAGGTCAATTTTATTTCATTGTGGTCTTTTCTTTCAGCCATCAGTAACGGTTTCAATGGGTCAGACCACTTGTTCAATGGATTCAACTTGGCTATTTACAGTAGTTTTAAGGCACTCTCTACCTTGGCTCATGCTGGAATCATCTGAAGTTGTGTTTTTTTTTTTTTTTTTTAAGTACTGACACCTGGGTCTCACCTTCAGTGATTTTGATTTAATTGGTGTGGGTTATGTTTTGGGCATAGGATGTTTTTAAATCTCTACAGGTGATTTCAATGTGGAGTCAAGCTTAAAATCTATTGGATATAAGCAATGATTCTCAAATTTAGCATGCCTTAAAATTGCCCCTAGTAGACTTGATTGCAGAGCCCCACTCCCAGGGACTGAGTGCAGGTGAGACCCTTGTTCTAACAACTCCCCAAACAATGCTGATGCCCCTGGCCTGATTACTACCCCTGGCAAACCATTGACTTAAAGCATGACTGCAAACATTTTACCCTAAAGTGATTTTCATTATATCGATATGGTTGCTAGGAGCATGCTCTAAGAAGCTGATATCCAATAATAATAACAATATCCAGTGCTAGCCTTCCTGTCCCTCAGACTTCATGGAAGTTCTAGCATCCTGAGCTTGTTCTTATGTGTGTCAAGAGAAAGAACCAGACTGTGACAGTGGGTACCTAGGAACTGGAACAAGTCATATCTTCTGGATTCTCTGGCTTATTTCTCTTTTTATATGTCCTTCCGACTCCCAAAATGTACGCGGGTTAGTGTGCTTGTTCTCCAGGTTTCCATGGAAGTATTGGCTGTGACTCAGCCAAAACCAATGCTGAATACTCCTCTAGACTCTGAAAACATCTAACTTGAGAATCTGGGTGAGTAACAGGGGTATCTATGAAAGTGCAGTGTCTTTGGGCCCAAGAAGAGGCACCTCTACAACCTGCCAAGACTGGCCAGAGCAATAGGAAGTGATAAAAATTGTCCCCTGTGCAGCATACAACCTTCTGTGCAGAAGAGACAGAAGCTGCAGAGGTACACACAGATCATGCTCCAGTGCCCTGGCTTTAGACTGAGGCTGTCCCAGCCAATCTGGAATAACAATGGGTGGCAGAGGCCCCATTGAGGAACTGATACTCTGGAATACAGGGTCTCAAGAATCATTAATTTATCAAATAAAAGGAATACAACAGATAGCTTTGCTTTTTTCCAAACTGAGGAAAGTAGTCATGCAAGTTGCATGTACATGAGACAAGAAGAAGCCTTTCATTAATATTCTTCCTACTGAACAATGATTACATAGCACTCTAAAACCATACTGTGAACTCTCATTTGACCTACTTAAAACTGTAAGGTAGAGGATTCAGTTGGTGCAATCATGTCACATATTTGGGATGAGGACACAGAGACACAGAGAGGTCACACAGTTAATTTAGTGCCTTCATTAGGGCAGGATTTTCTGGTTTCTATTCCACGTGGAGGAATTGGGGAGCCTCAGGGGCTGTTTTGGAGATCACAGGGAAGTAAGCATTGCAAAGCTTCTGCTCCACTCTAGTCTAAAAACTCTCCTTAGGTCTAAGAATTATATTTCAGATATTTTTGACGGCATCCCCAGGACCCCAAACTCTGACAACTGTATGTCACCTCTCCACAGCCCATCTTCTAAAGAAAAAGAGTAGGTGATTTTCTAAGATTGTTCTCCACTTCATTTTGAAACAGTTGTCTAATCAAATTTCAGTGTGCAACCAGAATCACCTGGAGGGCTTGTTAAAACACTGGTTGCTGGGTATCACTCCAGAATTTCTGATTTAGTACTTGTTATGGTTAGGATGTGAGGTGTCCCCCAAAAGCACACGTGTGAGACAATTTAAGAAGGTTTAGATGTGAAATGATTGGGTTATGAAAGCCTTAACCCAATCAGTGAATTAATCCCCTGATAGGGATTAACTGAGTGGTAACTGAAGGCAGGTAGGGTGTGGCTGGAGGAGGGGGTCAGTGGGGGCTTGCATTTTAGGTATATGTATTTTGTATCCAGTAAGTGCAGTCACTTTCTCTCTACTCCCTGGTATATCTTGAGCTACTTTCCTCCACAACACTCTTCTGCCGTGATGTTCTGCCTCATCTTGAGCCCAAGGAATGGACCCAGCTTCTTATGGATTGAGACCTCTGAAACCGTGAGCCACCAAATAAACTTTTCCTCTTCTAATTGTTCTTGTCAGGTCTTTTGGTTACAACAATGAAAAAGCTGACTAAAACAGTAAGTCTGGGGTAGGTCCTGAGAATTTGTATTTCTAAAAAGTTCCTAGGTGCTGGTCTGCTGTTGCTGTTTGGGGACCCCTCTCTGAGAGTTGTTAAAATAAGACAGTGATTCTCAGCCCTGGCTGTGTATTACAACCACTCAGGGACCTTTTAGACACTAAAGATAACAGGTTCCAGTCAGACCAATTAAATCAGACTCTGCAGGCAAAGTCTGAGCACTGATGTTTTTAAAAATGGTCTCTAGGTACAGTTAAGGCTTAAGACCTCTGCAATCAGGGGAGCCCTAAGTAGAATTATAAGATTTTCAAATCTCTAGGTCAGGGTTTCTCAAATGTGGTTCTTGGGCCAGTAGTACCAGCATCACCTGGGAACTTGTCAGAAGGGCAAATTCTCAGGTCCCATGTCAGACCTAGAGTCAGAAACCCTTGGAGGTGGGACCCAGCCATCTGTTTCAACAAACTCACCAGGTCAATCTGAGTCCTGCTAAAGTTTAAGAAATACTACTGTGAGCCCTTGGTTTCCTCACAAATGACCCCCTGGAAGCTGGATTCTTATCTAGGGCCACTACCTGTGGCAAGGCTCACAGCAGGCTGGATGCTACTGCTCAGTCAGTAGTAGGGGTGGTTGAAGGACGAGGAAAGAGACAATTTATCAGGCTGTCAGGGAGGTACCATGACAGGCTGCTAATATCCTTTCTTTTCTGGGACATCTGGTTTCTAAGTTCCATTGAGGTTAGTTCAGCAAATGACTTTGTAATGTGTCCGTCCTTATATATTCAGATGCAGGTCCAGCTTCAGGTAATGTTGGTGTTTAGAAGAAACTGGGCCTGGGTCTTCTTCATTTGCCTCTCCCAGTCCTCCTCTTCCAAGTTCCATCCATAACCAATGATTTTCCAAAGATGCTGCTATTGGGACCATCATTACTATTCCTGCCCTGGAGGACAGATCAATGAAGCAACTGATTAAACTTAAACATTTTACTACCTCCCAAGTGTATATTCATTTCAAAAGAAGACACTTGGGATGGGCAATACTTAACATAATAGACCATCTTTAAAAATGGAATATTGGACACTTGACCTAATTGGATCCTAAACATGGATCATATCACTTAGATAATTTCCTGTTTCTTTGGCACTAGCTCTCTGTATCCCAGATTTTATATATCTCAGCCCCCTTTTGCCCTCTGTTTCCTAAATATAAACAATACACTAGATTGCAAAATGGCCAAAAATTCTATGCCTTCCATCAAAAGCTGAGGTCCGTTTTAGCAACTCTTCAATCTAGGTCTGTCCAGGGACTGACTTTGCTGATGGGACATTAGAAACCTTGACATGCAGGGAGAGATTTGAAAAAAACACTTGAGCACCGTGGCTTGCTTTCTTGCTGAAAATGCAGTGTAAATAAGCCCACATGGTGGCTCAAGAGGGAGAGGCCATGCAGAGGGGAACTAACACTCTCCAGCTGTGAGTGAGGCCATCCTAGACCATCCAACCCACCACTTTACCCAATGACCACCGATAAGCAAGCCCAGCAGAGACTGGCCAACCTGGCCCAGACAGAAACACCTAGCTGACCCCCAGAATTGTGAACTGAATAAATTGTTGTTGTTCAAATCCACTCGTGTTTGGACTGTTATGCAGCAAAAGCAGATACACTTGCTTACACCAATGATTATCTTAATGACATCTAAAGATTACCTAGAAAGAGAACTCTTCTCCGAAGTGGTAATCCCTCGGGGATGCCTTCCCTGAACATCTGTCCCCCATGTATCTTCAGTTGCTAGGCTGATGACCCCTTATATATTCTCCTACAAAATCAGTGTTTATGTCTGCCTAACACTTGTCCCTGTAATTCCTACTTACGCTTATCTGCCTATCCCCACCCCCGTGAACTCTTTAAAGGCAGAAACCATGAATCAATTGTCTTTGTATTTTTAGCCCCCTAACTCATTTTCATGTTTGTTATGCTGAGCTGAACAAAATGGAATACTTGCTTAAGATGAGCCTGGGGAGGGAGGAGAGGGAGGTGGGCGGCTGTGTTCTGCATTGCTCTCAAGCTGGAGCCTCATCTCCTAGGACAATTCACATCCACAGAGCTCATCACATCCAAACGAACAGATCCTTACCTGGCACAGGAAGTCCTTGCCTTGTGAGCCAAGACGCTCACCCCCTCCTTCACTTCATAAGTTTGCAGGAAAAAGTGTCATATTATCAAAGATTCCAAAGATATCTAGTTTATAATCTATTCCTCATTTTACCACCCAAGAGATAACAAAAAGGGGCTCTGTGTACCCATCTATCACAGCACAAATCCAGTTTTACCAGTTTAATTCTTTTCTCCAAACACCTGTTTCTCTCAGTCACAGGGAAGTGCTGTATATAATAATGATTCTAAAAAGCTCACTTTACCCAGCTGTTACTGGGGTCTGGCACTGTGCTCTGAGCTATACCTGCAGCCTGTTACCTGGCCATAACCAATGACAACTCTCTGAAAATTTATGGTGCCCATTTATACAGACAGGGCTCAGAGACTATGAGATGAAAAGATCAATGCACAAGTAGAAGAACCATATTTTCTGGTTCCAAAACTGATGTTCTTAAACCACCATGATGCTGACACGTATGCTATAAAGAATGTGTAGCTCTCGTTTTGACAACTTGTTTCTCTCACTTACCCCACAGAGCTGACTCACTTTGCAAAGGGAGAAGAGTGGAGACAGCTTTGCCAAAGGTCGCACAGCAAGGGAAGGAATGGCCTCTGGCCAGGCAATCTCACATGGTTGCTGGGGCTATTACAAAACTGGTTTGCCTGAAATGGCCTCTGCGAAGCTGCCACCTAAGTACATTGTTAGCAGAAAGAGTCAATGGGCAGTGGCAGGCAGTCAGACAGGACAGCAAAGAAGAAGATTAAAATAATTACAGCTCTAATTGATCAGCTCTGCTCAAGAGGAGATTAAAAGGGAAAAGGCATATTGAAGAAGGCACTCGACATCCGCCCTGGGCCAGATTCCATCTGCCACGGTGGCCAGCTCTCTTCCCCTCCCTCCTGGACCTCAGTCCAGCAGCCCCCACTGCAAAGCCCCATGACACAGCCTTGATGAAAGTCATTCTTTGTGGAAGGCATCAGGCCGTGCTCCCTTGAAGAACCGCTTTCACAAACAGCAGGGAGGAAGCAGCTCAGAGCAGCAGACAGTGGCCTCCCATTGGCAAACCCCCAGCATGGAGTTGCCAGCAGCATGTGGAAAGTGGAGAAGGAGATGCCAAGAGCAAGGCTGACCCAGGGCAGGGGGCTGGAGCAGGAAAGACAAGCCTGCGCCTTGTCAGCCGATAACCTCACCTGGCAAAAGCAGCCTGGGCTCCAAGCAGCATGGGCTTCAGCTTAGCACACCTCCTGACTCAGCTTTTGGCTTCTTGTAATTGGGAGCAGGGCCAGCGAGCAGTTTTGCCTTCTCCATGGCACCCTTATGTAGGAATCATAGAGGATGGGCAGACACAGGGCCTGGGGCCAGGGAGGAAATAGGAAGGCAGGTTAGGAGGGAGTAGCAGGAGACTCTGCACTTGCCAAAGCCATCTGTTTGCACAGAGCCTGAACAAGGTCAAGAGCAGGTGGTGGGGGCAGGGAACAGGAAGAAACCTCCAGGTTGCCTCTCCCACACACAGGACAGGAAATAACACCTAGTGAGAGGGGAACTGGGTTGAGCATTCATCTCCTATGTTTCGGTTCACCTCTGACTTTGGACATGACACAGAGAGGACCAGAATAATGAAGGGCTAGGAACCTCGAGGTTCACTTGCACTCAATATCATGGGCCTGTGGCAAACATCCATGCAGACTTGAGAAGAGGGAAGCATGGATCAAGAATCCAGGGCAGGGTGCTCAGACATCCAGCCAGCCAGCATGACTGCCAGGGTCACTGCCAGATTTAAGCCAATGTTTCTCAAACTGGAGTGTCCTATACCAACCGCCTGGGGGTCCTTTCAAAATGCAGGTTCTAATTCCTAAGGTTAAGGGAGGGGCTCGAGAGTCTACATTGGAAACAAGTTTTCAGGTGATGCCGCTGGTTCAAAAATGACAGTTTGAGTACCAAAGGCTTAAACAGTTTAGAAAGAGAATGAGTTGGGATCTCAGCACTCTTATTAATGACAATGCAGTGATGGACATGGGCTAAATTGTCTCTATGTCCCTTTCCTCTCACCAATGGAAAGATGACAGCTGTACCTTCCCAATAGAGCATACCGACTTTTTCAGGGTAATACCTAGACAAAAATGGAAGCTGCTGAGCTGAGACAATCTGCTGTGTTAGTCAAGATAGACTAGGTATGCTGCAGTCCCAACCCATGAGTTTCAGTGTCTTCTGAAAAGAATGTTTATTTCTTACATAAAACCTGCTATGCAGATGGGTGACTCTCAAGGAATCTTCAGAATTCTGACTTTACTTCTGTCTTCTGCTACCTCTGCATTAGCCTAGGTTCCCACAGTCTTTGTGATAAGGAGGAAGTGGGCTGGAGAGCCCAACACTGACAATTAAGGGTTTTCATCTGGAAGGGACATGTATTATTTTGCTCACATTCCACAAGCCAAAGCCAATCACTCAGAGAAGAGCAGATGAGGAGAAAAAAGACAAAATGAGTTCACTTTCTTCTGGGGAGTCAGTCAGATTTCTGTTACTATAACGAAATACCTGGGATAATCAGCTTAGAAAAGGTTTCTTTTGGCTCACTTTTAGAGGCTTCATTCAGCATTTGATAAGAAAGATGCTTTGTTTTGGGCCTGTGACAAGGCAGCACATCATGGGAGGCATACATGGTAGAACCAAATCACTTACCCCATGGCCAGAAAGAAAAAGAAGTAGAGGCTAGAGCCCACCAATCACCTTCAAGGGAATGACCTGAGGACCTCCCATTAGGCTCCGCCTCCTAAAGGTTCTGTTACCTCCTCATAGCACCACCCTGGGGACCAAGCCTTTAACCCATGAGCCTTGAGGGACATTCAACATCAAAACATAGCAGGTTGATTCAGATGGAAGTTCCTTGCCTGATCCCCCACAGAAATTCATTTTTATAAAGAGGGATGTTTTATAAACTGATATTACTTTTTTAATATGATATCCCCCTTCAGGGAAACTAGCATAACTCTGTGTGTGTGTGTGTGTGTGTGTGTGTGTGTGTGTGTGTGTGTTTGGGGTGGGGATTGTTTGTTTGCTTTGTATGCTCTCAGGTTCCAATCAGAAAATCCCAGGCCAGATTCCAGGAGACCTGATTTTTCGTTCTAGCTCTGCCTATTCTAGTTTTCTGTGACATTAAACAATGGATTCATTCTTTTTCTGTAAAATTGAAACTAGCATTACTGGAAAGATACATTAAAATGACACAAAGAAACGATTAAGAATATTAGAAGTTCAAATGTACCAAGCTGTTGTTACACGCATGGCCTATCACAGGACATCTCCATTGGCCTCTCTCTCTCACTCTTCCTATGAGAACTCTAGACCTTTCTCAACGAATTTAAAAACAGTTCTGGGTATCCCAGGGGCTCCCTCCTGAGTCTTCTAGAGTCTTCAGACACTCTCTGGTTCTGTAGCAGAGTCATTCTCTCCATCCCTCCTCTAGCTTACAGAGTTGATGTGCCTTTTTTTATTGCCAGTACTAAGAATAACAACTGTGTGGGAAGCACCTACAAAATGTAGCACCCAGGCTCACTGATTACTCTGACAAAGGTGATCTGCTAATGCTTGCTCTTCTCATTAGCTCACTTATTTATTTCACAATTATGTGGTAAGGACCAGCTTCTGTGTGCACAACATTGTGCATGATGATATCAGTGTGCATGGACAGAGATATAGCCTTAGGAGGGCCGTATACTAGTAAAGATCCTTTCATTCATATAAAAAGGAACATGACAGCAAGTGCTCTAGCCTTGGATACTTTCATGTTAGATCCCTGAGACAAAGGAGGTCTCCTAAGTTCAGTTTGGAAAGACCTTACCTTAGGTGAAGCCAACCCTTAGGTTAATGCAAACCCTTTCTTTCTAGTTCAATATCCATTCCTCCCCTAAATAGCTCATAGAACCCAAGAAGGCTGATATTATTCCTAACTCCCATGGTACGTCTATTATTTAAGCCAATCTAAGTAAACATTTTGCCCTAAACAATGATTGGTTCAAAAATCCAGACTTAAGCTTGCCAGTGTAATGCATTTCGTTGACTATGGTTGATCTGTAACCAGCACCCCACCCAAGGTCATTCTATTAGGAAAAAGTGACGGATATTTAAAGAAAGAGGGAAAATGTTCTCTTCAACTTGCTCTCTCTCTTAATGCATAAGTTGTCAAGAGCATAGAGTGTCAGAGGTATGATTAAGAAACTTTATAGATGGGAACCCAAGGAAATGAGTAGTCAGGACCACATGGGCGATTCAGGCAAGGTTTCAAGGTGGAGATACTTCCTGAGCTGTGTTGTTGTACTAGTTACCTATCACTTATGTAACAACACCCAATCTTAATAGTTTCAAATAACAAAGAGCATGCTATCTCACATACAGTTTCTGTGGGTAGGTATCTGGGAGGAACCTCTCAATAGGTTGCAGTCAAGATTCTGGCCAGAGCTGTGGTCATTTGGAGGCATAGCCTGGCTGGAGGATCCAGTTGCAAAATGGCTCATTCAGATGATTGGCAAGTTGATACTGTCTGTTGTCAGGAGGACTTACTTACCTGACCTCAAGGACTTCTCCACAGAGCTGCTTGAATGCTCTTGCAACGTGGGCAGCCGACCAAATATAAGTGATCCAAAAGAGAGTAAGGCAGAAGTCACAAAATCTGTTATGATCAAAGCCAGGCTCCTTTGTGTCCTTAATATCCTATTCTATATGAGAGGTGACTACCTAAGGGTCGGGAGCAGACAATGATAATTACTGAAGGCCACCTTGGAGGCTGGCTGCCACATGAGTCTTAGAAAAAGAGTTCATATTATTCATGATGAGGGAATTTCAAAAAAGCAAACAAGGAGGATGCTTGTAAAACAGTGTTCTTTGGGTAAAACCTTCAAGGATTAAAAGGAAAAACCTAGATTAGCAAAGAAGGGAAAGTAGGAAGGACAGAAACAAGAGGTTTCTTCAAACCTCTTGTCCATTTTTCCTTTGTTAGCATCCTCCCCACATAAGGATTCCTATACCTCTCTTTAGCTAGTAAGAGAGAAAAATTAAAGATCTAAAAGGTCTTGGAGAAGATTAGTCTTCTGGGACTAATTTTACAAAGTTACCCTTGGTTGATTAGAGCAGGTTATCAGAGTTTGACTAAGATACTCATGGGAAGCACTTATCTGGGATTTTTGATTTGAAGACAGAGGTGGCCCTTTACTTCTGGTCTTGGTGGATTGCCCCTCTCCATCTATTTATTTTTCTTAGGCCTACTTGGCCATGGCTAAAGGGGTATAAATGTTTCTGAGACAAGGCTGGCAGGTGGTTGCTAAAGCCAAGAAAAAGTAAAGCAACCTAGAGCCGGGTAGCAGAGATATAGGCATGGAAATAGAAAACAACAAATAATTTTTGGACAATTGGTGGAGATTGAACCAAGGAGAGTCATTAAGATGATTCAAAGAATTGAATATAGGACATGACAGGCCATGAATCAGTATTTCAACTATTATTTAGAGGATATCCATCAACCTCAGATTTTGAGACACCTGTTTCAACATGATCGTTCAAATACAGACATACAGGCAGAGAGACAAACAGAACATTTTTATAAAGTAAAATTTGCAAAAAGCTCTTTTGGACCATGTCCATCTCCCTGTAGTCCTATAAAGGTAAGAATTAGAAATGTAAATTCCAGGGATGACGTTGGTTCAAGAATGAAGCCAGAAAGAATTGAAGCAGTAGATTGCGCACATAACCTCATGAGAGCTGAAAGTTGATTGGCTTATTTTAGATGCTTTTAAAACACCCAAGGTCAAAACTGACATTACGAAATGTCAAAATGCCATGTTCACATGTCTTAATCTGATAAATGATATTTAATAACAGAGTAATACAACACCCAAGAGCCAGCCAACATCATCTTTGATGGAGAAATGATGAATGTTTTCCCCTTTGAAATGGGACAAGGGACAAGAGATTCCACAGAATAAAGCTAATAAAGGATGTATGAGATTTCTACCTTGGATATGAAATGTCCCCTCAAACTCCTGTGTTCACATAGGAACATTCAGAGGCAAAATGATTGAATTTGAAATCTAGAACGTAATCAGTACACCCTAGTTTGAATGGTTAGGCAGGTGGGGACGTGGCAGGAGGAGGTGGTCACTGGGGAGTGCCCTGGAAGTGTTCATTTTCCCTGTGGCCCCTTCCCCACTTCTTGTTCCGATTCCTGGCTCCAGGAGTGCAACAGCACTTCTCCAGCTCACCCTTCCTTCTGCACGTTCTGCCTCCCCTCCAGCCCAGAGGAAGGGAGGACTGAGACCTCTGAACCATAGGCCCCAAATAAACTTCCCCTCCTCTAAGGTGTTCTTGTCAGGTATCACAATGATGCAAAGCTGACTTTAAAATTTTATTCAGGGAAATTAAATGAGCTTGTGAATTCATATTGTGAAGATGTAAATTCTCACTAAAGTGATCTCTAGACTTAAGGTAAAGACAGTCCATATCCAAACAGTGAGAGTGTGTATGTAAAAATTCACAAACCAACTTTAAAATTATATGGGCCAAAATAATCTTGAACAAGAACACATTTGGATGATTTACTCCTCCAGATATTAAAAATTATGACGAGCATACAGCAAATAAGTAAATAAGAACAGAGAAGTGGAACAAAGGGCCAGAACAGGATTGAGAGAAACAGACAAGATGGACATTCTATTTATGAGAAAATTTGTAATGCAAAGCAGCAGGGAAAGGATGAATGTTTTGGTAAGTGGGGCTGGGTCAATTGAATATCCACATGAAAGAAAACTGAGGATTTATAGACAAACAAACATATCCATAGGAAAATAGAATGATGCAGAAAAATCAATTCCACATGGATTATAGATTTAAATGAAAAAAGAATAGTCCTTCTCAAGTATAAATAAAGGAGTATCTTCACAACCTTGGAGTAAGTAAGGCAAGATAGTTTTAATGGTATACAAGAAAGGATCAGCCCAAAGACAAAAATTGCTAAATTGACTATATTAAAATTAGGATCATTTGTTCATCAAAAGACACCATTAAGAGGGCACAATGCAAGTCTCAGAGCAGGAGATATTTTCAACACATACAACTGATAAGGGTCTCATAGTTATACTGTATAAAAAGTTCCTGTAAATGACTAAGAAAAAGCCAAATAGAAAAATGGACAAAATATTTGAGTAGGCACTTAATTACACAGGATATCCATATGGTCAGGAAACACATAAAAGGATGATCAACCTCATTACTCAGCATGAGATCGCAAATTGAAACCAACAAAAGATACCATTGCATGTGCTTTAGGATGGTTAAAATGTAAAGGATTCACTCCAAGCATTGGAAAAGTTATAGAGCAGACAGAATAGATGAGGGTACAAATTGATTCAGCCACTTTGGAAGACTGGTTAGAAGTATCCATTAAGACTAAACATATATTTATGACCCAATGATTCTACAGCACACAATACATGCACCAAAAGCCATGCACAAGAATTCACACAGCAGCATTATTTGTAATAGCACAAACTTGGTAAAAATCCAAATATCCATAAACAATAAAATGGATAACTAAATGATGGTATATTAATGCAATACAATAACTGAAAGCAATTAAAATGATCTATGTAGCAATATTCACAAATCTCACAAAGCATAATGTGTACTGAAAAAAATCAATCACAGAAGAGTATAATATGCCATATGATCACCTACTAAGTTTAAAAACAGGTCACACTAATCATGTTGTTATAATTCTAAGTAAAAGTTATCTTTAGGATAAAGGAGAAGAAAACACTGATGGGATGGGGTATGAAGGGACTTCTGAAACCTTGATAATGTTTTAAGCGTTGAGGTGGGTATTAGATATGTACATGAGACCAATTATACCAATTAAATAAGCTAAACATTTACCATTAGCACTTTTTTTTTTCCTGTAGACTCCTTTATAGTTCAATAAAACATTTATAGTATATTTTAAGTTAACTTTTTTTTCAGTACTGGAGATCAAACCTAGGGCCTAATGCATACTAAGCAAGTGCTCTACCACATGTTACATCCTCAGTCCCTTTTTATATTTATTTTGAGACAGGGTCTTTCTACATTGCTCAAGCTGTCCTTGAATTTGTGATCCTCCTATCTCAGTCTCCTGACTGGCTGGGATAAAAGATGTGCACAACCACACCCAACTGGAATTAACTTTGTAAGTGTTGTGTTCCCTGATAGACACAGGTGTTAGGGAGAATCAGTGAGATAGAAGATATAGCCTTTAAGAATTTTGTTTTTCTAATGAAAGGAAGAATAGATGTGGAAAATAGTTGAGGAAATAAAATTATCCTTTCCAAAAGGAAAAAAGATTTTGAAGCTTTTGTGAAGGTTATTATTTGGACAGGGATAACTATTATTTGTTAATAACTTGTATGAATTATTATTTGTACAAAGATAAAGCACATTGAGATCAGGGGTTGGCTTCATGATTCTCCAACAAAGAGGACTTAGAAAGGTCGAGTATTTGTACTCAGAAAGATTCAAGTGAAGATATCATCACCCTTGCCAAGAATCAAATGGACAGGTAAGAAATCTGAATGCCCCAGGAGTCCCATAACTAATTGCAAACTCTCCTGTGTAGAATTTAGTGTTTCTTAAAGTTTCTTTTTGTCCATCATCAGCACACAACTCCTCAAGTCAATTTGTACTGGCTAACTGATCAAGCATGAACTTCAATGTACACACTAGGCTGTGTCTGTGCTGAGATTCCTTTTGAGGAACTGAGAAGGGTCAAACTAAGAGGTCCTTTGGACTCTAGCCAATACCTGCATGTCTCTGAGTACTGAGGAGCCATGTTACCTATGCACGTGGATCCTGTGTTCTCAGGTTCTGGAGTTTCATGGAAGCATTCTTTGCAGAATTTGGATCTGGGATAACAAATCTGGCAGAACCACTATTGTCATTACCAGTAAGTTCCTTCTACCTAAAATCTTAACAGTTGGAGATCACAAATAAAAGCATCTTGATACTGTTTTTGAGAATAATAATGCTTCAAATATCTGGAGTATCATTCCTCTAAACCACTCAAAATTATTTCCACTTGGACTTTCATGAGTGTTCATAGCACTTAGCTCTTTGGGTTTCCAAGACACCAAAGAAATTAATTTAGTGGGAAAATTATCAGCATTGTCAAATACACACAATACATACTTCAAGAATGCATTGTCCTTTAGGCAATATAAATGTACTTTCAAACACTCAATGAGATAAGAGTTCAACAAGAGTCTTCAGCCTAATTGTGTCCATGAGAAGTCAACCTAAATATTGCTCTAGTGAGGAAATCTGTCATGCTCCATATCCATTGCTACTGCCTTGTTTTTTTGTTCCCTTGACTTCTGCAGTGGCCTTCTTTTATCCATGCTGTCCAACAGAATTTTCTGTAATGTTATTTAGAGATGATGAAGAACTTTTCTGGACTGGAGGTAAAACCAAGATGCATCTGCCCTTAGGACTCTCACTAGAGTTGAGAATGCAGATGGGAGGCTCACTAGCAGAATGGAGAGGTCTCCAACAAGACATTTTGTTCTTAATGAATTTTTTTTCACAATAGAGATTTAACATTAAATGAAAATTTAGATTCCAAACATTGTTTTAGGGAAAAAAAAAAAAAAAAAAAAAAGAACAGGAGATCTGAGAATGCCATGTCTATGTTCTTGTGGCCCTTTCCAGTTTTCTATGAGATTCATTTTCCACTTTTATGCATTTTTTTTGTCTTTCCTCACCCCTGTAAGCCTTGCTGCTGAGGCTATTAGCTAGGAGAGCTGTGGAAGATCTACTGCTGTGCTTTTCAATTCAGTAGCCATGGGTGTATCTGACTATTTAATTTGAATTTTTAAATTGAATTTCTCAGTTGCATGAGCCACATTTTAGGAGTTCACTGGCCATATCTGGCTCCTGCCCTCCATATTGGATGACGTAGAAATGGAACAATTTCAACGTTACAGAACAAAATGTCTTGTTGGAGACAAACCAACCTCTCCATTCTGTCAGTGAGCCTCCCGTCTGCATTCTCAACTCTAGTGAGAGTCCTAAGGGCAGATGCATCTTGGTTTTACCTCCGGTCCAGAAAAGTTCTTCATCATCTCTAAAAATAAAACCCAACTTCTCCTCTGCCACTTAAGGCTCTCCCCAGTGTGACCTTCAGTCCATCCATTTGGATTGGCTTGGTCTTGCAGCCAGTTCTTCATGTTACCCGTCTGGAAGGGTCTTCCATTTCCCACAACTCCTAAGAAAAACTCACCTCTCTTTCCTCTCATGATGTTTACCATCTGCCTGGCCACAGAGCCAGGAGTTGGCTAATGTGACTCCTGAATTAGAATTGTGCCTCTGAAAACTATCTTTGCACAGCCCTGGCATAAAGAATTGTCCGAGGCTCATAGCCACTACTTCATGAAAGTTTGTGAAAGTTAGACAGATTGAGCAAGGATGCCTTGTTTCACTCCACCGTAGCATTCTCCGGAGCCCCCCAAACATCATGAACACATGGTATGCTGTGGATGAAAGGAAATTCACAAGGGAAACTACCACAAAGCTACCTCAAGGAGGAGCATTTTGTTTTAGTTCTGATCATGTGGTAGCACACTGCTTGTACTTTTATAACCCAAAGTCATCAGGAGCCTAGAAAAGAATATATTCCACCCTAAACAACCACAAAGAAGATAACAAAGCAAGTTTGTCATTGTATGATAACCTCAGAGAATGTATATAGAATAATTCCAGTAGAAATTTTTTTCCTAGTTTTAAAACATTTGTAGTCAAAAGATTATTTTCATCTAAAAAGCAAACTTTTTTTTTTTTTTTTTTTTTTTTTTTTTTTTTTTTTTTTGCACCAGGCATTGAACACGGGGTGCTTAAACACTAAGTTACATCTCCAGCCCTTTTTAATTTTTATTTTGAAACAGGGTCTCCTTAAGTTGCTGAGGGCCTCACTAAGTTGCTGAGGCTGGCTTTGAATTTGTGATCTTCCTGCCTCAGCCTCCTGAGCTGCTGGGATTATAGGCATGCACCACTATGCCTGGCAAACTTGAGAGAGAGAGAGAGAGAGAGAGAGAGAGAGAGAGAGAGAGAGAAAAGGAAAAAAAAAATCACTCATAGTACCATTATCTTCCAATAACAGTAATACATGCACTAGCTTTTTCTATATCTTTTTCCTTTTTTTTTTTTGCCAGTATTAGATTTCATTTTTAAATTATCATTAGGAGAATTTTTATTTTATTAGACATATGAGCATAATTTCACTTTTTATAATATTCCCTCAAGTGGATATACAGTTAATGACTCCTCTTTGGTTGTTTATTTAAATTATTTATAAATTGCATTCCTATAAATAAACCTTGAGGAATACATCTTTTTGCATACAACATTTTCCATATTTAGAATTATTTACTTAGTAAAGATTTTAAGAAGTAGGATTCCTGGGGCAAAGAATTTGAATATTTTACTGGCTCTGATAGATAGTACTAACTTCACCATTTAGACCTGGGGGGGAAATTTAGTGAGAGGAAGGGAAAGTGAGCCACGGATCAGCACAGAGTCTCTCTCCTGCTCCTTCAAGGCCTGCTTGATCTTATGACAATACCGCATGCTGTGGTAGATTACAGACATGATAGTTTCCATTCTTGTTTCCAACTCCTTCTGTCAAAGGGGGGAGGCTTTGTTAGCCAATGGACATCAGAATACATGATATAAACAGAAGCCTGAAAAAATGCTTGCTCATGAGGGCTTGCCCTTCTGCTGACTTTTAATGCCAAGCCACCATGCAAAGAAGGCTAGGATAGAACACAGAACAGAGACAAGGTATTCCTTGCTGGTTCCCCAAGCTAAATCAGCCTGCCAATCACCAGACACATAAGTGAAGCCTTCCAGCTTCTCTATGCACAAACACACCAATGAGCCCAGAAAATACCAACCCCAACCAACCAACCCACTCAGAGAATCATGAGCTAAATACAGTGCTATTTTAAATCACTAAATTTAGGGGTAGTTTGTCAGACAGCACAAGATAATTATATAGATTCTAAACATAATAAAATAATAACCAATATACCTGTATCATCAAGGTAGCAGGAAATGAATTCTCCATTTAGTTGTCTTTAAAGTCTCAAATTCGGAACCAGTAGCACCCAGCTCCTTACTAAGTGACAATATGCCCTTGCTATGTTGCCTACACCAACAAATTCATCGTAAAGCGGGATTTAAGCAAATCTGCTAATTGCTTCTCCTCTTCAAAAGTATGACCTTTCATTTTGTAAGTGTTAGTTTCAGATACAACATAGGCATCTGTTTTCCTTTCATATTGTCTTGAAAGTTTGGCTACCTATGGGAAGAAAGGAATAAAGTGGTGTGTGGATCATGTTCTGAACTCACTCAAGATAACTCTGGCTCATACCATCAAATATAGATAACACATCATTTTCCCACCCTCATCTCCCACCAACCTCCAGGTCCTGTGAGCTGAGGGAGATGACAAGTGTGGTTTGAGCATGTGATGCATCTAGGTCGCTATATGGTGGAACTCAACTTGCTGAATATACTCATTTTTCAAAATATCAATACAGAGAAGATTACACTTTCTATTTCCTAATGAGATCTGGAGTCACCATGCTTCTTGTCTGTTATGATGAGCTCCAAAGGAAAGAGTCTGCTGTCCCATTGGGCATGTCCTTCATTGGTTAGCAGCAGGGGGCCCAGTGATTGGACTGAAAGTTGCCACTCCTGTGGTCTAAAGAACAGCCAATATTCTTCTCTCTTAAATCTGACCATACTCCTGGAGACTAAACCAGAGATCAAGCATCAGCTGTCATTTAAAGGCTTTGTGATCTGGGACCAGTCACAAATCTCCATCTCCTTATCCATTTCCCTGATTTCCATCAGAGTTTGGATAGAGCAAAGACAATTTTCAAATGGAGAGGTTTGAGTTAAATTTGCACTAACCTAGAAACTGAAAAATGAATAGATTCTATGATTAAAAAGTACAATGTAGGAGGCAATGGGATAGGAATGACGGTGGAATGAGTTAGACATCATTACCCTAAGTACATGTATGAAGACACAAATGGTGTGAAAATACTTTGTATAGAACCAGTGACTTGAAAAATTGTGTTCTATATATGTAATATGAAATGAATTGCATTCTGCAAGCATGTATAACAAATTAGAATAAATAAATGATTTTTTAAAAAAGTACAATGTAGCCTTCCATCAGATTGTAAAAAGCTATCTAAATTCTTCACTGTAAAGTTTTGTTATATGGAAAACTGCCATCTAAAAATGGGTCCATTTTAGTTGTAGATTGAGGTTTTACTTAAATGGGTTTTTGTCCTACAGCAATTAATTGGGCAACAAAATGGGGGATCTAACTTCTGGAAGGCTCTTAAGACATAGGTACTTTAGAATCCATCTTAATCCATGTTTCAAAACTGTCAATAGTTAATACACAATTACAGAAATCACCCAAACCCTCGTAAACCTGTTCCTACCCTTCTTTTCAAACCTCCATTCCCACTGAAATTCTAGTCAGGGAGATCCACACCCTCAACCTCTATACAGAGTGTTTTAGCTTTCTATTTTTGCCCTCATGGTTTAACAAGAACCTTAGGATTTTGAACAACACAGATTTGTTGTCTTACTGTTCTGTAGGTCATGGGTCTACCGGGCAAAAATCAAGGCTTTGACAGTTGTATTCCTTTCTAGAAGGTCTAAGGGAGAATCCATTTCCTTGCCTTTCTCATCTTCTAAAACCATCCACATTCCTGGCCTCTGACCCCCTTCCTTCATCTCCAAAGTCAGCAACATAGCATCTCTCTAATATTTCTTCCATCATCACATTTCTTCATGACCACAGTCAGGAATAACTGATTTTTAAAGAATCATGTGATTAGTTTGAGTCCATGCAATCCAGGAAAATCTCCCTACATCAAGATGCTTAACTTTAGTCACATCTGCAAAGTCCCTTTTGTCCTATGTGCTAGTAAGCTTTCCACGGCTACAACAAATAACTGAGATAATCAACCAGTAAAGAAAAGATTTTTTTTTTTTTTTTTGGTTCAAGTGTTAGAGATTTCCATCTGTGATCAGTTGGACCTGTTGCTTTAAAAAATAAAATAAAATAAAATAAAAAAATAATAAAACTGGGAGTGGAGCCCAGGGGTGTTCAATTCTAGCCCTTTTTATTCCCCAAATTTTGAGACAGGGTCTTAGTAAGTTGCTTAGGGCCTCACTAACTTGCTGAGACTGGCCTTCAACTTGCAATCTCTCTGCCTCAGCCTCCCAAGTCACTGGGATTACAGACATGTGCATGCATGCCTGGAGGACTGATTGCTTTTGGGGCAGTGGTGAGGCAGCATTTTGTGGTGGGAATGCATGGTAGAGCAAAGTTGCTTACCTCATCACAAGCCAGGAAGCAACAGAGAAAGAGGAAGGAAGCAGAGCCCCACAGTCCCCTTCACGAGCATATCTCTGGTGACCTAGGGACCTCCCACTAGGCCCCACCTCCTAAAAGCTCTACCAGCTGCACCATCCTGGGAACAGGCCTTTACCACATGGACCTCTGGGAGTCACTTAAGATTCAAATTATAGCACCATGTAAGGTAGCACTCACAGGGTCCTGGGGATTCTGACATGGACATCTTTGAGGGATATAATTCTTCCTACCAAACTTCTTTTGATGATACCAGCTTTGCTCATGTCTCTAACCTCCTGAAAGCCCTAATAATTACTCTTCATCTAAAAAACTTCAAACCACCCTTTAATGCCTCCAACACCATCTCCTTCATAAAGCTTTCCCTGCTTAGTCTAAATGGAGTATTCTCTCATCTGAATTCTTTTAGTACCTGCTTGCCCTAATCCCTTGATAATAACTATTTTGGGGTATCTTTCAACTCTACGTCCTTTAATTTTCCCAATTCATCTTTGGGAGCCTTCCAACTTTATGAATTTACAAAGATTTAAAACTCCAAATTATACATTGTTAGAGCCTCCCAATATTTAACTGCTTCATTGACTAATCAAAACTACTTAGTGCTAAGTATGCTTCAATTTGCAGCACACCCTAAAACAGAAAGATAAAGATAGTTGGTGGTAAATTGGGAATTATCTTCTTGAAGTCAAGGAATATCACAGGGAGAGCGGTGCACTGTCTTAAACTCACAAAGCAGTAAAGTGTTGGTGCAGATTTCTTCAGGTCATAGACACCCCTTCCCAAGCTCTAGAGAGGTTCAAGGACAGTATCATCATCTCCAAAGTCTCACACTCTTCACGACCCATTTGTCAAATTGCACTTGAAAATGTCTTCCCTTCATCCCATACTTCTTGGTAACAGAGGTCTCAGTGCATTTTGAGGATCACAAGTTGTCTTAAGTTTGATGTACTACAAAAAAAGTGTCTTACTCTCATTCAAAGCAAGTGTAAGCAGAAGAGAGTGATTAGAAAGGGACTAGAGCTGAATCAATGGAGGGGCACAGGAGAAGTTTTTATGCATCCAAGAAAAGAGGTGGTCAACAAGTCTCTAGTGAGAGTGGCTGTTGGGAAACTTCTAAAGTGCTCCTCTCCCAGCTCCTTTCTTCTACTTGGTTTTAAGCTTTCTTCTACTTGGTTTATGCTTTAATACAGGTTGTCACCTAAAGTGTGGTTTCCCTTGTGAAGCCAGGTGATGCTGCCTGGGAGCCCAATGACTGTGTTCTGTGTGTGCAGGACATTGGTAGGGAAGAGTACATAAGGTTGGTTCTACAAAGCTTCAAGGATGGAGCTAGAATACACAGATGGAAGAAATAGGATATGGAGTTCAGTGACCAGAAGATATTTTTCTTCAAATCAGGTAGGCTACCTCTGAGTGTGTGACTGTCGTACCAGGGATGGTGGATGATCCAATGAGGTTGCTGCTGGACTTTGATAAAAGAGATCATTGCTCTTGAGGTGAAAGGACTCTTGACCCTAAGGAGGGTGGAAAACACAGGCCTGGGGTGAACTGCAGACACACCGTCTGAGTTCAGAGACAGTGACATGGACCTTCCTGCGTCTCCAAAGAGACTAGTGTATGTGCGAGTGTCTGCAAGGATCCTGATTCTGAGTTCCATGGCGGGCCATTGTCATGCTGGTATACACTGAAGCTACTATCAGAGAACAAAACCTCAAAGGGAAAACTAGCATCCCATCAGACAGGGAAAAGATTTTGCTGGTACAATTTCCATTCCCCCTTAGAGAGTACCAATAGCTTTGGCAGACAAGGAGATGAAAATGGAAGTAAAGAAGATCAGATCACTGGACCCAGCAAAGAGCGGTCCTTGTTAAGAAACCTCTGAAATTGCTTCAGTGAGACACCCCTCAATGACAAAAGCTGAGAACACAAGAGGTCGATGTGGGATGCTCTGGGAAAGAATCTCCAAATCGGTTTGCTCTCTCCAGCACCTGCTAGCAATGTTTTTCCTTACCTGATGAGTGGTTTTTCTTAATCAAAGATACACCTTTCAATGAAATGTATGCCGATTACCTACCTTTGTGATGGATGTGCTTTCATAGATAAAGAAACTTATCCTTTTCCATTTCAAAATGTAAACGTAGCTTATATTTCACTATGGACTTGGGCCTATGATTTCCAGCCCAGAGAAAGAAAGGGTGTGTGGAGCTGAGAAAAAAGGAAATATTTTTAGCTTGGTCATCTCTCAATGAGTTTAGCTGCAGGTTGTGACTAAGGCTCCTCCTTTCTTAGTGCCAAACATTGAGTGACCAACACTTTCTCTGGAGCTCAGGACAGTTCAGAAAAATATGCTAGAGGAAACATGAGCAGTACCTATGTTTTTACCTTTCTGTTTGATGGTACATGTGTATAGATTTAAACTATAACTTTCTCTTAAAATCTCAAAATGCATTTCATTTTGATTGAAATGGTTCTCCCCCACCCCCGCAAAAAAAAAAAAAAAAAAAATGGCCTATCACAGAGCAGGAGCAGGTCAAAGGGTCAAATACAACCACACTCAAGTTTGATGGATGGTGGAGCAACATTTTTGTCTGAGCTTCAAAGCAGTGGGAAATTCATAATGAGGAATGTTATTCAAATGACTATTCTCATTGGTGTTTTGGCAAATAACAATCAATTTTCTGGTGTAGGGCAGAAGAGGGTCCATATTTGTAGCATCTGCCAATTTCTGTGGTGTAAATACTTCTACCATGACCAATTCCAAGCTACCAATTGTTGCTGCCTGAAGCGGAAACCGCCTTGGAGCAACGAACGCCGCAGGAAAATTCGGAGGCAGGATGATAATGAAAAAAGGTCTTTAATTCTTCTTCTCTCTCCGGCTCCAGCAATCACTCCAAACGCTCTAACTCCAACTACCACCTTCTTCTTCTTCCCACACACACTAACCAAACTCACCCAGTTATATACATATCGCTTTAACAAGGACACGTGCTTACAGCTCGAGCTTACAGGTGCGTCACACAGTGTTCACGGGCATACAAAGATTCTTTGGATAATGTATTAATATCAGGTGGAAACTAGAACATCTTTTATGGCTCTCAGCTAACCGCAATCTTTAGCTATCTCCTTGATTATAGGCTCCTTCAATTCCCCCTTTTAGTTTTAAAAGAGGGGATGTTCTAGGACGTCCATGTGCAACCGACATTCTTACCCGTCATGGGAGTCTAGGCTGTCCTGACTCCTGGCTTAGGTTGACATACCAGCCACATTAGACTGTCCCGTGCGACTGTGCCGTGTCTTAGGTTGTCCCCTTCTGGGGATCTTACCTGTCATAGGCTAACCAGCCATCCAATAGAGCCCTTCAGGATCGACTGTGTGTTGACTAACAGCCGTCCAATTTTTAGGAGATGCTGCGGCTTTAAGGCGGCAAGCCTACTGCTGACGAGCCAAGTTTCCATAGCGTATCAAGTTCTTTAAGCCAATCAGCTGCCCTTAGTTTCATCAAGTAACGCACTGAGTTCTCTTAGACAAATACCCGCAAGGCATTGTCCCGTAATGTCCCAAAATAATGGAAAATCAAAATGTCCATAAGTTATAACACATAGATCCAAGAGACCCCATGCATGCAGAGCAGAGGCCACACTGCTGGTTAGGTTGTTTGATGCTTGAGCAGCAGGGATGCTTGCAGCGACCATGGTCCCTGCAGTTGTAGCATCAGCCGTCTTTTTTTATGTCTAGACATTTCCACCGGCAAATCTTCAGGGCCCGCTACCTAAAAACTCAAGCATCCATTATTAAGGGAAAGGCAGTGCTATTCCAGCACTGAGATCAAAAGGTGAGCTGTCAAACTAAAAAAAGAATTATTAGAGTAGAAAATAAAAGTTGATCTCTGCTCACACACATTGCTGCTTAAGCTCCCACAAACATAAGCTGGCAAAATATCACATTCAGAAATAATCAAAGAGAAACTGAGGGTGTTTACTGCATTAAAGATAAAGAAAAGCTAAAGGCACTTTGGAAAAATAATTTGTTAGCTGGAATCCTCAACTCTCTATATACACAGCAATCCTATACCTGTTGAAATAATTCAAATTAATCAGCTATTAAACAAATGAAGTTAATAACAAATAAACAATCCTCTGTCGGAACACCAAAATATCAGGTTATACAACATTAAACATATTCACAGCTGAAGAGAAGTCCCGGAGACAACTATAAATCAAAATTGATTATCATTATAATTGATTATCTAATTAAAATATTCTGAACTTATATGAATATATATTTATCTATCTATCTATCTATTGATTATCTAATTAGAATATTCTAAGCTTAAATGAATTAACGTTATTTGGATTTATATCTATCTACCTATTTTTTTTAAGCGCTTAATTATTTGTGACGTCACACTAGACAGACGCACATATAAACATATATTTGTGACATCACATTAACATGAAATTTAGACAAATGCACAGACATAAAGACATATATAAAAGAAAAAAAATACAATTGTGTATACACTGAAGAGAGATATTCTTGTCCCGGCCAGGAAGATGAAATTTAAGTTGTAAATTTAATGGAGGACTCTTAAGGGAATCACTCCATACCTTCATTTTGGTCCTCTTGATTTTGTACTTGTTTATTCAATCTAGACTCCTCAATAACTTCGTCTTGATCCTTTTGACTTTGTACCTGCTTTATCAATCTAGATGGTATCCATATTGGAGAGGATTCATGCTTTGGAAAAACACAAACAGATCCTCTCCCCCCAAATTAATACTGGGTCTGGACCCTTCCATGTACCTGAGAGAACATCCTTCCAGTAAACCAAAGGTTTATGTTGTTGGTGTGGGTTCCAGTGTCTATCTCCAGCCGAATGTCCATTAGAATCTAAAGTTAAGAAATTTAGGGTAAACAGGGCAATTGCCAATCTGTCCTTAGGATTTTTCCAGTTTCCATCTTTTTGCTTTAGTAACATATTTTTAAGTGTCCAATTTGCTCTTTCAATTATTCCTTGTCCCTGAGGATTATAAGCGATACCTGTTTTGTGGATAATATTGAACTTTGTACAAAATTGTTTGAAGGATGTGGATGTATATGCAGGGCCATTATCTGTTTTAAGCATTTTGGGGATGCCCAATGCAGCAAAAGCTTGCAGACAATGAGATATAGTATCTTTAACTTTTTCTCCAGAATGTAAAGAAGCAAAAATCATGCCTGAGCATGTATCTATGGTGACATGAATAAATCGTAATTTTCCAAAACTTGGCTCATGTGTGACATCCATCTGCCACAAATGATTGGGCATCAAACCTCGTGGGTTAACCCCATAATGTGGATTGGGCAAAAGTGTTACACAAGATGGACATTCTTTTACAATTCTACGAGCTTGCTCTTTTGTGATTTAAAATTTTTGTCTTAAGGTAGTGCTGTTAACGTGGAACTGGGAATGAAATAAAGTAGCTTGTTGTACTGTAGTAAATATAAATATTGTTTTAATGAGGGCATCAGCTTTTTGATTACCTTCATGGAGAGGACCAGGCAGATTAGTGTGAGCTCTTATGTGACCTATAAATAAAGGTTCTTTTCGTTGCCATAGGAGATTTTGGATTTGAGAAAACAATTTAAAAGCTGGAGTATGTGGTGCTATTGGACCTGCTAGCTCCAATTTAGGGACAGCATGTACAATATAGTGGCTGTCTGAAAAAATATTCATAGGCTGTTCTTTAAAATTTTCCAGAGCTATTATTATAGCTTCGAGTTCCACTAATTGAGCTGATTTTTGATTAGTGATATGAATCATTTTTTCATTTTGAGTGACTACTGCAGCAGTACCGTTAGAGGATCCATCTGTAAATACATTAAATGCTTTAGGAATGGGTTGAGTTTTTATTACCTGTGGGAATATGATAGGATGATTGATACAAAAAGGACAGTATAGGAGATTTAGGAATATGATTGTCAAAATTTGCAGAAGTAGAGCCTCTAGCTATAGCCCAATCATTATCATTGAAGCACAAATATTCAACCTGTGACGATGAATAAGGAGTAATAATAGTAGCAGGATGAATTCCAAATATTTTAGTAGAGGTTTTAAGTCCTTGAAGAATAAGTTTAGCCACCATGGAGGTATAAGACTCAATTGTACTTTTAGGAGAGACAGGCAAATGTATCCATAATATAGGTCCCTGTTGCCAAAATACTCCTGTTGGTGTATATTGTGAAGGAATAATAATCAATATTAGTGGTTGTGCAAAATCAAATCTATCGCAATGGATCTTTCAATGGCCTGTTCTACTAAGTTTAGAGCTCTCCTGGCCTCAGGAGTTAATGTTCGCGGTGAGGATGGATCAGGGTTCCCGCGAAGGATGTCAAATAAAGGTTTTAATTGTCCAGTAGTGAGGCTTAGTGTAGGGCGAAGCCAATTAATGTCTCCCAATAATTTTTGGAAATCATTGAGGGTGGTCAAATGTTCTTTACTTATTAGAATTTTTTGGGGTTTAACAAAAGTATCCATGATTTTAAAGCCTAAATATAGTATAGGTGATCTGCTTTGAACTTTTTCTTCTGCTATATATAATCCATATTTTTTTAAATTTTTTGTTATTTCACTAAATATATTAAATAAGATTTTTTGATTAGGGTGAGCAATAAAACATCGTCCATGTAGTGTAGACACATGAGGTCTTGATATTTGTTTTTAATGGGCTGTATAGCTCTGTCCACATATAGTTGGCACATTGTAGGGCTATTTGCCATTCCCTGTGGCAATACTTTCCATTGATATCTTTTATCAGGGCCATTATTATTGATAGAAGGAATTGAAAAAGCAAATCTGGGGACATCCAGAGGATGTAGGGGAATGGAAAAGAAACAGTCCTTTATATCAAGAGTTATAAGGTAATAGTTTTTTGGAATAGCTACAGGATTAGGAAGTCCAGGTTGGGTGGGTCCCATAATTTGCATTGTTTTATTAATTTGTCTTAGGTCTTGTAATAGTCTCCATTTTCCCAATTTTTTCTTAATTACAAATATGGGAGAATTCCAGGGAGAGGTGGAAGGCTCTATGTGTCCTGCTTCTAATTGTTCTTTAATTAATTGATGGGCCGCTTGCAATTTTTCTTTGGATAGGGGCCACTGAGGGACCCAAACTGGCTTATTAGAGAGCCATGGTATTTTTAAAATTGTTTTCTCAGTGGCCCCTAGAAAAAATGTCCTTTGCCTTTTTTATTATGATTAGGATTTTTATTCTTAACACCTGCAGGCTTGGTTGCTAGGTGTAGCCCCATTTGATGTAAGATATCTCTTCCCCATAGGGTAACTGGCAAGCTGTTTAAAACATAAGGTTGGAATGTTCCTGTATGGCCTTCATTGTCTTGCCAATTTAAGATTACAGCACTTTGTGCTGGGGTATTACTATATCCCAAGCCTCTTAAACTGGTTGAGGCTTTCTGCAGAGGCCAGTGCTTAGGCCATTGTTGTAGATTTATGATGGAAGAGTCAGCTCCTGTATCAATCAGCCCCTCCATCTCTATACCTTGAATTTTTAATTTGCACATCGGCCTCCGTGAACAATCCTGAACCCAGAAAGCCATAGGTCCTGAACCAGTGGAACCGAATGCTCTGCTATTTCTATTTTGTGGCATGCTTTTAAAAGAACTATGGAGACTGGGAATGAGGAGCAGCTGTGCGATTCTGTCTCCTTGATTTACGGAGATGATACCCCTGTGTGTACTTAGCATTATTTTAATCTCTCCATTATAATCTGAATCAATAACCCCTGGTATAACATTAAAGCCTAATAAACTCTTGGAACTACGCCCAAGGATTAGTCCTACAGTTCCTGAAGGGAGAGGTCCCCTGATTCCCGTAGGAATCAGCTGAACCCCCATTTCAGGTGTCAGGACCATTCGGGCAGTAGAACAGAGATCTAATCCTGCACTTCCTCTTGTCCCTCTGATAAGGGCGTTAATGGGTAGGAGGGATTGTGACGAGGAATCATTTGGATCTGAGGGCATTCCTCCTCTAGTGCGCATTCCTCCTCTAGTGCCTCGTACATTTGTGGGCCCCAGGGCATTGGGCCCCGTGCTCCGTTTTTTGAAATCCTTGATAAATCATTTCCATATATATCATATCTGGAATGGCATTGATTGGCCCAATGTATACCCTTTTTGCACCTGGGGCATTGGCCTGGAGCTCGGTATGAATTTGATCTTATTACCCTTGGGGGATATTGCTTAGCATATCTTGGTTGATTATAATACTTTTGTCTGGAATATCCTGTTCTAGGTTGAAACCTTTGGGAATTTTGAGGGGAGGAATTTTTCATCACTGCAGCAATTACGTTGCCTGTGATAACAGCCTCGTTAATGTCTTTGCACAGTCTGATATAAATTGATAAGTCTTTTTTACTTCTCCACGGCCTTATTGCATCCTGGCAATATTTATTAGCATTCTCGTACGCTAATTGGATAACTAGAGGCATAGCTTGCTCGACTTCGCCAAAAACTCTAGATGTTGTTTTTAAGAGTCTATCTACAAAATCAGCGTAAGGTTCGTTAGGCCCTTGTATAACTTTTGATAGGCTGCCTTGCAGATCCCCTGTGCCTGAGATTGTCTTCCAGGCTTTCACAGCTGCAGTGTGTATCTGGGCATACACACCTGGATCGTATTGTAGCTGATTTTGTAGTTCGGCGAACTGACCCTCCCCTGTGAGCATATCTATATTGCGTTGAGGGAAACCTGCTGCAGCATTTCTCTTTGCTATTTCTGAACAAAGTTCCTGGAATTGAGTTTTCCAGATTAGGTATTGTCCCCCACTTAGTACCGCTCTGCATAGACTTTTCCAATCTGAGGGGGCTAAGGTTAGGGTGTTAAGTGACTCTATCATACTTAATGTGAATGGAGCTTGAGGCCCATAGGTCATTACCGCCTCTTTAAAATTCTTTATTGTTTTAAAGTCTAGGGACTCGTGATATCTTTGTCCCTGTTCATTTTGAAATACTGGCAGTTCTAGGTGCTCCTGCGGTCTATGTTGTTCGAGAGCGTATAAGCGCTCAGAAAGGCTGCCAATTTCTACCTCAAGGGCACGTACATTCTGATCAATACTCCTTATTGTTTCTGTTAGGTATTCTATCCATGAAGGAGCAGAGGGCACTAGTGGTCCCTCTATTTGACGGTCTTTTCTCTTTTTTAATTTCTTTTTGTTCTTTTTATTGGAGACTGTGCTCCCTGAATCGCTTTTTGATTCCTCTTCACTACTAGCTTCATAATTCCTAACTGGCTCAGTGGAGGAGACCGTACTCTCATGGTTTGGCTCCTTGTTACTATTATCACTTTCACTAGTATCCTGAGTTTCAGCTTCTAAGGAGAGTACATACTCCTCAGCTAATTTTATTAAGCTTCTGATGGCTTTTGCAGTTCTTACTTTTGAATTTATATTACTGCTCTCCTTGCTGGTCTCAACTGAGTCAGAGGATATGCTTTCTTGTTCACTTTTCTCACTATCCTCTGAGTTCTCGCTATCAAAAATTTCATTCGTGGCTTTTATAAACCAACTTTTTGTTATATTCGCTCCCATATTTTTAAATTTTCTTTTTTCTTACCTTGCCGCCGAATTCCCCGTACAGGCCACCACCTGTCGCTGCCTGAAGCGGAAACCGCCTTGGAGCAACGAACGCCGCAGGAAAATTCGGAGGCAGGATGATAATGAAAAAAGGTCTTTAATTCTTCTTCTCTCTCCGGCTCCAGCAATCACTCCAAACACTCTAACTCCAACCACCACCTTCTTCTTCCCACACACACTAACCAAACTCACCCAGTTATATACATATCGCTTTAACAAGGACACGTGCTTACAGCTCGAGCTTACAGGTGCGTCACGCAGTGTTCACGGGCATACAAAGATTCTTTGGATAATGTATTACTATCAGGTGGAAACTAGAACATCTTTTATGGCTCTCAGCTAACCGCAATCTTTAGCTATCTCCTTGATTACAGGCTCCTTCAAATATATTATATTTATCTATCTATCTATCTATTGATTATCTAATTAGAATATTCTAAGCTTCAAAATGAATTAACGTTATTTGGATTTATATCTATCTACCTATTTTTTTTTAAGCGCTTAATTATTTGTGACGTCACACTAGACAGACGCACATATAAACATATATTTGTGACATCACATTAACATGAAATTTAGACAAATGCACAGACATAAAGACATATATAAAAGAAAAAAAAAATACAATTGTGTATACACTGAAGAGAGAGATATTCTTGTCCCCCGGCCAGGAAGATGAAATTTAAGTTGTAAATTTAATGGAGGACTCTTAAGGGAATCACTCCATACCTTCATTTTGGTCCTCTTGATTTTGTACTTGTTTATTCAATCTAGACTCCTCAATAACTTCGTCTTGATCCTTTTGACTTTGTACCTGCTTTATCAATCTAGATGGTATCCATATTGGAGAGGATTCATGCTTTGGAAAAACACAAACAGATCCTCTCCCCCCAAATTAATACTGGGTCTGGACCCTTCCATGTACCTGAGAGAACATCCTTCCAGTAAACCAAAGGTTTATGTTGTTGGTGTGGGTTCCAGTGTCTATCTCCAGCCGAATGTCCATTAGAATCTAAAGTTAAGAAATTTAGGGTAAACAGGGCAATTGCCAATCTGTCCTTAGGATTTTTCCAGTTTCCATCTTTTTGCTTTAGTAACATATTTTTAAGTGTCCAATTTGCTCTTTCAATTATTCCTTGTCCCTGAGGATTATAAGCGATACCTGTTTTGTGGATAATATTGAACTTTGTACAAAATTGTTTGAAGGATGTGGATGTATATGCAGGGCCATTATCTGTTTTAAGCATTTTGGGGATGCCCAATGCAGCAAAAGCTTGCAGACAATGAGATATAGTATCTTTAACTTTTTCTCCAGAATGTAAAGAAGCAAAAATCATGCCTGAGCATGTATCTATGGTGACATGAATAAATCGTAATTTTCCAAAACTTGGCTCATGTGTGACATCCATCTGCCACAAATGATTGGGCATCAAACCTCGTGGGTTAACCCCATAATGTGGATTGGGCAAAAGTGTTACACAAGATGGACATTCTTTTACAATTCTACGAGCTTGCTCTTTTGTGATTTAAAATTTTTGTCTTAAGGTAGTGCTGTTAACGTGGAACTGGGAATGAAATAAAGTAGCTTGTTGTACTGTAGTAAATATAAATATTGTTTTAATGAGGGCATCAGCTTTTTGATTACCTTCATGGAGAGGACCAGGCAGATTAGTGTGAGCTCTTATGTGACCTATAAATAAAGGTTCTTTTCGTTGCCATAGGAGATTTTGGATTTGAGAAAACAATTTAAAAGCTGGAGTATGTGGTGCTATTGGACCTGCTAGCTCCAATTTAGGGACAGCATGTACAATATAGTGGCTGTCTGAAAAAATATTCATAGGCTGTTCTTTAAAATTTTCCAGAGCTATTATTATAGCTTCGAGTTCCACTAATTGAGCTGATTTTTGATTAGTGATATGAATCATTTTTTATTTTGAGTGACTACTGCAGCAGTACCGTTAGAGGATCCATCTGTAAATACATTAAATGCTTTAGGAATGGGTTGAGTTTTTATTACCTGTGGGAATATGATAGGATGATTGATACAAAAGGACAGTATAGGAGATTTAGGAATATGATTGTCAAAATTTGCAGAAGTAGAGCCTCTAGCTATAGCCCAATCATTATCATTGAAGCACAAATATTCAACCTGTGACGATGAATAAGGAGTAATAATAGTAGCAGGATGAATTCCAAATATTTTAGTAGAGGTTTTAAGTCCTTGAAGAATAAGTTTAGCCACCATGGAGGTATAAGACTCAATTGTACTTTTAGGAGAGACAGGCAAATGTATCCATAATATAGGTCCCTGTTGCCAAAATACTCCTGTTGGTGTATATTGTGAAGGAATAATAATCAATATTAGTGGTTGTGCAAAATCAAATCTATCGCAATGGGATCTTTCAATGGCCTGTTCTACTAAGTTTAGAGCTCTCCTGGCCTCAGGAGTTAATGTTCGCGGTGAGGATGGATCAGGGTTCCCGCGAAGGATGTCAAATAAAGGTTTTAATTGTCCAGTAGTGAGGCTTAGTGTAGGGCGAAGCCAATTAATGTCTCCCAATAATTTTTGGAAATCATTGAGGGTGGTCAAATGTTCTTTACTTATTAGAATTTTTTGGGGTTTAACAAAAGTATCCATGATTTTAAAGCCTAAATATAGTATAGGTGATCTGCTTTGAACTTTTTCTTCTGCTATATATAATCCATATTTTTTTAAATTTTTTGTTATTTCACTAAATATATTAAATAAGATTTTTTGATTAGGGTGAGCAATAAAACATCGTCCATGTAGTGTAGACACATGAGGTCTTGATATTTGCTTTTAATGGGCTGTATAGCTCTGTCCACATATAGTTGGCACATTGTAGGGCTATTTGCCATTCCCTGTGGCAATACTTTCCATTGATATCTTTTATCAGGGCCATTATTATTGATAGAAGGAATTGAAAAAGCAAATCTGGGGACATCCAGAGGATGTAGGGGAATGGAAAAGAAACAGTCCTTTATATCAAGAGTTATAAGGTAATAGTTTTTTGGAATAGCTACAGGATTAGGAAGTCCAGGTTGGGTGGGTCCCATAATTTGCATTGTTTTATTAATTTGTCTTAGGTCTTGTAATAGTCTCCATTTTCCCGATTTTTTCTTAATTACAAATATGGGAGAATTCCAGGGAGAGGTGGAAGGCTCTATGTGTCCTGCTTCTAATTGTTCTTTAATTAATTGATGGGCCGCTTGCAATTTTTCTTTGGATAGGGGCCACTGAGGGACCCAAACTGGCTTATTAGAGAGCCATGGTATTTTTAAAATTGTTTTCTCAGTGGCCCCTAGAAAAAATGTCCTTTGCCTTTTTTATTATGATTAGGATTTTTATTCTTAACACCTGCAGGCTTGGTTGCTAGGTGTAGCCCCATTTGATGTAAGATATCTCTTCCCCATAGGGTAACTGGCAAGCTGTTTAAAACATAAGGTTGGAATGTTCCTGTATGGCCTTCATTGTCTTGCCAATTTAAGATTACAGCACTTTGTGCTGGGGTATTACTATATCCCAAGCCTCTTAAACTGGTTGAGGCTTTCTGCAGAGGCCAGTGCTTAGGCCATTGTTGTAGATTTATGATGGAAGAGTCAGCTCCTGTATCAATCAGCCCCTCCATCTCTATACCTTGAATTTTTAATTTGCACATCGGCCTCCGTGAACAATCCTGAACCCAGAAAGCCATAGGTCCTGAACCAGTGGAACCGAATGCTCTGCTATTTCTATTTTGTGGCATGCTTTTAAAAGAACTATGGAGACTGGGAATGAGGAGCAGCTGTGCGATTCTGTCTCCTTGATTTACGGAGATGATACCCCTGTGTGTACTTAGCATTATTTTAATCTCTCCATTATAATCTGAATCAATAACCCCTGGTATAACATTAAAGCCTAATAAACTCTTGGAACTACGCCCAAGGATTAGTCCTACAGTTCCTGAAGGGAGAGGTCCCCTGATTCCCGTAGGAATCAGCTGAACCCCCATTTCAGGTGTCAGGACCATTCGGGCAGTAGAACAGAGATCTAATCCTGCACTTCCTCTTGTCCCTCTGATAAGGGCGTTAATGGGTAGGAGGGATTGTGACGAGGAATCATTTGGATCTGAGGGCATTCCTCCTCTAGTGCGCATTCCTCCTCTAGTGCCTCGTACATTTGTGGGCCCCAGGGCATTGGGCCCCGTGCTCCGTTTTTTGAAATCCTTGATAAATCATTTCCATATATATCATATCTGGAATGGCATTGATTGGCCCAATGTATACCCTTTTTGCACCTGGGGCATTGGCCTGGAGCTCGGTATGAATTTGATCTTATTACCCTTGGGGGATATTGCTTAGCATATCTTGGTTGATTATAATACTTTTGTCTGGAATATCCTGTTCTAGGTTGAAACCTTTGGGAATTTTGAGGGGAGGAATTTTTCATCACTGCAGCAATTACGTTGCCTGTGATAACAGCCTCGTTAATGTCTTTGCACAGTCTGATATAAATTGATAAGTCTTTTTTACTTCTCCACGGCCTTATTGCATCCTGGCAATATTTATTAGCATTCTCGTACGCTAATTGGATAACTAGAGGCATAGCTTGCTCGACTTCGCCAAAAACTCTAGATGTTGTTTTTAAGAGTCTATCTACAAAATCAGCGTAAGGTTCGTTAGGCCCTTGTATAACTTTTGATAGGCTGCCTTGCAGATCCCCTGTGCCTGAGATTGTCTTCCAGGCTTTCACAGCTGCAGTGTGTATCTGGGCATACACACCTGGATCGTATTGTAGCTGATTTTGTAGTTCGGCGAACTGACCCTCCCCTGTGAGCATATCTATATTGCGTTGAGGGAAACCTGCTGCAGCATTTCTCTTTGCTATTTCTGAACAAAGTTCCTGGAATTGAGTTTTCCAGATTAGGTATTGTCCCCCACTTAGTACCGCTCTGCATAGACTTTTCCAATCTGAGGGGGCTAAGGTTAGGGTGTTAAGTGACTCTATCATACTTAATGTGAATGGAGCTTGAGGCCCATAGGTCATTACCGCCTCTTTAAAATTCTTTATTGTTTTAAAGTCTAGGGACTCGTGATATCTTTGTCCCTGTTCATTTTGAAATACTGGCAGTTCTAGGTGCTCCTGCGGTCTATGTTGTTCGAGAGCGTATAAGCGCTCAGAAAGGCTGCCAATTTCTACCTCAAGGGCACGTACATTCTGATCAATACTCCTTATTGTTTCTGTTAGGTATTCTATCCATGAAGGAGCAGAGGGCACTAGTGGTCCCTCTATTTGACGGTCTTTTCTCTTTTTTAATTTCTTTTTGTTCTTTTTATTGGAGACTGTGCTCCCTGAATCGCTTTTTGATTCCTCTTCACTACTAGCTTCATAATTCCTAACTGGCTCAGTGGAGGAGACCGTACTCTCATGGTTTGGCTCCTTGTTACTATTATCACTTTCACTAGTATCCTGAGTTTCAGCTTCTAAGGAGAGTACATACTCCTCAGCTAATTTTATTAAGCTTCTGATGGCTTTTGCAGTTCTTACTTTTGAATTTATATTACTGCTCTCCTTGCTGGTCTCAACTGAGTCAGAGGATATGCTTTCTTGTTCACTTTTCTCACTATCCTCTGAGTTCTCGCTATCAAAAATTTCATTCGTGGCTTTTATAAACCAACTTTTTGTTATATTCGCTCCCATATTTTTAAATTTTCTTTTTTCTTACCTTGCCGCCGAATTCCCCGTACAGGCCACCACCTGTCGCTGCCTGAAGCGGAAAAACCGCCTTGGAGCAACGAACGCCGCAGGAAAATTCGGAGGCAGGATGATAATGAAAAAAGGTCTTTAATTCTTCTTCTCTCTCCGGCTCCAGCAATCACTCCAAACACTCTAACTCCAACCACCACCTTCTTCTTCCCACACACACTAACCAAACTCACCCAGTTATATACATATCGCTTTAACAAGGACACGTGCTTACAGCTCGAGCTTACAGGTGCGTCACGCAGTGTTCACGGGCATACAAAGATTCTTTGGATAATGTATTACTATCAGGTGGAAACTAGAACATCTTTTATGGCTCTCAGCTAACCGCAATCTTTAGCTATCTCCTTGATTACAGGCTCCTTCAACCAATGACACAAAAATTTCTCAAAAATATAACTATCAGCTCTTGTGAGCTGGAATGAACTGGCTCAAATTATGGAATGTATTCTGATTTGCCTGTGGAAAAAGAAAATATAATTGTTAGTTGCCTGAGTATCATATTTCTATTTTTTAAAAATAAAATGTCCCTTTTCAGTCCTGGTGATTGTGTATGGAAGGGTCAGTCTGTTGTACTATCTGGGAGAAGTAATTACGGAGGGCTGAGACCAAAATTAGGATGACCCATAAAAAGCTACCCAGGGCTTTCTCTTGCCAATTTCTTTTGACTTCTTAAATAAATGTTACCCATATGGCCATGGCACAATTTGGCTGGTTGCTATAATTTCAAATAGACTGAAGACTTTATGACACAAAATCCATGCATTTGAGAGTTCTGCTGTCTTTTTGTGTTGGAGGCACCTAGAAGTAACTTCAGAATACACCTTTGGAAAGGAGGAGTGAGGCACACATGAGAACACAGCAGGAAGACTCAGTCCCCATACCTGCCTTCACCTTTTAGCTTGTTCAGATTTCTATGCCTGCATTCATTTTAGGGTGCTCCTATAACCTCCTCTTTTCAATAGGTATGGGAAGAACAAGACCCCAAGGGAATCTGGAGAAACTACACTTATCTATCAACCACTTTTCAAATAATCCTAATCAAAAAAGAAAATGTTCTTCTTTCAATCTGGGAACCCAGTGTTCTTTCTGGATCTATATTTAGTCTCATCTTCTATCAAAAAAAAAAAAAAAAATAGACCAGGTTCTTGGGCTTAAGCTTTCATTCAGGTGGCTATAAATTTTTTTTCCTCTCCTTTTTCTATTTTTTAAAACTATGACCAACCTGTTCTTGACCAATTAATAGAGATGTTTGAGGAAGGTAGGGCAATGACCTCATTAGCTCATAGCTATTGATCAGCTTTAGCTTGTCCTCTATCTTCTCTATGCCCTCTGAAAAGTCAGGGCTGGCAACATAGCCTTTCAGTCCTGGAGGCTCATAGCCATGATCATCAGTAATCTCATGTATTTTTGTTGCTGTGGTGGTGGTGGTGGTGGTGGTGGTGCTGGGGAATGAACCCAGAGCCTTGTGCATGTGAGGCACGCACTCTACCAACTGAGCTATATCCCAGCTCTGACTTTTATATGTTTTGATGGACACAGGACATCCAAGCTGAAAAGAAGCATTTGAGGAATTATTAAGCAAGAGAATTCACTAGACACACTTCCCATGGTGACACTTATCCACACCACACTGGAACCAGGTAAAGCATTTTGGGTTGTTTCTGGTAGCCAGAATCTGTTTTTGAGAAGCTTCAATCTGATGTGTCTAGGTCAGTTCTTCTCCCCTGGTACATTTTCAAGGAGGTAAAACAGGTGCCCACCCAACATTTAACAAAGAAAATACAGTTACAGAGCCCCCGCCCCCACCAAAGAACACAGGCACAAAAACTATAGGAAAAAAAGACATTCTGCTACTAACATTTGTTTGGAAAATCTTCAGGGGGAAGAGACCTAGAGAAAGGATTTTTAAAAGTTAATAACTCTAGAAAGGGAGTTATAAGAAATGGAAATCAGGAATGTTAGCTTGCCTGAGACGAAACTCTTGTCTTTGAGGATGGGTTCTGTGTTCTGATGGACAGTGCCTCCTGCAGTCTACACAGTGGGCAACTTGCTTCTGGCCAGCTTTGCTGCTTTCTGATTAATCCCCTTAGAAAGGAAAACATCTCTCCTTGGAACAACTTCATCGTTGTTTCCCTTTTGAAGGTTTTATCAAAGCAAACAAAACAAAGCTACTTCTGGTTCATTACATTAAAAGTTATCTGAACAAAGAAAGAGCTTACATTTATAGGTCTTCCTAAAATGACCCAGTTTCTCCAGTGTGCTTTTATCAGTCCCTGCTGCCAGCTGGAAATGTTGCCCCAGCCAGAAGACAGGCCTCATCTTCTCAGATTCCCTGGAACACAGCCTGAAATTCCAGCGAGAGTTCATACTGTTCTATCCCCATCTCTTCTTAGAAATGCCTTCTAAGTTGGTCTCTGCCTCATGCCTGTCTCACCTTTGAATATCAACTGACTTCCCACAAGTTATGAAAATCTCCATTTTTTCCCTTGTCTGAATATCACCACATCCTACATAGTTCTTTGCCTCCTGGGATTTTACCTGTGGTCGTTTCCTGTCAGTTTTCTAGCTATGCTATAAGAATCCCTAGGGTGGGAGCCAGATTTTAACGGAACCGTATAGGTTTATATTCCTATGAATCTTGCCAAAATTTGGGTTCATCAGACATGCTCGGCAAATGTTCCTGCAGTGACAAGATGAAAATACTGAGGGTCAGAGAGGTCAAAAAGTTTGCCCAAAGACAGAAAGTTAATAAATGTCTGAGCCAGCATTCAAATTTATGTTCTCCAACTCAAAATTCTCTAGGGTTTTCTTTTATATATAAAGCACCAGACTTATTTTTAGAATTCTCAAAACTCAATGAATTAATACTGAATTGGTTCAGGCAATTTAGCTAGGTAATAACGGTAATATTTGTCTTTTATTGAACACCTGCTATATACTGGCACTGTGCACAATCCCTACAGCTGTTGCCTCCAACTCTCTCAAGAACCATAAATCTCACCTGCTCCAGGCATGAATGGCTTGACTCCTAGTTCAAAGGACGTTGTTCCCAGGAGTTTTAAATTCCTTTTGGGCTCAACTAGGGCTCGTTTTATTATACCCATTTTACAGACTGTATAAAATAAGTTGAAACTCAAAGATAACAACCAGTTCAAGGATAGACAAGAAATTAAAAGCAGACATGGCAGACAACGCATGCTTCTAGAATGAATGATGAGAGGATGCTTTAGAGTGCCATTGATAAGGTGGGCTTCCTGCAATTGTCAGTGGGTTGCAGTTAAAGGAGAACAAGACCCCTGGCTCAAATCTCAACTAGCTGCATAAGCTTGAGCATGTTATTTCACATCCCTGAGCAGCAGGCCTCCCTCTTCTGTAAGCACAGAAAGATTATGGACAATGTTATGATTCTGTGAATCATAAAGTGCCTGATTCATAGAACCTGTTCTGTGATTGGTGGTAGTTGTTAAATGGACTCCAACTTAACAAGGCTTAGACTTAGTGATTGTCAACTTCATAATGGGGCAAATGCAATAGTGCATTCTGCAGAAAACTTACTTAGAATTTAGAAATTTAATCTTGTTGTTGGCTAGCAATATGTGGTATAGTATTCATGATGCTGGGCTGTGGCAGCCAGGAGATTATTATGGGAAACAACTGACCTTCTGCAACATTCTGTATGGCTTAACTAGGATGTTCAGTAGACTAGATGTAGTCAATGCACTTTCATTAAAAAATTACATATATATATATTTAGTTGTAGATGGACACAATATTTATTTTTATGTGATGCTGAAGATCAAACATAGGCCTCAAAAGTTCTAGGCAAGTGCTCTACCACTGAGCCGCAACTCCAGCCCCTAATCAATGCACTTTTAATTAGACATGGACCCATCAGCAGCAAGTGCATCTGAAATACTGCTCATGGACTCCATAAACCTGGGCAAGAGAGATTGATGACTGGCTTTGCATGAGCAAAAATCTTTCTACTCTCCTGTCACAATTGTGCTGGTCTCAATGCCCAGAAAATGGTCCAGGACAGATGAGCACTCTTGTTGCCAGGTGAGGAATTCTGACTGGTTTCTGTCCACTAATTCCTGAGTATCACCAGAAGTGCACCAATCTCAGCTCATGTTCCAGCCACCCTTGCCCTTTTGGTTTCCCAAGTACATAAATTCATTCTCACGTAACTAATCTTAAAATATTTCATTCACTCTGGGAGGTGAAAAAGGACAGAGCCCAACTTTCCAGCCTTCAAATGTGAAAGCAAATGGAACTCATTTACTGCTTCTAAACAGCTTCTGTGTAACAACCAAGCCACCTCTAACTAAGTCCAAAATGATGATCTCCTATGAGTGGTGCCTTATTGATCATACTCCTCTCAGTACTAATCAATCTTTCCCACTGGGATTTCTGCCTCAGGCTGGAGCTGATGAGCCAGGCCTCATAATGCTTCATTGGATGTGTATAAATGCTCAGGTATAAACAGTGAGGTTTACCAGCCATAAACGAAGGTTTCTATCAGACGTCTTTGATGGACTCCTCTGTGTCCCAGTGACCTCAAGTTGGCAGGCTGGCAAAATCCTGGTCTGTAGATGTAAGGACTCTTTGGGTTCCTGGATTCAAAGGGAAGAAGACTAAAACTAGTCCTTACTCGAATTTCACTAAAGCTGTCAGACTCTGGAGAGTTGGTATATGACTTATTCATAGCTGCATAATAAACCTCCCAAAATTTAGTGGCTGAACATGGCACTTTAGGCTGGGCTAAGCTGACTGGTTCTTCTGGCTTATCTCAGCTAGGCTCACTCATGCACACAGAGTCAGCTGTGTGGCTGACTGATTGATTTAGGATGACTTCATCTCTTCTCCATGTGTCTTTAATCTTACAGCAGGCTTGAGTAAAGGAAGTAAGTAAAAGAAAGTGAGTAAAAACAGTTGAGTAAAGGAAGGGTAATTAGGGGTGGGAGGACTGATGGGATGGGGAGGAACAGGCTCCTCAATATGTCTACAGAAACCACTAGAGAGATCAAGTGGTAAAGCACACTCGCGATGATTTGCACTTTGGAAAGCAGTATGGAGATCCCTCAAAAGACTAGGAATGGAACCACCATATGACCCAATTAACCCACTCCTTGGTATCTATCCAAAAGAGCTAAAATCAGCATACTACAGTGATACATGCATACCAATGTTTATAGCAGCATAATTCACAATAGCCAAGTTATACAACCAGACTAGGTGTCCCGCTATAGAAAATGAGATAAGGAAAATGTAGTATATATACACAACGGAGTTTTATTCAGCCATAAAGAATGAAATTATGTCATTTGCTGGTAAATACATGGAACTAGAGAACATAATTATGAGTAAAATAAGCCAGACTCTGACAAAGGGTCGAATGTTTTATCTTATATGAAGAAGCTAGAGAGAAATAAGGAATATAAAAAAGGAGGACTGGGGATCTCATGAACATAGAAGGAAGAACAGTTGAGTAAAGGAAGGGTAATTAGGGGTGGGAGGACTGATGGGATGGGGAGGAACAGCAAAATGAAATTAACCAAACTATGTCATGGGCATGTATGAACATATCACAATAAATTTCACTTTTATGTATAACTATACTGCACCATTTAAAATAAATAAATAAAAAATCATGGTTTGCATCATATTTCCTCTGGTTCTGTTGGTCAAAACAAGTCACATGGGAGCTGTGGTTGTAGCTCACTGGTAGAGCACTTGCCTAGCATGTGTGAGGCACTGGGTTCGAACCTCAGCACCACATAAAGATAACTAAATAATAAAATAAAGGTACAAACAATAAAAAAATAAAGAAAGGAAGAAGTCACATGTGAAACTCAGCATCATTGTGCAAGGGAACTACCCAAGGGCATGAATACAAGGAGGCTAGGACAAATAAGGGCTAATCATTTCAACACCCTACCATAATTATGTCTATGATATTCTAGCATAGTCTAAATCTACCCACACTCTTATCATTTTAGCAAACTTTCAAAGGACGTGGTCTTCTAGTTCCTACTTATCTTTCACTATAAAATACTATCTGTTGATTGTTTACCATATGCCAAATGTCACCGGAAGCATTGTTGCATGTGTTGAATGATCCAAACAATAAACCAAGGTTGCTTCTGTCCCATCAATGGCAGAGCTGGGATTTGAACCAACTTCATCTGAAGCCAAATTTCAGACTCTTGACTATCTATTACAAATCTACTGCTTCCCATAAACTAATATTTTTTTTTTATGATTAGACAGCTCCCTTTTCAATTACGAGGCATCAGATAATGCACTAAAAAGGTTGGTAATTACTATGCATATATTGCCCCTGGAATATGTGTCTCCTTCCAAGAGAAGTTTCTTCCTCAAGGGCCAGGGAAGCCCAACAGTGAAGACAATAAAAAAGCCCCACTCTGCCCTTTGGCATCTTCTGGAGTGGAGCAGGTGAGCGTGGGAGCCACGGAGACCAGGACAGCTGTGAGAAACTCTGCTGGCATTCAGTGCTGCTAAGGGCCTGCCTGAGGGTGAGGCAGGCACTCCAAAAACAGAAAAGACAGTTATTTTTTCACTCTTCAAGATACCAAAACCAGTGTCCTAAGGTTTCCCTGCCTCACAAAGCCTAGGAGTACAAATTTATGGGTTGTGTGTACAAAATGTGTGTTGGAAATTCAATCCCCAAAGTCATGCATCAATGGTATTTGAGAGGTGGGACCATTGGGAGAGTTGAATAATGACTAATCCATTCTTGGGTCAATGGGTTATCAGAGGAATGGCTTTATTACAAAAGTGAGTTCTCTCTGGGTCACTTACTCTGTTTTGCCATGTGATGCCATCTGCCATGGTATGATGCCATAAGAAGACCAAGTAGGTGATGGTGCCATGCTCTTGGACTTCTCAGCCTCCAGAACTGTGAGCCAAAATAAACCTTTTTTTAAAAAGTTTTCTTTTTTCTTTTCTTTCTTTCTTTCTTTTTTTTTTTTTTTACAAATTACCTAGTCTCAGATATTTTGTTATAGCAACAGAAAGTAAACAAAAACATCTTGGTTGTCCAAGACCTTGGAAGGCCAAAGTGCCCTACAGCCAGCCATTCAGCTCTTGGATGAGAGCCCTGGACACAAGACTCTTAGATTCTCAACTTCCATGTTCCATCTGTACAAAGTACACTACGGTTGCATCTAAGCCCACCAAGCAATGCCTCCTGCTAAGGCAAGACCTTAGATCTCCCCTCTTTGCTCTGCCTTGTCCCAGCAGTAGCCTGAAAACCTATAAGCCACAGATTTTTAGCAAGAGTCTGGAAAGCTTGAGTGCTTTAGGAAATGAGGAGAAACTAGAAGCAGAACAAATCTGCTGCCTTAATTCATTGTACCAACAAGGAGACTCTGATTAGCACATTGCAGTGTGTGAGGTATTAGACTTACAGCATCTTATTATACTTTTATTACAGTGCTGAAAGGAAGGTCAAACAGAGACAACCACCTTTGTTTTGTAGGTGAAGGCACTCAGCTTAGTGAATAACTTGCTGAAAATAATTCAATGATGGGCAGCTTGGATAAGAATCACTCCCAGGACTTCTGGCATTATAGTTTATGTTTTATTTTGCTTTAAATTTTCTCTTGTATTGGCCTTCCTTGGACACCCTTGATTATTTAATAATTGGAGGAAATGTATGTTTCTATAATTCTAAGCATGTCATCATCTGCCTTCCGACTTCAGTCCTTGCAGCCACAAATAGGATTCCAAAAATGACTCCTCTTGTGGATTACCGTTCCCAGCATAGAATGCATGAAAATCAACATAGTAGTAACTACATACTTCTGTTCTCACATGTAGTGTTGCATACCCCTCAATGAATTAATTATTGAGCAATCTGACCTGAAGGAGAGATTCAATAAGACATGCTTAGGGTCTCGATGACTTATTTCAAAGGTTATTAGGTCCTGTCACTCAAAAACCCCAGCTGTCTTCCTGTGCACTTAGGATAAGTGCCACATTTTTTTCAGCATAGTCCATAGGTGTGCCACTGTTTCTTGTGCAGTTTTTGTCTCATTTCCTCTATATCCTCAGCTTTGACAAACTGGTTGTTTCAAAAGATCCCCAGCTCCTTTGGTTTGAGATGCACTTTACATTTGAAACTCCCTGTATGTCCCTCTTAGGAAAATCCTGATGATCTTCACAACTCAGCTCAGAAAGAAAATCTGCTCTATTCTGTCCTCCCAAACCAGCCAATGGTTACTCTATCAGTCTCATGGCTCAGTTAAAAACAAAACAAAACAAAACAAAAAACTGGAATCTTTTCTCTCATAACCTACATCCAGTCCATCAGCAAATTCCATGTATATTATATCAAGATTCAGCAAGGTATGTCCATGGCCAAACCTGAACCAGCACTTGATTTTTATAAGTTTTATTAGAACACAGCCTCCCATTCATTAACATATAATCTGTGAAAGCTGTTGTGCCACATCAACAGAAATGACAGTTTCGACAAAGTGTGAAACCGAAATTATTTACTCTGGCTCTCAAAAGAAAAATTTTGCTGATCCCTTTTCCATACCATGATCTGAACAGTACTTACATATATACCTATGTATGTAAAACTTCATCAAGATATATAATTCAAATTACAATACTAAACACTAAGACAGGAGGCGGGAAGGGAGGCAAGGAAACACGCTAGAAGTCATGTCATGTTCCATGTCCGTGGATGGAAATAAATAGACACCTTGTGAGTGAGAACATTTCCTAATCAAAAAGGAAGATAAAGTAGTACTCTTATTTTTCCAAAGGGTTTACCCAAAAAGGCATTTCAACCTTTTGGGGATCATAGACACTCTTGTGGTATAACCTGAATTTGAATCTTTGCACCTACTTCTTCAATGTGTAATTCAAACAAGTTACTATGTCCAGCCTTCAATTTCCTATGTGTGAAATTTAAGTAATAATGATACTTCAGTGGTTTATTATGAGAATAAAATGCCATAAATGTATGTAAAGTGCTTAGAATATTACTTGAAAAAAAAAAATCTTAGTAACTGTTAATTAGAAAACATAATGAAAAGGTGTGGGTGCTCTTGCCAGAAAAATAAACACATTCACATTCACGGATTTTGAACAGATTCATAAGAAAGTTGAGTTATCCCTAAAGCCCACAGTGGACCACAATTCTTGCTGTGAAGGCATCATAAAGGCATGGCAGCTCTGGGTAGGCTCCAAAGCCCCAAGAATGCTCAAGGCTAGAACACAGCATCCCTCCTGCCTCACAGACAATAATCAACAGCCCTGAGGGGTCTTCTGCCAGCCAGGTGGCAAAATACATCTAACTGTACAGGCTCCCATGCTAACTTGTCAGATGATGGGATCTAGGGAAAATTTCAGGCTGAATGGCACTTGCTGTGGGATGAAACCTGTCCCCACCTGGAGATGTGTCCTTGTGTGGCAGCTGCCCCCAAGTGTGGAGATGCAGGTGGTAGATCCCACAGCAGTAATGCTGCAACAAGGGCTGCTGGGATAGAGGTGCCTCAAATTCATTAATCTTTACTGCCTTTGGGGAATGTTTGTCATCTGCTGGAGCACAGATGGTCTCCCTGGAAGTAGAATGTTTGTGATAACCAGGAATAGTCATGCACCAGACAGCTGGGGAGACCCCAGCCCAGTCTACACCAGACAGGTGTAGTGATGTATTCCTTGGTGTGGGTGTGCAGACTTACTCCACACATGTCTTGGGGAAGGTATGAGCAGATGTCTTCTGGTGCCTGCACTGCCAGGAGATATATGTTTTATGTTCCCTGATACTGGGGGCATCATGAGGGAGATGGGGCCTGCCTCACAGGAATCTGGCAAAGGGCCTTGCCTCAGATGCTGTGGAAGGTGCTGGAAATCAGAGCACCTGCTGTCCAACTGCAGGAGGAACTGGAGAGACTCTTGTAATTTGCCTGTGAAGGACAAAATGGTCTCTTGTCTTCGTAATGTTTCTTTAGCAGGAAGCCAAACTAGATTCTCCACTGTTTCCTAAAAAACGTCATATCAAGAAGTAGATATCAGACAAAACTTATCATCTTAGAATCATCTTTTTCTGAATAGGGATCATCATTCCTATTCTATCTGGCTTTCAGAAATTTTATAAGAGTCATTGACTGTTCATATATCTGCTTCTAAGCTCCTCAAATTGTTGACAAAATTTATTTCCTGGTGGCTATAAAACAAAATTGTCAGCCAAAGGCTACCCTTAGCTCCTAGAGACCTCCTGACATTCTTTGCCATGTGGTCAGCTCCACAGCCAGGCCATTCCATATAACATGGAAACTTGCCTCTTCAAAACTAGCAAAGGAGAAAAAGAGCAAATCTAGTTTGCCAATTATACCTTAATAAAGCTAAATAAAATATAATACAAATTTAAATCCAAAAAAAAGAGAACTAGTTTTGATCCCCTGGAACTGAAAAAAGAAAGAAAAAGGCAACAACAACAAAAAGTTTACAAGTAAGATAAAATTTTATGTAATGTAATATCACAGGGAGATATCTAATCATTTTGCCATTTCATATTGGTTAGAAGCAAGTCACAGCAGTGACAAAGTTTTTGTAAACCATTGACTGGAATCATAGGACCCATCCATTTTGAAGAAGAAAGGATTAAACACAGGCATGAATACCAGGAAGCATGAATCATGGTGCCACTTTAAAGTCTATTCATAACAGAGGACAAAGAAAAGACTCAACTGGGGGAGATATAGAGGTAAAAAAGAAGAGAGATCATGTGATACCCCTGGGGCTTTGTAAAGGTCTAACACATTACTGGGAATTTAGATGGCCACATGCATGTATGGTGATGTGTATATTGCCAGAAGAGATCTGGAATAGCCTGAAGCTTTCCAAAAATTGATTTAAAATATTAATGTACACATCCAAGAAGTTTAATGAACACTGAATGGAATAAAATCAAAGAAATCCATGACCTAGACACATCCCTGTCAAACTATCAATTATCAGATCCAAGTACAGAATCTTGGAAACAAGAAATAAGTTATTCATCACAACAAAATATCCCCAGTAAGACTAACAAGTGATTTCTTCCCAGAAACCATGGAAGCCATGAGGCAGTGGGATGTTGTATTCAAAATGCTCATGATCATCTCAATAGACACAGAGAAAGCATTTGACAAAATACAACATCCCTTTATGTTCAAAATGCTAGAAAAAATAGGGATAACAGGAATGTACCTCAACATCGTAAAGGCCATCTATGCTAACCCCAGGCCAACATCATCCTATTGCTCTATAGTATATTTTAAAGTCTGGTATGGTGATGCCACCTGCTTCACTTTTTTTTTTTTTTTTGCTCAGGATTGCTTTGGCTATTCTGGGTCTCTTATTTTTCCAGATGAATTTCATGACTGCTTTTTCTATTTCTTTGAAGAATGACATTGGGATTTTGATTGGAATTGCATTAAATCTGTATAATGCTTTTTGGTAGTATGGACATTTTGACAATATTAATTCTACCTATCCAAGAGGTAGGTCTTTCCATCTTCTGAGTTATTCTATGATTTCTTTATTTAGTGTTCTATAGTTTTCATTATAGAGGTCTTTCACCTCTTTCGTTAAGTTGATTCCCAGGTATTTTTTTTTTTTTTTTGATGTTATTGTAAATGGAGTAGTTTTCATCATTTCCCTTTCCGAGGCTTTGTCGCTGATGTACAAAAATGCCTTTGACTTATGGGTATTGATTTTGTATCCTGCAACTTTGCCAAATTCATTTACTAGTTGTAAAAGTTTTCTGGTAGAGTTTTTTGGGTCTTCTAGGTATATTATCATGTCATCAGCAAATAGTGCTAATTTGAGCTCTATAAGACTTTCAAAGAAGAACTAATACCAATGCTCTTCAAACTATTTCAAGAAATAGAAAAAGAGGGAGCTCTTCGAGACTCTTTCTATGAGGCCAATATTACATTAATTCCAAAGCCAGGCAAAGACGCATCCAAAAAAGAAAATTTCAGGCCAATATTTTTAATGAACATAGATGCAAAAATCCTCAACAAAATTCTGGCAAATCAGATACAAAAACATATCAAAAAGATAGTGCACCATGATCAAGTGGGGTTTATTCCAGAGATGCAAGGCTGGTTCAACATTCAGAAATCAATAAACATAATACATCCCATCAATAGACTTAAAGATAAAAATCATATGATCATCTCAATAGACGCAGAAAAAGCATTTGACAAAATACAACACCCTTTATGTTCAACACACTGGAAAAACTAGGAATATCAGGAACATATCTCAACATTATAAAAGCTATTTATGCAAGGCCCCGAGCTAACATTGTCTTAAATGGAGAAAAATTGAAAGCATTCCCTCTAAAAACTGAAACAAGACAGGGATGCCCCCTTTCACCACTGCTATTTAACATAGTACTGGAAACTCTGGCCAGAGCAATTAGACAGACAAAAGGAATTAAAGGGATATGGATAGGAAAACAAGAACTCAAATTATCACTATTTGCAGACGATATGATTCTATACATAGAAGATCCAAAAAATTCCACCAGAAATCTTCTAAATCTAATAAATGAATTCAGCAACATAGCTGGATATAAAATCAATACCCATAAATCAAAGGCATTTCTGTACATAAGCGACAAATGCTCAGAAAGAGAAACTAGGAAATCCACCCCATTTACTATAGCCTCAAAAAATAAAATAAAATAAAATAAAATATTTGGGAATCAACTTAACAAAAGAAGTGAAAGACCTCTACAATGAAAACTACACCACACTAAAGAAAGAAATTAATGAAGAACTTAGAAGATATAAAGATCTACCTTGTTCATGGATAAGTACAACTAATACTGTCAAAATGACCATTCTCCCAAAAGCACTATACAGATTCAATGCAATACCAATAAATACCCCAATATTGTTTCTCATAGAAATAGAAAAAGCAATCATGAAATTCATCTGGAAAAATAAGAGACCCAGAATAGCTAAAGCAATTCTTAGAAAGAAGAATGAAGCGGGTGGCATTACTATTCCAGACCTTAAATTGTACTACAAAGCAATAGTAACAAAAACAGCATGGTATTGGCATCAAAATAGACCAGTTGACCAATGGTACAGAATAGAAGACTCAGAGACAAACCCACGCACCTACAGTTATCTTATATTAGACTAAGGGGCCAAAAACGTTCACTGGAGAAAAGACAGCCTCTTCAACAAATGGTGTTGAGAAAACTGGAAATCCTCATGTAATAAAATGAAATTAAATCTCTTTCTCTCACCATGCAAAAAACTTAACTCAAAGTGGATCAAGGACCTAGGAATTAAACCAGAGACCTTGCACCTAATAGAAGAAAAAATAGGCGCAAATCTCCATCATGTTGGTTTAGGCTCCAACTTCCTCAATAAGACCCCTATAGCACAAGAACTAAAAACAAGAATCAATAAATGGGATGGATTCAAACTAAAAAGCTTCTTCTCAGCAAAAGAAACAATCAGTGAGGTGAATAGAGGACCTACAGAATGGGAGCAAATCTTTACCACAAGCACATCAGATAGAACACTAACCAAGGATTTATAAAGCTCTTAAAATCCTTAACACCAAAAAACCAAATAACCCAATCAATAAATGGGCCAAGGAACTAAACAGACACTTCTCAGAAGATGATATACAATCAACAAATATATGAAAAAAATGTTCAACATCTCTAGTGATTAGAGAAATGCAAATCAAAACAACTCTAGGATTTTATCTTACTCTAATCAGAATGGCAGCTATAAAAAAACAACAACAATAAATGCTGGTGAGGATGTGGTGAAAAAGGCACACTCTTACATTGCTGGTGGAACTGCAAATTGGTGAAGCCAATCTGGAAAGTTGTATGGAGATTCCTAGGAAAACTAGGAATGGAACTACCATTTGACCCAGCTATCCCACTCCTTGGCCTATTCCCAAAGGACTTAAAAACAGCTTACTACAGGGACACAGCCACATCAATGTTTATAGAAGCACAAGTCACAATAGCTAGATTGTGGAACCAACCCAGATGCCCAATAGCAGATGAATGGATAGGGAAACTTTGGTATATATATATATATATATATATATATATATATATATATATATACAATGGAACACTACTCAGCACTAAAAGAGAATAAAATCATGGAATTTGCAGGTAAATGGATGGAGTTGGAGAAAATAATGCTAAATGAAGTTAGCCAATCCCAAAAAAACCAAAGGTCAAATGATCTCTTTGATATGAAGATACTAACTTATAAAGGCAAGAGAGAGGGAATAAGAGGAATGAAAGAGCTTTAAATAGAACAAAGAGGGGGGAGGGAGGGGAGAGGACAAGGGGATAGGAATAATGGCAGACTGAGTTATCCATGGTTACCCTAAATACGTGTATGAAAACACAATTGTTGTAAAAATACTTTATATTAAAAACAGCAACTTGAAAAATTGTGCTTTTAAAAAAAAAACAATATATTTGAAAATATATTTAGCTAAGAATATTTGTATCACTTTCGGTTGCAAAAACCACTTTCTAGAAACAAAATGCTCTAAGATGGTTAACCAAAAATTTAATACCCAACAAACCTCTTTAAAATATGAAGGGAAATTAAGACATTCACGAACAAAATCTGAGGGAATCTATTACTGGTAGACCTGCCTCACAAGAAATACTAACAAAATTCTTAAGATTGAAATGGAAGAATATGAGATTGTTAACTCAACTATTCATATGGAGAAATAAAAAATCAGCCAATAAATTTTGCTATAGAAGTAAACATAAGACTTCGCACATGCATGTTTTGTGTATAAAACTTTTTTCTCTGATTTTAAAGACAACTGCATGAAACAATAATTGTATTATCTGCTCTAATGGCAATACAGTTTATAGAGATGTAATCAGTACCAAAAGAATAGCAAAAACATGAGAGGAGGGACAATGTATATAGAAACAAAGATTTTGTAAACTATTGAAATTATCTGGTACTAATTCAATTTGGGTTGTTACAAATTAAAGTATTAACTGTAGCCCAAGAGCAAACATGCACACAGTAAAAGAAATGATGTAGAATTTAATGGTACATTAAAATATTTCAATACAAAAGAACACATCAGGGGCTAGGGTTGTGGCTCAGTGGTAGAGCACTCACCTAGCATGTGCAAGGTCCTGGGTTTGATCCTCAGCATCACATAAAAATAAATAAAGGTATTGTGTACAACTACAACTAAAAAAATTAAATATTTAAAACAAAACAAAAGAAACATCAATGAAAAAGAGGAACAAAGAATGACAGAGAAAATGTAACAAAAGAATCAACATAAATAATACTAGCTTATTACATAAGCTCTAAGTATATTAAATACTCTCATGAAAAAGCAAAGATTGAGGAGAGCCCCACTGACCTCCATGCAGCGTGGGCAGGCACAGGACAGTCCCACCAACCTAGGCAGGCCCCACGACCTCCCCCCTACACATGCAGGCCCAGGACAGCCCCACCAACCTCCTTCAAGCGCAGGCAGACCCTGGACAGCCCCGCTGACATGTGCAGAGTTCAGACAGGCCCAGGACAGCCCCTCCAATCTCTGCTCAGAGAAGGTCTGGGGTTCATCCCGCCACCAGCAAACACCTAAAGGAGCCCAGGCTCTGCCACAGGACCACCTCTTCCAACCAGCAGACCATCACAGGAGCTCAGATTCAACCAGTTCTCTACACTAACCTGCGAGGGACCCAGGCTTAGGGTAGGGCCAGAGTACACTACCCCACCCCCACCTGGGAGCAGAAGGCTAACCCACTTCCATCTTGAAACACTGCAGATATAGCCGTAGCCTTCCCCACACAGTAGCCCCTACCTTTTGACAACAGACAGGGCCTAAAAGCAGCCTCAGATCAGTGCAGGCATCCCAAAGACACTGTAAGGCCACCCTTTCAGCCCCATCTCTGGAAGACATTGCATCCATCTTTGGGCACCTTCACTGATATATCGAGTTACCTCCGCTATTGCTGACACTACCATTAGTTGCAGTAGCATACATCGAGGGACACCAGTAGAGTCTGAAAGCCCAACATTAAGGTGAGGCACAGACAATCTGCATGGATACTACAAGAATATAGGGTAGAAGCTGTAATATCTCAGATCCACACTGCAAGAAAGGAAGACAAATAGACAACATGAAAAAACAATGGAGGAAAGTACCCCAAACAAACCAGAATACTACAATAACAAAACCCATGATCAGCAAAGTTGATGAAATGTCAGAGAAGGAGTTCAAAGGTTCATAATTAAAATGATCTGTGAATTAAAGAATGACCTAAATGAGCAAATACAAGCAAAAATTGATCACTACAACAAAGATATAAGAGAGCAAATGCAGGTAGCAAAAGATTACTTCAAAAAAGAAATAGAAACCCTGAAACAAACAAACAAAAACAAAAACAAAAAGTCAGAAATTCTAGAAATGAAGGAAACAATAAACCAAATAAAAAACCAAATAGAAAGTATCACCAACGGACTAGATCAATTGGAAGAAAGAACACCTACATGATCAATATGATTCTGCAACATGTACATTTAGAAAAATGAGAAACTATATCCCATCTATATATGACATATAACAGTGCATAAATGCATTTTACTGTCATGTATAACTAATTAAAGCAAATAAATTAATTAATTAAAAAATAAAGAAAGAACATCAGATAATGAAGACAAAGTATATAATCTTGAAAATAAAGTTGGCCACACAGTGAAGATAGTAAGAAACCATGAACAGAACATCCAAGAATTATGGGACAGCAGCAAAATACCAAATCTAAGAGTAAGTGGGATAGAGGAAGGCACAGAGTTTCAAACCAAAGGTATGCGCAATCTCTTCCATGAGATAATATCAGAAAATTTCCCAAGCATGAAGAAGCAATTGGAAAACCAAATACGAGAGGCTTACAAGACACCAAATGTACAAAATTACAATAGATCTACACCAAGACACGTTATAATGAAAATGCCTAGCATACAGAATAAGGATAGAATTTTAAAGGCCGCAAGAGAAAGAAATCAGATCACATATAAGGGGAGACCAATTCATATCACGACAGAGTTTTCAGCCCAAACACTCAAAGCCAGGAGATCATGGAACAACATATACTAAGCTCTGAAAGAAAAGGGTTGCCAACCAAGAATCTTATATCTAGCAAAATTAAGCCTTATATTTGAGGATGAAATAAAAACTTTCCATGATAAGCAAAAATTAAAAGAATTTACAACTAGAAATCCAGGACTACAGAACATCCTCCACAAAATATGCCACAAAGAGGAAATAAAAAACAATGATGAAAATCAGCAGAAGGAGGTTATTACATTGAAGGAAAAACTAATCAGAGGAGAAACCATGTCAAGTTAAATACTAAAAATAAACAAAAAATGGCTGGGAATACAAATCATGTCTCGATAACATCTCTGAATGTTTATGGCCTAAACTCACCAATCAAAAGACATAGACTAGCATATTGGATAAAAAAAAAATACCCAACAATATGTTGCCTTCAAGAGATTTATCTCATGGGAAAAGACATCCACAGGCTGAAGGTGAAAGGTTGGGAGAAATCATACCACTCACATGGACTGAGGAAACAAACAGGGGTTTCCAGCCTCATATCAAATAAAGTAGACTTCAAGCTAAAGTTAATCAAAAGGGATAAAGAAGGACAATACATACTGCTCAAGGGACCCATACACCAACAAGACTTAACAATTATAAATATATATGCCCCAAACAATGGAGCAAACACATTCATCAAATAAACTCTTCGCAAGTTCAAGAGTCAAATAGACCACAACACAATAATTTTGGGTGACTTTAACACACCTCTTTCACCACTGCATAGACCTTCCAAACAAAAGCTGAACAAAGAAACTATAGAACTCAAAAATACAATAAATAACTGAGTCTTAACAGACTTATATAGAATATTTCATCCTTTAATGAGCGAATACACTTTCTTCTCAGCAGCACATGGATCCTTCTCTAAAATATATATATATATATGTATATATATATATATATATACATATATATATATATGTAATGCTACAAAACAACTCTTAGAAAATATAAAAAAATAGATATAATACCCTGCATTCTATCAGATCATAATGGAATAAAATTAGAAATCGATGATAAAATAAGAAATAAAAGCTACTCCAACACCTGGAGACTAAATAATATGCTACTGAATGAATAATTGGTTGCAGAAGACATCAAGGAGGAGATTACAAAATTCTTAGAGGTGAATGAGAACACAGACACACCATATCAAAATCTCTGGGACACTACGAAGGCAGTTCTAAGAGGAAAGTTTATTGCATGGAGTTCATTCCTCAAAAGAAGAAAAAGTCAACAAATAAATGACTTAACATTACATCTCAAAGCCCTAGAAAAAGAAGAACAATCCAACACCAAAAGCAATAGAAGACAGGAAATAATTAAAATCAGAGCTGAAATCAATGAAATTGAAACAAAAGAAACAATTGAAAAAATTGACAAAACAAAAAGTTGGTTTTTTGAAAAAATAAATAAAAATTGACATACCCTTAGCCAGGCTAACAAAGAGAAGGAGAGAGAAAACTCAAATTACTAACATATGTGATGAAAAAGGAAATATCACAACAGACACTACAGAAATACAGAAGATAATTAGAAATTATTTTGAAAACTTGTATTCCAATAAAATACAAAATATTGAAGGCATCGACAAATTTCTAGAGTCATATGATTTGCCCAAATTGAATCAGGATGATATACACAATTTAAATAGACCAATTTCAAGCAATGAAATAGAAGAAGCCATCAGAAGCCTACCAACCAAGAAAGCCCAGGACCAGATGGACACACAGCTGAGTTCTACAAGACCTTTAAGGAAGAACTAATACCAATACTCTTCAATTTATTTCAGGAAATAGAAAAAGAGGGAGCACTTCCAAGCTCATTCTATGAGGCCAATAACACCCTGATCCCCAAACCAGGCAAAGACACATCAAAGAAAGAAAGCTTCATACCAATATCTCTAATGAACATATAGATGCAAAAATTCTCAATAAAATTCTGGCAAATCAAATACAAAAACATATCCAAAAGATAGTATACCACGATCAAGTGGGGTTCATTCCAGGGATGCAAGGTTGGTTCAAAATATGAAAATCAATAAATGTAATTCATTACATCAATAGACTTAAAATAAGAACCATATGATTATCTCAATAGATGCAGAAAAAGCATTTGACAAAATATAGCACCCCTTCATGTTCTAAACTCTAGAAAAACTAGGGATAATAGGAACATATTTCAACATTGTAAAAGCTATCTATGGTAAGCCCCAGGCCAACATCATTCTAAATGGAGAAAAATTAAAAGTGTTCCCTCTAAAAACTGGAAGAAGACAGAGAAACCCTCTTTCACCACTTGTATATAACATAGTTTTTGAAACACTGGCCAGAGCAATCATAAAACAGACAAAAGAAATTAAAGGGATACAGATAGGTAGGTAAAGTAGAACTCAAATGATCGCTATTCACTGACGATATGATTCTACACCTAGAAGACCCAAAAAATTCCACCAGAAAACTTCTAGAACTCATAAATGATTTCAGCAAAGTAGCAGGATACAAAATCAACACCCATAAATTAAATGCATTTCTATATATCAGTGACAAATCCTCTGAAAGGGAAGTGAGGAAAACTACCCCACTTATAATAGCATCAAATAAAAAATGAAATACTTGGGAAGCAACAAAAAACGTGAAGACCTATATAATGAAACTACAGAACACTAAAGAAAGAAATTAAAGAAGACCTTAGAAGATGGTCTACCTTGTTCTTGGATAGACAGATCTACCTTGTTCTTGGATAGGCAGATCTACCTTGTTCTTGGATAGGCAGAATCAATATTGTCAAAATGACCATACTACCAAAAGCACTATACAGATTTATTGCAATTCCAATCAAAATCCCAATAGCATTCCTCATAGAAATAGAAAAAGCAGTCATGAAATTCATCTGGAAAAAATGAGACACCCAGAATAGCTAAAGCAATCCTTAGCAAGAAGAATGAAGCAGGTGGCATCACTATACCAGACCTTAAATTATACTACAGAGCAATAGTAACAAAAACAGCATGGTATTGGCACCAAAAGAGACTTGTAGACCAATAGTACAGAATAAAGGACACAAAGACTAATGTATATAAATACAGTTATCTTATATTAGACAAAGGCACCAAAAATGTACATTGGAGAAAAGATAGCCTCTTCAACAAACGGTTCTGGGAAATTGGAAATCCATATGCAGCAAAATGAAATTAAACCCCTCTCTCTCACCATGCACAAAACTCAACTCAAAGTGGATCAAGGACCTAGGAATTAGACCAGAGACACTATGCCTATTAGAAAAAAAGGTAAGCCCTAATCTCCAACATGTCAGATTAAGCCCCAAGTTCCTTAATAAGACTCCTATAGTGCAAGAATTAATATCAAGAATCAATAAATTGGATAGGTTCAAACTTAAAAGCTTCTTCTCAACAAAAGAAACAATCAGTGAGGTGAATAGAGAGAGCCTACTAATTGGGAACAAATTTTTACCACATGCACGTCAGATAGAGCACTAATCTCTAGAATATATAAAGAACTCAAAAATCTTAACACCAAAAATACAAATAACCCAATCAATAAATGGGCCAAGGAACTGAACAGACACTTCTCAGGAGAAGATATACAATCAACCAAGAAATACATGAAAAAATATTCAACATATCTGGCAATTAGAGAAATGAAAATCAAAACTATTCTAAGATTTCATTTCACTCCTGTCAGAATGGCAGCTATTAAGAACACAAACAACAATAAATATTGGAGAGGATGTGGGGGAAAAGGCACACTCATACATCGTTGGTGGGACTGCAAAATGGTGCAGCCAATCTGGAAAGCAGTATGGAGATTCCTTGAAAAACTGGAAATGGAACCACCTTATGACCCAGCTATCCCACCCCTGGGTCTATATCCAAAGGACTTATAAACAGCATACTACAGGGACACAGCCACATCAGTGTTTATAGCAGCACAGTTCACAATAGCTAAACTGTGGAACCAACCTAGATGCCCTTCAGTAGATGAATGGATAAAGAAAATGTGGTATATATCACAATGGAATATTACTTAGCAATAAAAGAGAATAAAAATAATTGCATTCACAGGTAAATGTATGAAGTTGGAGAATATAATGCTAAGTGAAGTTAGCCAATCCCAGAAATCCAAATGCTGAATGTTTTCTCTGATATAAGGAGGCTGATTCACAGTGGGGTTAGGATGAGGAGCATAGGAGGATTAGAGGGACACTAGAAAGGCCAATGGGGAGGGAGGGGACATGAGGGGGCAAACTGGTAAAAAATAAATAAATAAATAAAACAGATGGTAGAATGAGATGTATATCATTACTCAAAGTGCATGTATAAAGACACTAATGGTGTGAATATACTTTGTATGAAAACAGAGATATGTAAAAATGTGCTCTATAAGTGTAATATGAATTGTAATGCATTCTGCTGTCATATATAACAACTTAGAATAAAAAAATTAAAAAAATAAAAAAACAAATGAAAAGGTCAAAAAAAAGCAGAGATTGGCAAAATGTATTTTAAAATAACATAATTCATTTATAGTCTGCCTATAAGGCACACACTTCAGAGTCACACAACTAGATTGACATAAAAATATAGAAAAAAGCATGTAATTCAATTTTTTTAAGCTGAAGTGGATATAATAATGAAAGAAAAATAGGCTTTTTAAAAATTTTTTGGTGCCTGGGATTGAACTCAGGTGCACTCAACCACTGAGCCACATCCCCAGCCCTATTTTGTATTTCATTTAGAGACAGGGTCTCACTGAGTTGCTTAGAGCCCCACTTTTGCTGAGGCTGGCTTTGAACTCATGATCCTCCTGTCTCCGATTCCTAAGCCATTGTTCTGATATCAAAATGTCACACATTGTATGATTTCATTTTTATGAAATGTCCAAGATTGGAAAATCAGTCTTTACCAAGGCTGACTTTCCAATAACAAAGGAGAAGTAGGAAGGAAAAAAGAAGGAAGGAGAAAATGGAAAGTAACTACTGATAGGTACAGAGTTTCCTTTTGGGATATGAAAATTGTCAGCTTTCATTGCTGTAAAAATATCTGAGAAAGTCAACTTAAAAAGAGGAAAGGTTCATTTTGGCTCACAGTCTTTGAGGTTTCAGTCCATGATTGGTTAGTCTATTATTTTTGAGAGCACATGGCAGAGGAAGCTCATGACGTACTCAGAGTTGCCTCATAATGGTGGGGACATGAAAGAGGAATACAGGAAGGGGTCATAATCCCAATATCCACCTCAAGGATATTCCCCCAATGACCTAACTTCCTTTCATTAGGCCCCACCTACTAAGGGTTCCACCACCTCCTGATACCACCATGGCTGGGGAACAAACCTTCAAAACATGGGCCTTTGGGGAATATTCACGATTTAAACTATAACAAAATGTTCTGAAATTAGATAGTGGTCAGCATGGCCCAACATTGGGATTATGCTGATTGAACAATTCAAAAGGGTAAATTTTATGGTATATGAAAAAAACTGTTGGTGAACTGATAAATGGACTTTGAAAAATATGTGATCATATAAATACACATGCTTATTTATCATCATGATCTTTTTCTTTTTTAAGAGGCAATTAAATCAAGCACAGTAGTACATGCCTGTAATCCCAGTGACAGGGAGGCTGAGGCAGAAGGATCTCAAGTTCACAGCGAGTCTCAGCAAATTAACAAGGCCCTAAGCACCTCTGTCTCAAAATAAAAAAATCAAAATGGCTGGGTATGTGGCTCAGTGGCTAAGCAACTTTTGGTTCACTCCCTGGTACCAAAAAAACAAACAAACAACAACAAAAAAAAACACCCAGGAAACAACCAGGAGAGCACTAAATATTACCATCACTGTTTGGCAGCTCTTATATAATTAAACAAATATATTAACCCTATAACCCAGCAATTTTACTCTTGAATACTTACCCCAAAGAATGGAAGAAATATCTCCACTCTAAGACTCATACAAGAATTAAACCTTAGGAAAAATAGTTCCAAACTGAAAACAATCCAAATGTACAACTGGAAAATAGATAAGGAACTTGGTGGCATATTCATGCAGTAGAATATTATTCAGCAATAAACAATTTGCTCATAACAATAAAATTTAATTTCACCATAGGATGGTAAACTAAAGAATTTGGACCTTCATAGTACATACCATAGTGGGACAGGCCAAACTAACATATGGTTATAGAAGTCAGAAAGGGGTGATTTCTGGTGGGAAAAAAGAATAAATGGAAAGAGGCATGGAGAGTAACTTTCTGGAGTGTAAAAATGTTCTGCCTCTTATTTGAGACAGTGGGAATGTGATTATATAGGCAAATTCAAATTCATCAACTGTACACTTCTGATCTAACACATTTTATGTAATTTATGTCTCAAAACTAAAGTGTTATATGGTCATAAGATTTTTTTTTTAAATCTCAGATAATTCTGATATGCCACCACATTTAGGAAATACTGGCTTCACCTAAGAACTCTTTCTCCTTATGATATAGGAAGAGTATATGTAGGAACTTCTGTTTACCAACATTTTTCCAACTTCAAGGCTACAGTGATGGGTTGTCAATAGAATCAGTTTTAACAGCCTAAGGAAGAACTGTCTTAATGAATTAAGTGGTATATTTAATTTGTTTTATAATCACAAATCAGATCTCTTCTAAGCCTTTAACTTCAATCAACTGTTTCCTCAGGCCAGAGCTTACTAAATTTTACATCTATATGATTTCTCTAAAATTCCTAATGCAGACAGAGAATATAGTTCCAAGACATGACTGATATTGTAGGGAGAACACTGTCATAGTCTCTGTCATAACTACTGTAGGTGCACTTGGAATAGACGGTAAGGTTTATGTTCTCAAGTTAGCAGAAGAGAATACAACGTGTCTCAGATAAAGCTGCAGGTCACATTTATTTTATGAAGAAGTTGGTGGTATGATGTGTATACAGAAAATTCCACAAAAATCGGAAGGCCCTATAACCATCTCTTGCAAGAGATGGTTCTTTATAGAGACTCACAGACAACTTCCCACAGCTGAGTCACCTTGGAAGTAGAAGAGATTGAAAAGCACTACTGATAAAACATACCTCAGAGGGTAGGAGGACCATACACCAAGACAATGTAAAATCAGCTCTGGTCTCAAAGAGATACCCTTGATCAAGACCACTGATAAATTTTAAGGAAGAAGATGCAAAAATCTAGTGAAATGTGAAACATTGACCCTGACCCCAAAAGCCATTAGCCAAACACTTTCTTTTTTGGTTTTCCTCCAAGTTAAGAAAGAAATGGAGGGCTGGGGTTGTGGCTCAGTGGTAGTGTGCTCACCTAGTAAGTGTGAGGCACTGGGTCTGGTCCTCAGCACTATATAAAAATAAAGGAATTGTGTCCATTTAAAAAAGAAAGAAACAAAGAAAGAAATGGAAACAGTTCCAGAATGAGCCTTTGGATTTGCAACTGCTGAGTGATATAAATGGATTAAAGTTGGAAGGGTGGTGGTCAACTCATTTTTTAATAATAGTATTAATAACTTCAATTGAGTGCATACTATGGGCAGCAAGCCCTCAACTCTCACCAGCATTCCACGCAGGTGGTAGAAAGGGGGTTCCCCTCGGTAGAATGGGCTGACTGCAAAATAAAAGCTAAGAAAAATAGAACAATGAAAAAAAATAAAATAAAACACAGGACACAGAAAATATTTTCAGAAAGTGGGGGCTAGATGGGCTAGCTACGGAGCCCTTGCTTGCTTTATTTATATCAGGGAACATCAAAGGCCTTCCATAGAATGTTCTTCACCAAAAAAAGATCATAGGTGGGCTGTCCAGTTCCCAGTGGGTTACACCCATCTCCAGAGTTACTATGAGAGATCTTCCTAGTAGAGCTGAGATAAAGGTCATGTGCCTTGGGCAATCTATTGCATGGGAGAGCCACAGATAGTTCCCAAGGTTAAATCTAAAATCTCCCTGCCTGACATACCGATAGAAGACCCTCAAATAATTCACAAGTGGCTTTCTGCACTCAACAAATGCTAGCTATTATCAAAGGGTGTCTGGTGTGGCCCATAATTGGTACTCAGTACATGTTTCTTTCCTGCACTTTTCTTTCATCCCTTTAACCTTCTACGGTTAAAATGGTCACAATGTCTTCACAGCTCTTTCCATTAAATGGTAGGATCTATTTTCTTATAACTTGACTCTGGGCTGGCCTTTCAACTGGCTTTGATGTTATGTGACTTCTGAGTTTAGACCTCAAGTGGTCTTTAAGTGTCTGCTCCTGTCCTTTTGAAATACTGCTGACATAAAAAAAAAAAAAAAAAAAAAAAAAAAAAAAAAAATTAGTCTATTGGAGACATGTGCCCACCTGCAAGCCAGCACTTATCTTTCACACACATGTGGAAGATCAGCTTAGACTTTATATCACCCATTGAGCCTCCAGACAACTGCCACCAGGATGCCCTCACACAATTCTAGCAGAAGAACTGTCTGAATGAGCATAGTCCAGATGGCTGACCCACAGAAGAATATTAGTTTAGGCCACTAAATTTAGGGGCGGTTTGTTATGCAGCAACACTCTCCTGTCTTATTCAGCACCCATGTTCCCAGCTGATTTGAATTTATTAGAAAGGAGTTGAGAGCTCAAAGTCAGAGGATAATAGTAGAAGCCAGAATTTTCTAATGTTGAGAGATTCAAATACTTCCTGGAAATTCCAGTAGGGCTTATTCCACTATAACAATGCAGGCATGTGTTTTCTTTCTTATTTTAATAACTGAGTTAGATCCACAGATCAATAACTTCCATCAATAGCTCTGCAATTGCCCAGTATTCCAACTAAAAAACAAAATGCAGAAGTGAATGGAAAATAATCCATTTAATTGCACCATGTACACACATGTAGATAACAGCAGCTTAAAGAGCAAAATGTTTTTTCTTAACACCAAATCTCAACACCACAGAAATTGTGCACTATGCGATATTTTGTGTTAACCAGTCAAAAACTCAAGCCTAGTTAAGCCTAAATCTTTCAGTTGCCTGATCAATAATAACAAAATCTTTTTCATCAAGGAGTTACTATGCATCAAGTGCCATCTAAATATTTTATATGTGATTAGTCTTCCCAACTAACTATAAGATGGGGATGCTAGTTTGCCTGTTTTATAGATTAGGAAACTAAAATGGACTTCATTTCACTTATTTCCCAAGCTCTCAGAACTAATCACTGGCTTAAGTTAAATAGAAACAATCACATTTTTAAACAAGAGCTCTCAATCACCTCTAAATGCTTTGACCTAAAAGCTCAGGATTGAGGATTTCAGGTTATTGGGCAATAAAAATAAACCTCAGACTATACCCTTCATAGAAAGACTTAGAAATATCCTCAGGGACCCCTCTGCTTCCTGAACCCACCATGAGCTGAGCAGCTTTCCTCCACTGGGTCCTTCCCCAGTGATGTGCATCCTCACCTTGGGCCCAGAGCAATGAAGAAGACACCCTGATCAACAGGATTAAAATCAGAAAGGAAGATGCCAAGGAAAGATAGTTTGCCTTGCCACAGGCATGAGCAGAGAACTGTTCATGCCACCATGAATTGTAGGTCTCTGAGAGTTCCTAGGGTATGGTGGTGTATGGTAGAAAACTCACAGTTTGATCAGGAGATGCCAATTTGAGCATGCAGCCTGGAATGTGTTTTGATTTGAGGACTCAGTGCATCAGATAATGAATACATGGATATGAAATAAATGGCTAAATATATGCATGAATATGAAATGCAAAACATCCTCTTTGTAATAAAGGTTATATATCCAAAGAAAGAAAAAGAAAAGGAAAGAAAGAAGCTCAACAACTCCTATACCCCTATTAAATTTCCAAGCTCAAAGACAATGCCTTTGCTTCATTATGCAAATGGGTTATTGGTGTCTTTACCTCTAGTACTCCTGATCTGATTTGAGAGACAGTGGCTGTAATATGAAGGAGGGGCCTCATAAACCCAGTCTGCAAGCTCACAGGACTCACCCCAAAGATGATACCAAATCTGTTGGTAGGTACACTAAAGACTGGGTATTTGATGATTTTCTTTGGGTCCTGGCTACTTAAGGACATGAGGGACTCATCTTCCAGAGCAGTGGTTTTTAATCTTGGCTGACTCATTCTTTATAATTCTTAATTAACCTATTCAACTGGCTTGTTCTTTATAATTCTTAATTAACCTATTCAACTTTCCACTGCCTGTAATGTACCAGGTCTCAGTCTATGGAAGGGTTGTCCGCTAATTGAGAATCTAACTTTGGTATAATAAGTTCTGCTCTCAGAGGTAAAGAAAAAAAGGTGGCAGAAATCATGGTAATGTTTTTAGGCACAGTATGTTCTGGTAGAAGTGAACATTTCCTTAGGAGCAATTATGGGAGTTATCAAGCAATATTCTGTATGAGATTGGATAAAACCCATCTCCCTTCATCTTAACCTCTATATCTATCTATCTATCTATCATCTATCTTATGTGTCTAGTTTGAAAGAACTAGAAAGTCCATATTCTGGTAGGGAAAATAGAATTCACTACTTTCACTAAGAGTTGATGGCCACTCTGTAGATAAGATCCAGAAAATGTTGTCTGTATCTTGCTCTACTAAGAATCTACTGGCATGTATCCTCAAGTTTCAGAAACATTTTTCTCCATAACAAATACAAGTTCTGCATTTAGCCATCCCCAGGCCTCTAAACAAATCCCCATATTTGTACAAGTACTGATACAACTTGTGCATCCACATATCCCACACATCCATATTCATTGTGGTAAACACCCAAGTTCTAATCAAGGGACACCAAATCTTTAGTGAAGACCCATTTCCCTATAGTCATTTCCATGTTCAAGAATCTTCATCTGGTATCCTAACATGTATAATGGTGGAGATTTGGGATGATGCATGGCATTTATGACCACTTGTGAATTTATAAACCAGAGTGTTTTCTCCATCTGTCATCCTATCACAACAGTGGCCAAAACAAATAGACATTCTGTAAATATTGATTGAATTAAATGAATCCACATGCAACTGACCTCTTCATAAGGCAAAATCATGTTCCAGATATCAAGATTCTGAATACTGCAATGGCCTCAGATACTTTATGGCTTTAGGTTCTTATCTGCACTTCCCAGGCTCAGTCCCCCACAGATCACTAGATTATTTCAGACTGTGAGCCCCTAATTCATTCTGTAATATCAACAAAGCTTCTTTATGTGTGTCAGAGACATACCAACCCTCCTGGTATGTCATCATAGAGAAACTTCTGAGTATAACACCCACACAAAACATTCATGTCATCCTCTAGTGTCACCCATGTACCCACATGCTTCTAGTCCCCTCAACACAGGTCAATTATTTTGTATAGAGTTTACCACTCTATGAGCCTTTATCATCTTCATTTAGAAAAGGAATTCAGATGTTAAGGATATTTTCCAAAATGATCCACTAATCCATGTCAGGATCATCTACATCAGGATCAGATCTAGAAACATGGTTTTTTTTGACTCTCAATCTAATGATCCTTTTGGCAATATCATAATCACTTTTGATGAACACTTATGAAGCATTAAAAATTAAATTATGTGTGTGTGTGGGGAACAACACATATGGTGGATTCATTTGCTATCTCTCTTTGTATCCTAGAACATCATCATTAACTATTAGCTCTCTTAATTTATGGCAAGACATAGACTATCTCATATCTGTTTCTCTTACATAAAGGAAAAAAAGGAGTGCTTAATCACGTATTTGAATTAAGTATAGGAAAATAAACAAGGGTAATACATAAATAATCCATTTGAGCAAGGAATTTGACCGTGAAGAACTTTCCTTCTTAGTTCCCTGGCAAATAAAAAGAGATAATATTTGTTGAGTGCCCTAACATTTGCCAATCAAATTATAGGTGTTTTAGACACATGTTCTCATTTACTTTCAAAATAACCAATGGGGTGGGTGTTTTCATTATCTCCGTCCTATATGTGAGAAACCCAAGGTATGACATAGACTGTGTACCTAACAGCATAAAAGTAATCCCTCAAATTAGTGATGAAATTTGAATTCAAATTTGGCCTGTCTAGGTCCAGAGTGGTGCCCTAGGCTGATAATACTTCATCATGCCATTGACAATGTAAAATCAAGAAAGATGAATTTTAAGAGATAAGATATATTGTTTCCCCTGGATGTATTTTGTGCTGGTGATATAGTCAAATATCATATTTTCGAAGTTTCATAGCCTTCTAACATGAATCATGGTGGCTTCCATCTGACAGAGCAGATTGCACTGTCTTCCAGAAATATAGTCTGTAACAGGTTTCCAGGAGAATAAGATAGGAGCTACAGATGCCCCCCATCTTCTTCCTGCTGCCCACTTGGAATAAATTCAATAGGTTCCATCATATTCCATGAGTGTTTATAGCCTGAACTGTGACTGGGTGCCCATTCCTCTCAGGAGCAGCTCCAGACACTATTGCACAAAACCTCCCTATTACTCATTTCCTGCCACTTTTAAGCTTCCCTACTGAATCCAAAATTTATTTATTTTTATTATCTATTAAATATACTTCTTGGTGACAAAGCCAAGGGGGAAGAAAAGATGACATCTTTCTAAAGAGCAAATCTATGGGGAAAGTTAGGGATTCATTTGAGAAATTATTTTTTTTTTCAAAATCAATTTAGTAGGTCTTTTTCAATCTATTGCTTAGGAATGGTGCGGTTGATTGAAAAATAAAATGGCCACCATTTAGCAATCCATCAAGGGGTGGAGTTCGTTTTTTCTACTCCTTTAATCTGTGTTGTTCATGTGACACAGTTTGGAACAATGAGACATGAGCTGATATGACACAAACTTAAGATTGAAAAGTGTTCCATGCATGTATGATTTTTGCCAAAACAAATCCAACTACTATGTTTAACTATAAAGCTAAAAAAAAAAAAAAAGAAAAGAAAAGAAAAAAGAAAAAAAGTGTGAATTGCATTGAAGTTTGTCTTTGCTGGTTGTACTAGAAACCTTGAGACCAGCAAGGGTGAACAAGCCCTTGCTAGCCTGCAGACAATGAGGCGCCACATGGAGGAAAATATCACTACCCCAGCCAAGAGCCACCCCACCATCAGACATGTGAGTAAGACAACCTTAGATCCATCCACTGTCAGGGATCCACCAGCTGGCCACAGGTGCATGGTGGAACTTAGCAGAGACCAGACCACATGGCCTAGTCCAAAAGAAATCTCAACCAATCCACAGAACTATGGTATAATGTTTGTCTCTTCACACTCTGTTTTATGTAGATTATGGTATAATGTTTGGTACTTTTAGTCAGTAAACTTTGGTATGGTTTGTCCCACAGCAAACATGACAAGACATTGTAAGCTAGTTTAAAAAAAAAAAATGGCACTTCGAGATTCTGGTCATATAAGAAGCTTGGAAGTCACCATACCATCCTAATAAAAAGTAAAAATCTGAACAGATTGCCAAATTGACTTCTCTTCTTGGATCCCAAAGAGAGGTAAGAACACAAAGCTGGTGAATAAAGGAAATTGCAGTTCATGAGGTAGAGACTCAAGGGAAGAAACCACCACCAGAATGCTTGCCAGGGACAGGAAAGTCTGAACTGTAATTGATACACTGCTAGAGGCTCAGCATGAACAAGTCTGAGTGATGAAAACACCAGGGGATCCAATCATAAGTAGGCCCCCACATTCTTGTGAGATTTACCTCCAGGAGTGTGACCAGATTCTCACAATAAGCATCAGAGAAAATTTTCTGCATGTTTCTAACACGGCGAGAGGAAAAGGAAAGGTTTTGAAATACACCAGAACACTCTGTTATTCTTAACTAAGTCTACTCTAGACATTCCGTCCCATGAAAGGGGTGCTCACAGGGTGGGGGTGGGAGGATAAAACCTGCAAAACAAGTTATATTCCAGAGGCATCTGCTCATTAATAGACCAAGACCTAATTACAGGACTATAGAATATTTGCCCTCCTTCCACATTTTACCACCAGTAAAGGCTTATTTACAACAGTTACTTTTACCCAGTATGTGATGTCCAGATATTGAGGAGAAAAAAAATAAAAAATAAAACTCAGGGCATATTTAAAAACATAAAACAGAGTGTGAAGAGACAAAGCAAGTACCAGAACCAGACATGGCAAGGGAGTTGGAACCATCAGGCTGGGAATTCAAAACAGCTATGATTAATATGCTAAGGAGTCTAAAGTAGAAAGTATGCAAGAACAGATGGGCAACGTAAGCAGAGAGATGGAAATCCTAAGGAGAATGAAAAAGAAATATTAGAGATCAAAAATGCTATCACAGAAATAAGGAATGACTTTTGTGGGCTTATTAGTAGACTGGATGTGACTAAAGAATTTCTGAGCTTGAAGACATATCAATAAAAACCTGCAAAACTGAAAAGCAAAGAGAGCAAAGATTAAAGGAAATAGAACAAGATATACAAGGACAACTAGAAAAGGTACACAAAATGAGAATTTTAGAAGGAGAAGAAAGGGAGAAAGGAAAAGAAGGAACACTTGAAGCAATAATGACTAAACCTTTCCCCAAATTAATGTCAAACACAAAACCGCAGATCCAAAATCCTAAGACAACACCAAATAGATATTAGCCAAACAAACAAACAAACAAAAAAGCCCTATACCCAAGTTATGGAAAATCAAAGATAAAGAAGCATTTCTGAAAGAAGAAGAAAACACCTTACCTATAAAAGAATAAAAACAGGAATTATATATTAAACTTATCTTCAGAAATAGTACAAAGATCAATAGTTGACAGGAATTGAAGTGAAGAGGAACAGATGAATCACAGAGTACTTTTAGGTCAGTGAAAATACTCAGTATGATCCAATAATGGCGGAATCATGTCATATATTTTTCTGAACCCATAAAATATACTATACCAAGAATGAACTATAACATAAAACCATGGGCTTTGGGTGATAATGGTGTGTCAGCACATAGGTTCATTGATTCTAACAGACATTCCCAGAGTGGTAACTCTGTTAGGGGATAGTAATAATGGGAGGGAGCTATACATGAGTATGGACCAGGGTTATATGGGAAATCTCTACTCTTAAAATTTGCTGTAAACCTACAACTGTTCTTTTTACTTATTTTTTAAAAAAATATTTTTATTAAAAAATGTGAACAGTTCAAATCACTTCAATTTAAAAGACAAAAAACAAAAACAAAAAAGAGAGAGAAACTAGTGAATTAATTTTGTTTCTCTATACCCAGATTTTGTAAATGTGCAGATACGTTTTCTGAGGCAAAATGATGAAAAATAATGGAAAATTTCACAAAGCAGGAGTTTTTTATTTGTAAAAGAACAAGTGGTCTTTTCTGGAATAAACTGAATAAGACCCTACACCCATCCTGTAGATTATCAAAATGTCACCTATGATATTGTAGACAACACTACACTGCATTATGCAACTCTTGGACCTTACCTTTTCTGCTCAATCACTGAACTGTAACATTCTGTTTAGTTTTTTAATCCAAAGATCCCAACTTTACTCACACAATCATTCCACAAATATGTGTCAAAACATTATGTGTTTAAGCACCATACTGGATGCTAGTGCAAAGCCAATCATGGTTCCTACCCTAATAAAACATATGTTCTTTTAAGAAAAATGGGCATTTAATGAGTCACAAGTGTCATGCAGATTATCAGGAAAATGCAAAGTTAGGGAAGCTGGTTTCATTGGAGAAGTTGTGAAAACCTTTGCTTTCAAAAAAATGTTTGCTTTGATATCTCAAGGATCTATGGCATTCAGCACAGAACTTGCAAAGGAAATGCTTCTCTGGGCAGAAGAAACAAAGGATGCAAATACTTTACATCGAGAATGAGAGAACAAGGTTGAGAGACTGAGGAAAGACCAGGAAGCTGTGTTCCTGAGTGATGAGGGCCGCAACACAAGAGAAGTTTAGAGAGTAGTATCGACCTTCTAACTAACTAAGAAGGACCCTGAACTTTAGAAGGAACTGTGCAGGCTTTGGGCCAGCAGTATCTTTCTCCATATGTTGAAATAACTTCTGAGTCAAAGAAATGATGCCTTCCCAGAGTCCATGCTTCCCTCTTTCTGGGCCATTCTTCAAGTATAGGATACACAGAATTCCTTCTTCAAAGAACCCCCATCCTGTTCCCAAGGCCTAAGAGACCTCATTCCCAGGTCAGTCTTCGATGTGTTGACCATGCTGATGGAGATGGTACCTGCAGGCCTGAACAATGGAGGGCTGTGGGCAGATGGCTGGATGGGTGAATTGAATGCCTAGTCATGGTAAAGGATCCTCTGGGAAAGAACTCCCCAAGGAGTTTAGGAATTTTAAAGGAAACTTGACTTTCCAGGTCATTCGAAAGTTGTATTTGCCAAGAGGAGAAGGAACTAGCTTTGACTTATTATTTTTAAATATGTAGGCATAAAGTAGGTGGACTTCTATTTCTACTTTTGCCCAGGGATGCATAAATGTTAGGCAGGTTTACTAAATAGTTGCACCGTGGCCAAAGAACACAAAGTTTTGCAGTCAGGACTTCTCAAACTTTAATGAACGTACGAATTACCTGGAGATCTTACAAAATTGCAGGCACTGATTTTCTACTTCTAACAAGCTCCCAGGAGCTGCCCATGTCCTGGTACAGGGACCACACTTTAATTAGCAAGGTTTTAGGATGTTTTAGGAAGTTTTATTTTATTTTTCCAAAGAACCATTAGAAGTTCTTGAGGTATTTCAAGGGACAGGTTTTCATTTGGAAAAAGAGGACAATAGCTGGGATATGAAATATAGATTAAAAGGAAGAGAAAGGTGACCACATTGGGCAAGAGAGGAGATAAACGGACTTACAGCCATCTAGAATGACCTGCAAGATATTTTGAATTGAAGAAAGAAGGGGGGAAACTCCAGGAAGGACAAAGTTCAAAGAAGTGAATGGGTAAACAAATGAACTAATGAACTGCCTGTCAATCTCTCAGCAGAGGTTTCAGATTAGCAAAAGTCAGCATCGTTCTACTTGTGTATGATTGCAGGTTTTTTTCCTGTCCCCTTATAGATTGTTCAAAGCCATTTTTAACCCAAATTACCTTTAACCTTCCTTTTTGCCCTTCCCCAGAGTTAAATAATGCAAGTCATAGCAGTTACAATTATATCCATCTCAATTCATCTGCATTCCTTCTGCATTTAGTTAGGTCATCTGAGGAGTTTCTTTCTTTAATTAAGTGGTTCTGACTGTCACACACTCATCTCAGAATGATTTCTCAAGTATCCAAGTGATTAAACAGAACTATTCTCCCTGAGCTCTTTGAAGCAGCACTAGAAGGCTGAAAGCCCAACCATCCTGCAGGGAAATGCTCTCTCCCTGGGGCCACCCTCTCCAGAGCCTTGCTTGCATCCAGGTTGGGCTCTTGGGAACGTTCCCTGACTTCAGAGGGACTTTCCCTTTCTTTGAGACATAGGGACAGGATTCAAGGTCCTGCTGGGTTAATCACTCAGCTCTACCAGCTGCAGAATCATGCTGTCCCAGGGGAGCGGGTGCCTCCAGGGAAGGAGGGTTCTCCGGCAGCACACAACACGCCTGGGATCTGAGGCTGCAGTAGGTTTTCTCCTCTGCAAATCCTACCCACGCTGCCCCTTTTTCTAGCTTTCTGCTGAGACTCACAAAAGGCAGAAGAGGCAATACTTGGAGAAGTTTCCAGCCTAAATTCAGCAGCAGTGTCTTAGCTTTCTCATAAATGCCCAAGGAAATTTTTTTTTTTGCTTTTTAATTCAAGGCACAACACTCTCAGCCATTTATTCCCCATTCTCAAACAGTCCCAAAGATGGCTGGCTTGATTTGCGTACATTTTGAGAGTATCTTCATCTTTTTTATCTTCATTTATTGTCCTCCTTGCTGCTTTAGAACTCTGTATGAAATATATATATATATGTTCATTTCCTGGCTATATCCCATTTCATCATTCCCTCCCATGGAGTGTAATCCTTTATGAAAACCTGCTTCCCTCCTCAACACCGTGTCTACCCACTGCCTTCTTCCTCACGGTCACTATGTGGAACTGCCTGTCCCAAGCTTAATTTATAGGAGTCCTTGTTTCTCCCCCATCCTATGGTATGCTCATAAAAAGGCTTTTGTGTGTGTGTGTGTGTGTGTGCTTCATCTTTAGCATTTGCTTTGCCCAATCATGGCTACTATTTTAGATAGTTCCAAGTGCCTGACACCCTAGGCTCCTAGCTTAGTGGGAGTCTATAAGGGCAGAGCATCAAGAATGACAAGGGTTTGGCAATGCAGTAGGAGTGCTAGGGGGCTTGTGATCAGCCAAAGAGCACAAATCCCACTGAAAAGGGACAGCCACTGGTCCATCCAGTTGGGCCATGTTGGAAGTTTTTCTTACATCTTTTGAATTTTCACCAGAAATTGGAAACCTCATTTTAAGGTAAAATTTCCAGATTTTCATATCTTTTGGCTCAATGAATTTTTTTTTTTTTTTAATGTATAGCTCAAGCAGCCCAGCTGTAGGCCAGTGGTTCAGGCCTTTTGGTTTGTAGTTATTTTGTGAAGCATCCCACAAACACATTCTCACTCTCAGGTGCTTGGAAACACTGCATTTGTTCACCTGTCCCTTCTCATGAGGGCTCTGAATAGTGAAATGAGGAGCAACTAAAAGAGTTCAAAATGTTAGAAAGTATCCCCCAACATGTTTTCCATCAGATTATAACCTGAATAAAGCAGGGCAGCCTTGAGTTCTGTCTCTGCTTGTCCAGGCATCTAACAATAAGAAACAACAACAAAAAATCTGCCTTTAGAAACCTAAAGAATAATATTTATTTTATTCTATTCATTATAATATTTATATTTATTTTATTCTACATTTCTTTAAAAGGTGGCACAAAAGCATTCCCCCAAGGGCATGGAATTCTTTTTTTTTTTTTTTTTTTTTTTTTTTTTTTGTGGTACCAGGGATTGAACTCAGGGGCACTCGACCACTGGGTCACATCCCCAGCCCTTTTTTTGTATTTTATTTAGAGACAGGGTCTCACTGAGTTGCTAAGTGCCTCGCCATTGCTGAGGCTGGCTTTGAACTCGCGATCCTCCTGCCTCAGCCTCCCAAAGTGCTGGGATTACAGGCGTGCGCCACCACGCCCGGCGGGCATGGAATTCTTAAAACTCATTTTCAGATGTATCTTTCTGCCCAGAGTCTCTCCCTCAGCATCTGCCAATCACCACCCCCACCTCTCTTGCTGCTTCTACCTAATGTCAAACATTCAGTGCCCTCTTTTGGTACCCCTGTGCTCAGCACATGCATTCTGGGGGAAAGCAAATCAGCCTTCCTGCCCAGAAGTGTGGCCAAAAAAATCATCCACCAAGAAATAAGGGCATGATTAGTCAGGCGTTCCAATACTTCCCCACACAACAGCATGACTGCTAAAGAATCTGTCACCATCTTGCAGAGTTCTACCATCCTTCAAAAGTAGAACCTACAGTCACTCGAAGCTCCCAGGGAATCTTTCTGGACTTGAGCTAATTCTTCAAGCTAGTTGGCTTAATGATTAGTCATCTAATGATTATGTTATCTAATACTTAATCCCTCTATGAATGCTTTCCATTATCTTTTTTGTTGTTGTTGTTGTTGTTGGTTTGTTTGTTTGAATATCTTTGGCTTTTTAATAATCTCTCAACAAATTTGTCTGAAGGCACTTCCAAATTATTTTTATATTTTAAATTGCACTATTCCGTATGTGTGTCCTTGTGGGTACCTTTTGATATTTCATGTGCATTTCTATAGTTTAAGGATATTTAGCCAACTGGTCTAAGGGTCTTATTTTTATATTAACTGATACTTTAAATTTGATATCAAAAGGACTTGGATTCCAGCTGACCTCTACATGAAGGGATACACTATGGAATTCTCTGTGTTGCCAAGGTGTAGTCAGTGTCCTGCTACGTATACCGACTCCTACTGCAGCTGTGCTCACTAATGCTCTCAGTCTGGCCCCTGCAATCACAAGTATCTCCAAGGTTCTCTTTCCATGGAGGAAACCACTTGTTTTTGCTAGAGGGGCCCTGTAATCTGCATCATCCAAACTCTTCCTGTGATATTTTCATCTATTGTAGTAAATTTACCTTTAGCTACTAAAAATAGTCAATTTCCTGACCCCTAGGATACCAGACATCTCTATATGCTGTGGTCTGGGTAAGTATTCCCCAAAAGTCCATGTGTTAAAGACTTGCTTCCCAGGGTGCATACTGGGAGGTGGTGGAAACTTTACAAGGTGGGAGCTAGAACATCCCAGTTAAACATCATTACAGGGATACTCTTGAAGGGGACTATGAGACCACAGTCTCTTCCTCTTCCTCTTTGCTTCCTGGCTGTCACTTGTTCTACCATCTTTGCTTGCCTTGAGATGTTGCCTTGTCAGAGACACAAAGCTCTGCCTACATCCCATTTTTGAACTGTGATCTCCAATATTATGATCCAAAATAAACCTTTTTTTCTATAAAAGTTAAGTGTCACAGGTATTTCATTATAGTAACATGAAGCTGACTAACACCATACCACAGATTTCATTCCCACCTCAGTAACTTAGTAGCTGGTTGCCTCTGGGTAAGTACCTAACCTTCTTGAACATCTAGCCTAGAGGTTCCTTTACCTTTAATGAAAAGAATCTTATTACCCTCATAAGCTCTTGTAACAATCAAAAAACCTATGTAACATGCATATGCCTAGAGGCATTCAATAAAGAAGGAGGAGGAGCTAGAGGAAAGGGGTATCATTATTATTCTACAGAAGACAGCTTCTGACAAGCAGAATAGGCAGATGGATATTTTCTAAAATTTAGGGAAAATTGCTTATAACCACTGGGCCTTTGACCTTATGGAGGAAATGGAAAACAACAACAACACCCTTCTTTGACTTCTCTGAAAATTGCCTGCAAATCTATTAAAGCAATCCATGAAATAAATGTTACATCTACCCGAATTAAAACTGTGGGGAAGAAAAAATCAACCTTTAATCCTACCACAGTAGCAGGATTCTTTGCTCCTCAAACCATATCCTTGGAAGTGGTTTTGGCAATGGTCTTATCCAGAAAATCCTTTGAATTACTAAATCCAAGTTATGAGTTCTTTTGCTTTCCTGGTTTCTTCAGTCAACCCCACCACTAACTAGCATATTTCCATCTGCACCTGCCTCAGGCCACCCCTTTTATTAGAAGATATAATTAAAGAAGGTGTACAAGGCCAGAAGTACCTATATGAGACTCCTGCCCTGATGGGATGGAAATCGAAAACTATGAGACCACTGATGACAGAATATTTGAATCTTATACTGTTTTCAGAGATAATGTAGAGCTTATGTCTGATAATACAGAGGAAAAATATGTTAGGGACAGAAGAGATACGTTCATTCTGAGATGCACCAACACCATCTGGTCCCCCAGAAAGGCTTTGAGACAGAACAGCCACAGAGTGAAACTCCTTCTCCCCACCCACCCCGAAAGCTGAGTCTCTCTCATTTTCCTCTTGCAGGAGGAAGCTCATTGCCATTCAAATCTATCCCCTTCTTCACTCTGGAGTTCAACTTCTTTCAGAACACAACTGTCACCTGTCATTGGATATGACGAACAACTGCTAAGTTTATCACAACACCCAGTCCAATTTCCAAAACCTCACACCCCCGTTTCCTAAGCCAGAAGCACCCAGTAGAGATGGTGCTACAGGCAAGACGCCTACTTAAGTAGAAATGGGTCAGTCCCTTATGCAGAGCACAGGCAGCTGATGCTTGTCAGTATACAACTGATGGCAGCAGGTGAGAAGAAACCACCCTGGATGGGGACTGAGGACTCATGATCCAGGCTGGACCCTGCCACTAACTAGCCATGTGACCCACCACAAGGTACTCCCTATCCAATTTCTTCTTCCCCAATGCCAAAGACTATGCATGGCCATTCCAAGGTCCCTTCCAACTTCACAGTTCTCAGTTTGCCCCTAAGCCACAGCGGATCAGCAAGGTCTACCTCCTGGCACACACACACAGATACAATGCGTTGACCCAAACCCTTCCTTGGGCTTCTGAATCTAAGGGAGCTATTTCCATCTTCCCAAAGGGCACCTTACTCCCAGTTTTTTCTTTATTAAAAAACAGCAAGCTGGGCGCGGTGGCGCACGCCTGTAATCCCAGCACTTTGGGAGGCTGAGGCAAGAGGATCGCGAGTTCAAAGCCAGCCTCAGCAATGGCGAGGCACTTAGCAACTCAGTGAGACCCTGTCTCTAAATAAAATACAAAAAAGGGCTGGGGATGTGGCCCAGTGGTCGAGTGCCCCTGAGTTCAATCCCTGGTACCAAAAAAAAAAAAAAAAAAAGCATACCCTTTTTGTAAAAATATTCATACCTACCAATAAGCCAAAGAAAAGAAATTTTACTCATATTTCTAGATTTTCTCCCAACTGTAACATTTATGTAGAGATTCTTCATACTATCTAAAACATTTTTCAACTTCATAATATGCAGGAGCCCTGTTTGGGGAGATGGCTTAAATTGCGGTTGACTTCAGGCTTTGGACATGTTTGGGCATTGGCGCCTTCCGTAGTCTCACGGGACTTGGCCGGGATCTTTTGAGACTTGGCCGGAGATCTCGAGGGACTTGAGCGAGATTGCGGATGAGGTCTGCGCCATTTTGGAGGTTAGAGGAGCGTGGACAGCGTGGACGGCATGTCGGGGTGTAGTTAGAGCCAGAGAGAAAAGTTATCAGAATAAAGGGCTGTTTGTTTCCAGTTCGTCTCTAAACTTCTTCCCGCGGCTTCTTTGCTCCAAGCGACCATCACTTCAGGCGACTACAATAATACATTGACACGTTGTTATCTTTTTATAACATTTGAAAATGTAAGTTTAATGGCTCAAAATGCTGTCATGTGATTGCACCACGAGTCAACTTACCAGTTGAGATGATTTTCCTTTCGCGGATGTTTGTACTGCTCTATCCCTCTTCTTTGAGGGATATATCTGGTTGCTCTATAGTGCACACAGGTGAGGCATCTGCCCTTACCCTTTTTCAGCAGTTTTTAAAATGACTGCAAAATCTTTGAAACTCCTCCAATTTAGGGGAACAATGTAATTCCCTCCCAACCTAGGTTGGATTTATGACTCACTTCTAAATAGAACAATAAGGCAAAAGTATTATTTTGTGACTACTAAGGCTAGATCAGAAGAAGCCAGGCATCGCCCCGTGATTGTCTTAGAAGACTTGCTCCTAGCCTGCTTGCTCTCAATATACACTTTCTTGAAAGCCAGACGCTACACCATACCATGGGATGAAGCCCGAGTCACATGGGGGCCATGTGTAGGTGCTTGGATTGGCGGCCTATCCTTCAGGCCAAGCATCAGGCATGTGAGTGAGGAATCCAACATGGAAGCTGGTCCTCCAACCCCAGCTGTCCAAGATATTTAAGTCTCCCCCAGCCCAGGGAATCTTCCCAGCTAAGGCCTTGGTCCATGAAACAAAAAGAGTCCGTCACTTTGCCATGTTTGAATTCCTGGCTCACAGAATCTGTGAACATGTAAAAGTTGACTTACACAACCAGATTTAGGATTATATGGGCAAACTAGTATTGGAGCTGCAATAGTAAGTGGAATATCATTGACTAAAATAGACTTGATTAGTCAGCATGATGGGTAGCACATTCTGTTGAATAAGATTCAGGCTGGCAGGCCATACCCCCAGGCGCCTTCCCGGAAGTGCCCATCTCTCATGAGAATTCACCTTTGGCGGGCTCCGAGTCCCCACCCTTCCTGATCCTGGGAATACTCACCTCTCAGGGGAATTCAACCCAGGGCGGGCTCTCCCTTTCTGAGCCAATCTGGACCATGCAAGTCACGCTCCCACCCCTCTGTACTTAAGCCCCGGCTTGTCCAGAACTCTCTCTCTCTTTTCGCCGTCATCTTCTCACCAGCTCTCCCCTTCCCCATCCCCCTTTCTCCCTTTCCCCCTTCCCCCTTCTCCCCTTCCCTTAATAAACCCCCCCTTTTTCTACAAGGCGGTCCCGGTGTGGTTCTTGCCCTTCACACTCTAAAGACAGAATTAGGGAAGAAAAGGGGCTAAATGAATATAACCTATAGAGGAAATAAAAATACTGCAATTCTGGGGGTAGCAACCCTCAAAGAATTTTGTTTTCTGTGTAAAACTATTCACAACAATATCTTTTATGTTTGAAATAGTAAATCAGATTAGCATCTTTTGAAAGAGCAAATTCTGGATGCTTAAAATATGACTAAGTTTTTTAGAAAAGAGGGTCTTACAAAGAAAAAAAATTACAATGAATTAACAAGTAAAACTGATTCCAGAATCTTTCTTCAGAAGTGGGATGAGGCTTGTTTTCAAAGAGGCAATATTGCCAAGTGGTTCAGGACTAGAGTTTTGAAATCAGATTTACCTGGGTTCTAAATATTTCCCTATGATCACTTCATCAGTTTCAGAAGCTGCATTCCCTCATCTCAAAAACAGGAAGAAGTTTCACTCACAAGGTTGCTGTGAGGACTAATGACATAATGGGTCTGAAGTTCTCGGCACAGTGCCTAGCACAGGGCAGAGCTTGGTCAACTGCAGCTATTACTGTCTTCCTGTTACTGATAATGCTATTATTAAAGTTCTTCCAGTCTAGCTGGGAATGAAGGATTATTACCTATAGAATTGGAAAAACAGAAACGTAATAAAGCCTATATTATTCCATCTCACCCAAAGGGCAATTTTATGATTCTGGCCATTGCAGTACAGGAAAGAGTTCATAGAGAAAGGTGATCATGGGTCCTTTCCCTGGGCCCAGCAAAGAGAGGGGTCTACCCTTCTGAGGGTGGGTTGTGCTAATGGACCGTGTACTCATAGACTTGAGGAGTTCCACAGGGATGGCAATAATGGAGGTGGGTATGGATGGAGCTTGGTGCTGTGGCTGGGATTCCCATGCTGGACAGAGCTGAGGTGGGAAAGATAAGCATGACAAGCCATATGCTGGCACAGAAGGCCTGGGCCACCTCCCTCCACAATGCCTCATGTCATTATAGAACTCTGAGGCATCTAAGAATTCTAAATGTGAAGCTCCTATCTTGGCAAAGTAAGAACATAGAACATAATTCATTTAAGAGTTTATTAATCTAATTTATCACTTTGAAATATTTGTACACAGTATGTGAGCCTCCATTTTTATTCCTGCTGTGGGCCCCACAAATACTGGAAGCAAACCTGATCATGACGTTCTCATTATTTACTATACTATCTGGTATTTAAATTCTTATTTGTCTTTAGGGAAAGAGTAAGGAAATTGGCCCAACTTAAAAAAATCAGGTGTACAATGAACTCTATGTAACACAAGAGGAGAAATAAATTGTTTGGCATAAAAGTCTCAGATACAATTTTACAGAAGGTAATCTTAAGGAGATAAAATTATATCACTTCTGCTGTGGAGACCACCCTGAATTCCAATTAGTATAACTGGTTACTCCTTTCTCTTTGCACCCACAGAGCACTTAATTGAAACTTATTTTTTTCAGAATATATCATGTGTCTGTATTGTCTTCTGAAATACTTTATTTTTTTGCAATCACTGATTCTTCAAAGAACAGTAGGAGACCTCCCCAGGACAAAAAACACAGCATGGGCACAACTGGAAATGGGAATGTGATTTCAGGGAGTCCACGGACTTGAGATTAAGGTCCTGGGTTTGAGTGGGCTAGTGAGGGGAGCATACTGCTTCTACCATGCACTACCTGAGACTCTACAAGTACCCAAATCGGACAGCATGAAAATAAGCATCTATTGTGACATAAGCAATCATGTCTACACTTGGTGGCATACAGGAAGGGTGGTCAGGATTCTACAATTCAGGCAAGGCATAGTGGCAATGGCTCTGCCCTGCATGCTGCTCACTGCAGAGGGCTGGAACAAGGAAGAAATGAGCCAGGACCGTTCACTCACATGTCTGGCGCCTGTGGCTCGAGCTGCTCGGGGCTGGTTGGGCCTGTCTGTTTCTTTCTCAATTTCCCTGTAGATTCACAGCCTTCCCAGCTTCTCTCCAGCAGGATAAATGACCTTTACATGGTAGTCTAAGGCTTCAGCAGACAGCTCCTGCAGATGTCTTGCTTGCTAATATCCCATTGGTCAGTGAAAGTCACGTGACCCAACGTAGGCCTTTGCAGAAGAGAACTACACACAGATGTTTTTTCTTTTTCTTTTTTTTTTTTTTTTTTTTTTTTTGGTACTGGGGATTGAACTCAGGGACACTCAACCACTGGGCCACATCCCCCGCCCTTTTTTGTATTTTATTTAGAGACAGGGTCTCACTGAGTTGCTAAGTGCCTTGCCATTGCTGAGGCTGTCTTTGAACTCCTGATCCTTCTGCCTCAGCCTCCCAAGTGCTGGGATTACAGGCATGCACCACTGCACCCGCTGAGAACTACAACAAAGATTTGAATGCCAGTGGGATATATAGCTTATTGGGGCTTCCAAATAGCAGTATACAACATTACCTTCCTGAATAAAAGGGGGACAAACACAAATAATCACAATTCATTAAAGATGCTCCACAATGGAGTTGAAATCTACTTAGCCTTCCTATCATTAGGCCTCAGAACAAAAATCTTTTTCTCAGGGCAGTTTCTCTGACTAGAAAACATCTTCCTGTTAGACACTATCCAAGAATTCCATGACTTTCTTCCTAGATGCTTATCACAGCTTGTAAGTGTGACGTGCTGTGATATTCTATCACTCAGGTTACATCATGCACTCTTTGAGGACAGGGACTCCAAATGTTCCTCTCACCATGAATCCCAGCTCCTGGCACAGGAACAGATACATGGTAGACCCAATAAATATTTGAAGGGAGGGACCCCTGAGAGAGGAAAAATGAAAGGAGCAGGAAGGAAAGAGACCGGATATTCTATATGGTTAAAGTTCTAGGAATTCAATGTATGATATGACTAACGGTAACATCCACTAAATATTAGTTGTCAGACATGATAATAAACTGAACATCCCATTTAATCTCCAACAGCTGCATGGAAGAGTTAATATTCATTGCCTTTTATGGGCGAGGAGACTGAAGTTTACAGTACTAAGTGATTTTCCTAAAGCTGAAGAACCGGCAAGTGGCAGAGGTGGCATTTGACCCAGAAAAGTCTTATCTCAAAGCTCACACCCTTAGCCACTCTTAACCACTATCTCACTTCTGAGTACAATTAGTGTTTAGAGGCAGAAGGAGAGTATGTAAGAATGCAAACTAACTTGAGCGTTCTCTCAAGGACTTTCTGAGAAGAGATATACACATACTCAAAAGAAAATGAAATGTTTGTTGCTTTGTAAAAAAAAAAAGAAAAGGGAAATTTCAAAAGAATAGTGGAGATCAAGCAGAAAAATGGAGTAACAAATGAAAGCAGAAGAAAGATAATGAGGCAGAAAGGACTGACAGAGAGGGATGCTTGGGTGGGTGGACCTGCATTTCATTAGAAAGAGGGTGATGCTTACACCTCACAGCAGGTGGAAAGGAGGATTAGTTGACCAAAGTATTCAAATTGGCTTAACAAATGGCAGCTCCCAAGATGAGTCATAATTTCAAAGCACTATGGATAAAAACATGTGCAAAAAAGAGAATTTTATAGCAAGGACAAATGTTTATTAATCACAAAACCTGAATATGAGACTTCTAGTTTTCTGCTGCAAAGATAAAATATATTTCCATAGGAAAATTTTAAAAACATGGCCCACACCCACCAGAATAACTAAAATGAAAAAGATATATAATACCAAGTATTAGGATGTAGAACAATGGAACTGTTCTCTGGAATACTTCCAACAATACTTTTTTTGTAAGAATGTAGCCCACTTTGGCACTGAAGCTGAACATATAGTCATATACTATCATTTAACAGTGTCACTAGTGAGCATATACCCAACAGAAATGCATCCATGTATTCAAAAGTTGTACTAGAATGTTCAAAACAACACTATTCATAACAGGCTCCAACTGGAAATCATCCAACTGCCCATCAACACAGTACAGCAGCTAAATAAATCATGGTATATTCACTCTCTGGAAAAAAATATAACGATAAGAATGAACAGGGTACAGTTACATACGAGACTACAAGATGAAGCTCCCAGACATAAAAACTTAAAATTAAAAAAAAAAAAAAAGAAAAAGAAAGAGAGGAGGCAAATTATTCCCTAGGAAATGGAGATGGTGGTTACCCTTGTGGGGAGAGGAAGGAGGGAGACTTCTTAAGTAAATGTGAATTTTTTTCTATATGGATAATACACTATAATAAAAATTTTCAAAGAAAGTATGGTATGTTCATAAACAAAATAAACATCTTGAAGAACTCAAACCTGAATAGAAACACAAAGAGATCAGAAGAGAAGCAACATAGGGCAGGGGAAAATTAAACAGACTTTATGTAGCAAACTCATAATCATAATCTGTTTAGGGAACACAGAGGGATCATTCTGAGGATTTCTGGAGGAACCCTTAGGCTGGAGATCTTAGAAGAGTTCACATTCCTTCTTATAATATTCTTGTTTTAAGTCAATTTTAAGAAATAGGAAGGTACAAGACTATCATCTTTCTTTACCCAGATCCTAGCATTGTGCCTTATACCTAGTGGGTTTGGAGTAAATGCATGCTGAATGAGTGAAGAATAAAAAGAATTGTATGTTTTCTCCTTTTAAAATTGTATATCCAGCTGGATTATTCTAGCAATAGATCATGACACCTGGAAAACATGAGTTTATTTGGGAAATGCCCCCACCAAGTACCTGTAGGAGTAGGGAAGTGAGACAAGGAGGGAAGGTACCGACACAGAGTGAGTTAATGAGCAGATTTCCAGTATGGTCAACTGGACCAATCCCACTGGGGAGCTTATGGTATGGAACATGGGGTGGACCCACCCAACTTTTTAGGGAGTCAAAGTATTGATACTGCCAATTGTATTTATCTTTAGCTGCAGAAGGATCATAGAAGGCTAACTCTCTGGCATGTACCAAAAGAGTTACAAATGCTTCCAGAAGAATATCATGAAATCAGGAGTAGTAAGAAGAAGAGGGAAAGGCACCCAAAGTATCTGCTACAGATGACTGTAAAAATTCCTCACTGGAAACATAATTTTGTTTCCTCCAATGATCAGTATGGGCCAGGAGTAAGGATTATAGAGACAGAAGTAGGGTAAAAAACTCAGTGGGAAACAACACTATGACCCTCTTTCTTCCTTGGCTGCTTTTAGATGTTTAAATCCCTTCCTGTTTACTCAACAAACACCCTGAAGTACCCCACCTGAGAAGCCCTAAGGAAAACAGCAGTTGAACACCAAATGTCCCATGTCCCTTTTTCCATCTTTCTGGAGTCCCATACTCCTACATACTTTTCTCTGGAAAGGCACATGGCCTGTTTGGTTCAAGTTCACACATGACTTACATCATGAGCTGCCAGAGTTGTCAACAATGAGGTATTGTGCAAGTTGGCTTCCTATCTCCAGTTTCCATTCCAGCATCAATTAGAGGTTGGAAAGAACACAAGTTTCGTTTGGAAAACTCACCCTCCAGAAAAGTCATTCAGATGCCAACTTTTAAGATCAGTGTTTAGAAGAGATGAGCCTCAACTATTTTGGAAGCAAAGATGTTCCTGCCCAACCCTCACCCAAGCCCCTCAGTCTCATTAGAATTCTACCCAACCATTGCTGTTATTACTAATTCCATAATGACAGTAGAGCATTGAAGTAAAATTTTAACAGTTCTTCAGTTAATCATTAAAATTAGCCTATCAGGGTGAAGAGATCTTCCACTGTTTCAGTGCTGTGTAATTTCAGATAACAAGTGAGATGATGAAAAAGGATTTTTAATGCATTATAACTCCATGGAGGCCATTGAGACTGCGTTGCATAGATATTTTGAAATGCCAGTAAGGGCCAAAAACAAAACAAAGCAAAATAAAACCCAGCTCCAAGCAGAGCCCATGTTGATAATGGTTTCTGGGGATAGTATCAGGCCTGGATATGTGGTAAGGAAGGGTTATTTATAGTTGCTCTTTTAGAACTGCATCTTATGACCAAGAAAATCCTTTAACTCCTTTTTCGTTTATGACATGGTAAAAATTTATAGCCATTAAAACTAAGACCAAGTATTATTTTGGAAAGATTCATGACTGTGCATATTTTAAAAAAAGTACAGTATAGTAATATCTATTTGGAGATACTGTCAGCTCTTTAAAGGGACTGACTATATTGCCAAAGTGCCCATAAGAAGTATTGTTTCTTAACTGCAGTGGTGTCCGCCAGGAGTGGGTACATGATAGATACACAATGAACTGTTCCTTAGAGTAAATATTTTAAGGTGTTTTCCTTGGAGCTACAATTTAAACTTTTGTCTGGAAATACTTCTAAATTGTCAAAATTTGCAAAATGAGCTGCACCTTTTGAAAAATTGAAACTGTATGGTGTAACTGAGAAACTGTGGTGACAGCTGCAAAATCCATAAGCCATCTTAGTCAAGGCCTTGGCAAGAGCTGCTTTCTTGTCCCAGAGTTGGAGCACCTTGCTCTCTGATGGGAAGGAAGTGGTCCTGAAGATGTGACATGCCCTGACAGCCTGTTTCTGTCTTCATGCCTTGCTTGTAGAAAAGTAAAAGCAAGGGCATTTAAACTGTGAGCAGCATCCCCCTTCTTTCATTTTTTTATTTTGTATTTAGCCTTTAAATTAGTTGCACAGCATTCTCCTAGTGTCTATAAACCCTAATTATATAGAAGTTTTATAGACATTAAATTGGTTCCATAAATAAATTTGAAAAATATGTGAGATGGTGTGTGTAAGGTTAGTTCAATATAAGTGGCCTTTCTCAGGTTCCTTCTGCTTTATTGCAAATGGATTGAAGGCTATTCTGATTAAGGTTTTTGTTATTAGGTTTTGTTAACCCTAGTTTCTCCCAGACTTCTGAGTGTCCTTCTCTTTTAAACAAAGCAAAGCTACTTGGTGATGAACTAAAACTTCTTTGGTCTTAAACATTTTTCTACCTTTGGTCCTGACTGCCATGTTGGTTTTCTGTGTTTTCCTTTGTTTTACAACTGACTTCTTGTGGCTGGACTTCATCACTTCCTGTGATGAAGGTAGGTACTTGGGGAAAGGACACAAATGATGATATGGTGTCAGTTCCAGCAGTGCCAGAGAAACATGCCAAAAAATAGATCCAGGATCAGGTCAGGGATTTTGTTGTTGGTCATCTGTGGCAGACCGTGGTTCCAAAGAGATCCTCAACTGGAATTCCTACCCATAGCTCTCTTAAGATGCTCTGGATATTCTTCACAGTGAGATGTGGGACCTACATCCTCTCCCCTTGAGTAGGGGCTTGTGACTATGACAGAATGATGTGATGTGACTTCTGTGGGCACAAAAGGCCAGTGAGTGTTCACATGGGACACAGGCTTGGAGCCAGCCACCCTGTGAGAAAGTTCAACACAGGCCACACAGAGACACCATGGGAGGCCCTGAAACTGCACAAAGGGAAAGAGAACTGACAGTAACCCCGTGCCTCCAGGTCTGCAGTTAGTGCTTCTAACACCTTCCAACTGCAACCACATGAGAAGGCTGAACCACAACCATCCAGTCAGATCCTGCCTGAATTCTGAATCCTCAGAAACTATGAAGGATGATAAAATAATTGTCATTGTTTTAATCCATTAATTTTGGAATGACTTATTACACATCAGTGCACAACCATAATAACACCATTCATATCTTTAAAAACTTGAAGATCCAAATCAAGGAGGAAATAATTAATTAGATGAGACTCCTACTTAGATTACTGTAACGATAGTATAATACATTTCTATATGAATATGGTTCATCAACCCTGTGATTTTGGTTCTTCTGAGCAAATTTATTTGTTTCCAAAGGCTTGGGCTATAACACCAATGAAAAGAATATATACTTAATATATCTAATCCAGGTAGACACAACAAACTCTTGAGTTTGACCTTGGTGTATAGGAAGGAAATTACAGTCTTCTAGACATTCTTAAACAAGGCAATATGCTATACAGTTCCTTTGAAGCAGAAATTATCCTAGGTTTCAGTAGTCTCACCTTATAATAGAGACTTGGTTTAATTAGTCAGATGTACTGGACTCACTGTATTGTACAAAGTGAAAGAACATAGCTGATATGTACTGAATTTGGATTTAACATGGAAAGAAATCTTACTGATATTGCTGGTAAAAACACAGTCCTTGAATACAGAGGAGATAACTTCTTAGAAGCCAAGAAGCATAACATCACATTTTTCAGAGACTTCTTGGCACAAAATGCACCCCATTCAAATAAGCTGAAGTGTGCTTTGAGAAGTACATGTATCAATTAGCTTTAGCTGTGTAACAAACCATCTGAAAATTTAGTGGCATAAAACAATCACTATTTTCCTTAGTGTGCACTGTGGGCCAGTTCGGCAGTCCTTCTGGTCTGAGTTGGCTCATCTTCCTTGGGAACTCTCTGTGCCTGTGGTCAGCTGGCAGGTTGCCTTGTGGCTGGATGATTTAGGATAGACTTTTTCACTTGCCGGGCAGCACCTAGGCTGCCAGCCAAGTTAACAAGGTGACTTCCAAATTTTGTACTTTGTTTCTTCTTCTTACCTTCTTTCACCCTCCAGCAAGCTAGCTTGGGTTAGATAATATAAAAATCGAATATTCTAGGTTCAAGCAGGACAGAAAACCCCACATTTCCAGTGTAGTTAAAATTCCATTGGTCAAAAATATAATTATATGACTAAGCTCATATTTGAAGTGTGGAGTGCTGATTCAACTTCTTGATGAGAGATGTGACACAGTCAAATTGCAAAGGGATAGGCATTCAAGGAAAACAAGAGTCTGGAGCCATTTTATTCAGCTGCTACAGGGAGTTGTTCACAGTCATACTGTAAAATTGTAATAAAAAATCTGCCAACAACAGCTTTCATTCATTCACCAGAAGTGGCCTAGAGGACACAAGATAAAAACAAGACCCACCTGTCACCCATTCCAGCTCTCTAAAAGCTGTCATCTCCCCAAAAATGGACCAGAATATTTAGTTCTGGACAGTTAGTTCTAAGACATGGAGCATAATATTTTCTTAAACACATAATGATACTTATTCAATATAACAGCTGTGAAATGATTATAAAAGAAGAAGTTAGGGAAAGGCCCATCAGAAATAGGATTAGGGATAATGTTTCAGCATTGCAGCATTCACTGGGCCCTGGGAAAAGAAATGCAGAAAGAAGGGGTAGTTAACTTTCTCCCGCCTAATGAACATTATGAGGACAAATAGTCTGTTCCCATGTACCCTTTTGGCGGCCTGGTTAATTTGCTAAGCGCAACTGGACACATAAAGAGATCCTCTTTATCTTCATTAAACCAGATGAGAATGAATGGCAACCACAGCATCGTTTCTCTGGCCTGATGGGTTTCGTCAAAGGATCTGGGAAGCTCTTAAAACCAGATGCCTGTAAGCTAGCACTGGGGCAGGATTTGTTCATATCTTAGAACAAGCTTTGGCTGCTCCCACTTCCATTCATAGACTCAGGAAAGCCAAAACGTGTTTCTAAGAACACACAGCTGAGAAAGACACAAGTACATATGTATACATGAGCATGCATGTGCGCGCACGCGCACACACACACACACTTGTAAGTCAGCATGACAACTTTCATCTCACAAATAAAGAAAAGGCTTGGGTGGGAGTGGAGGGTAATGTGGAAGTAAAAGGAAACGAGGAGGATGGAGAAGATTGTGTGGTCTCTTATGCAAATCCATAAGGAGCCATAGAGGTTAAAAGAAAAAGTGGCTAAGCTGGGTGACCCTAATCAGGTAATTTATCCTTGCTGTACCTCAGTATCCTCATCTGTTAAAACAAAATAATAACATAAGGTTATTGTGAAGGTCAAGTTAATATTTTTGAGTGCTCAGGGTAGTATCTGTCTTACACTAAGCACCACGTAATTGTTCTTGAAGGATGACTGCTAGGGCTGGCATGAAATTGCTAAGGAGTAGCTTTGTGACACTCTGCTTTGAAGCTTGAGTGAAGAAGTGTGGCTGAAAATTGGCAGTGGGCCCTCTTCCTGCTCCAACACTGAGTCTTTACCCGCTTTGGAGAGGCCAAGTACTGGAATCTGTGAAATAATTCTTCTTTGTCAGGGACCTTGAAATGAGAGTAGGGGAAGGGCAAAGGAAGGAATGGAATATTTCCAGGCAGCATCCTCGGCAGGAAAAGAAGCACAGTAATGATCATGGATTCTGCAGTGAAAACAAACAGAGATCGTTTTGTTTCTACACGTGATAGGCCCTTTGTGGACCCCTAGATACATTGGGGGTGACTCAATGGTCAGAGTCCGGAGTCATCAAGAGGTTTCTTCATTCATGTGTCTGGCAAGGTGCTAACTTTCATCTGGGACCTTCTTTTGGACTGTGAACTCATGGTGACAATCAGCTGAGCACCCTATATAACCCCTCCAGTGCCTGGGATTCTTCACAGCATGGTAGCCTCAGGGTATTCAAAATTCCTCCTTGACAGTTCAGCACTCCAAAAGAGAGTAGCCCAGCTGGCAAGTTATCGGGTGTATTGCTTTTATGACCTAATCTCAGAAGGTCATATGACAGCCTCACTCCTAACATTCAGTTGGTTACTAATGAGACAAGCTTGCAAAATTCCAGAGGGAAAGAACATAGGTTGCACATCTTGATTGGTGAAGTTTCAAAGTTACATTGTAGAGAAATAATTATAGCCAAAATGCAATCAGCCAAACAGGCTGCCAAGCCAGAATATATTTAATTTATGTAAACAAATAATTTTTCACTTAAATTTATTTGAACATCTTAGTAGTCTTCTCAGGCTGCCAGAGCACAATATCACAGACTGGGTGGATTAAATAACAGAAATTTATTTCTCAATTATGAACTTCTAGAGAAGTCCAAGTTTCTACCAGGGCTAAGTTTCTGGTAAGGGATCTCTTTCTGGTTTGCATATGTACACTTCTCACTATGTCCTCACATGGCCTTTCCTTGTTGTACATGGTTGTGAGGAGGAGAAAGAGACAACTCTCTAATGTGTCTCTTCTTATAAGGACACTAATCCTATTAGATCAGGGCCCCACCCTTAAGACCTCATTTAACCTTAATTACTTCCTCAGAGATCCATCTACAAATACAGTCCCACTGGAGGTGACGCCTTCAACATATGAATTTTGAAGGGACACAAACCTTCAGTCCATAACATGGTCACCCAAAAGTCATGTCTTTCTTGAATGAAAAAAAAAAAATGCGTTCATTCCACTCTCACAATCCCAAAAGTCTGATACTAACATCAATTCTGAAGTCCCAAGTGTTATGTAAGTATCGTCTAAATCAGGTACGAGTAGAACTCAAGGTACAATTCATCATGAAACAAAATTCCTCTCCAGCTGTGAACGTATGAAGCCAAACAAGTAATATGCTTCCACAACAGTGACAGATAGGCATAGGATAGAAATCCTATTCCCAAATGGGTTGTGGGTACCAACAAGTCTAAAACCTAGCAAGGTAAAGTCAATCAATTTTTACACCTCAAAATTAATACTCTTTGGTTTGTTTCCCAGGCTTCTACACCTACTGGCATCAGATGGCTTTCTTACTTTCTGCACTCAGTGCAGTAAATTCTGGCGTCTTTTTGCCAACACTCTGTTCATTATTACCAGTGTATCCTCTAAGAAGATGCAGGCTTTTTTTTTTTTTTTTTTTTCATCTCTTTTCTTTCTGAGCCATGGCCAGAATCACCTTAAACATGAATATTTCTACCAGCAATCCTTTAGGACAATGTAGACTTTTCTACCATATATCTCAAAACTCCTCCAGCCTCTACATGTTACCCAATTACAAAGATGCTTCCACAGTTTTTGGGTATTTCTTACAGCAATATCTTCTTCATGGTACCAAAATATTTACTAGTCTTCTCGGGCTGCTGCGACAAAAGATCACAGACTGGGCAGATTAAATAAGAGTTTCTCATGGTTCTTCAGGCTGGAAATCCACATATCAAGGTCCCAGCACAGTCAATGTCAATGAAAGGCTCTCTTCCTGGCTTGTAGGCAGCTGCACTCTTGCTATGTGTTCTCACAACTTCCTACCCCTACCCCCACCCATATGTGTGTGTGTGTGTGTGTGTGTGTGTGTGTGTGTGTGTGTGTGTGTGTGTAGAATTCTCTCCTGTCTCTTCATATAAAGACATTAATTCTATCAGATTCAGGTCCTAACTTTATGACCTTATTTAACCTTAATTACTCTCTCCAAAAACAGTGTCATCAAAAATAAGCATACTGGGGGTTCAGGGTTCCACATATGAATTTGGGGGGGACACTAACATTCAGTCCATAACAAACTTTATCTAGATAGGTGATTTACTTGGTGTATATAATCTTTCATTTTCTCTATGGCAATATTACAAAGGACAGTCTCAATGTTCTGCACCATTATGTGCCTTGGCCTTAAAATAGGAACATAGAGTTGATCATGTTCTTTGAAGCATAACAGTTCTATGTGATGAAAGGGTGACAAGAATGGATGCATTAGTAAAATTCCATGGGTTGCAAGGGAAAAAAGGGACTCAACTGGCTCTCATGCCTAGGAAAGATGCTGAATGGCTTATAGTACCAAAAGGAAAACACACATAACCCAGGATCTCCAGGACAATGATTATAGAGACTCAGTCCTGCCAGTTTCCTCTTTCCCTGCCAACTCTTCTCTCTGTTTATCTATTTCATTTTTGCAGGTTGGACTTGTTATCTATTTTAGACATGGGGCCTTCTCTAGGAGAATGGGAAAATGAACCACAATTAGCCCACATGGTAAGACGTAGCTTCTTTCTTCCAATGTGAATGTATCAGCTCCAGGGAAGGTCTCTGATTAGCTCTGCTAGGGTCACATGACTACCCCTTGGGCTTACTCTTGCTGGGGATGATGCTTCCTACTTACCCAGGACATCACATACTCATTCTTTGGCAAAGGGGTCAGAACTGTTGTGTATATATTTTTAAAAAATATAAACACAAGTGTGTATTCACATGCTTGGACATGAAAATAAACAGTAGCTCAAAGCCCTTAAGAAGTCCAAATGTTCCTAAAACAATTGCACATACTCTAGTCCATTTTGTTTTCCACAAGAATCTTGTTGGGAGACATAGCTGACTATCTAAGCTGTAAGAGCAGAATAGTATTTCTGTTGGCAGTGCTGGTAAACACAGAGATCAGGTAGGGATGATTAGAATTCACAGGCAAATAAAGCAGATGGTTCACAAGCCCTTAATTTCAGTACCTCAAATTTTGTAGGGTCCCTTGTCCTTGGGAAAATTGATTTTGGATGTAACTGCACACTTGTTTTCTAGGGGTAGGGTTTTCCCTGGCTCCAACTAACTTGTTTCTGGGCTGCTATAGAAGAACTCCCAGCATCATTCGTTGGCAATGAGAGGATATAGTACTGGGAAATTATGTCAGGGCTAAAATATGCATTTTGGAAGTCTAAACATAAAAATAGTTTTTCAAAATGGACTTCTAAACTGTTATCATCTATGGTAGATTATTTCCTCAGATGAACACATCAATCCCTTCTATCCATCATGATCTTTGCTGTGTGACTTTCCTATCTTCCTACCAAGAAGTGAGTTCTAGTTCCCCTTTTTTTGATGCTAGGCTTGCCCTATGATTGCCACTGATCCCCCCCCCCCCAAAAAAAAGGTAGAAGAGAAACTGTAGGGCTTCTGGGTCTAGGCCTTAGGAGACAAGGCATCTTCCTTTATTTGTCCTTTTGCCACGTAAATAAATCCAGACTATCCTCCTAGACAGGGAAACCATGGGGACAGGGAAGCCCTAGAGAAGGAGAGAGGTCACATGGAGAAGAATTGAGGGAGCCCAGCCAAGAGCAGCCCCAAAGCACCAGGTATGTTCATGGGACCATCTTACTTCTTCCAGCTCCAGTTGAGATCTGAAGCCAAAATCTCATAGAGTAGAGAAAGAAGAGCATCTCCCCATCTGCAGCAGTCCTGCCCAAATCTCTGATCCACAGAAGCATCAGCAATGAAAGAGTTATTGTTTAAAGTCACTGAGTTCTGGAGTAACTACAGCTCAACAGAAAATTCACTTCCCTTTTCATTCCACTTGGAGAACTTTATCCCACAATTTGAGAGGACCTGCCAAAATTTGAGCTGTTGCAAGCATGGTTTGTGTCATTGTCATGGTATGCAGAGCATTTCTATCAGCAGATGAAAACCAAATCTAAATGAATTGTTTTCTGTAAGACAAGGCCATGCCATTCAAATCCTTCTAGTCCTAAAAACTCTTCCAATGGCCATGAGGGGTCAATGAGCACCCCTAGCTTCCTGAGAGCCACTGTGTGCTGTTTTGGTAGTGTGGAGTCTTTTCAACCCTTACTGGTTTTTATTGCAGTTTAACAAGTGGCTGTTGACAGGGAAAAAAAATTAAATATAAAATTTGACCTCCAGCTAGGTATACCTCTGCAACAAAGTTTCTATTGGATATCCCTCCAGCATTAGGCAGCTGGATTCTCAATCCTAATCATTCCCCATATTAACACCCACATTCTAAAAGTCATCAATTCTGCCCATTGGTCTCCAAGGACCTGGGAGAACTTTGCAGCAGCTTAGGCATGTCTCCTCATTATCAGGTGATCAATAAATCATTTGCCTAGATGCATTTTATGGGTGCCCAATACGCCAGCATAATAAAAGTTTGAATTAGGTAATGTTCCTTTTTATTATCAGAAATGAATTACCTCATGGGGCCAGCAGGTACACAAATGTAGTGTGCCCTTCTACTAAGTGGAATGCTTTTTTAAATCAGCTTCTGACAAATTCAGAAGGCAAAAACAAAATAACTATATTCCAAGATTGCCTAGTATTAATATTATAGGTTTCATTGGGTTTTTGTTGCTTTTCATCTAGTAATAAAAAAATCATAATTACCATAGCAATCATGACAAACCATCAGGATAATATTTAATATGAAACATAAATTCTAAATCCTCAATGTTAACCATGAGCCAAGAAAGGGAAAGTTTCTGCAGAGTGTGGTGAGATACTAATCATACTGGAGAAGATGTCCATATTTGCTCCCACCAGTCCCTGGAATGCTCTTAAAACAGAACATTATGCTAAAAAATGTGTGTAATAACACCGGCATCCATGTTTGCCATAAAAAAGAATATCATGGTTTGAGATCTGAGTGGAAGCATATTCCTGTGACTTTGAAAGCTCATGTTTCATTCTTTCTTAAATTTTGAACAGAATTTATCACATAATGAATAAATGCTTACTGTCTACAAAAGATGATCTCTTGATTATCTCACCGCTTGGAATCCATGGACTAGGACCAGGAAAATTGGTCCAGTCTTTGTGTTCCTAAAGAGTGAAGTGAGTCTGTCATTGCTGTTTGACCAATGCCTAGTATATGATAGGAACTCAGTAAATGCTTGCAATTGAATCAACACTTCTTGCTAACATGGAGCCAATAAAGTGCATGTTTTAGTCCTTGTGCTGCTGCTATAACAAAATACTGATGACTGGGTAATTCATAAATAATAGCTAAAGTGTATATCTTAGTCCATTTTCTCCTGGTTTAACAAAATACCTGAGACTGGGTAATTTAATAAGAATAGAAGTTTATTTGACTCACACTTCTGGTACCTGGGAAGTCCAAGATCATGGTGCTGACATCTGTTCAGTATCTGGTGAGGATATTATTGCTATACCATAACACAACACAGGGCATGATATGGCAAGACACAGGAAACCTGCTAGCTTTTAGCTCTCTTCCTATAAAGCCACTGATGCCATCTTAGGAAGGCCCAACCTTATAACCTCATCTGACTTAATTACCTCCCCAAAGACCTGCCTCCAAATACCATCAACATATGAATTAGGGGATTAAGTTCCCAACACATGAACTTTAGCAGGACCCATTCAAACCCTAGCAGTATGGGAAGTTTTCCTAGAATAGAATCCATAAATGGAATCTGAAATGATGGACAGTTTAATCCAATTAAGGAAACAGCAGAAAGACATCCAGGCAGAAACAACTGGAAGGAGTCATGGACAATTGAAACAGGAAGCTGTGTGTCTCTGATGTTCTTGGGGCACTACCTCTGCAGCCGATGGAGGGCAGAAATGAAGCCATGCAGGGAGGCACCAGTCCATTCCTGGAGGACGGTGGAACTTGGGCTTCTGTCTTTGCATTTCCCTATAAGGGGAATATCGAGGAATTTGCAATTTTTTTTTTTTTTCCAGTGCTGGGGATTGAACCCAGGGCCTTGTGCATGCGAGGAAAGCACTCTACCAACTGAGCTATATCCCCAAGCCAATATTGAAGGATTTTAAGAAAAGAAGGGTCTTGGCCCTATATCTAATTTAGAAAGATTCTTCTGACTTTAGTATGGAAATGGATACAAAAGAGGTACAGTTAGAGCAAAGGAGATCACTTGGGAGGCCCAGTTGTGGCCATTCTGATGCCTTTTTCCTGCCGGTGCCAGTGTACAGCACAGGCTGGTACTGGCACTATTTCCATCTCAAGGCCCCTTGAGACTCTCAAGGTCAAATTATCTTGGTTCCCCAGTTTTTGAGGCATATAAAGTGCTGGGTGCTGTGTTTTATGGGAGCACATTATTGGGAAGCTCAGTGGTCTCGTCCCCTCCCCCATTCCCTTCCCACTCCTCCTGATCATGGGCAGAGCCAGAAGGATGGTTAGTGTGGACAAAGTCAATAAAGTGTCATGATCTCTCTACTGGTTTCAACATTTCTGAGGACAATCCTCTTTCAGGGCTCAGAGTCCTTCCGGTCCTGAGCCAGAATTGGGAGGACAAATTGAGAATGGCTGCAATTGCCAACAAATTGCTTTCCACCAACTGGAAATTTAAAAAAGGCTACTTTATTCCCTGATGATAACCATTAGAAAAGGATCCAAAACTACAGGCAGTCAGGTTCACAGGCTTTCCCAGACCAAAGCACACCATGAACCCACTTGAATGCCAGGCATTATTTTCAAGGTGCTTTCAAGAACACTGTGGGTTTTAGAACAGAAAAGCTCCAACCCTGTACTATTTTGTAAACATCGGAAACTGCTTACCTAATATGGACCCCTTCTCTGTTGGTCTGTGAAAATAATAAAATGTTTCAGAAGAAATATCCAAGAAATCAAAATTTCTCAGAGACATTGTTGAGAACAATGTCAGCAAGGACTCACAGATCCTCCGAGTCCAGTTTGCTTGTTCTTTATGGCAAAGGAGCCTAATTGGTTTTCCAGCTCTATCAAAAGCCCAGACAAGGAAACACACTTGCTTGGTAGCAAGAGGGATTTAATTTGGACAGAGAGAAAAAAACCATTGCTGATAGGAAAGGTTATTAGGAACTGCACTGGATTATGAAGAGAAAAAAATTTGCAAATTCATTCTCACTGAAAGTCTATTGAGCCCCCACTATGTGATAAGCACTGCTCTGTGCTAAGAGGATTAATTGATGAACAAAACAAAGATCCCTGACCAAGTGCAACTTACATTCCAGCATGGGGCCTCAGGGAAACCAAATCAATGAGGCTGCCTTGCATCTGATCTTAGCGTGGGCAAAGTGTGAGTATTGCGCAGTATGGTACAGGGTGGTGGGAGTACACTGCATTGTGGGTACAGTGCCCTGTGGGTACGGTCCAATGTGGGTACAGTACATTAAGGCTAAAAAGGGGATTGCAAACTTAGATAAGGGCATCATGGAGAAAACAAGTAGTCATGGTGGGAAGTGGGAGAGGAGGGTCGTTGACCAGATGAGGTGTGTGCTAAGGGAATTCTATTGGCTGCTTGGACAATGACAGGACAGAGCAAGTGGCCACATTTGGAATGACACAAGTGTGAAATGATGAGACCCTAAGCGGAGATCTGTAAGGATAAAGATTGGTGGCCATTTGGATGAAATCTGTGAGAAGTGAGCTTTCAAAGAGCAATCAGGCTTTGAATGGGGGTAACTGGAGCTCAGGCACAGTGATGCAGAGGAACCTGAGGAGGGAGGGTGTCAGTGCAAGGTTAGTGTCCATTCTGAGGGCCTCCTGAGATATTTGGGAAGTTGTGTCCCACACGGGGGTCTGTCTCCAGGAGAAATGATTTAGAGAGATTCGTTTTCAAGATTATCAGTATGCGCTGTGTGTGACCCTGGGGTCAGATGGCATAAGGTTAAGGAGAGCCCTGGATGGGGTTGATGAGATGACTCAGCACCAGAAAAGAGCAGGACCCGCCTTCTCCTAGTGGAATGTGGAAAGGTCGATGAAATTCCAGATTGCTCAGTGCTTGCTGTCTAGCTGAGCTAACTCTGTCCTGAGGCAGAGCCTCATTTACTACTCAGAATCTCTTAGAAATACAGTCTTCAAACCTCTCACCTCCAGAATGACTCAAATCTCCTGGTTCTGATTTTTCTAACAACTGATTCACCAAGGTCCTTAGAGAGCTTGAAGAGAGGGCTGATTTCAGCAGGGGCATCCTATCCACCTTCCTGCTAATCCACCCTGAAAATGATTGGATTGAGCCTTCTTGACACCCAAGCTTTCAAAACAGAAGCCGTTTTAGGGGCAGGGTGGATAACAGAAGCACAATATAGACTGTAAATTCTCCAACCCCCAATCGTCAGTGCTCAGGGTGATGTGATTTATAGCCAGGGCTTCCTACTCTGTGGTCAGTAGAAGCAGCAACCACACGAAACTGAGTTCTTCAAGTGACCCTGACATTCTGGCCACTACTGGACTCCACACTTGTTTGTACTGCAGAAGGACAGCAGAGTAACGTCAGTCTCCGCTGGTGTCTCCAAGGATTGTTAAGAAGCCTTCCTGTCCCCGCTCTGCCTGCCCCAGATGGCTCAACAACCTGTGATTTTTATCCCTTGTTTCCTGCTGTCAGAGTGAGGGACAGTCCCAGGCAGGTCAGGAATTCTATCCATAGTCATAAACCTACTCATGTTTTTCATGGGTTCCCATAGGGACCTACAGCATCCTATTTTCCTTTCATACACATCCACCTAACAGAAGGTACCCCAAAGCATCCTAACCCATGAGATTATGACAAATGACTTCACAGTAACCAAGACATGCTGCCATTTCAAAAACCTCGTAATAACAGATACCAAATAATAACAGATACCAAAAGATGATATAAAGAATACAGATGAGGGCTGGAGTTGTAGCTCAGTTGTACAGCGCTTGTCTCACACGCGTGAGGCCCTGGGTTCAATCCTCAGCGCCACATAAAACTACACAAGTGAAAATAAAGATAAAAAAATGCAGATGAAGCACATTGGAGGCCATTTTATCCTTCTCCAATGTGATGATCAGAGTCCAAGTGTAGATAAAATAGTTGAGGGGTCAGCAAACTTTCTACAGAAGGGCAGAGGGTACTTTGTTTTTTGCCTTTGTGGACCAGAAAGTCTCCATCAAAGCTATTCTACCCTGCTATGATAGCACAAAAACAACCACAGGCAATGTCTTAATATTTGGGTGTGGCTGTGTTCCTATAAAAATTTATTTACAAAAATAAATAGGTGGTAGGTCACATGCGGTTGGCAAGCAGTAATTGGCCAAGTGATAGTTTGATGAGTACAAAGAGACAGAATGGGATAAAAAAGGAAACAAAGCTTCCTGTAACTGCAAAATTTAAAGATGAGCAGGGCAGGAATGAAAGCCAGATTACAGTGAATTAATGGATCATGAGTATATGTATACATACATATATAAATACACATACACATAAAATATGTGTGTGCATACACACAGGTATAGATACGTAACTGCTGTACCTGTGCATACACATATTTATGAATAAATATGGTGTGTGTATGTGTATGGGTTTGTGTGTATATACATATGGGCACATGTATGCATGCATGTGTAATTGCATGCTTGTGTGTGTACATACAAAGAAGCATTTTTGTAGTGGTGGAATACATTTATGAATAAATATGTGTATATGTTATATCACAAATATGTGTATTTTTATATATAAATATACATACTTAACATTTTTGTTGCTTACAATATAGACAGTTGGATATACTAAATGAGTTCCCTGCCAAAAAACAATTCTAAAAAAATAATGCATCTCTGACCTGAATTGGGAGTAAGGCATCCTCAGAAGAACATGAAAACAGAATGAAAGGAGAAGCTCTTTGTATTTGCATCAACCATGAAAAGCACTGAGATCTCCCTTTGTCAGCTGCATGGGGCCCAGAGGAAGGGAGATGAAGCCCCAGCTCAAGCAAGGTGCAGGAGAAAATAGAAGCCCCCCCCACCACCACCAACTGTGATAATTACATGCCAATCATCTTAGGTATTTCACCACTGAAAGGAATTGAACCTCAGTTTATCCTCACGGAATAGCTTTATCACAAAGAATTCAGCACAGCAAGGGCAGAAGGACTTGTGTTGAAAGGGGACAGGAGACTGCAGACCCCTGCTGTTTGTCTGCCCAAGGCTGGGCCTCACATGAGAGCTTTGTCTCTGGGTTTCTAACAAGTACTGGTGTGTGTGTGTGTGTGTGTGTGTGTGTGTGTGTGTGTGTGTGTGTCTCTATGGGTTTGTGTGTATATACATATGGGCACATGTATGCATGCATGTATAATTGCATGCTTGTGTGTGTGTACATACTAGGAAGCATGTTTGTAGGGGAGAGTCTCTCATAGACACACATTCTACCAACATGACCAGCCTTAAACATAGAAAGCCAAGCTCCCTCCCCAGCCTCCACCAGAACTAAGAATAAATCCTAAATCCAAATACTATTAGTTTAGCATTATTTAAAATGCTGACAGCTGCTCCCTTCTGCTTTGAACGACTCACTGGTCTGTGATTATAGAACACTGTTTATCTTTAGTGAACAGATTCCAAAGCCTTGGACAAGGGTCAGTAACTCAGGAGACGAACACGTGTCAGGACTTCCCAGGGGAAGTGACCTCATGCTGCTCATCACCTCCAGCCAAAACTCTCCAGGGTCCAAAATACCTGTGGTTCAAGAAATTTCAAGAGGCAATTTGACTTAAGTAGTCTCAAGTTGGTAGTGCCCAAGATCCCAGGAAGGAACCAATATAAATCTTTTATGGAAAAATTCAACTTCAACCATGGCCTCAAAGAACTCTCACAGATCAAGCTGCAGAAAAAAATGGGCAGTTCATAGACACGCTGCCATTGGTAGGAGCAGCAGAGAGCAGAACAGAATCCTAAAGCCTTCAGATGTTCCACAGTGTAAAATAACCATTGTTCATGTTTAAAGAAATAAGAGAAATGTGAACATATGAAAAGGAATCAGGTGCTCTATGGAATGGTTTGAAAAGGAACCAAAGAAAACTTCTCAAAATGAGGACTACACGTTGAACATCTCCAATCAGAAAATCTAAAATTCAAAATGCTTCAAAATTTGAAACATTTTGAGTAAGGACATGAGGCCGCAAATGGAAAATTCCACACCTGACCTCATATGATGGCCACCCTCAAAACACAGACATACTAAAAATATTGCATAAAATTACCTTCAGGCTATGTGTATATGAGATACAAATAAATTTTGTGTTTCGATTTTGGTCCCCTACCCAAGATGTTTCATTATATACGTTGAAATATTCCAAAATCCAGAAAAATTCAAAAACCACATCTGATCCCAAGTATTTCAGATGAGAGACACTGTATAATTGAAAAGAAATTTTTAAATAAATTTTTAGAAAGGATTGACATACCTGGAAAAAAAAGAGACTAAGTGAAGAAGATAGGAATTTTCCATTATTTAGTCAAAAGGTACAAAGGGATGGACCAAATGAAAGGAAGAGGTGTAAGGAGCCAACAGAAAGAGACAGCCCAGACTGGGTCATCGGACCAGCATGACCCAGTTTGCTACATAGTCTTTTTTAGTTTGGGGTTTTAATGAGAAATATGACCTTTTTCTGTGAAACCTCTGGATATTTAAATGATGCGAACTAATTCAATTAAGACAGAACAGGTATGCAAGCTTAGCATTCAGCTTATGACCTCAGCTTGACAGCACTGTTGACAATAAGGACAAGTCAAACTCTAGGAGGGGTAAGAGCAACCCATGGCAAGAGGTCATTACAGGCCAGGCAGGAAGGAGTCCAGAGCATGGCACGGGATGAGTCACTGGCATTGCCAGTAGCTGCTTTTCCTCTGAGACAGAAGGACAGAACTACACAAAAGGTTGGGTAGATTGGCATATCCCATCCAGCTTGGGGAGTTTACTAAGATCCTAATATTCTATAGACAAACTGCCCTTGACCACTAGCTATGGACATTCAAGTTAAGGAGTTTCTGTAAAACCAACCTGAACCTCATGACACAACACTGAAGACATGCTTTAGAGGGGAGGCTGGACATGAGAAAGCTCAGGTAGAACCAGAATTGTTGGGGGAAAACCTTGGAAACATGCTTTCTCTTGCTGTGTGGCAAGTTGGCAGAAATTAAATGAATGGAATCTATCCTCAAATAGTCACTAAAGGATTCATGGGTATCAGGACAATGTAGTAAGTAAATGGCTTTAGCTTTTCTGATGCTATTTAGAGAAAGAAAACCATCTATAGTTTAAGAATCCAGGAACAAGAAGTTACAAGGTTACAAAGAAAAAAAGGGGAAGAAAAGAATAGATAAAATACCATTCAGATATTTGAAAGTTACTAAAAAGTGATGAATGGATAAAGAAAATGTGATACATATACACAATGGAATATTACTCAGCCATAAAAAGGGATGACTTTATGACATTTTTCCAGAAAATGGATATATCTAGAGACTATTATGCTAAGAAAAATAAGCCAATCCCCCAAATACAAAGGTCAAATGTTCTCTCTGATATGTGGATGCTAACACATGACAAGGTGTGTGTGTGGGGGGTAGAAATTCAGTAGATTAGACAAAGGGGAATGAAGGGAAGGGAGAAGGAATAGGAATAGGAAAGACAGTGGAATTAATCTGACATAACTTTCCTATGTACATATATGAATACACCATAGTGAATCTCCATATCATGTACATCCACAGACTGGGATCCTAATTAGAATAAGTTATACTCCATGTTTTTATAAATAAGTCAAATTATAGTCTATTATCATGTGTAACTGAAAAGAACAAAAATAGATAAATGAAAGATACAAAAAGTGGCCAAGTTGATTCTGGACCTCATGTAAAAAAAGAAAAAAGAAAAAAAAAGTGATGTTATTCACTGGGTCCTTAAGAACTTCCAGACAATCTGGTCTAACAGAGCAAACCTAATGGTCTGGGTTCAAAGCCACCTCTGCTACTTGGGCAAGAGCCTCTTTTTGCAGACCCAGTCTTACTGGGTCTGGAAGGTGGCCAGCCTGTGAGAGTTCAACAAGGGTGATTGCTCTTTTCAGCCGTGACCTCCCTTTTTCTGGGTGTTTAATTTTTGTGCCCATCTCAGCAGCTGCTGACCTCTCTTTCCTGCTATTTCAAAGAACTAACACTCGGTATATAAAGGCTGTGTGCTGTGCAGTCTTAGGATGGGAGTGCATATTTGATCAAGATCTATGTAAATTCCACCCACCAACAGAGTGAATATTTTCCTTTGCTTTGAAAATACACTTCACCTCTGTCTGTATTTGTGTTTCTACAAGCGGCAAAGCCTTCATTTATTATTTTCAACCACCACTTTCTATTCAACCTTTCCCATCCTAAATTCCTTCTTGAAAAAGTAATGTTGCTCCCAACAGATATAGGCCTTTATCAAAAGGAAAATAATTTTTAAAATACCTTTTTTAAAAAAATTCCTCGTGTCTATATGTGAGATGCTTTCAAGAGCATTGCAAGCCAAAGTCCAATCCTTGTCATTTATTTTGAATATTGTGTTGGCTTCAGTTTTGAATCATATTTGGCCTGCAAAATCATTAGGCAGCCTTCTCTAGAAGCCAAGTATATGGAAGTACAATTTTTAACACATTTAAAAAGTGTGTAATATAGGAATCATTTCACTTTAATCTCTGTATCATATTAAATTTAAAAATATATAGATTGCCTTCTTCCCACTTCAGAAGGCTTTTTTCTGATTGCCTGGAAGGAAACTTGTTGAGACTTTCTGTGCTTAGGAACTATGCAAGGATCATGTTTAAAATGCAGGCTAGCATCAAGATTCTGCATTTTGTTTTTTGTTTTTTGTACCAGGGATTTAACTCAGGGGCACTAGACCACTGAGCCACATCCCCAGCCCTATTTTGTATTTTATTTAGAGACAGGGCCCCACTGAGTTGCTTAGCACCTCACTGTTGCTGAGGCTGGCTTTGAACTAGTGATGCTCCTGTCTCAGCCTCCCAAGCTGTCGGGATTACAGGTGTGCACCACTGTGTCTGGCTCAGATTCTGCATTTCTAACAAGCTCCAAGGTGAGGCTGGTGCTGCTGGTCCAAGGACCACATTCTAAGGCACAAAGAGACCAGAGAAGTGGTTCTCATTCTTGGTTCCTCTGATGACTCCCAAAGGGAACTGCAAAAAACCAGTTGTCCAGGTCCACTTCAGAGATTCCAATGTAATTGAGCTGGAGGGTGACCTGGATAACAGAAGTATATACCCAGCTGTTACCAAAGTGTAGCTTAGGCAGCAAGGCAGTAGTCTAAGATACACGTCCTGGATTGTGAGATCCTGCAGGGAGGAGTCTATGGCTCTGACATCTCTTCCCACCTGGAAGGATCTAAATAGAGACCATGGTGGAATAAGCCTTGTTAGCAACATAGTTAAAATAAATACGAGTCAATTACCACTCTCCCTTTGGGACCAGCACATTTGAGTTGGTGGCTCCCACAGACACAACTGAGAAGTCCCATGTGTGTTTTTGATGTCTAACATCTCTGATCTAGTTTAATATCATACACAAACAGTCTGGGAAGAAGATACGGTCCTCTGCATTCTCCAGATAGGAGATCTAAGGCCAAGGTAGGTTAAATTTGGGGGTTAGTCTCTGTTTCTGAAAGGCAAGCACTATTCTATCTCTGCCATATGAAACAACATAAACACACTAAATATTTTGCAACATCTTCACAATTTATGTTCCTGAAGACTTCGTGGGGAGCATGTAATTCTCAGAGAGCCCTAGAGTATTGTTCTCACCTTTGAAGGCAGATACTATTTGACTATCAAGGTTCTAACATATGTTGAAAGGAAAATAAATACAATTTTTAAAAATGAAGTATGTTCTCCAATTCTGTCATGCTAAGAGAAATAAGCCAAACTCAGAAAGTCAAGAGTCAAATGTTTTCTCTCAAGTGTGGAAGCGAGAGAGAGAGAGAGAGAGAGAAGACATATCTCATGAAAATATAAGGGAGAACAATAGAGAAGCAGAAGGGGATCCAGAAGAAGGTAGGAAGGGATAAAATACCAAGGAACAAAATCAGCCAAATTATGCTACGTCCTTGATTGAATATACCACAATGAATTCCACTTTTATGTATGATTATAATACAGTAATCAAAATAATAACAATATTGATAAACAGATGGGAGTCCAGTAGAGTAGAAAAGGGGGTCAGAGGAGGGAGGAGGGGGAGGAAAGGGGAAGTACTGAGGAATGAGATTGATCAAATTGTGCTATGTGCATGTACGAATAAGTCACAACGAATCACACTTTTATGGACAATTATAATGTACCAATAAAAACCATTAACAAAAAGAAAAGAAATGCATTGTGGGGAAGAATGAGTATTTGTGAGTGAATGAGAAAAGGGGGGTGGTGGGGTGGGGGGAGGTATGGCTTTAACCTCCTGGACTCCACTCTCCCACTATGATGTATCGAAGCGCTGAGAAGAAAATGATTACTTCCTGGGTGGAGTGAGTTCTCTGGAGTTTTCAGGAAGGAGCCATTTATTCAGGCAGGGTTTTGGCAGACCAGTCACTAATAGGAACCTCCTGCCTTTGGTCTTTGGTCCCGCCCGGGCTGATGCCTGGAGGCACCGACGCCTGCGCTTGCCTTCTCCATTCTTAATCCCTCCTCTTCCGGTCAAATCTTGTGGGTGGGGCTGCGCCGGTAAATGGCAGCGTCCGAAATGATGGTTCCTGAGAAATCTAGTCACAAAAAGTACAGGGCCGCCCTGAAGAAGGAGAAAAGGAAGAAGCATCGGCAGGAACTCGCTCGATTGAGAGACTCAGGAGTCTCACGGAAGGAGGAGGAGGAGGAGGGAGAGGAGGATGCTTTTATCGAAGAACAACAACTAGAAGAAGAGAAGCTGTTGGAAAGAGAGAGGCAAAAATTACATGAGGAGTGGTTGCTAAGGGAGCAGAAGGCACAAGAAGAATTCAGACTAAAGAAGGAAAAGGAAGAGGCAGCCAGAAAACGGAAGGAAGAACAAGAGAGAAAGTTAAAGGAAGAATGGGAAGAACAGCAGGGAAAAGAGAGAGGAGAGGAGCAGCAGAAGCTTCAGGGGAAGAGAGAAAGAGAGGAAGCTGTGCAGAAGATGCTGGATCAGGCTGAAAATGAGCTGGGAAATGGTCCCACCTGGCAGAACCCAGAACCACCAGCAGATTTAAGAATAATGGAGAAAGATTGTGCCAATTGTCCATTCTACAGTAAAACGGGAGCTTGCAGATTTGGAGATAGGTGCTCACGTAAACATAACTTCCCTTCCTCAAGCCCCACCCTTCTTATTAAAAGTATGTTTACTACATTTGGAATGGAGCAATGCAGGAGAGATGACTATGACCCTGACGCAAGCCTGGAGTACAGCAAAGAGGAAACCTACCAACAGTTCCTAGACTTCTATGATGACGTGCTGCCTGAGTTCAAGAACGTGGGGAAAGTGATTCAGTTCAAGGTTAGCTGCAACTTGGAACCTCATCTGAGGGGCAATGTGTATGTCCAGTACCAGTCAGAAGAAGAATGCCAAGCAGCCCTTTCTCTGTTTAACAGACGTTGGTATGCAGGACGACAGCTCCAGTGCGAATTCTGCCCAGTGACCCGATGGAAAATGGCAATTTGTGGTTTGTTTGAAATACAACAGTGTCCAAGAGGAAAACACTGCAACTTTCTTCATGTATTCAGAAATCCCAACAATGAATTTTGGGAAGCTAATAGAGACATCTATCTATCTCCGGATCGGACTGGCTCCTCCTTTGGTAAGAACTCAGAGAGGAGGAAGAGAATGGGCCACCACGACGAATACTATGGCAGGAGGAGGAGAAGAAGCCTTAGTGCAGACCACAACTACAAGAGAAATGGGGAGTCTGAGAGGAAGAGGAGAAGTGCACACAGGGCGAAGAAATCTCACAAACACATGACCAAGAGTCGTGAGAGGCATAGTCCACGAAGCAGAGGAAGAAAAAGAGACCAAATCAGGGGCCAGGGCAGACAGAGCCAGAGCCATAGAAGCCGAAAGAGCCACAGGAGCTGGAGCCAAAGCCGGAGCCGCAGGAGCAGGAGCTGGAGCCAAAGCCGGAGCCGCAGGAGCAGGAGCAGGAGCAAGAGCCAGAGCCAGAGCCAGAGCTCATCTAGATCCAGGAGTTGTGATGGGCGGAGGTCAGGTAGTAGAGACAGAGCGATTCAGAGTCCCAAATCCAAATAAACCTATTTTAATGGTCCCTTAAAAAAAAATAAAAAGAAAAGAGAAATGCATTGTGGGAAACAGATTTGACTGAGGACACAGTGGAGAAGGAGATGTTCTATGCAGTGCTTTCCTTGGACAAAATAAGGCTTCTATTCCCCAGGCTTAGAATTGGTGATAGTGATACTCCTTTGCTGATTCACTTTTAGAAACCTATTTTAGATCTACAGCTACATTTTACCTCATAACAATGTATTGGCAACTCAGGAACTTTTATAATACGATTGAACTTCTATATGTGAGGTCATTTCTATCTCCTGTCTATGATCTCTAGAAAATAACCTATGAGTACTACTGAATAATGAGATGACCTTGAAAACACCCCAGTGTCCAGATCATGCTGAGTAAGAAAGGATCCAGGACTTACTTGTATAGCAAGCTTCCTCTGCACACATCATTATTCTACCACATTGATCCATATGTTGATGAAACAAATCACTGCAAAAGGATCATTGCAATGGAAAGTCCAGATTCAGAGTTCCTTGTAGGCCAATTTTAACTCACCACCATGTGAGTGAAGATTGGATTCACAATGTTGGGGTGACTGTCAGCTTGTTCTCACACTTCAGCAAATGCATTCCATGAATTTGTGAGACTCATAAAGAAGGTTCTAGTAGGTATTCCGATGTCCCAAAGGGCACTGTCATTGCCCTGCCAAATTTCACTCTCTTCTGACATTGAGCCACTAAGTACTACTGGTTTGCAATGTTGCACCAGGATACCTGCATGGAAGTAGGATACCATGATGATGGAGGAGAGCACGCACTCCCAGGCCAAGAATTTCCTATTGCTGGGTACATATTTGGCTGCCTGGAGTCTCCATGAATGTCTAGGACAGAAGCTGGGAACAGGCCAGCTACTTGTGCCCCAGTGTGATCCAGTATTTCACTCTCTTTGTCTAGAACCCAGGTACCCACAGGGGTGTTGAATACAAACCAAATTGAGTTCCAGTCACCATGTCTGTTCACAATGTCTACCCCACTTCCACATTATCTAAGATTCCTCTTAGACTCCTTGTTTATAATGAGTTTTCCTCCAGGAGATTCCAAACAAAAAAATGCCAGCTGGACTATCCCTCCAGTCTACCAGTCATGCCCAAACCTATGGACACACTCAATGGATACAACTCAGACAAGGCAAGATTAGTAAAAGCAGAAAAGTGTTCTGCCAGAGATCCAAGGAGATAAATGGAGGAAAGACCATTAAAACCTCTTTTTCTCAAGTCAGTGAGCACAAAATTTCTAGAACAAAAGGAATCTACCATCTTATTATAGATGTTTTGGGGATCGGAATAACTTGCCAACAAATTGAATTATTCAAGAGAACAAACTGAAAATGAAGGCATTCCCAGATGCTTTTGACAAGGGGCAAATGGGCTACTAAATCAAACATTTCATAAATAAATTAACAAAACACATTATGTAACACTAACATTAATGACACACACCAGATTGCCAAGGTTCTTAATCAAATCTTTTCAATCTAAGCCATCATATTGTGAAAGGGTGGCTTCTTACAGACAGCTCATAACACTAAGCAAGTCTCTCCAGTAACGTTCCTGCCATCACCAAATGTTTTCCTTCTGATCTGTCTCCAGGCCTGACATTTTTGCAAATTAAACTGGATTACATTATCCATGATGGCTTAAATTCAATTATCCAAATAACTAACCAGCCAATTCCATGACTAAATTATACACCTGCTGCCTGAACTTTTTGGGTTTGACAATGTTCTGGTTTCATTTCTATTTTTAAAAAATGTAGAAGTAGATCTGGATTTCTCTTGGAAGAGAACCTAGGAATTGTCTTTCCTTTTAAGAATTATTTTAGGGATACATGATCAGATCCTCATTATAAAAGATTCAAACAGGGAGGCTGGGTTGTGGCTTAGCTGTAGAGCGCTCGCCTAGCATGTGCGCGGCCCGGGTTCGATCCTCAGCACCACGTACAAATAAACGCATCGTGTACAACTAAAGCAAATAAATAAATATTTAAAAAAAAAAAGATTCAAACATTTTGGAAATGGTCAAAGGCAAGAGCTGAGTGTCCTTCCTTTTCCCATTCCTGTTCTCCCAATGTCCTTCCAATCTGCTTTCTTGGCTGTTTATTTAGGTTTCCAATATTACATAACCTCAAACAAAGCCACAAAAACATCTTTACCTTCATGCACTTCTCTAAGGAAGGCAAATTCTATTTTTAAAAATACTGTTACTTTGCCTTTCCCTATAAGACCTCATAGGCCTATAGTCCAACAGTGTGCAAAGGTGCCTTTCCCCTTCACACTCATCAAAACTTTATATCCTACTTCATGTTATACATCTTTTAACTTTTGTCATATGACAGATCAAATCTTCATTATATTGTATTTGATTTCCAGGGTTACTTGAAAGCGTATATCTTTTTAGATGTATTAGACCCTCTACACATAGTTTTTAAACTTGTTATAGGGAGTTAATTTTAGAATGTAAACAAAAAAAATCATAAAATTAACAACTGCCAACTTATGTGTTAGTAGCAAATGAAGTAGTGAATGAAGATGGTATCATTGATTTCACTACAAAGAATGCAAGACCTAAGAGAAATATGGTTTCAAGTTTATATTTGAATAAAAGAATAAGAATAGAGAAGTAGGCCTTAGACTGAGAGGGAACTCTGAAAGGCAGAGAGTGAAGATGTGGAGAGAATGGAATGGTTTGGGCCTTTTGATTATCATATTTTCTGTTGCTGTTATAACAGATTATCTCAAATTTAGTAGCTTACAGCAATGCAAAATTATTGTCTTAGTTCCTTGTGGTTGTAGGACAGAGTTTCCCATTTTCTTGCTGGCTGTATATGAAGGGCTATTTCCAGCTCCTAGAAGTTGATGCATTCCTTGGTTTGTGGCCACCTTCATACATCTCCAAAGTCAGCAATGACAAGTTGAGTTCATCTCACATCACATCTCTCTAATCCACTCTTCTGCCTCCCCCGTCTTCTTCCTATAAGCACACATGTGATTGGATTGTGCTTATCTGCACAGTCCATGCTGTTCTTTCTGTTTTTAGGTCAGCTGATTAACAAACACCCTTCCATTTGCAATCTTAATTCCCTTTTCCCATATAACATAAGAAATTCACAGATTTGGGAGATTTGGGATATGTTGAGGGGGGGGGCAGATTATTCTGTCTACTATAATTGACTTAATGAAATGTTCCTAGAAGCCTCCAAGCAATGATATAACACCATGAGTTTTATTGGCTTTTGTCCCTGACTGCTGAGTTAAAAGAAAAAAATAAAGCCACCTCAAAGCTTATGGGGTATTTTTGGAAGTCCCTCTAATTTCAACTAGTTGCCATATGTAAATGGCAGTCTCCTTTTCTGTTTCTCAAGATCCCCTTCCCCAACCTCTAGTAAGGAAATAAGATCATCAATTTTTTTCACTGTGGTCTTCCAGTGTTCCAAAACCATTCCCTGCTTCAGGAGAAAGTAGAGAATGTCGCTGCCTTGAAACAATTGCCGCTTGGAGCAATGAAGCCATGGGAAGAAGTTCAGAGGCAAATGGAAACCAACAGGCTTTTTATTCTGATAACTTCTTTCTCCGGCTCTAACCACGACTCTAACACGCACTGCCGGGGTCCAGCCCTAGCAGGGTCGGGGGTCTTCCTGGTCAAGGGGTTCTGACGGCGAGACAGCGTCAGCGATGGATGGACAGCAACCACACAGACTCAAAGGCCAGTGTAGAATGCTGACAAGTTTATTGAGTTCACACACAGTTTTTATACATTTTTTAAAGTATAACATGCCAAGAATGTGGTTAACAGAAAACCCATAGAATTCTTAGTACAGAACAGGCCTATTAGGGAATAATTATAAGAGATAACAATACTCTCACCACAACTCCTGCTATTGTTCTAAACCTATGAATATAATCAGTAAAGTTGATCTTAAGCTTCTATTTCTACCTAAATGTCCTTTGCATAATTTATCACCTAGTGCTTAATTTTAGACTCCTAACTCTATTCTTGTCTAAATTAGCCTAAGTTAAACTTTAAGTTCGGGTTAGCAAGAGGGCAGTGGTTTCAGTGGTTACCATGGCAAATTTCTTTGTAGATAATTGCTATATTGTTTAGTAAAGCTAATCTTACTAGAGTGGGATCACAGGCACCAAAAGAACTTTTTTCCCATGGGGTCTCTATAGTAGGAAGCTCTATAATTTTATTCTGTTTCTGATTACTAACAGTGAAACTATGTGCTTTTTGCATACTCATGACTGGAGAAACAGGTGGCTCTGTGACTGTTCTCACATATAACAATACATGTTTATAACAATCACCCCAGGAAAAAGACACATCACACGGTGGCAGAAGATTATTTACTGTTTGTGGTAGGGAAAGGGTCATAGTTTCTAATGTTTTATTAATATTCTTAGAAAATGCCGTAGCATTCCTTTCACCCTCAGTGATCAACACCAGAAAATAGTATGAGTAATATATTATTAGAAAAATAGTGCAAAAAAGGCACCAGAGCCCAGAGGCACACATCTGGCATTTTCCCGAGATGATGAGTCCTTGCAAACATCATTCTCCCAGCGGATCCTTGTCAAACACTGGTTGGGTTGCCAGGCGCCCCCTCAACGCACCACCAAAAAACCCACAAAACAAAATGGCGCCGACCCGATCCGATCTCGGCTCAAGCTCCCGAGATCCCGGGCCAAGTCCCGTCAGACCACAGAAGGCGGCAATGTCCGAATATCTCTATGGCCCGCAGCCAACTGCAATCTCAGCCATCTCCCCAATCAGGGCTCCTGCATTTCCCCCCTTTTGTTTTAAAAGAGGGGATGCTCTAGGACGTCTATGTGCAACCAACATTCTTACCCATCATCAGATAATCAAGGCTGTGCCCTTGACTCCTGTCTTAGGTTGATATGTCAGCCACATGAGACTGTCCCATGCGACTGTGCCTGTCTTAGGTTGTCCCCCTCTGGGGATCTTACCCATCATTGGCTAACCAGCCATCCAATGGAGCCCTTTAGGATCGACTGTGTATGATGACTAACAGCCATCCAATTGTGAGGAGATGGTGCGGCTTTAAGGCGACAAACCTTCTGCTGGCAAGCCAAGTTGCATAGCATATCAAATTTTTTAAACAAATCAACTGTCCTAAGTTCTATCAAGTAACGCACTGAGTTCTCTAGACAAATACCCGCAAAGCATTGTCCCGTACAGTCCCAAACAATGAAAGATCAAAATGTCCACTTGTTATAACACGTTGATGTAGGAGGCCCCATGCATGTAGAGCAGAGGCCACACTGTTGGTGAGGTTGTTTGATGCTTGAGCAGCAGGGAAGTTTGAAGCGACCACGATCCCTGTAGCTGTAGCAGCAGCCATCTTTTTTATGTCTAGACAAAGCCACCGGCAAATCTTCAGGGCCTGCTACCTGGAAACTCAAGCATCAATTATTAAAGGAAAGGCAGTGCTATTCCAGCACTGAGTCAAGAGGCGAGTTGTCAAACTAAAAAATAGAATTATTAGATTAGAAAATTAAAGTTGATTTCTGCTCTCACACATCGCTGCTTGAGCTCCCACAGACATAAGCTGGCAAAATATCATATTCAGAACAAAACAAAGAAAGACTGAGGGTATTTACTGCATTAAAGATAGATTAAAGAAAAGCTAAAGGCACTTTGGAAAATTAATTTGTTAACTGGAACCCTCGAGTCTCTGTAACCTTCCATGAGATTATCTGTTGAAATAACTCAAATTAATCAGCTATAAAACAAATAAAGTTAATTACAAATAAACATTATTATGTTAAAACACCAAAATATCAGGTTATACGGCACTAGTCATATTCTTCGCTAAAGAGAAATCCCTGGGACACCTATAAAACAAAATTGAAGGTACCTTCACTTATTAAATTATTTACCCAAATTGAATACTCTTAAACTTAAATGAATTAAAGTTATTTGGATCCATATATATATATTTTTCATAAGTGCTTTGTTATTTGTGACGTCACATTGGACAGACGCACAAACATACAAACATATATATTGTGACGTCACATTAACATGAAATGTAGACAAATGCACAGACATAAAGACATGTATAAAAAGAAAAAAAAAATACAATTGTGTGCACACTAGAGAGAGATCTCGTCGTCCCGGCCGGGAGGAATGACACTTAAGTTGTGAAATATTTTGAAGGACTCTTTTGAGGGAATCATTCCATACCTTCATCTTGGTCCTCTTGATTTTGTACTTTTTTTATTAATCTTGATTCGGCAACAACTTCATCTTGATCATTTTGATGTGGTACCTGCTTTATTAATCTAGATGGTATCCATATTGGAGAGGATTCGTGCTTTGGAAAAACACAAACAGATCCTCTCCCCCAAATTAATACTGGATTTGGACCCTTCCATGTACCTGAAAAAACATCCTTCCAGTAAACCAAAGGTTTATGTTGTTGGTGTGGGTTACAACGTCTGTCTCCAGCAGAATAACCATTAGAGTCTAAAGTTAAAAAATTTAAGGTAAACAGGGCAACTGCCAATCTGTCCCTAGGACTTTTCCAATTTCCTTCTTTTTGTTTTAATAACATAATTTTCAGTGTGCGGTTTGCTCTTTCAATAATGCCCTGACCCTGAGGATTGTATGGGATGCCTGTTTTATGGGATATATTGAATTTTGCGCAAAACTGTTTGAAAGATGAGGACGTATATGCAGCGCCATTATCTGTTTTAAGCATTTTGGGGATGCCCAATGCAGCAAAAGCTTGCAAACAATGAGATTTAACATCTTTAACTTTTTCTCCAGAATGTAAGGAAGCAAAAATCATGCCTGAGCATGTATCTATGGTCACATGAATAAATCGCAATTTTCCAAAACTTGGCTCATGAGTAACATCCATCTGCCACAAATGATTGGGCATTAATCCTCTAGGGTTAACACCATAATGAGGATTGGGCAAATGTGTCATACAAGATTTACAATCTTTACAATTGTTCTGTCTTGCTCCTTTGTGATTTTAAATCTACGCTGCAAGGTGGTGCTATTGATGTGAAACTGGGAGTGAGATAAAGTAGCTTGCTGGAGCACTGAAAGTATAAAGATTGTTTGGGTAAAGTCATCAGCCTTTTGATTACCTTCATGGAGGGGGCCAGGCAAGTTCATATGTGCTCTAATATGCCCTACGAATAGAGGTTCTTTTCTTGCCCACAAAAGTTTTTGTATTTGATAAAACAATTTAAAGGCTGGAGTATGAGGTGCTATTGGTCCTGCTAGCTCTAATTTTGGGACAGCATGTACAATATAGTGGCTATCTGAAAAAATGTTCATGGGCTGCTCTCTAAAATTTTCCAGAGCTCTTACCACAGCTTCCAGTTCCACTAGTTGAGCTGATTTGTGTGCAGTTATGTAAGTTATATTTTCTTTTTTAGTGACTACTGAAGCAGTACCATTTGAGGACCCATCTGTGAATACATTTAAAGCCTTAGGAATAGGTTGATTTTTTTATTACCTGTGGAAATATAATAGGATGATTGACTTAGGAAGATGATTATCAAAATTTGCAGAAGTAGAGCATCTAGCTATAGTCCAATCATTATCATTGAAGCATAAATATTCAATCTGTGACAATGAATAGGGAGTAATAATAGTAACAGGGTGAATGCCAAATATTTTAGTAGAAGTCTTAAGACTTGAAGAATAAGTTTAGCCACCATGGAGGTATAAGACTCAATTATACTTTTAGGAGAGACGGGCAAATGTATCCATAATAAAGGCCCTTGTTGCCAAAATACTCCTGTGGGTGTATATTGTGATGAAGTAATAATCAATATCAGCGGTTGAGTTAAATTAAACCTATCACAATGAGCTCCTTTGATGGCTTTTTCTACTAACTTTAAAGCTTTCCTAGCATCAGGAGTCAATGTTTGTGGTGAAGATGGATCAAGGTCCCTGCGAAGGATGTCAAATAAAGGTTTTAGTTGGCCAGTAGTGAGGTTTAGTGTAGGGTGAAGCCAATTAATATCTCCTAGCAATTTTTGAAAGTCATTGAGAGTGGCCAAATGCTCCTTATTAATTAATATTTTTTGAGGCCTAATAAAAATGTCCATATTTGGAATCCTAGATATAATATTGGAGATCTAATTTGAACCTTTTCCTTAGCAATGTTTAGTCCATATCATTTCAAGTTTTCTGATATATCACTAAACATGGTGAATAAGACTTCTTGATTAGGATGAGCAAGCAAAACATCATCCATATAATGGAGGCACATAAGCTCTGGGTATTTATTTTTGATAGGCTGAAAAACTTTATCTACATAGATTTGACACATAGTGGGGTTATTAGCCATTCCCAGCGGCAAAACTTTCCATTGATATCTCTGATCAGGGCCATTATTGTTAATAGAAAGAACTGAAAAAGCAAACCTGGGGGTATCCAGAGGGTGTAGAGGAATAGAAAAAAAAACAATCCTTTATATCAAGAGTAATAAGATGGAAATTTTTTGGAATAGCTACAGAATTAGGATCACAAATATGGGGGAATTCCAGGGAGAGGTGGAAGGTTCTATATATCCTGCTTCTAGTTGTTCCTGAACTAGTAGGTGGGCCTCTTGTAATTTCTCTTTAGATAGGGGCCACTGAGGGACCCACACTGGCTTATCAGAAAGCCATGGTATTTTCAAAATTATTTTCTCAGTGGCCCCGAAAAAAAAAATATCTTTTTCCTTTATGATAATGATTTATTTTAGAGTTAAGATTACCCTGTACCTTTTGATAATGATTTCTTATAGGGTTAAGATTACCCTGTACTTTTTGATAATGATTTCTTTTAGGGTTAAGATTACCCTGTAGATTTTCACATTTAACATCTGCAGGCTTGGTTGCAAGGTGAACTCCCATTTGTTGCAAAATATATCTTTCCCATAAAGTAACTGGTAGGTTAGGTAAAACATAAGGCTGAAATGTTCCTTTATGCCCTTCATCATCCTCCCATTTTGAAATTACCACACTTTTCTCTGGGAAGTTATTATATTCCAAGCCTGTTAAACTGGTTGAAGCTCTTTGCAGAGGCCAGTGCTTGGGCCATTGCCGTAGATTAATGATGGAAGAGTCAGCTCCAGTATCTATCAGTCCCTCCATCCCTATTCCTTGGAATTTTATTTTACACACAGGCCTCCTTGAACAATCTCGAACCCAGCAAGCCATGAGTCTCAAGTCAGTGAAACAAAATCCTCTATTGTTCCTCTTTTGAGGCATACTCATTTTAAATGAATTATGTAAATTTGGAAGGAGAAGCAGCTGAGCAATTCTATCTCCTTGATTAACAGAACTTATACTTTGGGGTGAGCTAAGCATTATTTTTATTTCCCCTTTGTAGTCTGAATTTATTATACCTGGGGTCACTTGCAAACCTAATAAGCTTTCAGGACTTCTCCCGAGAATAAGTCCTACAGTCCCTGAGGGAAGAGGTCCCCTGACTCCTGTGGGAATCAGTTGAACCCCCATTTCAGGTGTTAACACTATTCAGGCGGTAGAACAGAGGTCTAATCCTACATTTCCTCCTGTTCCTCTGGCGAGGGAGTGGATGGGTAGTAGGGATTGTGTCGGGGAAGCATCTGAGTGGATGCTTGAGGATACTCCTCCTCCAATGCCTTGTACATTTGTGGGCCCCAGCGTATTGGGCCCCGTGCCCCGTTTTTTGAATCCCTGAACAAATGATTTCCATAGATGTCAAATTTTGAATGGCCCAATGATTTCCCTTTTTACACCTGGGGCAGCGGCCTGGGGCACGGTATGAACTTGTTCTTATTTCTCTTTTGGGATTTTGCCTAGAATAGCCTGATTGATTATGACAATTTTGCCTGGAATATCCTGATTGATTATAATGTCTAGGTTGAGCCCTTGTGAAATTTTGAGGGGAAGCACCTCTCATTGCGGCTGTAATCACATTTCCTGTGACAAAGGCATCATTTATATCTTTACATAGTTGTATATATATGGAAAGATCCTTTTTATTTCTCCATGGCCTGATGGCTTCCTGGCAGTATTTATTAGCATTTTAGTATGCTAATTGAACAACTAATGGCATAGCTTGATCAACATCTGCAAACACTCTACCTGCAGTTCTCAAAAGTCGATCAGCAAAGTCAGCATTATGGCTCATTAAGTCCTTGAATCACTTTTGACAAGCTACCTTGTAGATCCCCAGGTCCTTGTACAGTTTTCCATGTGTTTATCTGAGCATATACACCTGGGTCATAATTTTTTTGAGTCTGTAAGTCTGCAAATTGCCCTTCTCCTGTGAGCATTTCCATATTATGGTCTCCAAAGGCTGCAGCTGCGTTTCTTTTAGCCGTTTCTATACAAAGTTCTTGAAATTGCGATTGCCAAACCAAGTATTGCCCCTCGCTTAATGCTGCTTTACATAGACTTTTCCAGTCTGAGGGGGTTAAGCTAAAGGTGTTAAGGGACTCCAACATACTCAACGTGAAAGGAGCTTGGGATCCATACGTCATTACTGCCTCTTTGAGATTTTTTATTGTTTTGAAATCTACTAACTGGTGGACCCTCTGTCCATTTTTCTTTTCAAATACTGGCAGTTCCCAATGTATCTGTGAGTTAACCTCTAGAGTGCATAAGGGCTCAGAAAGACTTTTTATTTCTGTTTCTAGGGTATGCAAACGCCTAGTAATACCCTTCATATTTTCTGTAATGGATTCCACCCATGGGGGAGTAGAGGACACAAGTGGTTCCTCTACTTGAAGGTCCTTTTTCTTGGTCTCTTTTAGTTTCTTTTTCCTCATTTTCTCAGGATCACTTTTACTAGATTCCTCACTACCGCTAATTTCACTGACAGCAATATCCTGAGTCCCAGGTTCCATGAAGAGCAAGTATTCTTCAGCTATCTCCAATAACTCCCGAATAGCTCTAACAGCATGGATTTTTGTCATTTATGGGACTCTTCTAATACTCTCTTTACTGGTCTTAGTTGACCAGTGGAAGCTATGCTTTCTTGATCACTTTCACTTTTTTCTAAATCCTCCTCACTGACAACAGAGTCAGGTATATCAAGGATTCTTTCCATAACCTCTATCATTTGGGATTTAGTTATATTCAAACCCATCTTTAGAGACCTTTCAGTTCTTACCTGTCCCCATATGGGCTGCCACCTGTCGCCGCCTGAAGCGATTGCCGCTTGGAGCAACGAAGCCGCCAGAAGAAGTTCAGAGGCAAACTGTAAACCAACAGGATTTTTATTCTGATAACTTCTCTCTCCGGCTCTAACAACGACTCTAACAAGCACCACCAAAAAACCCACAAAACAAAATGGCGCCAACCCAATCTGATCTCAGCTCAAGTCTCTCGAGATCCCGGGCCAAGTCCTGTGAGACCACAGAAGGCGGCAATGTCCGAATATCTCTATGGCCCGCAGCCAACTGCAATCTCAGCCATCTCCCCAATCAGGGCTCCCGCAGAGAACATAATACATCCCTTACATTCTTCATCTACTGCTAGGTCTCCCCATATCTCCTGCTTCTTATGAATCTTGGGAGGAGCTGCGTATATAAGGATGCTCCTCTTCTCTCTCTCTTTTAGTGGGTGAGAAAACCCAAGCAAATTGACACTGGACAGGCCATAATTCATCAGGCATGTACAGATGGGTCTTATTCATATCCATGCATATACATATACAATACACACTTACGTATATGTGTATGAATGTATGAGTGTGTGTGTGTGTGTATGCATATACATATATAAGAAACAGATACACAATGATGAATTGAATAATCTGATTTTCTTCTAAGGTGTTCAAAACCCTTTTTTCCCCGTTATTTATTCTAAATGTTTTTTCATGGGACACATAAGAGATAATAAAGTCTCATTTACTACACTGCAACATTTAGGTCCAAAAATAAAAGTATCTTTCTCAAGTTCATCAGGACAACTGCAGCCATTTATGCTGTTACACAATAGTCCTGGTCAGAAACATACCATCATCATGTCTTGTTCAAAGATCTTCTACTCTAAAGAGACAGCCTACACCACAGCAATACACATTGGCTAAGATGCTTCCATTTTAGAACCCTCCCTGATTACCTTTTGAATGAGGAGCAAGGAAAAACCCTTAGAAATTACAAAGTACCCAGGGCTGTGGCTAACTTTGGGCTTCTTAATAAGCATCATCATCCCCCAAATGGCATATGTTTCAACATGGCGGGACTCTTGGGACTTTCATTCTGGAGAGGAGTCTCTATATTAAGGCATCTTGACCAAAAGTCTAACTTGATGGTTGTTCTGCCACATGCACTGTGGTACGAGCTAAGTGAGAGATGTCTTTACACTGGAAACTTTAATCCAATTCACCAAGGAAATGGAGTTAACTCAGACTTTGGGGAAATTGAAGGACCACATAGTCCCTGATGGAGCTTCCCATGCCTTATTTCACAGTAATAAAGGAACACTCAACAAGAGGCAGTCTCTTGTTGAAGATCATGCAGCTGGTTCTCATCAAAGCTAGATCATGGGACACCCAGTGACTCCCCCATCCTCTATAACATGCTGCTGTTTGTAATCCATGGGTTCCTATATTCATTAGAGATGTCACACAGGAAATATTAATTTGTTCAACTATAGTAATCATTCATTAAGTATATCAAAACATCACATAGTACATCTTAAATGTGTATGATTTTAAGAAAAAAAAATGATAGCACATGGAGTACACTCTTTTAGATCCTCTTCTCCCCAAAACTCCATGGAAGCAACAGTAAGGAAATAAGATTACTGAATGATATACTCTTGAAAGCAGATGGATTGGTGTTGATTAATCTAGAAATCTGAATCCTTAGCCAAAGATAACCTAAAATATATCACAGTACTCTCCAAAGGTTTAGAAACTGTTTATACCAGGTACCTTTGGAATGGTGAGGTGTTAATGAAGCAAAGAAAAGAAAAATTGGCATTGGTATCAGGGTGATATGAGCTTCATAGAAAGAGTTTGGAAGGGTTTCCTTCTTTTCTGTTTCATGGAATAATTTGAGGAGTATTGGTGTAAGTTCTTCTTTAAAGATCTGGTAGAACTAGGCTGAGAATCCATCTGGTCCTGGGTTTTTCTTTGTTGGTAGGTTATTGATGATGTCTTCAATTTCATTCCTTGCAATTGATCTGTTTAAATTTTCTATGTCCTCTTGGTTTAATTTGTATAGGTCATATGTCTCTAGAAATTTGTCAATGTCCTCAAGATTTTCTGTTTTATTATAGATTTTCAAACTAGCTTCTGATTATTGTCTGTATTTCAGTGGTGTCCATGGTAATATTTCCTTTCTCATCATGAATTTTAGTAATTTGAATTTTTCTCTCTTTTTCTTCATTAGTTTGATTAAGGGTTTGAAATAAGGAGTCATCTCAGAAAACACACACAGTCCGAATTTAAAACAAATTAGAGAGCTTTATTTATTTGGCCAGGGGCTGTCACCCACCCATAGAGACTGAAGCTCTGTGGGAGAACATCAGTTTTTTCTAATTTTCCTTGGGAATTTAAGGATGAAAACCATACCTTTTCAGCATCATGCAAGCAAGCCAATCACAGAAGCTAGAACAGAGACAAGTGAGTCTTTGCAAACCCAAAAAGGACTGAAATTTTCCAGGTGACAAGCAAGTAGGCCACAGAAGCTAAAAAGTAGTTATTTTAAACATCTTAGACAACCACAGCTTGGGTCCAAGCAGGTGCTAGACAACTGTATCCTGAATTTGGGTGGGGGTGAGAATCTACTTCAAAGTCATATAGACCCACAAATGCACTCGGACCCAGGATGTAGCTCACCAAGACCATTGCCATATCCTACGTTGAGTACGCTTTATGGGGTACAAAGTACAAAAGAATAATTTTTATAAGAAAACGGCTTTCAGTTTAGTTTCTTAGAAATGGGCCCCTGCAGCCGGGCGCGGTGGCGCACGCCTGTAATCCCAGCACTTTGGGAGGCTGAGGCAGGAGGATCGCGAGTTCAAAGCCAGCCTTGGCAATGGCGAGGCACTTAGCAACTCAGTGAGACCCTGTCTCTAAATAAAATACAAAAAAAAAAGCTGGGGATGTGGCCCAGTGGTCGAGTGCCCCTGAGTTCAATCCCCGGTACCACAAAAAAAAAAAAAAAAAAAAAAAAAGAAAGAAAGAAAGAAATGGGCCCCTGCAATTCCCTCTTCACAGGAGCAATCACAGAAAACCTAAGATGGGGTCTAGAACAGCTAAAATGAAATCTCTATGTCCACACCTGTTATAACTATAGTGACTCCATTTCTGCTGCCCCAGTAATGAGGGAAGTGTTACAAGTAATCAAATGGTTTTACTACAGCAATAGCCTTATATAACCAGTAACAGTAACAAATTTAATGCTTGCTACAGTTATCTTATGGCCTACACACACATTTACCTATCATTACTATTGATATCTATAAACTTTATGTCCTTATCCTATGCAAAGCTACAAGATCAAGTTAATATATTTGTTCATGGCTATATTGATCTAACCGTATCTATGCCTATGCAAACCTTTTGACCTATATTTGTTCGTAACTGGTTTTAACTCACTAACTTATACTTATCTAATACCTTATTTCCTATGACTAAAATCTTAGATCTTACTATTGTTTGTCTATGCTATTTTATCATACTTATCAAACTCTTATTCCTATAGTCTATAACCTATGCCTATGACTTATTGATTGTGTTGAACAGTTCATAACACAACAGGTTGATCAATTTTGTTCATTTTTTCAAAGAACCAACTTTTTGTTTCATTTATTTTTTAATTGTTTGTTTATTTCAATTTTATTAATTTTGGCTCTGATTCTAATTATTTTCTGTCTTCTACTGTTTTTGGTGTTGATTTGTTCTTCTTTTTCTAGGGTTTTGAGATGTAAAGTTAGGCTATTTATTTGGTGATTTTCTATTCTTTTAGTAAATGAAAAATCAGTTAGGAGGCAGTTAGAACACAGATCTCTTTCACATATCTATCTATACAGCAAAGCCAGTGGCCCTCCTCACTGCAATGGGAGAATGACAGCTGGTAAGTGAGAGCTAAGGTTTGCAGATGCTGCATCATAGATGTGATTGCAGAACTGGAAGAGAGTATGATGAGACCAGGTGTCCAGTGACCATCATTAGTAGTATTAACAATTATTTACCTTAAATACTTGTCAGGTGCCAATTCCTAAATATAGCATGAGATGTCAACCATGAAGATCTGCAGCAAAGATAAAGACACCAGAAAAATTCATAGATCATACCTTTTTCTCCTGGTGATACTGAATTAATCAAAAGACAATTACCCTGGTGGGCCTGACTTAATCAAAAGAGCTTTATAAGAAGGTGGAACATCAGAGAGAGACTCCCGCAGAGCTGGGAGAAAGCAAGCAGCCAAGCTATGAACTATACATGGGGCCATGTGGCAAGGAACTGTAAAGGTCTCTAGGTTCTGAGAGTGGTCCCCAGTTGGTATCTAGCAAGAAGAGAACCTGGGAGCTGGGGAGGTGGATAGGGGTAGAGCACCTGGACTCAACACCTAGCAGAAGAAGGACAAGGAGAAGGCCTGTCACAGGAAATACATTCTGCCACAAACCAGTGAACCTGGAAAAGGACTGTGAGTCTGATATGAGAATTGGTCCCAGTCCACGCCTTGATTTTACCACAATCAATCAGTCTGAGTTGGCTGATTTCTCTGCTCAACTCAGATTTTCAAATCAAGAGAACTGAGAAAATGGATTTTTGTTGTTTTAAGTCACTAAGTTTGTGCTGATCTGTTATATGGCAGTGGAAAACCAATACTTGTGAGAATTAGCAGTAGAGAAAAACAGCCAAAAAAAGAACCAGGCAGATGGAGGCCACAAGGCAAGCCCATCGCTACTTTAGCAAGAGAGCACTTTTCATTTTATATTCTCCACACTTATCCCCCAGTTCTAATTAGAGAGAAAACTACTACATGCTTGATTTTCCTCACTCAAATGGAAACAGGCTTTGAAGATTACTTCTCTCAATGGGGGAGGGGATAACACAGACCAGACTCTCATCCCAATGACTCCTGGGTAGGGTTTGGATCTATCTAAAGTGGCCCGACTGAAGGCAAGATGGTCTGTACAACATGATCCTAAAAGAGGGGCCAGAAATATGACTCTGAATCAATATCCCAAGAGAGGAAACTAAAGACAGAGATAAAATCCTGGAGCCCTGACTACAGACAGGGCAAAATCGAGGAACTAGAATTAGAAACTGAAAGCAAAGGAGGCCCTGTGCCATTTCTGAGAAGCACCATGGCATAATGGGCACCTTGGTTAGCACGTGAATGGTGAGTAGGTGAGTGGTATACCAGATTGCTGTGAGTGTACAGTCACTGTGGGACTTTGCCTAGCTCTGGCACACAGCTTTGGTAAACATACAAGGCAGGCCCTCATTAGTTCCATAGAAAGCTTTCTACAGGCCAACTCAGAACCTGCAGGTGGGGAAGTATGCCAAGACTTCACACACCATGGCTGGTATCAGTTGGGTGTAGGAAACACCTCTCTGCCCCCAGAAGCCAATTAGTATAGGTGGGCCTTGCAAGGAACACCCTGGTGGAGGTCTCTGTGGATCTCCAAAGAAGTCTCCAATGGAACCCTTGCAAAGACAATTTATAATCTTAGAAGTATCTCTTGTGGTAAGTAAATTTATCCTATAAGGACAATGAAATAGAAGATCCAGAACATTTTGGTATAGGCTTACTCTCTCACTGTCTATGGCAAAATCTAAGCATTGGGAAGAACTTTACTGAGAACCTATCCTAACCTCCCCTACAATGATAAGGAAAATTATGTTCAAAAAGGGCATATGACTATGGAAAGACCCAATAGCTATCTTAAACTGTAAGACTAAAGTGACAAAAATAAGACTAAGGTAGAGATCCAACTTTATGCTTGGCAGTGCTATAATCTCAAGCAAATCACTTCACATCTCTGAATGCAAGTCTCCTCATCTGCAAAAATGAAGATAATGACATCAACAAATTTATAGAGATATATTACCTACCAAAACTGAATGAGGAGGTCACACATGATTTAAACAGATCAATTTCAAGTAACGAAATAGAAAACATCATCAAAAGCCTACCAAACAAGAAAAGCCCAGGACTAGATGGCTTCTCAGCCAAGTTCTACAAGACTTTGAAAGAAGAATCAACACCGATACTCTTCAAAGTACTCCATGAAATAGAAAAGGAGGGAACCCTTCCAAACTCATTCTATGAAGCTAATAGCACCCTGATACCAAAACCAGAGAAAGACACATCAAGGAAAGAAAACTTCAGACCAATATCTCCGATGAACATAGATGCAAAAATTCTCAATAAAATTCTGGCAAATCACATACAAAAACATACTGAAAAGATAGTGCACCATGATCAAGTGGGATTCATCCCAGTAATGCAGGTTTGGTTCAACATAGGGAAACCAATAAACGTAAATCATCATATTAATAGACTTAAAAACAAAAATCATATGATCATCTCAATAGATGCAGAAAAAGCATTTGACAAAATACAGCACACCTTCATGTTCAAAACATTAGAAGAACTAGGGATAGTAGGCACATACCTTAACATTGTAAAAGCTATATATGCTAAACCCAAGGCCAGCATCATTCTAAATGGAGAAATATTGAAAGCATTCCCTCTAAAAACTGGAACAATACAAGGATGTTCTCTTTCACCACTTCTATTTAACATCATCTTTGAAACTAGCCAGAGCAATTAGACAAAAGAAAGAAATTAAAGAGATACAAATAGGTAAAGAAGAACTCAAAGTATTACTATTTGCTGATGACATGATTTTATATCTAGAAGAGCCAAAAAATTCCACCAGAAAACTTTTAGAATTAATAAATGAATTCAGCAAAGTAGCAGGATATAAAATCAATACCCATAAATCAAACACATTCCTATACATCAGCAATAAATCCACTGAAAGAGAAATTTAGAAAACTACTCCATTCACAATAACCTAAAAAAAAAAAAAAAAAAAAAAAAAAAAAAAAAAAAAAAAAACCCTGGGAATCAATCTAACAAAAGAGGTGAAAGACCTCTACAATGAAAACTACAGAACACTAAAGAAAAAAAATTGAAGAAAACCTCAGAAGATGGAAAGATCTCCCATGCTCCTGGATAGGCAGAATTAATATTGTAATATTGTCAAAATGGCCATACTACCAAAAGCACTATACAGATTTAATGCAGTTCCTATTAAAATCCCAATGACATTCTTCACAGAAATAGAAAAAAAAGCCATCATGAAATTTATTTGGAAAAATTAGAGACCCAGAATAGCTAAAGCAATTCTTAGCAAGAAAAGTGAAGCAGGAGGCATCACAATACCTGTCCTTAAACTATACTACAGAGATATAGTAACAAAAACGGGATATTATTGGCACCAAAATAAACTTGTAGACCAATGGTACAGAATAAAGGACACAGAGACAAACCCACATAAATACAGTTTTCTCATACTAGACAAGGGTGCCAAAAACATTCACTGGAGAAAAGATAGCCTATTCAACAAATGGTCCTGGCAAAAGTGGAAATCCATATGTAGCTAAATGAAATTAAACCTCCATCTCTCACCCTGCACAAAAATCAATTTAAAGTAGATCAAAGACTTAGGCACTAGGACAGAGACCCTGCACCTAACAGAAGAAAAAGTAGGCCCAAATCTGCACCACCTTGGCCTAGGATCTGACTTCCTTAACAAGACTCCTAAAGTGCAAGAAGTAAAATAAAAAATCAATAAATGGGATGGATTCAAATTAAAAAGCTTCTTCTCAGCAAAGGAAACAATTAGTCATGTGAGGAGAGAGCCTACAGATTGGGAGAAAATCTTTACCACATGCACCTCCAATGAAGCATTAATCTCTAGGATATATAAAGAACTTAAAAAACTTAACACCAAAAAAAAAAAAAAACAACCAATCAATAATTGGGCTAAGGAAATGAACAGACATTTCACAGAAGAAATACAATTGATCAACAAATATATGAAAAAGTGTTCGATATCTTTAGCAATTAGAAAAATGCAAATCAAAACTACTCTAAGATTTCATCTCACGCCAGTCAGAATGGCCATCTCACGCCATCAAGAATATAGGCAGCAATAATAAATGTTGGCGAGGATATGAGGGGAAAAGTACACTCATAATGGCTGGTGGGACTGCAAGTTGGTGCAACCACTATGGAAAGCAGTATGGAGATTCCTCAGAGAACTGGGAATGGAACCACCATTTGACCCAGCTATCCCACTAGTTGATTTATACTCAAAGAACTCGAAATCACCATACTATAGTGACATAGCCACATCAATGTTTATAGCAGCTCAATTCACAATAGCTAGACTATGGAACCAACTTAGGTGTCCCTCAATAGATGAATGGATAAAGAAAATATGGTATCAGTAGAATATTACTCAGCTTTAAAGAAAAGTGAAATTATGGCATTTGCCAGTAAACGGCTGGAGTTGAAGAATATCATGCTAAGCGAAATAAGCCAATCCCATAAAACCAAAGGCCAAATGTTTTCTCTAATATGTGGATGCTAATTCACAATAAGGAGGGAGGCACTAGGAAAAAATGGTGTTACCTTAGATTAGTTAGAGGGAAGTGAAGGGAGGGGTGGGAAGGGATATGGGAATGGAAAAGATAGTGGAATGAAACAGACATTATTGCTGTATGTATATATGTGACTACATAACCAATATGATTCTGCAACATGTACACCTAAAAAAATGAGAAATTATATCCCATCTATGTATATCACAGTGCATAAATGCATTGTTGTCATGTATAACTAATTAAAACAAATAAAATTTTTTAACAAAATGAAGATAATGAATACACACATGAGATTTCTATGAAAATTGGATAAAACCATCAAGGAATTGAACATATTACCAAAAGTGATATAGAGATTCAATGCAATCCTCATCAAAATGCCAATGACATTCTTCACAGGACTAGAAAAAAGTCCTAAATTTCATATGGAATAATAGAAGACCTAGAACAGCTGAAGTAATTTTAAACTAAAAGAACAAGGCTAAAGGCATCACCATGCCAATTTTAAGTTATACTGTAGAGATATAGTAACAAAAACAGCATGATACTGGCATAAAAACAGGCACAAACTCCAATGGAATAGAAAACACAGAGACAAACCCACGCAGATACAGTCATAGATCCTCGACAAAGATGTCAAAAAACATATGTTGGAAAAGACATGCACTTTTAAACAAATGGTGCTAGGGAAAATTGAAAATTCATACATAGAAGAATAAAGCTAGACCCTATCTCTCACCCTGCACAAAAGTCAATAAAAAAATAGATCAAAGACCTAGGAATTAGACCAGAAACACTGCAACTGCCAGGAAAACACACACACACACAAACACACACACACACACAGAGTCAATACTCCAACATAGAGGTGCGGGCAATGACTTCCACAATAGGACTCCTAATGCTCAGTAAATAATACCAAGAATTAATAAATGGGAGGATGGTATAATATTAAAATGTTTCTATACCACAAAGGAAACAATTAAGAGCACGAAGAAAGAAACTACTGAAGGGAGAATATATTTTCAGGTTACTCTTTTAACAGAGGATCCAAGTATATAATGAACTGAAAAAACTTAATGCAAAAAAAAAAAAAAAAAAAAAAAAAAAAGCCCTACAAATAACTCAATCAATGGGAAATGATCTAAATAGAAACTTCATGCAAATGACCAACAAATATAAGAAAATAAGTTTAACACCTTTAGCAATTAGGGAAATGCAAATCAAAACTACACAGAGCTCTCATCAAGTTAGAATGGCAATCAAGAATAAAATAACAATAAATGCTGCAGAGGATGTGGGGGGAAAAGAGTTTCACACTGTTGGTGGGATTGTAAACTAGCAAACCACCATGGGAATCAGTAAGGAGGCTCCTCAAAAGACCAAGAATGGAACCACTATGTGTCCCAGCTATATCACTCTTGTATTTATCAAAAAAAAAAAAAAAAAATTAAAGTCAGCATACTACAGTGATACATGCATATCCATGTATAAAGCATTGATAGATAGGCTTGGGCCGATGAGCCACCACCCCCGTGGAAATTTCCATAAAGAGCAACCTGGTTTTATTTTCCCTGGGCAGGAGCCAATCAGCTTAAAGGTCACCTTGTTCCCTGGGAAAAGAGCCAATAGCGTTAAAGGTCACTCTGGCACACCCCCCCCACCAGAAATCCCTACTTAAAGCTCCTGCCTGGACCTCAGACACAACAGCTCATCCCTGCTGAGAGGAAGCAGCCACTGCGAGAGCTGCAGACCCACTGTCTCCAGCCCAACAGCAGCTGCCCCAGCCAACAGCTCCAGAGACCACAGCTGTCACGACCAGGCACCCACCCTTGGTCCAGAGCTCACACACCCCCGTTTCCCTGACTCCTCTCTCCCACCAGAGCTTGCACACTTCCCTCTCCCTGTACTTCTACCTCCGACCAGCCATAAAGGCTGGTGAATAAATCTCTTGGCTGCACAGTTGTCTCCGGTCTGATTTTTGCCCTTCAAGCATCACAATTCACAATATCCTACTTTAGAATCAACAGATGAATGGACAAAGAAAATGTGGCATGTGTACACAGTGGAGTTTTATTCTGTCATAAGGAACAAAATCATGTCATTTGCAGGAAAATGGATGGAGAACATTATGCCAAGCAAAATAAGCCAAACTTAGAAAGTCAAGCGTATGTGTTTTCTCTCATACGTGAAAGCAAGAAAGAAAAAGAAAAGGAAGGGGCTATTGGGGTGGGGCAACTCATGAAAATAGGTAACTTGTAGAGCAGAAAGGCATGAGGGAACAGAGTAGGGAAGATACGGGCAAATTAAGTTGATTAATTCATGTGCATGTATAAATAGGTTGCAATGAATCCCATTATTTATTATATATAATTATGATGTACCAACAACATTTTTAAAAAGACAGTCATGGAGAAACCAGAGCATAGTGCATGATACAGAATGTTTCCATATATTTTCTTGTGGTCTTAGAACCAGCTGCTCTTTCCTTTCTACTCTTTGGACCCATTCTCCAGAATCACCTTGGAAGAAGCCAACATTACTATTTTATTTTTTCTTTTTACAATCTGCCATCCTAAATCCTGAGTCTTAGAATGAATCCATCAACCTCTCCTAGCCCAGAATAAAACATAGCTAGTTTTCCCAGTGTCCCCCAACAGCCTCATGGCCTTGTAAGAAAACTTGTAGCCCAGTCTGTAGAGTAGATGCAGGAAACATCAAAGCCCAGAGTCCCAACTCTGAACACAGTGAAAGACAAGCTGTTTTGAAAGGATCGGCTTGCTAGATTGCAGGATGCTTCAAGCATGCTAAACAGGAACTGAACAGCAACAAGGAGAACAAGACTCAGGGCAACAAAAGTGCAACCATTAAACTTTCATGATTTCGGAGCGCAGGACACACAAGTTCACCACTATGGCACTTTTTACGTCCATGGATTTATAATGAACATAGCTGTTTGGAAATCAGTGCTATTCATGGCCATCGCTTAGCACATAGTGCTGGCATTTTAGAAACTGTTATCAAAACGGTTTCACCATAAAAACTGAAAGAACCTTTAATAAGTAAAGGAACCTAAATGCCCCAGTACCACTACCATTTTCAATAGGCTAAAAATGGCTCATAGCTGTCAGCTAACGTGCTCTTATTATAGCACCATGGTGAGGTCAGTTGGGCGATTTTCTTTCTTTCTTTCTTTTTTTTTTTTTTTTTTTTCTTCAGAAGAGAACTCAATATAGAAAGTTCAGTGATTTATTTAGCTCAAGTGTAGTGAAGTCTTAACTGGCTTCTATCCCCTATCTGCCAGTCCAGAGTAATTTTTGCAATATTTCATTTTGAACCCCAGCTTGCTCTCCCTCCCTGTTTCTCTCTCTCTCTCTCTCTCTCTCTCTCTCTCTCTCTCACACACACACACACACACACACACACACATACATACACTATTGAAAATAAGAGGAACTCCTTAGGAGCCAACTTAGGTATTAATAATACTGTTACATAAAATTGTATCATAGATAACTATAATATCACACAATTGTAATATTTTCTATAGGGCTGATATTTTATAGAAAAGCATCTATTTTCTATCATCTGGTAATCACTCTCACCACCTATTGACAGTTTAAGGACCCACTCCTCAGATTGGAGTCTCCCCGACAACAGCCCTAAGATGAGGATTTGCACAAGAATGATTTATGGGAAAAGTGCTGAAAGGAATGGGAAAGAGACGGTGATGGGAAGGCAACCAATAAAAGGTATTTCAAAAAAAAGGTGTTTCAATGAGCAGGTTACTGATCTGGGCAGCAGGGGCTCAATCCCACTAGGGAACTCTGGGGGACTGTATAGAAAACACCTCCAGAGGGCTACAGAGCTGAGGTATTTATCTGCCACCTTCTTTACGTCATGGGTTCGTGGCTGCTCCGTGTAAAGTCCTGTGTACCCTGGCCTGCTCCCCACAGAGACTAACACCAGCAAACGCTCTCAGGTACAGGCAACATTCACAGGGATAGTGGCAAGCAATATGGGCAGGGCATGCTATATACAGACCTCATCAGCTCCAGACTCCCAAGTGGCCCTTCTACCATTCATCTCCTTCCTAAGGGTCAGACCATTCAGAACCTGGAAGCTCTCACTGGTTGGCCTCTCTGTAACTTGCCCTTGGGCACAGTCTTTAACAGGACCAATGCTGGAAAACAAAAGAGGGGTCCATACAGAGAGGCTGTTGATGAGAGGCAGTACAGTTTGAGTATCCCTCATCCTAAATGTGCTGGACAGGAAGTATTTCCAATCTTGTTGTGGAGGGCAGGGTGTTGAGAATATTTGCACATATATGAGGACAAGCCTTAGAGATGGGACCCATGTTTAAACCTGAAATTCTTCAGGAGCCCTGTTTGGGGAGATGGCTATGATTGTGGTTGACTTCGGGCCATGGAGTTTTGGACATTGCTGCCTTCCATAGTCTCACAAGACTTGGCCCGGGATCTCGAGAAACTTGGGCCGAGCACGGAGCGGGTTGGGGCCATTTTGGTTGTTGGTTGTTTGCTGAAACTTGGGCCGAGCACGGAGCGGGTTGGGGCCATTTTGGTTGTTGGTTGTTTGCTGGTGTGTGGTACGTGTTAGAGTTGTTAGAGCCAGAGAGAGAAACTGACAAAATAAAGATCCTGTTTATTTCCAGTCTGCCTCTAAACTTATTCCCGCGGCTTTGCTGCTCCAAGCGGCCATCGCTTCAGGCGACAACAAAATTCATTTCTAATTCTCTAATAGGGTCCCTTTCATGGAAAGGTCCACTCATGTATTGAACGTAAACCTTGCAGCTCAACCACTGGAGGCTTAGTTTTAAAACTGAGTTTTTTTTTTTTTTTTTTTTTTTTTTTCTTTACTCTTCTTCCTCACCCCCTCCTTACTGCAAAGAAAACAAGATTGGCGTTGTTCCTGTCCTAAGCTGAGTTATCTGTCCTTCTGTTTTGTCCACCTGAACATTCCCAGAAAGGAGAAAACAGCTCTCTGAAGGATATCGTTAAACATTAATTACATCTACTGATAATATCTAAGAAACAGCCCTCGTACTCCCTTTTTAAAAACCCTCTGTTCGCCCTAGCAGTTAGAATGGCAACCTCCATGACATGAGTCTGTTGCCTTTCTCCTTTGCTAGCAAAGTCATAAAACTGTTTTCTTTTTGTGAAAGCCTTGTCCTTATTATTGGCATTTGGGACAAGGACCAAGCTTTCAGTATCATTTCCCTATACATATAGTCTGAAGTCAACTGTATACGATATTTTTAGAATTTTGTTTGATGGTGTGGGACTCGCCACTTGTGGTGGGCGCCATGTTGGTATTCAAAAAGTTGGAGACTTTAGAGCCCTTCATATTTTCAGATGCAGGATGTTCATCCTGTGCATTCAGTGGTTAATACTGTGGATGCTCATGTTCCACAGCTTGAAACTGGAGCCCAGATCTCCTATTTTCCTCCCAAAAATTATTTCAACAGTGGGTCTTGATATTTTCCATAAGCCAATTCTATTAGCCAGATTCCTAAAGGACTCCCCCAAATAGCAGCTCCAAAATGTTTCAAGTTAATACTAGACCTTGTCCAACCACCGCAACAAGCCCAGCAAGAGAGGCGGGGTGCTCAGAGAGCCAAACCATGCAGCAAAAAATAGGTGGTTGTTTTCTAGAGGAGCCTGTCAACATTTTGGGAGGGATCTGCAAAGGCTACATTCCAGCTTGGCACACAGAAAGCCATGGCAGAGAGGCACAGCTTCATTATAATCCCACAGACCACCAGCCAGGGAAGGAGAGCCATGTGGAATTGATTGAACACAAGCAAGGCCCAGAAGATTTTAATTTAAAAACAATTCGATTATAAAAAGAAAAGAAAAAAGAGATCTTGGAGGGGGGGGGGAAATGGTGGAGTGCGCATAGGAGCAAAAATGCTTGCATATGTATGACTAAGAAGAGAGACAATGTGAGAGAGAAAAGCATTGAAAGAGATGGAAGGACAGAGAACCAAGTGGAAAAGAGAATGAGAGAACAAATGAAAGAGGTGGGGAAGAAGGAATGAAATAAATTTTAAGTTGAGATCTTTAGTTCTAAACAATAGAAAATAAGTCTGGATCATTCAGATTTAAAATGACCTATTGTCAGAAGGATTTGTATAATAAATAAATAAATAAATAAACAAATCTTAGGAGAATACGGACCCCCAGGTCTAGACAGCAGGAACAAGTGGGCCATCTCTTCAGATGTCAGCTTAGGAGAAATATACTGGTCTATTTTGATTCTGTAACCTATCTCTGGTTGATGGTTTAGGAGAAGGGATGTTAACAGTCTTACATAGATCCCACAGAAGGAGGGTAGGATATGTCTTTGATAGCATGGATATTAAGTCAAGGCATGCCAAGCAGGACAAAGCATTGCTGTTCACCATCAAAAGGGAACCCCAAAGAGAAGAAGAAGGTAGGGGAACTCAAAGGGAATTAAGAGAGGATCAGTTACAAACCTGGGGACAACTTAGGAACAGGAAGAGCAATAGATGAATGAAGAGAAAAAGAAAAATGGGTAGAACATATGAAAATTACATAGGGAAGAGAAGCTAAATAAAAAAAGGAAGAAAACCAGCTTCTTAGAGGAAATGAGGAATCAGATAGGAGGAAGGCAAAGGGAGAAAAGTGGCATAGGATGGAGATTGTACAGCAGGGAATCACTTGGGGGCTCACTCATAATTTCATGGGTCTGAGATAATGTTCACTATGGACCCATCACTTCCCATACCTGAGAAGTAGATGGCAAAGCAGAAGGGGTCCCAGGCCATCATGAGAGATTTGACATACTCCTGTTGGCATGGACATCCACTAAGTGACTTGGTACCGTTGATTGTTCTGGTTCCTCTGCTGCATAACAAACCACCTCAAAACTTAGAAGCTTGAAACAATTTATTAGTATTTCTTATGGTTCTTTGGTTTGGCTGGACTCCGCTGAGTCCAGGTTTGACTGGGATTGCATTCATCTAAAGGCTGAACTGGGCTGAAATGTTCAAGATGACTCCTTCACACAGCCGGCAGATGATGCTGCAGGTCAGCTGGAGCTATCAACTGGAATACAGCCATGGGAACTTGAAGTCTCACAGCATGGCGGCCGGGATCTGAAAGGTAGTGATTCAAGAATGAGCATCTCAGGCGCAGCAAGAGGATATTATCAGACAAGTTAAGGTGAGCCTGGAATGGGCATAGCATCACATATGCCATATGCTCTTGGTCCAAATAATCATGGACCATACCAGGTTCAAAGAAGTGAAAAATCGATTCTTCCTCTTGCTGAGATTTTGGAAAAGTTATACTGCATAAGAGTATGTCAGATGAATCTATAGAAAACATAATTTGCCACAGGTGTCCAGCCTCTTGACTATGAAAAATGGTTTCATTGTCTCTTTAAGCCTCTCGGAATTGTTTGCTGCCAATTGAATATGAATTGTGAATTTTCCATCCCATATGACCTTCCAGAATATCATCATTTCACATGCAATTTGACTGGTCAGAGAAAATGCTATCTTTTGTTAGACTCTGTGACATTCTTCTTGAAAGTGTGTCCAGTTGAGAGTATACCCAATCTGTATAGAGCTCACATAAGACAGGTTTGCAGTATCATCCTCTTTTCATTATTCATTCATTCATTCATCCCATAAATATTCTAGTCCCAGGCACCATGGAAAGTGTTCAGGATGCACACATAAAAGGCATAGTCTCTTATGCTCAAGGGTTGGGCACCATGAGAGAGGTTCATTTGTATCTCATCTTATAGGAGACCTAGGGAATTGAGTTTAAATCCAACAAATAAGCTTAAAATTGCATATTTTCAAAATCACTCTTAAAAATCCCTTAGGAAGTCATCATTTTGTATACTATCTTGCAAAAAGCCCAACACAGATGTTTTTTATCCATTGTGGGGAAACTGATTGTTGTTTTAGTTTTCTGAGCACCAAATAAAATAGCTTCTTTGCATGTATGAGGCACTTTTCTCCTTCCCATTCTCGCTGCTCTCACTCTCTGGACTGAAATGACCTGCTAGTTGGTTCCCCTGTTTCCACCCTTGCCAGCCTACAACCAGAGCAATCCTGATTAAGCTGAAGTCAGATCACGAGATCACTTTGCTCCTCTGTTCAAAATCATCCAACACTCATTTGAACTGAAATAATATCCAAATGCTTTTCCATGGCCTTACATGGTGTGACTCCTGTCTATCTCTGTAACATTATTTCTCACCACATGCCCTTTCACTCCTGATACTCCACAGAATGCTTCCTCCTCCATGCCACACTCATTAAGCCTTAGAATTTTTAAATTCTTTGCTACTACTGCCTGGACCTTCTTTTTCCCATTAATCCTTTCACTTCATTCAGTTCACTGCTTAAAAAGAATTTGGGAAGAAAACTCTTGCCTGAACACAGTATATAAAAGAGCATCCTCTCTCATTTTCTGCCCTCCTTATCTTACTTTATGCTTCTTCATAGAATTTTTCCTAACTGAAATTGAGCATCTGACTCCTTCACTGGAATGTAGCCTCTAGGAGGGCTGTGTTTTCATCAGCTCTGTATTTGGGTGTAATCCCAACTCCTAATATAGTTATTGGCACATCTTATTCCATGAATGTGTGTTGAGTTAATGATAGGATGCATGCATGGATGGATGGAATGGGTGGATAGATGGATGGATGGATAAAAAATGGACATGTAAGCCGGGCGCGGTGGCGCACGCCTGTAATCCCAGCACTTTGGGAGGCTGAGGCAGGAGGATCGCGAGTTCAAAGCCAGCCTCAGCAATGCCGAGGCACTTAGCAACTCAGTGAGACCCTGTCTCTAATAAAATACAAAAAAGGGCTGGGGATGTGGCCCAGTGGTCGAGTGCCCCTGAGTTCAATCCCCGGTACCACAAAAAAAAAAAAAAAAAAAAAAAAAAATGGACATGTAGTGGAGGCTATCGTGTGCCACTCGCATCACCTTTTCAGGAATGAGGCACCCAATTCCCCAGCTATCAGAAGTGTTAACTTCCAGCTATCTCTCTACAGTAATTGCTGTCGGCTTAAGAGAGGTACCTTGCCCAAGGTTACAGCCCCTTCCTGGGAGCAGCTTCCTTCCATTGACTGGTTGATTTGGAGGTGCACAGGTGCATAGGCCTGGCCCCTAGACTGAATCTGGTATAATCTTCAAACCTCGGTGGCCTCATAGCACAGTTTAATTTCTCCTTATCAAATTCTTCTCCCTTATCGTCTATAGATGTAAGTCCCAAGATCACTTCCCACTAAATCTCCTAACTACAAATCTTTATCTCAGGGTCTGCTTTCAGAAGACCTGATCTAAGATGATGTGGTGTATTGTATTCACATGCAGTTTAGGGTTTTCTCATACCATAAGGAGCACATAGGAGCTGAGAAAAACTAAGAGGTTTGCAGATTAGCATTTTCCATGTAATTCTCATCCTAACGTATCTTCTCACAATTCTGGCCATATCACATGCTGCATTTGAACTCTTGCTCCTCTTTCCCCTCCAGTCTCCCCATGTCTCTCTTGATTTCTCACTCCACAAAGTTTGTAGAGTGCAGCTCAATCATATGAAATGCAGATAACAATACAGTTCAACTGTGCCCACGTTGACCAGGAAAGGCATCTAACAAAAGTAAATGGACAAGCTTGTTGTAGAGTCCAGAAAAAATATTTCTCCCCAAGAGGGACATGTTAGACTCTAATTACTTGAACTTGGAACTGCTAATGGCAGAAAGGTCAGAAGGAACTGAAAAGATGCTCCAAGAGAAGTCAAGAGGCATTGAGCAAGACAAAGTCATGAATAAACTGAAGCATTAGAAAGCAGAACTACATGACAAGGAAAAAAGCTACAAAACAGAGTGATAATATAGAGGATAAGAGGAACTCAACTGTTAGAAGAGGAAGAACAAAGCAATGAAGAAGGAGGAGGAGAAGGAGGGGAGGAAGAGGAGGAGGAGGAAAGGCAGCAACAAGGGTGTAAACATTCACATGCATAATAGAGTAGAGCATGTTTACTATAGCTAGTAATGCATATTGTTCACTTGAAATTTATAAGAGAGCAGATTTTAAGTGTTCACACACACACACACACACACACACACACACACACAAGGTAACTACGAGTGGCAATGGGTGTGTTAATTTGACTGGTAATCAGTACACATATATGCATATATCCAATTATTACATTGTCTGAGAAAAATCAAGAAATTTCATGTAACATTTTTTGTAGTAACCAAATACTAGAACTTATCAAATGGTCCATCAGTAAAGAACCAGTTTTGGTTACATCCATATTATGGGATGCTAGGAAGTCAATAATAAATCTTCTCTATATGTTCTAAAATGAGCTATTTTTAAATTAAATAAATGACTGACTAATATTTAAAATAAAATTTTAGTTCCTGTTAAAAAATAAAGAAGTAGCAGCAAAAACAGGAGACTTAAATTTACAATTAGAGTGTTAGAGAGAATGTGCAATGCTAGGGAATTGGTTGCATAAATTATTTAAAGTCTGGTCAAAATGGCTGAACCACTTTGATTCAAAAACACCTCTATCCTATTCTCATATCCATAATCAGTCTGATACTTAAACCTGTTTTGTCATGGCTGAGGTCTGCTCTGCAGTCCTATGTCCTTACCATCCATCAGAACAGGACAGGGAGTCATGTGAAGGGTTCCAAGCTGAAGTTAGTGTCACAGTTTTGCATTTGGTTCCAAGTTGAAAGCCACTGACTGATCCTTGGAGGATTCCCATAGTCCAGCTCTCAAGAGAATTTGCTCCCTGCCAAACTCCTGGCCTGAGAGAAAGACTGTTGATCAGGTGGAACCCGAGGAAATCAAAAGACTGAAAAGAAGAGTCATCCTGTCATTTGTTTTGCTAGGCCATATGGATAAAAAGAAACCATCTCATAGCAACTTTCCTCTTTCCCATAGACCATCCAAACATCCATTTACCTAATCGTGCTTCCTTTATGCACACATACATATATATTTTACAACTGCGCCATCTGTGTTATCACAGTTATGGTCCTGCCAGCATTTCCATAAAAATGACAGTAAATCTTTCTTTTCTGAGGTTCATAAATAGACTATAAAAACTGGGTTTGAGCTGAAACGTATTCCCAATCATTTCTAGCCAAGACACTAATAGGTTTTGTTAACAAATTAAACAAATATCAATTTACTTGGCAAGCTAAAACTACAAAAGTTTATGGATTCCAAAGGCAAATATGCATTCATAAAGTATAAAAATAAACTAAATTCCAGCATAACTAAGACTATAGACTTACCCTTAAGTTTAATAAGTCTGTAAGCCATTTCTTTAATTTAAAATGTTAAAAAGTCAGGTTAGTATTGTATAATCTGCACATTTTTACTAATTGCATCTGCTAGAGATGTTTTTATAATAAGCTACAGAAATGGACAATGGCTACCTTAGGCAATTTGGAAACTCATCAGAAGGATCTACAGGATCTCAGAGAATTGTTGAGAAGGGAGGAGAGGATGCTCAAGAATGAGCATTAAAATGGATGGGAAGCAGATCCAAAGAGTCTTTGTAACACGAAAGCTACCTTGTCTGGGATGAAGGCATTCTAACCATTTCACCTTCTGCATGATTGCAGTCTGGATTCAAAATTCCAGGAAAGGATATGACTCCACAGTCAAGCCTTAGTCACACAGCTGAATCTTGCTTGTACTGTACTCCTGGAATTGCCACAGTAGTAAGCATCTCTAGCTGCATAGTTTATCACTGCCAAGAAAGAGAGAAACAGCCAGGCACTGGGACGCACACCTGTCATCCCAGCACTTGGGAGGCTCAGGCAGGAAGATCGCGAGTTCAAAGCCAGCCTGAGCAATGGCGAGGCACTTTGCAACTCAGTAAGACCCTGTCTCTAATAAAATACAAAAAAGGGCTGGGGATGTGGCCCAGGGTCGAGTGCCCCTGAGTTCAATTCCCGGTACCAAAAAAAAAAAAGAGAGAGAGAGAGAGAAACAGAGACAGCAAGGAGGGAGGAGCAAGAGAGACAAACAGAAAGACAAAGGCAGAATGGGCAGAATGTGAAAGGAAGGAGAAAAGAGGGAAAGAAGAGAGAGAAAAAAAGAGAAAACCACATGAACATCCACTACTAGAGAATCAGTTGAATAAGCTACACTACAAATACACAATGAAATATTACACAATCATTAGAAGTTATTATCGGACAAATATTTAATAGCTGGTGTTGAGTAACAAAGCAGGTTACCAAACAATGTGACCAATATAAGCACATTTTAATAATAAATAAGTAAGTAAATTAATAAATAAGCATGGATGCCTAGGGAAAAAAAATCATGATGGGATTTCAAGTTATTTTAGCTTCTTGTTTTAGCTAATCTTTGTGATTTAAGTTTTTAAAAATAGATGTATATTGCTTTTGAAAAGATGATTTTAAAAAGAGTATACTTTACAGGTTTTTAAAGCCCTACTTGGAACCACTGCATGAAATGTAACAAAGAAGAAGTTGGAGAAGTTGGAGATACAGAGTGGATAAATCGTCAGACAAATCAAAGTAGAATGAAGACTGGCACTTGGAGACTCAGTCTGAAAGTCCTGGCTGTCGTCTTTAATATGGTGGGTGTTCTTATCACCTACGAAGGGTGGAGTCATCTGGATGTTACTTTTGACAAAGGGGGTAAACACTGGGCACCCAACACTCTCCTTGTAAATCAGGCCAATTTTCTTGCTTGCTATAGCTGTGAGAGCTGCCTTTGAAGCCAGTTGAGCTTAAGTTTTTTTCTCCTCTTTTGCAGGAGAGGGTAATTAAAGCGCTATTGGATATTCTGAGTATTGTATTGGAATTGCTGGATGTTATCTTTCACATGCCGTTTTGATGTCATCTCTGTGTCTGAAAGGTCACTACCGCTGGCTAAATAGCATTGATTTCCAGGCATTTATAGATGTACACGACAACTCCTGAAAAGGGCTTTCATGGATTGAAGAACCGAGGCTATGGTAAATATCTCCTCTGAACAATGTGGGCAGAAATCATTATGAAATAAAATAAGCCTGGAGGCGTGTTTCACTAGCAGATCTGAAATGGAGCCACGCTTTCCTGAGATGAAGGCTGTGACTGCAATATCCTCAAAGCCCACCCACTCGGGCCACAGCTTAGAGGCTGATACGTGGCTGACCTGACACCAAGCCTGCCATGAAAAATGAGCTTCTGCTTGCAGCTCCTCCCTCCATGCATCCAAGGGATTGGCTTCATAACAGACAAGCGAATGAGGCTTAGTGATCTGCAGGGGTGAGGCAGAGGCTCAGGGTAGATAGATGCTGCTTTTTACTGTGAATTCGGAGAGCAGTCATATTTAATTTCAATGCTTTTAACTTGAGACACTTCAGTTACAGCCTAACATCATTTCAGAAAATCAGGTGAGCCATGAGCCCACCTTTTCCCCTAGCATCCAAGGCAGTGGTATAAAGCCCACAGTGGCATATCTCATGTTGCCCCACGTACCTTGGCTTAGCAGTCAACCCTTATACACCAGGGTCATGCATTTGTTGAAAGCCTTGGCTTATGATGACATAATGGATATTGCCCCTATGGAAAGGGCCACACCAAAGGACCAAGCAAGCCAGTCTGCTAATTCTCCAAACTAAATGCCAAAATGCATCAGATGAAATCTGTACTCCAGTGGAGATGACTCCTGACGACTAACAGTGTGGATTTCTCTTGTTTTGCTTTTTTTTTTCTAAGTATTTGAGTTAGGGCAAATTGTAGAATTTTCCCTCATGCAATGTCAAGTTTTTGATAGGGGCAAAAGGAACATTAGCTTTGGTGTCAGACCTGGATTCCAACACTAGCTTCTCAATTCCCAGCCACATCCCCTCAGAAATATCACTCAAACTAGTGTTTCTCAAAGCATTTTCCAAGTGCCCCCTTGAGGTATTTTTCACTCTCATTTTCTCATGAGTATGAAGTGGGGTTTCCCAGAGGATACAGGACATATGATGATATTGTCATTCTGACGGCTCCTAGGATGTGTGTTTATGAATTCTTGTATTTTAAAATTTTCTGCTTTAGGAAAGTGGAGACCAGAATTTTGAGTGAAATAAAACTCAGAGAAAAAAATGTCACATGTTTTATCTCATATGCAGAAGCTAGAAGGAAAAATCAAAACAAACAAACAAGAAAGAGATTCCACAAAATTGGAAAAGATACTAGTAGGGAGGAGGAAAGAGAACATGAGGAGCGAGGAGGAGATGGAGAGGTACTGGGGAGTGAAATTCATCATGTTTTTATATGTGCAAATACACCATTCTGTATAAGGAATACACACCAATAAAAAATAGTTAAGAATAAGCCGGGCGCGGTGGCGCACGCCTGTAATCCCAGCACTTTGGGAGGCTGAGGCAGGAGGATCGCGAGTTCAAAGCCAGCCTCAGCAATGGCGAGGCACTTAGCAACTCAGTGAGACCCTGTCTCCAAATAAAATACAAAAAAGGGCTGGGGATATGGCCCAGTGGTCAAGTGCCCCTGAGTTCAATCCCCGGTACCACAAAAAAAAAAAAAAAAAAAAAAAAGTAGTTAAGAATAAATTCTGCTCTCTCTATATACTACAGTTACTACAGTCAAAAAGTAACCATAGTCTTTAAAATAACAAAAAACATTTTGAACAAAAAATACACAAAATAGTCTGCCTTAATTTCTAATATGATAAATATTAGTAGAAATAATACACACACACACACACAAAAAAAAGCTCTTTTGGATCCTTATATTGTTTCAAGAGTGTTTGAGAACCACTGATCTAAGCTTTGTACCTCTGTTTCCTGGGGCCATTAAGAGCCTATTGTAAGTACTAAATTAGAGAAAGGACATGACATTGGAAGCAATATACCAAAATCCATCCTTCCCTACTCAAATACAGCCATTGTCCCAGGTTGATCTGAGCACTCAACTTGACCCTGTAAGGGAATGAGTATAATGGCCACTTAGAGACACCCACTGTCCCCTTGATAATACTAGGCACTTTGCAGTCTCAGATTAAGTGCTCTGGGGACTTTTCCTTTATTCCAATTTCCTGCCTCAACCTCCTATCTTTGGCTTCTCTGAGAGTCCTTTCTGAAAGTAGTGAGTGCACTATACTTTATTATTCAAGTGTTAACTATCTAATAGACACCATTAGATCACATCCCTATGGGATGGAGGCAGGGTCTTTCCTGAAATGAGTAATCATTCCTGGCATCAATCATTCCAAGACGTGGAGAGTTCTTAGACAGCAACCAGGTCTTGGAGGGGAATGCCTCAATGTCTCTCTGGGTCTCACACTCATGGGCCAGGAGAGTTAGGAGTAGGCACATCTTTGGTGGCTCCTAGAAGTGGAACAAAGATGGATCCTGGCACTTGGAGAGAAATGAGGAACCTGGCAGAAAGGGCCTTAAGTTAGTAGGTTTTTGCATTCCTATTAATCCCCAATCCCTCTATATTAAGTTTTCAGGGACTCATTGGTTCTTAAGAAAAATACAACCTGCTACTTGCCCCCATCCTGTCACATTTGCAATTTTGACACTTTCATTTCCTCTACAAGAGGTCCACTCTGTCATTCTGTGCCAGAAAAATTAGAGCAAATCTGGAATCAGAAAAACCCACCAGGGACAGTGGAGACAGAGAGAAACTTTGGTTTCCATAGGTATTTCTTAAGTAAGAATAGCAGGATATGTGACTGAGTCTGGAGGATGGGAGGGGGAACTGCTGGAGGTAACCAGGGATTCTGTCTTGGAATACTGATGGCTAGAGAGGCCTTTCATTGATACAAGAGTAATGGAAAGGGAGATAGATACGAAGGGAGGAGGGGGGAGCTGTTAGAAATTCAGGTCTGCAGCTCAGGCTAGAGGTCAGTGTTAAGGTCACAAGATGGCAGCTGGATTGCACAGGGACTGGGATATATAGGTAGGGATTTCTGAACCAAGGACAGCAGAGCTTGCAGCTGGAACAATGAAGCCAGCAGAAAAGCTGCAGCTGTTTGGTAATATTTTCCAGAGTCTCTGTTGTTGATCCTTATTGTCAATTGCCTTTCCCAAATACACATCTGATGCTCTGACTTGATTTCCCTTTTGGCCTTCAAAGACACCCCTCCACCCACCCAAAGCCTAAGTCTCTCCTTCTGCTCCCTGAGTCATCCTTCCAGGATTGCCCTCCCCACTAGGGAACATTTAACACATCCAAGGCATGGCTGTTCTTGGCCCTTTGTTCAGCACACACCCTCATTTTTTTTTTTCTTTTCTTTCTTTTTCGTTTTTTGCAAATCCCCAAGCCCAGTCCAGGAATCCTTTATTCTTCCTTTACTGCATAGCTTTATTAGAAACTGAGGGAGGGTGAGACCACACAGGAAGAGCATGCAGAACCAGAGAGACAAGGATCCCAGGAGAATGAGGACAATAAAAACCCATTAGCAAATGTGAAACCCCTTCTTCTAGCATGTGCATTTCCAAGTCCTGTTTTCAAGAGAATTATCTTAAACAGCTAAAGTAGAAAAATCTGTGTCACTTTGGTAAATTTACATAAGAGCAGGTCTTTCACCCTCAAAATGAATCAATTCAATGCAGCAAATGGTATTTCATCCCAAAATCATACATAACAACAGCAACAACAATAACAATAATATCTGCAGCCTGCAAAGAGGTTTGTTTCTTTCTAACAATTATTTGGGCAGATAATCTCTTCTATTTTAAGAATGAATATAGGTAGTCCCTTATAATTCACTATTGACTAAAATTTGTTGCTTAGCCAATATTTTCTAGGGAGATGAGAAATGATACTAATTGAGACCAATAGTGTGTTTATTTCAGATCACTTGCTAGTTTTTGCTGAGTGATGGGTTAACCAAGATCTATGATAGTGAAGTTTCTTTTTCACGTGGTATTGAAGAGGCAGAGTTCTGATTTATCTGTCAATTCTCACCCAACTGACAATTTGTAAATTCCCCATGATGCTCTTTGTCAAGAATCTACTTGCAATGTATAGAGGAAGTTATTCTAGTCAGAATTGGCTAGATGATGCTTCAGTGATAAATAATCCTCAGACTCCAGTGGTTTGAACACAAAGATTGGCATACAATGCACAAGTGTTGCTTGTTGATGGAGGGGTTTGCTTTACATGTGTTCAGAGACACAAACGAGTACCAATAGCAGCAGTTATATATATGACATTCTATTCACATTGTAGTAACCCACAAGTTACACAACTTGGATTAAATTCAATAGGGAATTGAAAATAGAAAAGTATTTATGAATGAGTGTAAGATTTAGCAAAATAGAAATAATCTAAGCTTATCAGCAAAATATACTACATGAAGACAAAAGTAAAGAGAGTAATAAAATAAAATGACTCCAGAACACATCTTGAAATTTTGAATTATATGTTAGAAATAAGATATTTTTTGGGGGGTACGGGGAGAAACCAAATAGTAATTCACATCTTCTTTTATCAATGAGATTCAACGTGGCTTGAATGTGACTTGCCCACAATCACATAAGCCTTCTCAGTTCTCATCTTGTAATCTTTGAAGTAAAAGCCTATAGGGGCTGAATTTTAAAACCACAACAATTATAAAGGCATACTTTACATGAAAATATTTTACATGAAAAATAAAATTACTTCTCCATTCTATTTGTAAGGGGCTAGTTGCCACTTTTTCCAATGGGAACAACATCAAATCACCACTCAGAGACTCCTTATGCTCTGCTGTAAACCCAGACAATCTAAACAGATAAGCAGCTCCCTGCTGCATTCTCTGTGAGCTTGTCCTTCAAGCAAAGCCTCAGGGTAAAGCCTGAACTTATGCTTGGGTAAAATATTTGAAGTCAAATAGAAAGGTTAGCAAATATTAAAGAGACTTAAGAGAGCCCCATTCACCCTGGAGTTTGCAATAACCATGTGCTCTTAATACTCCAAAGAGGAAATGAGAAGATATGGGAAATTAATTGCAGACCAAAATATCTTGACCATAAACTTTGCATAATTAATTTCCCTTCTGAGTTTGCTTAATAATCAAATATAGAAATGTCAAACTGGTGTACATGTCTTTCTCACAAGACCGATACTCATGGAATCAAAGACATCTCTAAGAATCACAAAAAAAGCAACAATAACAACAACAATATAATAATATAAATCATGAGAAGAAATAGTCATGGTCGCTCTTTTAATAATGCTTTGATAAAACAATCAATCTTTTCTGAGTACAGTTATAAACAGCCAATGAGGAATCACCCCTTGTCTTTAATGAGGATAACTGTGAGTAATGTAGTTGTGAGACAGCCCTGTAAGCTCTCAGGGAGTCAGAGGCAAATTAGAAAAGCATGGCATCTTAGAGGTTTTCTGCTCCAAAATGGTCCCACTGAAGGGCCTTCTTCTAGACCATCTGTTTGATGGGCACTTTACCATAGGCCCTCTGACTGAGCAGCTCACAGCAACTCAATCGCTGAAAGTTAGCAGGCTTTCCTTTGAATGAAGCTGAAACGTGTCCCTTCAAAATTCTTCTATCATTTGTTCTTAACTTTGTCCTCTAAGAAAAAGCCTGCCTCTTCTTTTAGGACTCTTTGGAAGTAGTTTTCACATTTACACTCGATTTTTTAGAATACATAAAGCGAGAACCCTAAGGACCTATGCATGCTTTAAGAGTACCAAGGTACTTGTGTAGCCAGACCATGGCTCTGTGCTTTACTGTTTACAGAGAGTTTGTCCTAGGAGATAACACATGCTGTTAGATGTTAGAAGTTGACGCTCTGCCTGGCTGAGTGTGTTTCCTGGAAAAGACATTTGGGAAAGAGAAGAAGCAAATTTGGGGAAGCTGAGACCATAAGGGTGCAGATATTGTAGAAGAACTTTAATCTTCTGGATGTTGTGAGTTTGCCTGCAATAATAAAGATCAGTGAGCTTTCCGCCATGTGGTTTGTTTTGCTAGTTTTCCTTGGGCTGTTTGAGGAGGTGAGAACACTGACCACAACAGGGAACTACACATAATATTTCTTGTTTATATTTTCTGTAATAATCATTAAATGTGAAGTCTAGCCAGACCTGAAATGAGGTATGAAAAATGTGAAACCCAAGGAACTTTACCAAATGAGCAGCCAAAGATTATAGGATGTAAGAAAAGTTTGCTTTCCTCACCTGAAGAGAAGATTGGAGATTAAAACAAAACACAAACTAAAATCTATGAGAGTTACCTAAATTAGCAATTGATTTTCCTGCTGGCTTGCCAAACCTAGACATAAAGCATTCCATAGATTCTATATTATTCATACCAAAGACCACATGCTTGCCATCCAACCAATCAATCTGCACAGTAGAGATGAAACACCAGACATCATTTGTGTTAGTCCCACCATTTGTCATGGGTAAGATCCAAGAAACTCATCAGCAAATAGTGCTAATTTGAGCTCTTCTTTTCCTATCTGGATCCCTTTGTTTCGTCTGTCTAATTGCTCTGGCCAGAGTTTCCAGTACTATGTTAAATAGCAGTGGTGAAAGGGGACATCCCTGTCTTGTTCCAGTTTTTAGAGGAAATGCTTTCAATTTTTCTCCCTTTAAGATAATGTTAGCTCAGGGCCTTGCATAAATAGCTTTTATAATGTTGAGATATGTTCCTGATATTCCTAGTTTTTCCAGTGTTTTGAACATAAAAGGGTGTTGTATTTTGTCAAATGCTTTTTCTGCATCTATTGAGATGATCACATGATTTTTATCTTTAAGTCTATTGATGTGATGTATTATGTTTATTGATTTCTAAATGTTGAACCAGCCTTGCATCCCTGGAATAAACCCCACTTGATCGTGGTGCACTATCTTTTTGATATGTTTTTGTATCCAATTTGCCAGAATTTTGTTGAGGATTTTTGCATCTATGTTCATTAAAGATATTGGCCTGAAGTTTTCTTTTTTGGATGCGTCTTTGCCTGGCTTTGGAATTAATGTAATATTGGCCTTATATAAAGAGTCTGGAAGAGCTGCCTCTTTTTCTATTTCTTGAAATAGTTTGAAGAACATTGGTATTAGTTCTTCTTTGAAAGTCTTATAGAGCTCAAATTAGCACTATTTGCTGATGACATGATAATATACCTAGAAGACCCAAAAAACTCTACCAGAAAACTTTTACAACTAGTAAATGAATTTGGCAAAGTTGCAGGATACAAAATCAATACCCATAAGTCAAAGGCATTTTTGTACATCATCAACAAAGCCTCTGAAAGGGAAATGATGAAAACTACCCCATTTACAATAGCATCAAAAAAAAAATTCCTGGGAATCAACTTAATGAAAGAGGTGAAAGACCTCTATAACGAAAACTATAGAACACTAGAGAAAGAAATCATAGAAGAACTCAGAAGATGGAAAGACCTACCTTGCTCTTGGATAGGTAGAATTAATATTGTCAAAATGTCCATACTACCAAAAGCATTATACAGATTTAATGCAATTCCAATCAAAATCCCAAAGTCATTCTTCAAAAAAATAGAAAAAGCAGTCATGAAATTTACCTGGAAAAATAAGAGACCCAGAATAGCCAAAGCAATCCTGAGCAAAAAAAGTGAAGCAGGTGACATCACCATACCAGACTTCACATTATACTATAGAGCAATAGTAACAAAAACAGCATGGTATTGGCACCAAAACAGACTGGTGGACCAATGGTACAGAATTGAGGACACAGAGACTAATACATATAATTTCAGCTATCTTATATTAGACAAAGGCGCCAAAAATGTACAGTGGAAAAAGGATAGCCTCTTCAACAAATGGTGCTGGGAAAACTGGAAATCCATATGCAATAAAATGAAATTAAACCCTTATCGCTTACCATGCACAACTCAATTCAAAGTGGATTAAGGACCTAGGAAATAGACCAGAGACAATACGCCTAATAGAAGAAAAAGTAAGCTCCAATTTCCAACATGTCAGATTAGGCCCCAAGTTCCTTAATAAGAATCCTGTAGTGCAAGAATTAATACCAAGAATTAATGAATGGGATAGATTTAAACTAAAAAGCTTCTTCTCAGCAAAAGAAACAATCAGTGAGGTGAATAGAGAGCCAACTAATTGGGAACAAATATTTACTACATGCACATCAGATAGAGCACTAATTTCTAGAATATATAAAGAACTCAAAAAACTTAACACCAAAAAAACAAATAACCCAGTCAATAAATGGGCTAAGGAATTGAAAAGACACTTCTCAGAAGAAGATACACAATTAATCAACAAACACATGAAAAAATGCTCAACATCACTGGCAATTAGAGAAATGCAAATCAAAACTACTCTAAGATTTCATTTCACTCCAGTCAGAATGGCAGCTATCAGATAGAACACAAACAACAATAAATGTTGGAGAGGATGTGGGGGAAAAGGCACCTCATACATTGCTGGTGGGACTGCAAAATGGTGCAACCACTATGGAAAGCAGTATGGAGATTTCTTGGAAAACTGGGAATGGAACCACCCTATGATCCAGCCATCCCACTCCTGGGTCTATTCCAAAGGACTTAAAAACAGCATATTACAGTGACACAGCCACTTCAATGTTTATAGCAGCACAATTCACAATAGCTAGGTTGTGGAACCAACCTAGATGTCCCTCAGTAGATGAGTGGATAAAGAAAATGTGGTATATATACAAAATGGAATTTTACTGCAATAAAAGAGAAATTTGCAGGTAAATGGATGAAGTTGGAGAATATAATGCTAAGTGAAATTAGTCAATCTCAAAAATCCAAATACTGAATGTTTTCTCTGATATAAGGAGGCTAGTTCACAGTGTTGTTAGATGGGGGTACATAGGAGGATTAGAGGAACACTAGAATGGTCAAAGGGAAGGGAGAGGAAGGGAGGGAACAACGGGGGAGGGAGGAGGAAAAAAAGAAAAGGTGGTTGAATGAGATGGATATCATTATCCTAAATGCATGATTGAAGACCTGAATGGTACGAATATACTTTGTATACAAACAGTTGTATGTAAAAGATGCTATATATGTGCACTCTGAATTGTAATACATACTACTATTATAAATAAATTTTTAAAAAAAGATCCAAGAACTCACATAATTCAGCAAGAAGTTTCTCATCAGGAAATTTTCTCCATGAATGGACTTGCCACTAGGACCATTATGACAAGTGAAGTTTCCACCCTAACACATAAATACAGAATAATTCTGTGAAAGCATAAAACTTAGAATCAAATCCTTTCATTGTGGTGCAAAAAGCAGTGACATTTTCTGCTATCTTTTGGAATTTGAACTGGAAACAGCTTGAAGGAGATATAGTGTGGGTAGTGTGGGCTCTCCATCAATGTTAATGTGTTGAATTCTGCAAGGGGGTTGACCATGTCAGAGAGCAAACGAAAAGTGGACAGGAAAGACTAGTGCTCTGAGTGATGGCACCTGCAAAATGGAAACACAAGCTTATTTAAAAGAGCAAATTTGAAAGTGCATGTATGGAAAACTCCAGAAGTATGTTAGTACATTTCAGGCACATCCCTCATAGGAGTAAAGAATGAATATTATAAATGTACTTTAAAATATACTAGAGTAGAATTAGAAATTGAAAATATACAACGTCTTACCCTAGGCATGTTTTACAGAATGCCTTTACTAAATAGCAGCTGCTATTCTGAATTTTGTCCAATTTGCAAGCAAGTAAATTAACGTGTGAAAATATTAACTACCCTACTTAATTCCTCAGCACACTCAAAAGTATGATCTCCTCCTCTTTCCTTAAACAACTTCTAAACATGATTAGGGCCCATGGAAACTATGTTATCCAATCCTCATATCATTCTGACCCCAAGAGCTATTTCTGTCTGGGGACACTTGCTTTTTGGCTTTGCCCCTGGAACAAACACCAGGAAATTCAGAATTAAAACTTTCCACACACCTATAGAACTTGTGATTCAGACTGAATCCCTCCGTGGAATATTCACTTCCACAGACAGGTGGTCTCCCAGCCTGAATATTGTCTTCATCAGCTTATTTTCCCTTTCTTGTCAGGATGCTATTGTGCCTCAGGTAAGTTGAGTCACGAAATTCATTTGCACTGAGATTGAATTCCATCGAACACATTTTCTATTGAGTATAAGCCATGCTTTCATGTTTATTTGTGAGTCTAGTAGTTTGTTGTTGTATTCTTACTATTGTGAATGTTATGTTGTAAAGATGCTGGATTCTGTTATGTTTCTCCAAAGAATTTTGTATTTATTGTAATTTTAATGTGTCTGTTTTATGTTAGTAGGCACTTAACTTGTCCTGAATACTCCAAACTCTCTTCTTCCTGAAGTGGGTGTCGGTTCAAAACTCCATTAGTTCTTTTAGCTAATGAAGATACCTGGATTCTCTCCCAGGCATCCAAGCTTGCGTGGTCAGCAAGGATATTGAGGTGAGAGTATATAAAGAATTTGGGGCTCCTCCTTCCTAGTTCTTGTCTTGTCAGGACTCCTTTTCTCTTTGAAGTGGCTGGAGTAGTCATGAACTTTGTCTTCTAGTTCTTCAAATTAGTAAAATTATAGATTTTTATCAACTTTTAGTTCACACATTCAGTGCTTCTTGTAGAACCTCTCCTTCAGCTAAAAGTGGTATAAATATGGAACATTCACTCAATGCTGGCCTCCTAATCCTTTCTTTCAAGGGTAGAGCCCATTCCAGTTTTTGCCTGCTTTCCTGTGCCTTCAGTATGAGTGTATATATTAATAATTTGTGTTACATTATTCATGTTATTATTAATTTACATTTAGCTTCAAGGCAACCCCAGATTTGAATCTCCACAAGTTATGCTAGTTGTGTGACTTTGGGACAGTTTTCTAAATTATAAAATGAATATAATGATTCCTATCCTGTAAAATTATTATGAGTAATAAAAGTGAATATACCAGTCATACAATAAAAGCTAGTTTACCCACTCAGCCCTAAATGAGCACATATTGATTGCCAAATATTGACTATTGAATCTATCAGGATCTGAGTGCATATGGAGCACAACTGAGCACATATTGACTATTGAATATATCTGAATCATTGAGGGGATTTTTGTTTGTTTTGCTTTTTAATGAAGCATTGCAAGATTTACAGAGGAAATCCCAAAGTCAGCCAGGAATGGGACATGTATTTGGGGGGTATTTTTATGATCTTTCCCCTGAAATAATTCTTTTTTCCCCCTGAAATAATTCTTAAGACTGCTCCAATATTTTTCTAGTCAAATTGACAATGATACACTTTTCTTTGCTCTGCTGAACATATTCAAGAATTTCCTGAACAACATTTATAGTATCTATAAGTAAGAAATTTGCTATAGTAGTTCTTGTGTCTACTTAAGGATGAAAAGTTAAAATAGTATTATAGAACTGTCTATAATAGTAATAAATCTATAGGATGGAAATGCAAAGTCTAGAAATGTTGTCAGAAATAATTTGGAGTTTGGAGAATACACACAAAGCTTATTAACAGGAGACCAAACTAATGTACAATGGATTATAGGAACCAAATTATAAATAGATCCATAATTCCTTACTTTCTTCTGCTTAGAAGACCGTTTGTATTACATTCATAGTCCTTAATGAATTGCAGTCATGAGCTGTGTACAGTACAATGGAGTAACTTCAGAGTACTTGGTAGCCGCTGGTCATGAGGGATATATATAAGGAAGTGCCTGTTCCAATTTGAATATTTACAGGAACTGGTCTCTCTCTTAGGTTAGTTTCCTTGAAAGTTCCATTAGTACTATACAGAATGGCCACCAATAAGTGAATTGGCAGCGGCTTTCAAAGTAAATTATTGTTCCCTGTGCATTTAATTAAAGTGGACCTCATTCTATCATCCTCAAGAGGAAAATAATATAAGAAATTTTTTTGACATTGACTGCAAATATGTCTCCCACTTGGGTCCTTAGAGTTATCCAGTTGGCTGCAGAGTTCAGAATTTCTGGAATAGCATATAAATTCAGTGTTTTTTTCTCTATGGAATGGACATGTCAGCTCTGAGTGGGAATTCACATCCCTGATATGATATGGAACTCACACTTCCTTATAAAGTCCAGCTTGCAAGCCATCTTGTTAAATTGTAAAAATATTCATGTGCACCTCAAGCTGATAAACTTGAAAAGGGAGAAGTCCAATCAGGATATTATCCTGGCTCATAGATGGACTCAAGTCATTAAACATAACCAACCTCATCAGAAAATACCATCATGGGACCTGTTAGTTCCATAAACATCACGAGAAATTATTTCATACATGGGCTGAATTAATGCTCTGTTCTGCAGCTGGGCTGACATGGTATGATGTTGATCTCACAATAGCAAGTATTTCAGTCCTGAGGCATTTTATGACCTGACATGCACTTCCTGCCTGATTTTTTTTTTTTTTTCACAAGGAGCATAACAAATGGCCACAGAACTCTGTACCTCAGTGGATTGCAACTACGACTACCCATTACCCCACCTGGGAAACAATTTTAAAACGGCATGCTTGAGCTTCACTCTCAGAAATTCTAATTTAGTCTGGAGTGGAGCCCAGGTATAATATTATTTAAAAGCACCCAAGGTAATTCTGCCATCAAGGCAGAGAACCATTGTTCTCTCCAGTTTCTCTTCTCTGTCTGGAGTTGGCAAAAATGAGCCTTTGTATATTCTGAGAAGGTCTTTTTTTTTTTTTTTTTTTTTTTCTTGCCTTTTTGGGTTAATTCCTATAAAGACGATTTTTACTTAAATATAAGAGAATAGCCATCACTTGCATCTGATTCCATCCCTTGACTTTTAGAATGGCAGTGGACAATGTGTGGACACAGGAATCCAAGGGGCAGAATACTTTAGAGGGGTGTCCAGGCTTAACTCACACCTTCTGATCTTTGATCTATGCAGATGAGTCAAGATAAATGACAGGGAAAGGGGAAGATAATGGTGCAGAATAACGGGCATGGGAGGGAGAAATCCAGTAATGAAGAATGACCAAGTGGAATATCTCTGGTTACAGAGTTAAAGACATGCTATGGACATTGGGTACCATACCCACTATAGTGACCAAGCGAATAATGGGCCTTTGATTGTTACAGAGTTAGCAATGTCCAGAGGATTTTCTTTCTCCCCTCCCTGCCAAGCTTCCTAGATCTGTACCCCAAGATACCATGATACTAAGTCTGAATTTCTCTTCATCATTTGCTTATATCCCATACCGACACATAATCTTTACCCCAAAGATTTGGATTGTGTTTTACAGAAGCTCCCTCAGTGATAGTCGAAAATCATGTAACTGGGCTGCGGTCATAGCTCAGTGGTATAGCGCTTACTTAGCATGTGTGGGGCACTGGATTTGTGCACCACATAAAAACAAACAAATAAAATAAAGGTATTGTGTCCACCTACAACTAAAAACAAATGTTTTTCTTTTTAAAATCAGGTAATGCCTTATCCCTGTTGACACTTGAGAATGCACAAAGACAATGCCAATGAGACTCAACTCAAACCCCTGGTAATACTGAGCATCAGATTTACTTCTGACTCTCAGTTTATCAGAAATACAAGATACAGCCAAGCAGTATTCCTTCAAAGAGGTCTAAAACTGTCCACAGCCTCACAACATGTCTGTTCTCTCCTTCATGAGGGTTGTTCTAGTTCAAGTTTCCCATATGAGGTTATTATTTCAATCATATTAAAATTTGTCAAATTTTCAAAAAAAAAAAAAAATTGCATGTTGCCCATCACCTGAATGTGAGGCCTCTTCAGCCATGGAGAATCCTCTGTTTACACCTGTCCCTTTTTATATCTTACCTGAGATGGCACATGACCCAGCACGAAGATAATGCAAGTGCAACTCAACATGAATCACTGATCTTACCTTGTTCAAAGTTTACTTCTAATTCAAAGTTAATAAACAACAGCAAGACACAGAAATTAACAACTAAATTACGTAGTTCATGCTACATTTTCTAGTGAGTCATGTCCCATGAATCCGTGAAGTTCAGATTTATTCACAATAAGCAACTGACTCAGACTAAGTATATCCTATTAAAAGGTGCACATAAAAAGGATCCTCCTTTTTCTTTCAGCTACTATACACTGCTTGTGTGTTCTACAGGAAATTTGGTTATTAGTGACTTGCAAGGGAATTTGTTTGTTTCATCTCTTTCTCTTCTTTTTTATAAATTTCTTTTAAAATATTTATTTATTTGCTTTAGTTGTACACAATGCGTTTTTATTTTTACATGGTGCTGAGGATTGAACCCAGGCTGCGCACATGCTAGGCGAGCGCTCTACTGCTGAGCCACAACCCCAGCCCCATCTCTTTCTTTTCTAGGTGTCACGAGTAAAGGCCAAAACTAGAGAGCAGACTTGCTGCTCACCCTTCTCTTTCAAGTGTTGTGGTTCACAAAATGATCTCCCAAAATATGTCACCTTGGAAGTCAAACTGAGAGCATCTTGAGGACCAGGAAATTTGGGAAGGGGCTTTATCTAAAGTTCCCTTATTGACTAAAATCCTGATCTACCAAAAAACACAATTGCCTTACTGAAATTTCTTTAACCAAGGAAGGTTATGTTCATCACTGAGCAAGAAACTCAAGTCAAACACCACTGATGGAGTCCAGAGGAACTTTGTCCCAGGCCATTGTCTGTTCTTCAGACTCAATCATCTCCCCCATACATAATTTATTATGCCTCTAAAAGTGTCTACTGCCCCCACTTCCCTCCACCCCATGGGGAGGGTATTTAAGCTTCAACCATCTGGCCCTTCATTGACTCATATTTTGTGTGGCTCCCATATACATGTGCACGTTAACAAATTTGTGTGCCTTTTCTCCTGTTGCTCTGTTGTCAGTTTATTTCTTCAGACTTAATTATTGAACTTTCAGAGGAAGTTCAAGCTTCCCTATATCAGCACTGATACAAATTTTTTAAATGCTTCATATCCATTGCCATCTTGGAGTAATCCAGGGCAAGATTCTTCTTCCCTGTGTATAGAGGGAGAAATTGAAACTCAAAAAGAAACAAAAACTGAAGTGACTACTCTAGGACTTTCAAGCAAGTTAGAATAAGAAACATGAGAAATTCAGCTCTTGGTTCCTAATATTCTGGTTTATACATTCCCTCCTGGGTTATAATTCTTTCTCAAAACAAGACGTGGACCACCCTTGATATGTATATAGATAGATATAGATATATAGATGTAAATATATGGATAGATAGATATAGATATATAGATGTATATACATATACATTACATATTATATATAATATTGCATATATCTATCTTATACATATATATGTACATGCATATATCTATGAAGAAATTATTTCAGAAGTGCTACTTTAAACAGTCAGTACTGGATAATGTACTACATGATATGTTAACTACTAAAAGCAATAAATTCTAGAGTTCTGAGCTGTGCCGATAATGGAGGGACAGACAGATATTTTTCCAGTCATTGCTTTCAGGGGAAAGGGGCAGTCCAAAAGGTTATAATAATAATTATCTGTTCCTTTATGCAAACATCATGTTCCATCATTTCAGGATGTGTAACTTCATTAGCCATATTCATCCCTGCTTCCTGGCATAATGTACCCTACACATAGTAGGTTGGGCTAAATCATTTATATTTGGAAATATACAACAAACTTTTGAAGGAGGCAGTTCAGAAATAGTTATCTTTACATTGAAAATGAAGGAAGTAATACTTATGGAAATTAAATGGCATTTCCAAGTTTCACAGCTGGTAAGTATCTAAATCAGAGCTTATGCCCAGATCTCAATGAACTCAGAGAGATTTTCTTTCCCTGCATCTGGGGCATGTGAATACTATGGCCATGACTTCTTGTCTCTTTTCACAGTGCCAAGGTCAGGAATTTTACTCAATAATCTCTTCATTGTTTATGTAACCTTTGGCTCTAATAATCCCCAGCTCAATTCTTGTTATTTGAAATGCAGACACTGAAAATGTTTTGGAACCTTGTAGTCAATGAGGTTGCAAGATGAGGAATGAAGACTGGGCACTTAAAACAAAGGTCCCTGCCACTGCACAGTTGTGTGCCTGGAACCAGTCCCTTATCCTGTCAAGACTGTTTCCTCAACTATGAAGGAAAGGGACAGAAGAGTTTGTCATTATGTCCTCTTTGAGTTCTAAAAATCTCTAATGACTCCCCTGTTGCTATTTTATTCCTAAAATATGCACCTATTTGGGAGTGTATGTCTCAAAATACAGAACTTATATTTTCTATCTTCATGATGAGGCAGTTTCAATTTACTAACTGGAAGGTCCCCTGATGAATGCGTGCAAAGTCGTCATCTTCAACCACCTTCTGAATGAATCCAGAGTAGAGTGATAAACCTCATCTTAACTCAGGGAAGGACTAACTCAGTGTTGAATCCCTCTGTGCCTTTCAGATGCATCTTCTTTAACCCAGAAATTGCATGAAACCAGAAGTCACATTTAATACAACTTTTAATTCAGGATAAGGCATGGTCATTCAGAAAAGAAAACCTGTTTAAAGTTTACAGAGAAGATCAAGGAGATGTCAAAGCATCATAAAAGAAAGAGGAAAACAGAGGAATAAGAATGAGAAACAGGGCAAGGGGAAGAAAAGGCAAATGAATAAAAGGGAAAGGGAAAAGAAAAAGAAATTAAGTTCATAAAGTGCCTAACCCATGCTGGACAAGTCAGCCATGTGGTTGAATTAGGTTCTCACAACATCCCTGTGTAAAGGTTTGGTGCAGACCGGGCAGTTGAGGAAACTAAAGCTCATGGTGAGCCACGTGGGAAATGGAGGGGTAGACATATTTTTTTGGGCGGTGGGGGTACCAGGGATTAAACTGAGGGGAACTCGACCACTGAGCCACATCCCCAGCCCTATTTTGTATTTTATTTAAAGACAGGGTCTCACTGAGTTGCTTAGCGCCTTGCCTTTGCTGAGGCTGGCTTTGAACTTGCAATCCTCCTGTCTCAGCCTCCCGAGCCCTGGGATTACAGGCATGCGCCACCGTGCCCAGATAGATATTTTTTTCAGGCTCTGCTTCCAGGAAGAAGTGGGCAAGTTGGAGACATAGCAACACAAGAAATTCATCCCTTGCTTTTTTTTTTAAATATTTATTTATTTGTTCTTTTTAGTTGTACACAATGTATTTATTTTTTACGTGGTGCTGAGGATCGAACTCGGGCCGCGCACGTGCTAGGCAAGCGCTCTACGGCTAAGCCACAATCCCAGCCCTCATCCCTTGCTTTTTGATATTCTTGTTTATGCTTTCCCAGGAATGCTCAGATAACAGCAACAGTCAGATAACTGATGTCAATCAAGGAGGGGAGAAGTTGAGGCAGCAGTGTGGGAAGGACCTTGTGGTGAACTAGAGAGGGCTTCCTGCCCTGACAAGAAAAACTTTCCACACTGTTACCAGCTAAATCAGAGATGTCTGCTAGCCAAAGCCAGCCACGGACTGCCAGTTTTTGACCTCTGGTAAATGAAGGCTGGTATCTAGAGGAACTGCACTTCAAATGTGTGCTTTGGCCACTTTGTACAGCATTTTTCATCAGCAGAGGCCAGGATCAATGTTGTCAAGGTTTATTTTATTTCTGTCCCTGTTCCTAGCTGCCCAGTGGAGTCAGCATTTCCAAATCCTGCAAGTACTCCATCATGAACTTGCCCAGGCACTTGGTAAGTGATGGGGACAATGTAAACACAACTATTACTTTTTTTCAGGACCTTTAAGCACTAGATTGAGCTTACCTCGGATAAGATATCCAGAAGTCTTTGAGGGATTCTTGTTCTACCCACTTGTTTTTAATCAGCTTTTTTGCTGCTGTGACCAAACAACCTGACAAGAACAGTTTTAGAGGAGGAAAAGTTTATTTGGTGCTTATAGTTTCAGAGGTCCCTGTTCATAGACAGTTGACTCCCTCCTTCTGGGCCCAAGGTAAGGCTGAGCTCCATGGCAGAAGCGTATGGAAGAGGAAAGCAGCTCAAAACGCCGGCAACAAGGAAGGAGAGAGAGAGAGAGAAAGAGAGAGAGAAAGAGAGAGAGAGAGAGAGAGAGAGAGAGAGAGAGTTCTGCTCCCCAGGGACAAAATATAAACTCCAAAGGCCCACCCCCTAGTGACCTGTCTCCTCCAGCCACACCCTAATCCATGTCCATGGATTAATCCACTGATCAGATTAAGGCTCTCATAACCCATTCGTTTCCCCTGTAAACTTTTTTGCATTGTCTCACACATGAGGTTTAGAGGGATAGCTCATATTTAAACCATAATACCACTTATCATGATCCCTAATGATTCTGGGGTGGTTCTCCCAGAAATGCCTTTGCTTAAAATTATGATCACCTCTGATAGTTAAATGACATCACCCTTTTGGAAAGAAGGGAAGACAATAACAGCCCGAGCTCAGGCCTTTATCTAGAAACATCACAGTCAACCCAGACTCCTACCAGGTACCAATTCTCATCAGCCAAAAGCATCTGAGTAGAGTAACATGCCCTCTACTGGTTTAATTTTTCAAAAATGTATACAACTGAGCAATTTGCATTTATAATAAAATTTTAAGCTAAAAGCTACAATTAGATTATTGAAGAGACAAGAACCAACCAACCAACAAATAAAAGTCAGCATAAGAAATCCTGCGTGGCTCAAGAAATTGTGATAACACCCTAAAATTCTAGGCACCCAAGAATCCTGGAGGTCCTTCTTCCAAATTTAAACAGAGTAGTGACTATCAATCCACCTAGAGGTATCGTTTATGAATCATTAACTCATGATACATACATGAGTGCATTTATGTATTCTTATAATTATCAGCAATTCAGGGTAGAGGAAAGAGACCTTTGAGTGTCCTTTGGAGTAATGCCAGTTTTTTTTTTTTTTATCCCAACTGCACAGCTAATGTTCAGAGCATTAGTTTTAAGACCTAGAGGACAAGACCAATTGGGCAAATACAGAAAATGAATTTGAGTTAACCTCACATCAACAGAGCCCAACCTCACCAAGCAATCCCTGCTTAAACATTAACTATTAGTCTATAAATCTAAAGATGGCAGAACCTCACCAGAATATAAAAATTCAAAGTCATGTCTCCATGTTTTGCACTGTCAGTATTGAACAAGTTGTGGAAGGCACAGTTCTTGTGAGAAAACGAAGCTTTCATACTACTGGTCTTGCCTTCATCTCCTTTTGATTACAGGCATAAAATAACTATTTTGTGAGCAGGCAGAGTTTGCTAGACTTCAAGGATATCTTGATATATCAGCTATATTTCATATAATCTCCTGACCAACTATTTTCTCTTTCCTAATATAAGAAAAACCCACTTGTAATTAGGCTATTAATTGAAACATAAGCTTTTGCTAAAATGTAGGTGTTATCCTTGAATACCCACTATGTAGCAAACCTTACATCAGGTCCTACACATGCATCCTGTTTCTCAGGCACCTAAGGCCAGTGCTTGTGCCATATTGCAGCTTCCCAAATTCATCTTCCCCTAGGACGAATCAGTTCCTTTTCAGACAGATAACTGTGGCAGGCCCACAATGGTGGTTGCTCTAGCTGTCAAAGGAAACAAACACAAAGCAATGACTCCTCCCTGTGATATTTCCCCCATGGGCACACCATGGAATGGAAGATACTTTGAGCATAGAAGAAGCTGCAAATCACCTACAAGATGGGTGTCCTTCAGGGTAATCTCAATGAGGCAAATCCATTAACCATTGGATATAAAGTATAGCAAAACCTGAGTGGAATGCTCAGGTTTCATTCTTCTCAATAGTCAAGTCAGTTACATTCTTCTCAATAGTTATTGCTAAAGGGTCTGTGACTTTGGCCAATTCTTGGCCCTATGGACAAGAAACTCCTAAAAGGGAACAAAAATATGGCACTATACATGAGTCTTTCCTCTACATTTTTTCCACACAAACTTTCCCTCCTTAGAAATGGGCTTTGTGGATGACATAAGGAAAATGGATTCTGGAGCCAGAGAGGACTGGCTGTGAATCCCACCTCAGCCACTTACCTGAGTGACCTTGGATAAATAGGTGACTTCATCTCACTGTGTTCTTCAGTTGTCTAATTTACAAATCAGGCAGGGTTAATGTCTTCAGTCAGGTTTCCCAAAAGCAGATTCCACAATGAAAATCTGTATTGTTAAGGAAAGTGCTCCCGGGGAAAACTGGAAATTGAGTGGGAAAAGTAGGAGGGAAATGTGGAGAAAACAAAGCCAGTGTGTGACCTCAAGCAAAAGTTCAGGAAAGGGTAGCTTCAGCCTAATGCTGCAAGGGAACTCTGTACTGGAAATTATGCTTGAGTTCTCACTAATCAAAGGAACTGCAGCTTTTTAACTTTCTGTATCCAATTAGTCCTTGGTTACGGGCCTTGGGAAGGGAGAGAGGATGTAAATTCGGAGGCCCTTCTGGCTCTTCAAAGCAAACACTACTAGGTCAAGTGAAATCCAAGAGCCGTCCACAGGTGCCTGTGCTTGGAAGCAAGAGCACACCCAAACTGCAGGTGCACGAACTGGGTGAAACGGAATTCATAATGATCTGTGTGGACACCAACACATTTCACCAAAACTAGCAATACTTCTCTTGCTGCACCATTATTAGTATCTATGCACGTACGTAGTGCCTGACACATGATAGGCATTTGATTTTTTAAAAAAATACATTCGTGCTATTCTTATTGTTACACAAAGTTGCTCTTAAATTTTTCCAAAAGATAGTCTGGCTACACTCTCAGCTGGAGGGCTTGCTGGCTCTTCTTGGTGACACCTGCTGTAGGTCAATTTCATATCATGAGCTTTCTCTAGTTGGTACCATGTTTGTTTCCCAGTCTCACAACCACTGTCCTTTTTGGACCCTCTTCCAGGGTCAAAAAGTCCCCATTTTCTGCAGAGTGGGATGCTCTTTAGAGAGGTGGATAGCAGACAACTCAGACTTGAGAGCTGACCACTCTCCCAGAGATGCCATTGGGCTTCCAGCTGGACTTTCCAGCCTTAAATCCTCCTCTCTCATTAAGTAAACACTTGGCCTTTTCAAGTTTTGCCTATTCATCTACCTCCCCTAAGGACAAGGGATTCCTTGGAATGACCCACAGTCTACAAAAGGGCTTTTTTTCCCTTTGTATCTGAAATTTCACCCCAAGAGAACTTGTGCAGCATCTTCCTCTGTAGGGAGCCTAGGACACTCACAGAAACAATGTGGCCTGGGCTTTATTTAATTAATCTTCCTTAACAATCAGCCTTTTCCATGTGCCTGCCAGGGGAGCTCATCTATGAAGAGGCCTCCCCTCTGTGACTAATCCGCTACGTTAAAAGATTGTGCTTTGCTCCAAAGCTATCTTTTATATACATCCATTCACAAGAGCTGCATCTTCTCACAATGCCAGACAGCCCCCTTGGCCACACTACTCTGGAGCTTCATTTTGTGGACTGCCATCATCCCTGAAATTAATCTAAGAGGCCTCTTTTACAAGAGTGGCAGCAAATATCCGATTCAATTTACTTTCACCCAAGATTTCCCAGGAGTCATGCCGAATGAGATAATCAATGATGATTATAGGGCTTGGCCTGCCTCACTGAGCCAGTGTGTTAAAAGGAGGGAGAATTTCTGCTTCGGTGCTTACCCAAGTCAGGTGCTAATTCAGGCAGATCCATTATTTTTCTCAGTGGCTCTAAACCATATGTGCTGCAGTAATCATGCTGGGGAGGTAGAGATGATCAGTCCTCCTACCTAAGAAAAGAGAATTCATTTTTGTTTCTCCTCCCATCCCAGAACAACAACAACAAACATGTACAGAGCATCTGGAGCAAAAAATGAGTAGGCTGTTCAAACCAATGATACTGAAGAGATTTAATTTAGATGAGCTAAACTTTCCTTGTCTCAGCTGGACAGACCAGTCAATGCCTCTGCTATTAATTCAATCAAAAGACAGTATTAAATTACTTGTTGCGGCCATCTTCATCCTGAGAGGATGGTTTTCTTCTTGACCGATCATTCTGAAAGAATACAAAGTCCAGAGAAGGAAAGCAGAGGTACATGACTGAGGAGCTAAAGATGTCCTTCAGATTCCCCACACCTCTTCCTGTCCTCGCCTCTCCTTCTTGCCTCTGCTAGTCTTGTAACAGCTGTTTTTGGAGGTAGGGGTGCTCTTGGGTTATACACATTTTTTTTTTTTTTAACAAAAGCTGTCATTAAAAATGGGAATGGGATGGTATATTAATTACCTATTGCTGCGCAACAAATTACCCCAAAACTTAGCAGCTGGAAATGACAAGCCTGTATGGTCTCATCATTTCTGCAAGTTAGGAATCCAGGAGCATCTCAGTTGTGTGATTCTGGCTGAATCGCACCTCTCATGAGGTTGCAATCAGGATGTCAGCCAAGGTAGCAGAATGCATTGTTGGAAGAAGGCCAGCTTCTGAGCACACACACTCACTCACATGGCTGGAGGCTGGCCTTAGCTCCCAAGTTCACTGTTGTCAACCTTCCCACAAGGGCTGCCTTACATCACGGCAGCTGAATTCTCTCAGTGTAAGTTTCCCAAGATAGTAAGAGAGAGCACTCAAGATGGAAGCCACAGCCTTTTTATGAGCTAATATCCAAAGTAACACCACATCACTTCTGCTGTATTCTATTAGTTAGAAGCAAGTCAATAAATCCCACCCACACTCAAGGGAAGATCACACAGGCATGAATACCAGGAGGCCAGGTTACTAGAGACAATTGTAGAGATGACTGTAACAGATGAGAGATCTGCCCTGCTGGAAAGCTCATCTAAGCATGAAAACAGAGTAGTGTTGTCCTGTTTGATGCAGAGTTCTTACATATTTGAGGCAATCTCCAGTGGGGATTTCATTTCAAGGGGGCAAAGAGTGTTGAATATGACTCCAGGGAAGAAGGAAGGGGTATTTTCATGTATACAAAATTGATCTGGAGCTTAACACTAGATTCAGAGCTATAAGTGGGTTTCCCCATTCCCTTCACCAAGGGAAATTAGCTAAGGATGTACATGTTGGACTAGGTGCTGGCTAGATACAATGCATCCATCACTAAAACACAGGGACTGCAGGTAGGAATCCAAAAAGGCCAACAGGTAGAGGAGAAGAGAGATAGGTCCTGGGATAGGGAGGACTGAGTGGTGATCAAGAATTTGAACAGGGAATCCATAAATGTTTAGCTTGCCCTCTGGGAATGTTGTCCCGAGACTAGCATGCCATGAAGACTCCTGCTATGAGGAAACTGGGGTGAAAGACCATAGGGAGGAAGTTTCAGCCATCCTAACTGAGCCCAGCACCAAGTCCATCTCCCAGCTCTATCAGGGATCCCATTTGAGACCAAAAGAAGAATCACACCACAGGCCACAGAAATATAGTAAATCTTTGTTAAGGTCTGAATAAGTGTTACCCAAAGGTCTATTTTTAAAAACGTGGTCCCCATGGAGGCACTATTGGGAGATAGTAAAAGTAGGGCCTTGTGGCTGGCCATTTGGTATGTGGCCTTGGAGGGTGTTGTAGGACCCTAGTCTCTTCCTCTTCCTGTCTCTCCGTGCTTCCTAACTGGTAAGGTAAGTAGTCTGCACTGCCATGCACCCTGCCAAGAAATGCTGCCTCTCCAGAGGCCAACAGAAATGGGGCCACTCAATTATGAGCTGGAGTCTCCACTCTGTGAGCCAAAATCAAACCTTTATCGTTTTAGATTAATTGCCTCAGGTAATTCATTATAATGATGGAAATTTGACTAATTCAATCATTTTTAAACCATTAACTTTTGCAATGGTTTATTTATACTACCGTATTTAATTGACATATAAATGGGTACCTGGAAGTGAGTGCTGGGCTGATGTTAAAACAAAAATCCTAAAATGTGTGACATGGGCTTGTGACTGGGCATGGCAGAGGCTAAGAGAGCACAGAAGAAACTACTAGTAGAGATTGGAAATATTTTCAAGAAACTGCAGTTAGAGGCTGGAAAAAGGTGGATTCAAGTGATGATTGAGAGACAACTGGGACAATTGGCAAAATTTTTGTCTAAAGTAATTTGAAAGAGACAAAATGTATGATGACCTGTGGATCTGGTCAAGGAGATGAGGCAGAATTCTGAAGATGGTGATTGGTTTTTTTCTAGCTGAGACTGATAAGGTATGAGAAGTAGGTATGAGAAGAACTAAAGAGGGAACTCATTATAAGCAGAATTTTAAAAAATAATAATAATTTAAAAAAAAACACAGAAAGTCCAGTACATGCGAAATTGACAAGTAACGTTTGTCATTTGTCAAATGCTTTTTTTTCAACATTTCTAGTCTTTTTTTAAAAAATGTTTATTTATTTGCTCTAGTTGTACACCATGCGTTTTGTTTTTATGTGGTGCTGAGGATCGAACCTGGGCCGCACACGAGCTAGGCGAGCGCTCTACCACTGAGCCACAACCTCAGCCCCTCTAGTCTTTTTATTATGGGCAAAAGTGTCTCAGAAGGAAAAAAAAATGTGGCTTTAAAATCATAACCAAATCTAGAGTATGTACATGATCCTGCAAGAAATTGAACTTCTCACCTACATAAAAGGGCAGAAGAATTTTAAGAGCCTCAAACTATAACACCTCAAACTCCCTCCAAGTAGAGAGAACTATCTAAAAATTTTTGAAAGAATTGTAGCAACTTAGACAAAAGAAAACAAACAACAAGAGGCCTTTGGCCCCCAAGCCTACAAGTAGGAAGTAGGCTAAAAAACATGAACTATTTCTTATGGAACAAAAATAAATAAATTCAATGGGTAAAGCCAAGAGCTTAGAAGGTGAATTTAAAAGCCAAGCCAAAGAACTGATTAGGGAGTAGAGCCTCATCAAGGAATATTTCCTGCCTCGGGAGTAAAGAGCTCTGATGACATATTCTGTCTAGATTTCAGAATTGCTTAGCACCAGTGACGGCTAGTGCCTCTACTTTTTCCCTTTGGCTGTTAGAATTTCAGAATTGCTTAGCACCAGTGACGGCTAGTGCCTCTACTTTTTCCCTTTGGCTGTTACTTCCTCTGGTCCTGTCCCCTGAATGTTAGAAGCTTTACATTCACATGTTTCTGAATCAAGAGTAGCTGTGCTTCTGGGAGGCTTCATCTGCATCCAGACCAGTTGCAGATCACAAGCTCCAGGATTCTGAGCCTGATGCTGTGACTTCTAAGACTTTTGAAGGCCAGGATAGAAGAATTTATTTTGCATTTGGTGAGTACTAACAACTGTGGACAGAGGAAAAACTGTGGTAAGTTACATATGGTCACAGAATCTTTCCAGCAACTCTCATCAGGAGGTGGAGTCTAGCCTCGTCTTTGAGTCTGGACTGGGCCAGTGACTTATTTTGCCTCGTGGAACATCAAGAAGCAAAACTGTGTGAGTCCCCATGTGTAGTAGTCTTCCAGATGCCTTGCAGCCTCCCCATTATCTTCTTTGAGTCTGCACTGACCTTGATGTAATAAAAGAGGTGGATCCATCAGAACAGAATTCACACGAAGAAACATGGTGGTATCCTAACTAAAAAAACACAACTGCCAAACAGATAGGGAAGGCCATCATGAACCTTCCAGCCTCACTGACTCTCCAGTTGGATACAGTCCCATGGGCGAGCTCAGACAAAAGTGGCAGATGATCAGCTTAGACAACTCAATGAATTATGAGAAGTGATAAACTGCTGTTGTTACAAGCTGATAAGTGTAGAGGTGACTTGTTACACAGTAGAGTTAACTGGTATACCCTCACTATCTCCAGAACTGTCAGACAGACCCAGGTAGGCAATGGTGGAATTTAGAGCAATCCTGTGGTCCCAAGAGGCCCCCAAGTCAGAAAGCAAAACCTGCCCAGTGCCTGTTCTCTCTCTCCCCACCCCCCCCTCTCAGGTCACATAAAAACTTTAAAAAACAGCTGGTGTTTCTTGTAGTTCAGAGACGTCTGGACTCTGTGAAAATGGCTGAATTAACTCCACAGACAATTCTTTGATTTAAAGTGGTTATTCTTATAAATCATGAACCAAAATTCCTCAAATCAGGACTTCCTAAGAACTAGGGGAAATTGAAATCATGCAATTCCAGTGGATGATGCTTAGTACAGGGCTATAGTCCTGTAAGTTCACCTGCTCAGGTTGCCCTCATGGGAAATTGCTTTCACTTCATCAAGCAGGTGAGCAGGCTGGACGAATCTGGTGACTCTCGTGTTCTGGGATGCCATCAGGCTATCCTTCTGTCTGCCAAGAGGGGTGTGCTGTCTGGACAATATGGTTATCACAAATAAATCCTTATCCATATTTCCCTGGGATCAAGTCTACCCCATGGATCAGTATGCAGCATGAAAACCCACTGAGACATGAGGGACAGCTCTGTCACCCTGCTCCACTGCCTGGTAAAATTCCACTAGCTTGTCAAGATCCAGTCCCAGCATTGCCAGCTCTGGGAAACATCACTTGCTTTAATTCCACTCCCCCGTGTGGTAGAATAATAACTCCATACACTGCATCCTTAACGGTGTTATGAATCATGGCTATACTGCCTGGGAGCTGTCTGTGCCTCTATCCCACCAACTTGAGATCACTTAAGGAGAAAGAATTCTGCTGTAATCTTGGTGCACCTAGTGTGCACCTGACACATGGAAAACAGTGGGTGAAAAGCTGCTGAATGCATTCATTCAGCAAATATTTATCAAATTTCTACTTTGTGCCAAGTACTTGTTCTGATATCACAGCAGGGAAGAAAACACACCAATTTCTGTCTTCAGAGATCTTAATTTCCACTCGGAGGAGATAAACAATAAACAGAAAGTAATAAGTAAAATATACGGTTTATGAGATCACAAATGCTATGGAGAAAAATAAAACAGAAGAGGAAAATGAGGAGTAGCTGTTTTAATAGAAGCTTAAATTTGAGTGAAGATTTAAGACAGAAGGATTTAACAAAGTGAAACTGAGAGAAAAGTACTCCGGCACAGGATCTAGGCAGTGCAGAGTCCTGGTGTCAGGACATGCCTGGTTTATTTAGGGCAAGAGTAAGAAAATCAGAGTGGCTGTAGCCATATGAGCTAGGGTGCTCCTGTTAGAAGATGTGGTGAAACTGGTAATGGGCTGCTTGTGCAGGAATATGCTGAACAAAGGCAGGATTTACTCTGAGTGAGACAGAAGTCACTACAAGATTTTTGAGCAGAGGAGCGATATGGACTTTTAAAGGAAACATTTCACTATTAAATTCAGTAAACAATAAAGGATGATAGAGAGGTACGAGTGGAAGGAGGTAGGAGGCAATCAGAATAACATAGGTGAGAGATGATCGTGGTAGGGACCAGGAATGGCAGGGAAGGTGGTGGAAAGTAGTCAGGTCTGCAGAGAGGTCAGGAGGCCGTGTTTGGATGTGTGGAGTTTGATGTTTCTGTTAGCTGGAATGTGGAGGAGACAGTGGTATATTTGATTCTGGAATCCTTTGAGGAAATGTGAGCCAGAGTCATAAATTTGAAGGAACTAATAAACTTAAGCACCTTATTTTACTCTTGATTTTTATCTCCTCAACAGTAAATTGAGGTGGAGGGAGAAGAGATTAGGTGAAATATTAGAACAAACGATTATCTACAATTCTTTCCTAGACAAACACCAGTCATTTATCTAAAAGACAACTCAGTGTCCCACACTGCTCCTGTCTTTGGCATTCTGCCTTGCTAGCCTCTCCACTTCTGATTTCATTTTTCAGGCTTGTGCAAGATGTCAGTCTTTCAAACAGAGAGCCCAGATGTAGCAGGAGAGCAGCTGGAGGTGATGGATGCACTGCATGGCTCTTGGGTACCCCAGGCTTCTGGCTAAAGAGACAGCTCAGTAGGCAAAGGGAGGTACAATTGTTCTATCACCAGAAGGCAAAATGAGAGACAGCAGTGTTGCAAAGGGCAGGCACCTTGTAGAGGAAGCTGGTGCTGCCCAGTGGGCAGAGGCACAAACGACTTTATTCTTTCCAATACCAAGCAGGAGGCTTTTTCCAGGATTGCCTTAAAAATATGTGTCCTGCTTAACCCAGAATAGTCTATTGGTGTCTTTTATTCCAGTGTATTAACAGCATCTCTGTGTTCTCTCAAAATCACACTAGTTTGAAAGATTAATTTCCTGGTAACAATTTTATAAGCTTACCTCTTAACTTTTTTTTTTTTTTTTAACCCCCTGAAGAGTCCTAGCATGGTCTTTCCCAGATGACCCAGAACTTTCTGACTTTTGAACAGTTATAAATTAATTTATCGTCCATGAACCAGGCTTGGAAACATAGCAAAACCTCTAAATTCTCTTCTCATTGTTGCCCCCAATTCCCAACCCACTGGAGAACAAGGGACAGGATACAGGCAACGATGTGTGTATGTGACTCTCCACTTAAGAATCAGTGGGGTCATTGTGCTGTCTAGACTCTGGTCTCACCTACTCTGAGCCCCGCTCTCCTACAAGCCTTGTGGCTGACAGTACAAATGTTTCAGGTCACCTACACAGTGAGGACATAGATCCACACTCTAGTACTATGTCCGTTCATACCATTGTTCATATCATCTATCATGCAACAGACCCTTAGATACTTCCTCTGTGCACCACACTTATGGGGGATGCAGGAAAGATTCACCCATGAATCCTGCCCCTGGGTCTAGTCCAAAACAAACATTTACAGATATCACCATGACTTGTTATAAAAAGTTAGACACACACACACACACACACAAAAAAAAAACAAAAGTCTAGCTGGTCACAAGGCAATCTAATAATATAAAACCCTTTTGTGCTTAAAGCCAACGTTGTGTGTATTGATTATTCACTCCACAAACATTTTTCGAGTGTTATTTATTGAGTACCAGCCACTTGGCCCACTTCATCTCATTTAATCTTCAAGGCCATACTCTGAGGTCAATATTGTTATTTCAGCTTGGGAGATGGGAAGCCTGAGGCTCAGAGAAGTTAGCTGACCCACTGAAAGTCACTTGGTTGCAGAACAAGAGCTGGAATCAAGGTCTATTTTCATGCTCTTTTTCAGATGCCATCTATGTGCGTGGCACTGCGGAAGCCTTCTGAAGACCTCAACTCTGCTAAATGGGAGAGTCGTCTCCTCAGAACACACTGCTGGGATCTTGTAGAAGGACCCACATCCACTTTATCTCTGGCTGAAAGTAAAACTGGCACTAGGGTGAGAGGAGTGAGGCATGAACCTCAGGCACAAGATCCAAGAGGGTACCAGAAAACTTAATAAGCAAGAAAATTATATTTTAATGCCCTATATCAAAAATATCAAATTATAAGTCTGTGTTCTTTGACCAATGTAGCTCCATTTCCCCAACCCCCAATAAACTAGCAGATATAAAATGAAAAACTTCTAGAGAGCTAATGAATAGCTAAGTGCTCATAATTAATAATAAAGCATACTTGAAATTTGCTAAGAGTGTGGATCTTACGTATTCTCATCAGCTGCATACACATACACAAAAGGTAATTTTGAGGTGATGAATGCGTTAATTAGCTTGATTGTAATAATCATTTCACAATATATATTCATACATACAAATTTTTTATTTTTGAATTATACCTACATATATCTGAAAAAAAGAAACAAAGTTGGCAAATGACAGCCCTTAGGCTAGCTGCCTGGGCTTGTAAATTAAGGCTTTTATTACATTTCACATGTCAATGCAGGTCACATCCACTGGTCCCAGGTAACTGGATTCACTTCCAGAAAAGACGCTGTCTGTGCCTTTTAAGCCTGGAGGACAGAATGCTTGTCTGTAAATAAAGGCCACATGCAAATTAAGTTTCTGGACAATCACAAAGAGTGACACCGGGAGGCAGATTGCTCTTCAATTTCTCCTCAGAGCCAGAGCAACCCTAATGTGATTTTCAAACATGAATAGGAAACAAGCAGCCAGTGGTGGAAGAGTTTGGGGAAAGGGACCAAGAGGTGGAGGACAGCACAAAGGGACTAGTCCTGATTCCCTGGAGGGATCTACGCCCATGCAACTTGGTGCTACTTCTCCACCCATGTGTGTGATGTGAGCTGTGGCTATTTTTATCGTGCAGACCCTTCAGCAGCCTGGGCTCCACCATACACAGGCAGTGCGACTCCCGTGCTTGATGTTGAGCAATTATTAATGGAGAAAGAGAGTGCCGGGGCCCCCAACAGCCATTTTTAACTGTGGACATTATTGCTCAATTTTGAGCTGCACCCGGGGACTCGTAAGAGGAAGACAAAATGCTTGTTTGTGGAACTTTTATAGCTAATTGACATTTTTTTCAGTGCTCCCCCGACAGCTGTAGTTACTCCTGATTGGAAGGGCCATGAAAAGCATCAAGTTGTGCACTGTCTCCAGATGGGGCCGTATTTCTGATATGCCACCAGGAAAAAAAAAAAAAAAAAAAAAAGAATAAATAAAAAGCTTTCAAAATGAACACACTCGGAAGTGATAAAGAGGATGCTGAAGTGATTGGCAAAAGCAGCTCTCTGTGTTCAAAAATAATGGATGCTGTTTTCATACTAATTGAGGATGTTTTATTATCTGGAGCTATCAGACTTCCTCCTTTTCGGGTAACATTTTCCTCCTTCTACATCTGTTCTTTGCTCTACAGAGAAAGGGGAAACACAGAGGCAAATTTCTCCTTTTCTAGTCAATGTGCCTATTCTCATTCAGAGGCTCTTCAGGCCCCTGTTGTTGGTGCTAGCAGTAGAAACCAACACTTCCGGTTTTCCTGGCTGCTCTAAGTCAAGTTCATGAGACAAACATGATTTGAATCCTGCAGAGAAATCAAATGAATGCTAGAAATTTCACTTTCATCTCTGGAAATATTCACACACAGCTTATCAAGAATTAGTAATTAGGATTGCCAAAGACACAGCAACAGAAGAGGGGAATCCTTGGTATTAATGCTAGTTTGGGTTTGTAGAAACTGAGTGTGTGTGTGTGTGTGTGTGTGTGTGTGTGTGTGTAAATTTACTGTCATTGGCTCCACCCTAATTTTCTTGACTCCAAAAAGCTGCCTGTGCATCGAGTTCATTGAAGAACATTATTTTCAGGATAGTACAATATTCCAGATGGTTGGCCATCTATACCAATCAATTATTCTGGTTGCATGGATGAATATATCACATCTCGCCTATATCCAGGTTTTCTAACCCATATGTTTCTTGATTGAAAACATATCCCATGACAAGTCTAAAAAAAATCATAAAATGGCTACATTTGGATGGCCATATTTCATACCCAATGTCTATATATCAAAAAACTTATGCATTTAAGGCGCAGAAAAGTCTGTCTGGAATTTGCTCAATTCCAGACCTATGTTCACTACTTTATGGACAATTTGAATGACTTTTGAGATCAGATGTCCAAGACAAGAGGAAGAGGGGCTTCTATAAGCAAGCATAGTGATGGCAGAGAGATGGCAGAGAACAATAGCCTGGTAGCAATGGAAAAGATTTTTTATTCAAAATAATTAGATGAGAGTGCTCAGTGAGCCCTATCCGCCAAGTCACTCAATACAAATGCCAGAGCCCACAAGTCCTGTGGACATCAATATAAAATGAAACTTAGTAAAAGGAATGTCCCTGAGATATCCAGGAAGAAATTGTGGTTCTGGAGCTGTTTAAGAAGCATAAAATGACACATTTTAGAAAACTTTATAAATCAAAATATTTGTTCTTATTATAATTATTATTAGTGAAGGGCAAATAAAGGACAAACCCTCTGTATTAGGCTGATCTCTTTTGGTCTCAAATAAGAATCCCAATTCAAATTACTTAAGCAAACAAGGGAATGCATTAACTCCTCAAGTGAAACTTCAAATTTGATCTGGGTTCAGAAACAGCAGAGGTCCGTGGTCCAATGATGTCATCAAGGCTCTCCACTTTTTGCCCTGCTTTCCTCTGAAATTTTCTTTCATTCAGTCAGTTCAGCAACTCTTGGACAGAAGAAGGCTTATTTGGCTCTATGATTTCAGTTTAAGTCCTGGGGAAAAATTCCTATTGGCCTAACTTAGATCACTCACGTGCCATCTCTAACCAATCACTATGGCCAGAGCAATGCTCTGATTGGACATTCCTAAATAATGTTCCCACGTGGGAAAGAGAGGAAAATTGGTCTCAGCTCCTGACTCATCCTTAAAGAAACAGAGAGATATGTAAAAATGTGCTCTATAAGTATAATATGAAATGTAATGCATTCTTTTGTCATTTATAACAACTTAGATAAAAATAAATAAATAAATAAATAAGTTTAGGGAAAAAAGAAACAAAGAACAATAAACACAGAAGGCACATAAAAAATGACAAACAAAAACAAATAAACAAAACAAAACAAAAAAACAGAAGACACCATGTGCCTGAAATGCCCCTTTATGTTCCTGAAATGCCCCTTTATGTTCCTAGGAACCTATTCAAGTCAATAAACACAGAGAGCAGGCTCAGGTCAGAATGCCTAGATGTCACTGTTTCTGTAGCCTAACTTATAAAGCCCCTCTCTCTTTAGGGACTGCTGTGGAACTGAGGGTACTGTATAAAGGATAGGCACCACTCTTCTAGCTGGCTGCCGCTGGAGAAAATGCCATGAGGAATAGGAGGCGTTCTCTTCTGGGGAAATGTCATGAGGAGCAGGAGGTGCTACTTGGTGAAACACCAGGAGGGACGGAGGTGTTCCTGCCCAGCTACCACCACTGGACTCTCTGGTGAAGTTCAGCCTGTCACCGCTGGATCTTTCCATAAGCATTTTCCTATAAACCTTAGGTCTACCACCATCTTCCTGGGTCTCTCAGCAACCTACCCCACTGCCCTAGTACAACTGGGCTGTGGACATCACAGCCCCATTGCCACATGGGCTGAGCAGAGGTGGTGTGGACACCCAGAGGCCAGTCTGGAAGCTGATAGAAGAGGAAGGATAGAATTCCATACTGGTAAAAATGATTGATATTTAGTGGGCACGAAAGTACAGATTTCTAGGACTCATGTGTGAGACTTTAGAGACACAGAGTCTGAGAGGGAGAATTAAGTGCAGGTGGATTCTTGCAGAAAGCTCTTGGTACAGCCTTGGGGATGAAGCAACGCTGGACTGCCCAGAGGAGGACTTGGGCTGTTGTGCAGATGCAACAGCTTCAACCCATGCCAGAAAGAGCCTCTAGAACTTGCACAGCCCTTTCAAGTTACCCTGAACTGAAGCAAAGGGCCAGACTTTGGCACCTTCTGCATTCACCAGTTATTGGATGTGAAATGCCACTAACCAAGGGCGCTAGTTTTAAGGGAGGAAGCACTTACTGGGCACTTGCAATTATTGGAGGAGGGACTCAGCTGAGAGCTTTCATCAGAGAACATTGCCAGCTTCTAGGGAAATGAGTCCCTTGTCCTGAAGGGGAGATCTGGGAACAGCACCAGACTGAAGAATGGCCAAATGAGAGGCACTGTAATCAAGGAAGTCATTACCAAATGTGAGGCTTCAGGTTCCATTTACCCTGGTCCCAACAACCAGGGCAGCCTGAATGCACCAAGCTCAGGAAAGGGGGTGGGTAGCAAATGTGAACCAGATGAACCATGCAGTACTCTGAAGCCCTTTGTGTTGAATTTATGGGGAAAAGCAATAACTATCACTTAATGAGCACATACTATGTGCTAGTTCCATGCTAGGTTCTTCTATTGCACACGGGAGTCTATGAGTATAAAAGGGTGAGAATGAAGAGTCTCTGTAATTAATATTCCATAATTAAGAAAGGTATGAGGAACTTAAATGGTGGTTTGGGAATTTTGCCTTAAGAAATTATCTCCAAATTTCGATTACAGAACCCATACTAATAGCAAAGGAAAAAGAGACATGAGACTTCTATTAAACCAGTTCAAGGACAAGAAAAAGAGCTGTCCTTTAAATGTGAGCCCCAGGGGCAAGTAAAAATGTGTTTCTGAAAGTGTGTCGAGGGAAAATCAATTCCCAAGAAGAGGGAGGAAATTAAGGAAAAGTCTTTTAAAAAGTGTAATCACAGAATTAGCCTAATTTGTGAAAGTTTCTTTTTAAAGGAAAATCACAAAGAAATCCAGAAAACTGGGTATAAAGAAAGGGAAAAAAATAAAAAAAATAAATTTAAAAAGAAGGGGAGGGAGATCTAAACAAGGAACAATGAGATGAACACGGCAGGAGAGACCAGTTATATACAAATGGTTTCTAAAGTCCTCCTGTTTCCGTTGTTTATCTTTTCTCAGAGGGGTTATTAGCCTGAAGTTCATAACTGAGATGAAGAGGTCCCTGGGTGCCTGGAAATCGAATATAAATTGTGTATGTGGCCTCACCATGTACATTTTTCTGGGGAGAGAATCTGTTGATTATAGCAAATCCTTAAAAGTGACCATAATTCCACAAATGTTTCAAAATCAATATTCCAACCCAAATAGTGGGTGAGTAGTTTTAGCAGAAAGAGAAAAAAAGATTTAGTAAAATTTTATCTTCTTTCTGAATATAGCTCTAATTTTCATGGTTCCAAAATTAAAACATATAAAGAATGTTCTGTGAAAAGTTTCCTTCTGTCCTATTCTCCCTAATTGTCCTCCGCATAGTAAACACACACACACACACACACACACACACACACACACACCATTTATGGGTATATATGCATACCCTTCTGTATACATATTTATATATATGTTATATATTCTTACTTATATATGTATATTTTTAACCAAAGAGTAGCGTGCTATGTCCATTATATCAACTTTGATTTATTTTTTCACTTAATATATTCCTTACTGGGTATTCAAGTGTGAGTAGCAGAATATGTCACCCCCAAATATGCCAGTTTGACATAAGGGTTTTTTTTTTTTTTTTTTAATTTACTGTAGTTGTACACAATGCAATGCATTTATGTTTACGTAGTGCTGAGGATCGAACCTGGGTCGCGCACGCACGAGGCGAGCGCTCTGCCGCTGAGCCACAACCCCTGCCCAATAGGGATTTTTTTGTGTGTGTGTTAAAAGCACTTGGAAGAAGCCAGGCGTGGTGGTGCATGCCTGTAATCCCAGCACTTTGGAGGCTGAGGCAGGAGGATCGTGAGTTCAAAGCTAGCCTCAGTAATGGTGAGGCACTTAGCAACTCAGTGAGACCCTGTCTCTAATAAAAAACAAAATAAATAAATACATAAATAAGGGCTAGGGATGTGGCCCAGTGGTCAAGTGTCCCTGAGTTCAATCCCCAGTACCAAAAAAAAAGAAAAAGAAAAGAAAAGCACTTAGAAGACAGAAGATACAGGAAGGGCACTCTTATCTTTCTTTCCTTTCTGGAATGCTGAGATGAAACTGTTTTGTGCAGGATAAAATAAATATTCTTGGATGGCAAGTCATACCTGAGAGAATTCTATATGAAGGGACCCTGTTAAAACAATGCTAATCTTGCTGTAGCTCCTCACGTGTAGTTCCACAATTGCTTTTCTTTGTTGTATGTGATATCAAATCATTTCAGTTTTGCCACCTCATTGGGTCTTCATTTTCTTATGAGGCCCCCACGTCACATAAACCTTATGTAAATCTGTATGCTTTTCTCCTGTTGATCTGTCTTATATCTACTTAAGTCTCACAAGCTGAAAGTCCTAAGAGAGAAGAGTTATCATTTTGTCTTCTTTACAACATAAGATCTTCCTCGTTATTTCTTAAGGGTCATAGTATTTTTATTCATGGATGCACCATAATTTATTTAACCAGTACTTCAATGATAAACAACTTGCTTATATAAAAACATTTTACTCTTATATCAACTTCAGTACATAAACTTTATTGTGCATAAATTTGTACATGTAAAAATATCTATAAGAAAAATTATTTAGCTGGGCATCATGATATATGCCTATAATCCCAGCTACTCCAGGGCCTGTGGCAGAAGGATCCAAGTTCAAGTCCAGCCTTAGTAATTTACTGAGATCCTGTTTCAAGAAATAAAAAAGGCAGTGATGTAGCTCAGTGGTAAAGTGACCCTGGGTTCTATCCCTTTGGTTTTACAAAGCAAAATGAAAAACAAATAACAACAATAACAACAAAATCCTGGGGTAAGTTTTTAAGTAGCAATCAGGTTAAATTAGATGCATTCCTAAATATTTCAGTCTCATGATCTGCATTTGTAGACTCAGATTCATAGCATTGGTAATGACTCCACTAGCCATACGCACAGTCCCTGAAGAAACAGTGTGTATCAACACAGTGGCTGTCAACGGAGGGCGTCTGTCTTGTCAGGAGATCTACCTCTGAATTTTTAATTCGTTAATTTCAAATGGTATGTTTTACACAGAGGAAGTCATTAAAGCTGTAGGAAGCAAAACAAAGCAAGCCTAGGCATGGCTTGTTATGGCAGGACTGACATATGTGGTAATTATGTCAAGGTTACTGCAGGGGGAGGAACAAACAGAGATGTTCTCCTGGCTTCTGCCTTAGCTCACTGCTAGCTGCCTTTGCAGCACACAAAGCTCAGGAGACACTAAGCAGGGATGCTACCCAGGTGGACCTGGTGAGCAAAGTCCAGGCCAACAGAAAGTGGGAGACAACAGCAGACATTTTGAGGAAGCATGTACTGTGCGGATTTCCTCACGCATGTTTTATTTAATCTCCAAAGCAGACCTGAGAGCCCCTCATAAGCAAGGAATCAAATCTACCTGGTATGAATAGCTCTACAAAATGTAGAATCAAAACAGGTACCTAGGGCTGGGGATATAGCTCAGTTAGTAGAGTGCTTGCCTCTCATTCACAAGGCCCTAGGTTCAATCCCCAGCACCACAAAACAAACAAACAAAAAACCCCATGGGTACCTAATCCTTTCTGAACACCACCTTAAGTCAGATGATTTCAGAATGTTACAGGTTTGGAAAAGGTCACATGACACAGCCATTTAGATTATGTGATAGCTCATCAGAATCTGAGGTGAAACTCCATTGTCATCTAACAGGAATATTTTTCCTGCAAAACACAGAAATATTTTCACTGAGAGGTATATGAATATTACCAAAAATCTCCGTCACTTCTTGTCAGGAATATTTTTGATGCAAAACAGAAAAACATTTTACCAAGAGAGGTATATGAATTTACCAAAAACCTATGCCACTGTGGTCAGGTTTTAACAACTACAGAGACTGCATCACACTTGAGGTAAAGGAGTTCTGATTTCAGAGCACTTTGGGGTTGGAATCACGAATTAGAAATTATGGACCTTATTTTTCCCCCTTTCTATGTCATTTCCTATCATCCTTTCTTCTTTCATTCCTCCCTCATTCTCCTCCTTCCCTTGGTCCTTTAGTTCAACCACCTCTTATTTACATGAGTATGTTCTGTGAGATAATAATAGGTCTTATTTTTATTAACAATTACTTATTCTCCCATCTCAAACAAAGAAGTCCCCCAACAAACAAAAAGATTCCATGATCCAGATTTCATTTGTAAAAAATTTGGGGAAAAAAAAGTTTCTTGACTGCAACAACTATATACAAAACTTCAATGTCATAAAATGCCTTGCAAATTTCCAAAAAAAGGAGATGTGGTATATATTGGACTATAGGCACCCATAGTGGGCTTTTGAAGACAGTGCTACTCTCTCTTAAACCATCCATGGCGTGAGTTCCCCCTAATCCTTCCTTATCCTTTCTCCATATCTAGAACCTCAGGGTTAATCCCATATATTAACTTGGGAAAAATTAGCTGAACCCTCTAAGGATCTCTGCTGTAAAGTTGAAAACTGATCCTTATATTTATCCAAAAAAATGTCATATTTTAGGAATCTTTTCCTGCTAATATGATCAAATTCTTAATCATTTATAATAAAGTAGAAGTTCTTTATTAAAGTAAAAATGAATTCTTTATCCACTTCTATTTTACATTTTATGCATCACAAATGACTAATCATTTTAAAAACTGGCATGTGGCATTTCCTTAAGCAATTTATCACCACATTTAAGGGAGACAAGAAGCTCTAATAACACATGCTAGTTGGAAATACAGATTCATTCAGTGTTTTGTGAGTCATATATTTAAATCAACAATACTGAAGCTTGTCATCAATTGTGAGGTCCATATTTTTGGAACTATGCGAGATATATAGATGTATAGACACACACACATACAAAGCCTATGGAAACTTTTTATGAACATAACTAAAGCAAATCATCAGGAAGTATAGAAAACAGACTGTGTCTTGGTTTGGCTTTTAAATGTAGTAATGGCTACAAAAATAACATATGTAATCCACCACAAAAATTTTGAAAATAGAATTTTTACCATGACCTAAATAGTAGCTCAGTATTCCAAGATGGCAAAATCAGGAACTGTCAGATGTCTTACAGTCTAAGAAGATACACACTTCTGCTACATTCTATTGGTCAAAGCAAGTCTCCAGGTGAACCCAGATATCTGATGAAAGAATGGCAAATCATATTCTAAGAGTGCAGGTAAGACAAGAGGAATTGTTCTGGCTATGTATGGAAAAGATCTATGGATATGAAAATTTTAAAGGCATTTGACAGAAATGTCCCCTACGAAGACTGCACCAGTGACATTCCCAGAGTGCATCAGAGTGTCTGTTCTTCTATGTGCTCTCTAGTTGGTTACCAGAAATCTCTTTAAGGCTTTAAGAGTACATGGTGTCCCAAAGGAGAGCCTAATGGTGACTTGATTTCAATCATTTAATTTCTAGTAAAGCAAGCATGAGTGGCATATCCATTGGCCACTTAAAATTTCTTACATTGGTATTAATTTTATGTTTGTATCCTTTGTCATTGTAAAATGTAAGGCGTTTTAAAAAGCTATTTAAAAATGGACTGGTACTCTTTTGTTAGTTTCAAAGAGCTGTTTACGTATGTCAATACTTTATCATATGTTCCAAATTTTTTCTCCAGCTTGTGTCTTATGTTGTTTCTGATGTAAACACCATTTGCATTCTTGCATACCAACATCCTTGTCACTTTTAGGCCCATCTAGTCTAGATTCTTCTGTGCACTCTGTCCCTCAGGGTGAGTTGCTCTACTGACCAGCACCCTGTAGAATATCTAAAGTGTCAGTTTAGGAAGCTCACTCAGGGGAATGCTGGGTGACTCGTCTTACCCTGGGCTCCATTTCTGAAGTCAAAACTTCCCAGTAATCATGTTAGATCCATTTACCATTCGGATTGGATCAGATTGAATCTAGGAAAAGCAAGCGCAAGTTTAGGGCGTCTCAGCAGAGTTATCACAACAAATGGGATTGTTCATCATTCCTGTAGGGAATCAAGGTAAGCCTGTGGCTGGGTCCCTGGAGTGGCCCCTTGATATTTTCATCCAAGTTTATAGAGCTGAACCTGGAGACCATCAGCTCTTCCTCTCCAGGTCCAACATCTAGCCCAGCGCCTCAGAAGGACAGGGTTCACTGGCCCATAGAAAAGACAGGTCTCTCAGCATTTTTCTAGACCTGAAGCAGATAGAACCGTGGCTTGAGGGACCTGGGAGCTCTGAATGCCAATTCAGTCCTCTGTGATGTGTTTTACATGGTGAGGTGACAGTCCCCAGTTCGACAATCAAATGCTAACATAACCTAGGTGCTGTTACGAAGGCATTCTTCTTTTTTATTTTATGTAATTAAAACTCTTAATCATCAGTTGACTCCAAGTCAGGGAAATTGGCTTGGAGAATTTTTGTGGGCCTGACTGATGCCATTGGAAAAACTTAAAAGGAGGACCAAGTTTTGAGAGAGAGAGAGAGAGAGAGAGAGAGAGAGAGAGACTCAGATGGCAGCTTTGATACCTCTTCCTTGATGCTCTCTGATGGATTTCAGATTTGCTTAGCCAGACCACAGCTGGGGAAGCCCACTACTTCTCTAGTGGAAGAACATCAACCCTGAAGACACAGCTTTACCATACAGCTTCTAACTCTGTCCTCTTTGGGACATCACCTTCAGCTCCTGAAACCACTCCAGCGGCCAGGATGTCTTACTTAGCTCATCACTTGGGGATTCCATGGATCTTGATTTAAATTGTGTCCCTGGATGGAGTAGCAGAGAGAATAGCAAGGAGAAAGGGACTGGGCGAACCCAAAGCCTCCTAGGGAAGTGGAGAAGGACTGATGGACTCACTGATGGTGGGTCAGATGAGACGCAGCTGCAAGAGTCAGGAGTTAAACTTGGGAACTGGGAAGAGCTTGCACCAAGCATCCCAGTGCATATTTTCCCTCGCCCTGCATCTGTTTTGTCATTTGAGAAGCTAGACCATCTCTCATTCCACACAAACCTCTGGCTGAGAATCCCCTCCTGAGTCTGAGCCTTTGCCAAACCACACCCTCGTCTCCCTCCAAAATCTGATTTCATGCTCCAGTGTGCCATGACGGTCCCCAGGCTGGGCCCATCTGGCTGCAGTTTGCAGTTTCCAGACTTCCTAGAAGCCCAACTGTCTCTCTCCCGAGTCCTGCAGACATGCACATGCATCCGGTGCAGCTGGAATGTCTGTGAGCCTCCAGTTGTAAATCTTTCTTTTTTATTTGCTAGAATAGGAAATAGCAATGCATTTAGGAGACTGGAAGCAGCTCCCTCCCTTTAGGGGTGGCACGTCCAGTCTGAGCCTACTGCATCAAGGAAGGTCAGCTGCCCAAATTTTCACTTTTCCTTTCCTCTCATACACTGCCAGGGAGTTAGGCCAGATCACTTTTACTTCGACCTTGCTTTGGAATCACATTTGACACCCATCCGGTGAAATCTTGCTGACCTTTGAGAATGCCTAGCTGAGATGCCTGTCACTTACTGTACCCTAAATTTTCTCACTTCTTCCTCATTGTACCCTCTAGTTTGCTTCCAAGCAGCAGCCTGAGGGATTCTTTTAAACTGTTAGATCAATCACCACTACCCCTCACCCCCCAAACCATGTACCAACTCCATTAAATAGCCAGTGAACATATCTAGCACTGTGCTTGGGGAGCAGAGAAGAACAAGAAGAATAGGACCCTGTCCTCCTAGATTTCACACCTGGGAGGGAGGGAGTGAGCCAAGAAAGCAAAGTAGAACAGAGAGTTTTTAAATGTCATGGTATTTCCTTCTGAGTTCTAGAGGAAGTCCAACCTCTAACCCCAGGCTTTTCTGACTTGGCCCTGGCAATCCCAGCTTCCCCCCTTCCCTCCATGCAGCCCCCATACACTGGTCCCCTGCTGTCCCTCACACAGTGAGGCCATTCTGATAGCTTCTACCCCTGGCGCTCAGAACACCTGGCAAGACCCTCGCTGTCACTTTCCTGTTGCGTTCCTTCTTGTGTTTCCATAACGCTGTTTCTAAGACTTCTTCCTAGGATCTTGTAGGAGTTGGAAGAAATCCTTCTGAGACCCTTCTTTTTGTAAGAATCGCTCTGATTTGTAGTAATCACTCTGATTACATCTAATTACATCCAAGGCAATACTCTTTCACCATGAGATGGTGGAAACACTTTAGACATTCATAGAGATGGGGCAGGGGAGGGAACAGGAAGAGAGGGGAGAGAGGGAGGACGGGAGCCAAGTGGGAGAGGGAAGAGAGCTCTGGGAGTTGGCACGCTGGGTGAGCCACTATTTCCACCATCTCTTCCACTATATTTATTAGGCACCTTGTGTATGTTGAATGGGTCAATGGCATGGCTCCTGGAGATTCTGGAGGCTGAAGCTATTTTCTTTTTTTCCCCGTGGGACTAAGTTGTTTCTTCTGCTGCAAAGAAGAAAGAAAGAGGCATGGCATGCCATGGAGTCAGTCAGTCAACACACTTTACTGCATAATTCACAGATGGCATAGTTCACTCTTTTCCAACATACAGTTCTGCGTATGTTGGCACGACAAACACGTATGGCTGTGTAATGACCCCGCAGGATCAAGATATGGACCAGACCCTCATTCCCAAAACAGTCCCTCAGGTTGTCCCTTTGTGGCCAGCCTCTTCCCCGCCTCACCCCTAACCAATCTTTGAACTGATTTCTGTCCCTATGGGTTTGCCTTTTCAAAATTGTCACATAAACCGCAACTTAGATTAAATGATACTAAATCGTCATCATTAATTTATTGCTCTGCCGAGTTCTATAATACTTTTTCCTCACTTTCTTTTGCTGTCTTTTTCCTTCGGTCTCCTCTGCATCAGACAATGACATAAAACCGAGTTCTTTACAGAGGAAAGAAGATAAGTCAAGCTCTGTTTGGTGTCATAGCTTCTCACTGGAAAAGCAACTCTTGAATGAGCTTTTGCCCTGAGGGCACGTGCCGAGGCAGCACCAGCTCTGTGGTCTTCCCTGGTCTAGCCCCTGTAGCATTGGCGGTGGCCTGTCCAGCTCAGCTAGACCCTTCCTCTCCCTGAACTCACTGCTGATGTGGGCAATGGAGGCAGCCTGGTGTCCCCACACGTGGAGGGGGATCCCCAAACTGGGGAAACCTCTCCTTCCCCACCCTTCCCATGAATGGCCTACCTGAAAGGACCTTGGAAATAGTCTATGCATTTGAGAAGCTTAATGCCTTCATGGTTAATTTATTTCTGCCTTTGATTTTCCCCTAGGATGTCATGGGGGTAGGAGGGAGGAAGGTTTCAGGAAGAAGCAATTCTCCAAATTTCAAAAGACACATTCCCCTATTCACAACTGTCCAATACTGGGGTGCAAAGATGGTGCGTAGGGCCATTCTTTTGCATGCCCTCTCTGTCTTTCCTCCTTTCAGAGAAGGAAAGGAAAGAGCACAACTTAAACTAGTAGATGGTGAATTAGAGAGCTGTCAATGGGGTGGTGGAAGAAGATGAACCTAAACGATGACATAAATTTTCTGGATCATCTGCATATTTCCATTCCCTCTTCACTGAGTGGGTGATGGCCAGTTACAGAAATCAAACTATGTTTTGCTCTATTCAGACTTCTTTGTCTGGAAAACCTCACTTTTCGTTGAGTTCCCTTGAATTTGCAGGTATGGTTTTGGCTTGTCTCCACTGATAAGACTTTGACAGCGTTTCTCAGATGACTGACAGACTATGACAAGTCCTGGCTCCTGGCACCTTCACTAAGAACAGGATGAAGCTTTCTTTGGGATCAGATGTATGTACTCTCAACTGCTTGTCACCCCACTTCCCAACTGATGGGCAGTCATCAATACCAGGAAATGTAATGAAAACAAATGAAGTTCTTTGAGTATCTTGAATGCATCCATTTCAAGAGGAAGACAGACAATCCCCAGCCCAGCTATTGTGGCTGGACAGAGGGGTGAGATACTAAAGCAAACAAGTGTGAAATGTTCATTTCACTTTGCCACAGGTGGTCTGTGGATGGTTCAATTTATGATCTTCCAACTTTATAATGGTACAAAAATAATATTCATTCAGTAGAAACCACATTCTGAATTTTGATCTTTCCTCAGGCAAGCAATATACAGCTCAGCTGTCCGCCAGCCATGTGACCATGAGGAGAAACCAGTCTACAGTGGATTGTGTGGCTAAGCCAGGATGTTTGGTAGGTTGGGTGTATTAAATGCACTTTCAACTTACAGTGGGTTTACTGGAATATAACTTGATTGAAAGTCGGGGTGCATATATTTTATATGTTTAAACCAGAAGGTGTTTCTATGTCATCAGAATAATTTCTTGTGATCCTGGAGTCTTTGGTACGTTCTCGGCTAGAACCCCTTTCTTATATCACCCCTCCATTACCAGCCGCCTCACTTCCTTGGGTCTACTACCTCCTCACACTGCTGAGTACAGAAGCTCAAATAAGAAGACAGCTCTTAGATTCCATGATTAAGCAAAACTGTTCTCCACATTAGAAAAGTAGTAACACAGAAAGACCCATCAGAAACTAGGAAAAGCAAGACCAAGACTACATCTCCCATGTCTTCTCATGGGACATCAATTACCTTCAGGAAATAGCTATTCTCAAATTCTCAGGTTGAGAATAGTCAGGAAAGCAGCCACTGCAGTCTCTGAAGGTCAGTGTCATGGCTAAGTGCCAGGATTGTCATGGCTGATCCTGCCTCCCATGGGAATAACCACAGGGAAGTAATTTCTCAGGTGAGTAGCACTTCAAATCACCTGAGCAGAGGAGATGAACCTGTTTACCTTGAATTCTGTGGGAAACAGAAACAATGCCAATGTAGATTAGGAAGCGTACTACTGCCAACCTCAAAACAAATACAAGAAACTATTGCATTAAATCAACAGCACATAGTCTCTGGGTTCCCAAACCCAGGCCTTTAACTTTTACTCACCTGACGGATGCTCTAGAAATATCCTCATTGTATGCCCTCAGAGACAATCTAGATTGTAGCTCTGCCAGCTATGGCCATGGAGTTAGAGTGAATCTTCCCAAATCCATTTTCTTAGTCACCAAAGCAACTTTCTTGGTCATTGAGGGAAGAAGAGAGAGAGAGAGAGAGAGAGAGAGAGAGAGAGAGAGAGAGACACCCAAATATTGTTTTGACTCAGGAATGCGTGTCTAGGAATGTCTGGGTTTCTTGTCTTTTTAAAGCAGTCTTCGAACACTTTTTTACCTTCTCAGGAAACTTATCCTGTGGCAAAGTCTGGGTGGTGCAGGAGCTGTCCATGACATTTCCCATGTGATTGGCATTACAGTGCTCAGGGACCACATGGTCATGGACACTTCTTCCAGAAAAGAGGATACATTCTCTTGAACCACCTGATAAAGGTACAAGGAAAATTTTAGCTCTGCAGAGTAACCTACCAGAGAACAGAGGTCCTGTGGATTAACTCAGTCCATGGTGTTCATGGCTCAGCAGGTGGCATAGACAGGAACTTAAGACTGTCCAGTGATGGGTTGTGGTGGGAGTTTAGGGGGAAACCACAGCGTTTGGTTTCAGATCAATATTGAAGTTGACCAACAGTTGATGAGTGTTAGGTCCAGCTTTCCCTGAAGCAAAACCTCAGTGTGCCAATCAGTAAGCCCTCCCCTCCTGGCTCCAAGCCCAGCCTTGTCTGTTCTGCTCTGGGATGCTGGGACTGAAACCTACAAACCTTAATTCTGCTTTGCCAGCTGCTCCCTGTTAGGCTCTGCCAAGACAGGGCATTAGAGGGAGACCTCAGGGCTGGAGGAAGGAAAAGAGACTCGATCCTATTTGTTCTCTGTTCCTGTCAGCATCATCTCAGGAACACTTCCTGTTTGCTTCCTTTTCCTGATGAGATGACTTCCTGTCCTCGTCAGTATCACCTCAGCCTCACTTCTTCCTCCCCACATTGGTAGCAGCGCTTGCTAGAAGCAGCAGCTGGAGCTAGTCTGTAGTTTTTTCATTATTCACCAACAAACTTCATTGTGCCCTGGTGCTCAGAGAGGCGGCACCCCCCTTCCAAGGGCAGCCCCACAGGACCTTCTTCCAGCTGAGACACTAATGCCAGCAGCCAGTGCCCCCTACTCCTTGGGGTTTCAGCACTACAGGGGCTTTCCCCCCATACTTTTAAGTCTTAGTAATTCCAACCTTCTTCCCACATATTCCCCCATCCCTAAGGAAGACATCTGCTTCCTTTAGTTACGACCTCTGTGACACTTTTGGGTTCCTTTTTATTTTTACTTTTTGGCTAACTGTAATTATTTCACATTCTTTTTGTGAAAATAACTGGTGTGATTCCTGTTTCCCCAGGACTGACGTACTCATTATTTTCCTCTAATCCAGGTCGTGGTGGGGGGCCCGGATTTCAAACAAGACACTGAAACTCAGGTCCCAGTTAGCTGTCACTTGGGTGAGTCACAATCTCCTTCAAGCTGTTTTACCTTTAGTAAAACTAACAGATTATTATACATCAGAGATTGAGATGGTAACCCTGGGCAGAGTGCCGCCTGCAGATGTGCTACGTGCAGCCTGGTGCCTGTGTGGGTGCTTTCACAATACAATCTGGATTTCCTTCAGAGGCACGTGTGTTCTCCATTCACATTTGTACTGTCTAGCCCCTGAGTGGATCCTGGATGCAGGTTGTTTCCAAGGCTCCTTCTAGTTCTGACAACCTTTTGTTTCTGGCCCGGCCGAGGGCTGTTCTCCTCATGACTTTCGGTTTTTCTGGGAGCTTGGAGAATGTCCCATTAGACAGTATAAGTGATATCACCTCTGCCCAGTCACAGAAACAGAAAACAAATGCAAGAAATGCTGCTGTCCTTCTGTCCTGGCAGTTCTGAGCCATACAGACTCCCGAATGTTCTCTTTGGGGTCGGCATGGGGTGTAGCTCATTCCTCATCTGCAGTGGCTGCTGCCTTTCTGGAAGTTTTGCAGAAATAGATGAAGACTTTCCCTCAGCACTGAAGACTGTTCAAGGATGAAACAAGATGATTGGTCACTGGTGGCAGGATGATTGTGGTTTTTTTGTAAACTAACTGGGCACCTTCCATCCCTGAGACAGTCAAGAGTCCTGCCTACCTCACTGAGGTCTTAGTCCATGAGTAAGAGGATGGTGCATGGAGATAGTGTAGCACTTTACCTGATTGTGAAAACTAGCATCACATGCAGCTGGAAAGATCTAAAGGGTCCACCTCCTCCTGCCTCTGGCTTTTCATTTGAATAGATTTGTATCTGGGCAAGAGTTACTTAGAGAGACTGCCCTTGAGGAGTCCCCACTTCCATCAAAATAAACTCTTGCTTTTTAGCACACATATATGCTTCCTGATTCCAAAAAGGGGTTTGAGCCAGAACAACACATGTGGGCATCCTCAGCATCAAGGGTTAGGTGCATGGGTTTGGCTGTTTGGGGGACACTGGGACAATCTGCCTTCCCCCATCCTGCTGCTCCTTTCCATCTGACATTTGTCCTGGTCCCTGGGTTCTCTTGTTTTTGTGGGAGACTGTCACTGGTACAGCCATAGTCAGTGGTGGTCTGTCCTCTATTGGTGATGCTGTCATTGGAGGGGACCAACAATGATGTCTCTGTTTGCATCAAATATCAAAGCTAAATGGCCCAGTGAATTCATGCATAAAGCGCAGCAGTCCTTTTGACTGACAGCATTGAATTCACACAAATTGGACTATGCTGAAAGTTTCTGGAGACCCTAGGTAAGGTATCAATCCACAAGTCCCCGTGATCAATAGGAACTGGCAAATTTCACTGAACCATATCCTCAGGGTTGCTAAGAGGCTTTGTATTTATTCTAGCAAAGGGACTTCCCTGTTAACCCAAGAAATAGATTGAACAACCCATTTCTGATGGAGATACACACACACACACACACACACACACACATACACATGTAATATTAATTTATAGGCTATCCTGCTAATTACAAATAAAGGAACAATCTTTTAGTTTAGGCCCAGAAAGTAGAGAGATGGTTTAATTCCTGGACACCCATGATCAAGCAGGACACAATGCTCCTTGGCAATTGCTGTTTTCACAGCACAGATTTATGACAGCTAGGCCCTTGCTCCTCTGTTCACAAAGCAAGGATTAGGTAGGAGCCCCTGGACAGGACACCACTTTACTTGGGCCTGCTGGCTACTGGAGTACATAAGTTGGGCACCCCACAGTGGACATCTGAGGATCCAGAAGGCCATACTTGTCTCTGGTGAGAGTTTCTGAAATCTTGGAAGCCCAGACACACAAAAGGTCTAAGCACGGGAGCAGAAGAGTCTGTCTCCAAATGGCACAGGACAGCATCTCAGTCCCTGATCTTGTCCACTGGTTAACATTTAATCAGGAAGTTCCTTTATTCCTGCTACATGTGATTTTAAAGGATGAACCCTGGTTGTCACGTGCCTTCTCTTTCCTCCCCCAGGAATATCCTTCTGAAATGGTGGTGGCCAATGGGAAAACACGATCCCATCCACAGAGCTCTGACCAAGGACCTATCAGGGGCCCCGTTTCATGCCCCTACCTTCCTTTCCAGTCTATCATGTTAAATTCTCTTCATGTTAAGTGAGAGACATAACGGGTGATCTTGGTCATACAAGGTCTTTCCTCAATCTGAGACACTCCCTCTGCCACCAGGGCACTCGCTCCTCGTGCCTCAGGCCTCAGCTCCAATATCACTTGCTCAAGGAAGCCTAGGTTCTTCCAAAAACAATCTGCGCTAGCATGAGCTCTCCTAGATCCCTCTACATTCCAGTAGAACATTTGTCACAATTTGCAGTCATGCAATTGTGCACTTATTGGTCAGCTGCTGTGCATGGAACATAGGCTCCCGAGCGAGCAGTACCTGTGACCCTGTGCTCACCACTGTGTGCTTGGTACTTGGCCCTGTGCCAGGACAAAGAAGCTGCTCAGGCATATGGGTTGAATGGATGAGGCTTATGGGACACCAATGATGAGCATTCTGCTAAGAAGAACAAAGGAGAACACACTTGGCTCTCTATGCATTCTGCGTGTCACACTCCCTTGGCAAGGTCCTCAACACCAAGCAGGTGACCAGCGGGGCCGCAACAATGGCCAATTGGGTCTGACCCTTTACCACTTCTACGGTGGGAGGGAGGCTGGGGAGGCGGCCATGACATGAATTCACATAGGTGACTTCAAGTAGGCCAAGTATCATCCATACTTTGTGAACTTGCTGAGGTCAACTTCAAATAACTTCCTCAACTCGTTGTGCTTGTCCCTATCTCCAGCTCTGAAGGGGCTGGTGGGTGTGGAAGGTTTGGGAGGAGAATGGCCAACTGTGTCACTAACTATGAGATGGAGATGGGGCCCATGATGGGGACCAGGGGTGAGGTGTGCAGTAGTGGCTGCCTGGCTGGCACGAGTGTTTTCCAGTCAGAGCCACACTTAGGGATAATAGGCCCCACAGGCAGCTAGCTCTTCACATGAAGAGTCCTGCAGGAACACTTCATGTCCCAAACCCTGAAGGGAGTGCTGTGCTCTTTGATCAGGATTTCTTCACACATGGTTGTGCTGGAGACCAGTATCAGAATGCATGGAAAACATTTTAAAGATCTAAACATGACCTTCCCCATTCGTTTGTAAAGGATAAATAGCCAGAATTTTAATTACTTTGCAACTGAAAGTTTATACCCATTGTGGATCAACTTTTTCTTACAACACATGCCAAAAAACAAAAAAAAAAACAACAACAAAAAAAACAAAACAAAAAAAAAAAAAAAAAAAAAGAAAGGAAGGAAGGAAAAAACAAAAAGATAAGCCAGGCGTGGTGGCTTATGCCTGTCATCCAAGCATCTCCGGAGGCAGGACAATCACAACCTCAGCAACTTAGTGAGACCCTGTCTCAAAATAAAAAAATAAAAAACAGGTGCTGGAGGGTGTGGCTTAGCAGTTAAGCATCCCTGGGTTCAGTCCCCAGTACCTAAAATAAAAAAGAAAATTGATTTATGATGGTGGCAGGCAGCCCTCCCCTTTGCCATGGCTTCTAGCTTTTATTTTTAGAGGAGCTAATGAGAGTTTAGACATCAACTCATGTGCAAATTAAACAACAACAAACAACTCTCAATCACCACAAACTGGTGCTATTGTTCACTGTGATTCTTTCCTCTGAAGATAGTCCAGGCAGCTCTGAAGGAGTAGCTGCAGCCTGCCCTCCTGCCCTCCTTCTTTCCTTTCTTCCTGCAGAAAGACTAGTAAGGAATGATGGAGTCTCAGGAATCACAAGCCCCCAGGCTGTTCTTCAGTGAGACACTCTCAGGCACAGCTCTAAGTGCTACTGGAAAGACACAAACACTTCTGCAAATATTCACAGTGCATAAGAATTTGTGACACTTTGAGGAAAATAACTCTGCTTTCAAGAAGTTGAGGTTGTTTGACTATATGTTTCACGTATTTCTTTTTTCTTCTAGGTCTCTCTTTCTGTGACTTGCCTTAATGTCACCAGTTTTGTAAACTGACCCTGTGGGATTTTTGCATTTTCCTTTATTCAGTTTTCTACTTTGCACCTCGTGTACTTCCCACCTGCAATGCTTAAAGAGAGAGGGCTGGCACAACTTCTTGCAAACATATCCACTTCTGTCTCTGAATGGGGGAGATTCTGCCTTTCCAAGAAGATGAAAGGGTACAAAACAAGAAGATTCCACAAAAGTCAGAGAGAGAGAGAGAGAGAGAGAGAGAGAGAGAGAGAGAGAGAGAGCTTTAGATAAATATCTTATTATTCTATTTGCAAATAAAGGGTACCAAATTAGTATATTCCAAGAAAGTACATTTTGTCAGGCATGGTGGTGCATGCCTGTAATCCCAATGACTCAGGAGGATGAGACAGGAGGATCGCAAGTTTGAGGCCAGCCTCAGAAACTGACTGAAGCCCCAAGCAACTTAGCAAGACAAACCCTGTCTCAAAATATAAAAAATTAATAAAAGGGGGGGGGTTTGGGGATGTGGGCCAGTGGTTAAGCGCCCCTGGGTTCAATCTCGGTACAAAAAAAAAAAAAAAAAAAAAAAAAAAAAAAACCAAAATACATTTTTATTTAGTCATTTTGTAAGAGACATAGAATAGAGAGCCTGCTAGAGAGACATGGGATAGCCTTAGGAGACAGTTCCAGAGCCCAGTGGCAGAAGTTTCACAGTGCATAAAAGTGCTATCTGCAGACTGCAAAGATGAACTCACGTCCTTAAACCCCCTCAGTTCAGTCAACTGGTTTTCTGTCCTTCCTACCATTTTAGAGTTTCAGGATAATGAACCACCAAAAATAAACAATCATTCTGAAGGTAACAACCTGGTCATTAGCAACATCAACCCTCTTAACTTCCAGGTACTGCTCTAAGATCCATTTGAATGCTTTGGAAATTTATAATACTGGGTAGGTGTTTTTCAACTTGGAAATCCCTGTGTGCAAAATTCAAAACTGTGCTACAGAATCCCTTCCCATCTAAGAAATTGTTATCAGAAAAAGCAGTCTCAACAGAAAAAAGGAAAAAAAAAAAGTCAATAACAAGGCCCTTCTTATTATACATGGAAGGAGCCTCTTGTTAAAAGGTGGAACACACACACCTTAATTTGTCAAGAATGAGCCTCCCCAGATTAATGATCTTTGTTTCCCCACAACATAAGTCACCTGCTATGATATCTGAAATAAAATTGAAACAGTTAATTTTGTCATAGAGTTATTGTACCTGAATTTCCTTACTCTCCTTTTATTTAAGTTGGGGCAGGGGGGACCTTTATGATAAAGTCCCATCTGAGCCACTCCTTTAGATATGTGTTGATATGGGAGAAGGTCTCCTGGGGCAGAAGTGTTCAACTACAACAAATGACACCTTTAGGCAACATCTGTAAAAGAGACCTTACCTGAGAACCTAATACTACTGTTTGGAGTAGAGGTAACCGAGTATCTTCGCACATGTCAGGCTTATATTGCTACTCACACAATCTCTTTCAAAGGATGAGGTTTGCATTTTGGTAGGCTCAGAAGAAGAGGAGTAAGGACCCATATCACAATGGAACACTATTCTCTATCTGTCACAGCTGGTAGAGGAAACAGAGTCATGTGACTTGGGGCTGTGAGAGATGTGTCCAAAAAAAAAAAAAAAAAGAGAGAGAGAGAAAATTTTCTTTTCAAAGTTGAACCCAGGACACCAGTCAATGTGCTCCAATTCCAAAAATGGGAAATGCAGCTCCCAACAGCCCCTCAGAGGGGGCCTATATCTTTGAGTTCATGTGATATAGTAATCTGTGGAAGCTTTTGGTTGCTTCTGCCCAGATTCAGATGAATATGCTGTCTAGAGCTCTGAGTGGAAGCCAAAATTGAGCAGAACTAGCTTGAATTTGCATAAAAATGTAAATGTGTATTAAAATGTAAATTTGAAGTGACCTTGGGACTGGCTACCCTGTTCATTATCTTCAAAGTATCTCCACACTGTGCACCAGAGAATCTCCTAGATGCTAGTCATTGGTGAGCCAGCATGACTTGGTTATTCCCTATTACCTGCCAAAATTAATCACAGGGTTGAATTTGAATATAATTCAGAAATAGCAAGGTCTAAGTGGAAACTGGACTGAAGGTTACTATATTACTTGTGATTTTAAATAAGATGGTGCAAGACTTAGGAGGGAAAAATAACGTTACTTAAAAAAAGAATTCCGTTTAAGCACCTTAGATTTGTCCAACTGAGTATAAGAGCCTAAGTTGATAGCTTGTCAATCTGAATTGCCAAAAGGGGTCAGGTTGGTATTACTGATATTTGAGGCACTCTGAAAGTACAGTAATGCAATACACAATTGCTAATTTTCATTTACTCCTTTAAATTAGTGCAAGTGAAGGAAGTTTCAATTTTGTCATCCTAACTCACCAATCTTATCTTTTTTTTCAAAAAGGAATCTCTTTGTTTAGATGTGACTTTTCACTTGCTTTTCAACTTTCCCTCATGTTTTATTCAGATTCATTGCCTCTAAGATTGGAAGTATGCATCTCACATTTACACACTAGGAACTGTAATTGGTCCTACCAAAATTGTTTATTCCTCTACTGCAACCATGCCAGAATGGTATCTAGAGGTCATTCAATGCAATGCTGGCATCGATTTTAGATGCAGAGACCACAGTCCAGAGAAATAAAATGACACATTTATGTTTATACTGGATTTAGCCAGAGCTAGCCAGCACTTGAACTCCAGACACATTGTGATTTACTTAAGGTGAGGACTGGAACACAAGGATCTTATGATTACTGCACTTCTTATAAATGCATTTCTATTTTTTTCTTGAAGTGTCCTGAGTGATTTCAACAAAATACTTGCCTTGAGTCTAGCCGCCAAAACAGGCCCAAAGGGGCAAGAGATAGATTATCTGGTCAGTCGAAGAAAACCATTTGCTCAGCAACTGATGGACAGTTTTAGTGCTTGGACTCCTTTTAAATAAATGACTTATGGTTGATTATTATCTCCCCAGCTTTTATCCTTTAATCTTTAGTTTTAAATTCTTGGTAGTAATTGCTCCTAAACCTATGCATATAATCACAAATGCAGACAGAAGCAAGTCCTTCTGCAGCAATTAAAAAAAAAAAAAAAAAAGTCCTCATTTTTTTTCACATTAAACTATGATTTTTAATTAGTGCAATAATAGTTTCCTCCTTATAGGGATAATTGCATCTTTAAGCATATTTGAGCTTGGAGAGCTCTGTTATGCAGGCATATTCTAAAAGACTGAATGTAAATATGTCTTGTTCACCATTCAGTTGTGACTTCAATCACTATTATAACTGCATCTTCTGCAATAAAAATCCTAAATTATACATCATGTATCTTTAGATCAATTTTTAAACAGACCAGTAAGAATGAGCATGTTACAAACTTAAAGCCAAAGTGTAGATATTATTATTTCATTTAATATTGAGAGCAAATCAATTTAAATTCTGAAGGAGCAAATACCTTTAATAAAGTTGGTGTGAATGATTATACAGTTCGATATAACTATTGTACAGGAGTGTATATATATATAAATCTATAAATCATAGAATTATGTACATTTCAATATATACCACATATATATTTTAATTTTGCCACTCATATTTTTCTCTTTAGTAAAACAAAGAGGTTTTACTGTACAAGGATGTGCAATGCTACATTAAATCCTGAGTAATTTAAGGGGTTAGTAATAAAGTATTGTAAATTCTAGTTTTCAGCTGAAGATCCAGTAGACTCTGTAACAAAAATGTGAACAAAATAATGTTTAAAAATATGCATCCAGTTTTGCACTTATTTTGTGCTTAGCAGAAAAAGCTTGAGAATGCACAGCAGCCATTGAGATTTGGGATAATGTCCTCAAACATTCAAGGTTAAACAGTGTCCTATTTGTAGGGATTTATAGAAGTTTTAAGTGATGTTACCTACATCCAATTTGTCAAGCATGGAAGATTCTAGTCATGATTGGACCAAAAATTCCCTTTGCAGAATATGAAATTCTATGTAAACATCAGTGTTTAGGTATTATATAAAAGTTCTGATCCAAATGAAGAAAAGGAAAGGAAAAAATACAGTAAAATAATTTTAAATGCTTTTCTTGGGATGTAGTCAGCCACACGGAAGTGATATAAAAAAAAAAAATCCGAGTGTATTTTGGTGAAGGAGGAAACCAGAGTAAAGTCATTTAGGAGTGGTCTGGCAAGCCACCCACTCTGGGAGGTCCCAGGTTGGCTTGGCTCAGGGAGCCCAAGATAAACAAGCCACATCCACCCTGCCATGGGGGATGGATGATGCTGCACAATAAGAAGGAAGCACTATGGGAAAAGGCCACATTCAACTGCAGCGGAACAGTAACAGCTGCCTGTCAGGGTCACCATCAGTAGGCAAAGTGTCCCATTCCCAAACTGAGGCACTAGGTATGACGAGGTGAGGCGTTCGGGCTGGCTGCTGCATGTCTGCCTTGGGCGGAAGGAGGCAGCTGGGATCCCGCTTTGCATCGGAGCCCGCTTCGACGAGAAGGCACTGCATTGGTGGTTCCTGTCACCCCAGCTCTACCCCGTCCCGTGGCTGCTGTAGTCAAAGACTCCTTTCTTGAAGAATGGCGAGAACTCACAAATGGTGTGTTTTGAAAGGGTCAGCCCCACTTTGTTGATGTGGAGGGGAGATGTCGCAGATTGGAGCATCACGTTGAAAAAGTCCCTGAGGTATTTCTGAGGAAGAGACAAGAGTTAAGAACATGGTCAAGGTCTCTCTGGGCATAGAGGAGAAACAATGTCCAGAAACAACTTCATGTCTACCTGGATGCACATAAATCAGACCTAGGGGTAGGGGTGCGGGCATTCCAAGGAACACCAGCATCCAAGGAAGATCCTTGAAGCCCTCAGCATCAGGCCAAGAGAAAACAGATTGTGATATCCATGTACACAGTAAAAAGTTTCTTTCATGCAAGGCTCTGATTCATAGCAATGCCATCAGTTCTTCTGCAGACAACACCCAGAGGAATGCCAAGAGGGCCTGGTCTTGGGGATCTGCTGTGCAGCAACAGTGTCATTAGTTAGTATCTTATTTTTAACCCCCTCACCCCAGTTACTCATTAAATAGACAATTAAAAGGGAAAAAAAAGGCTGCCCATCTGTGCAGTTAAATGTGTGGCTTATTGGTGTTTTTAAATTGTACAATCAGTATCTGCTTTGAATCCTTCTTATAATGTAAAAAGAAAAACAGAACAGGAAGATCAGCTTCAAGCATTGATATTCACAGATCATTTTGTAAATCCGATAATAATCAAGAAAAGGAAATTCTTACTAAGGTGAACAGCTCAGGACCTCTTGCTCTTGCCCTCCACCACTGCAGGTGATTGTCACATTATCTGCCTTTCTTGGCACCAAGGAAGCAAAGCATGTCTCAGACTAGGCTCTGAAATGCTTAGGGTAAAATCAGACATGGGTGCAGGAGGGATGTATTAAAGAAAAGTGGATACATAAGACTAGTTGATGTATTTTAGATCTGGCAAAGCTCATCTATAACAGAAAATGGGGTGGAGAGAAGGGTTTAGACCTAAACCTTATTACTCAGTTTGTTGAAAAATCAAACTTAGAAATTAATCATAATAATTCTGGACTGTAACAAATTTTTTTTTGTCTAAGAAACATGACCTAATCCTTGAGCAGTCATTTCCAACTAGGGGCAATTCTGCCCCACAGGGGACATTAGGCAATGTTGGGAGACATTTCTGATGGTCATACTTGTGTATTGGGGGATGCATCTAGTGGGTGAAGGTCAGGAATGCTGCTAACAACCTACAACCCACAGGACAGTCCCCAGAACAAAGAATTATCTGGCCCCAAATGTCAACAGTACCACAGTTGAGAAACCTTGCCCTAGAGAAAGTAGAATTCAGCTGTATTTATGAATTGCCAACCTGAAATCAAAGAATTTCTGAAGGAAATCACTCAGCCCAAGGAAAGTTTACTAGCTACTTTCTTAAAAATAACAAAAGAATTACATAACTTAGTTTCTAAAGATCTTCTAATGTCTAATTTTTTATACTTTACAGAAGTAAAACTGATCTACAATATACTGCACATTCTTTTTTGCAGTGTTGGGGATGAAAGGAACCCAAGGCTCATGCATGCTCCCACTGAGCTATGTCCCCAGACCTGAAACTGCACATTCTTTAAATATGTAATTTGAGCAGTATTGCTACAAGTAAAAAAATACCACAAACCAAGAAAATGAACATTTTGCACCACTCCCAAAAGTTTCCCAAGTCACCTTATTTTATGTGGTCATCATGCTCTGCCTAGAATTACATGTCCTTCTTATAGCAGCTATTTTATAAAGAGGAGGCTGTAGCTAGGAGACGTGAGAAAAGCTAGTAATCAAGAGAAAAGACCTGGAAGCAAGTGCAACCTACTGGTCTCAAGGTACCTTTTCTAGTAAGGATCCTGAAACTGATATCAGGTAGAGGTAAGAAATGCCAAAACCAACCATTAAAGAATCAACATATTAAGCCTGGTAGTTATTTGCACCAGAGGGACAAAAGGAAACTTGACTTCAACTTTCCTAAGGAGAGGGACCCTGAGAATATCCACTTCTAGGGTTAACAGCAAATATTGTAGATAGATTATACTTGAGCAACCAAACTTTGTGATGAAATCAAATACTTGATTGTTTTTGGTAAACCAAGAGTGAAATGCTACAGAACAGGATGAGGAGCTTTCTCACTTGTGCAAAGAGCTGTGACTCTTCCACAGTTTAATGAGGGATGGAGAGAAACTTCTTGCATTGGCACTATCTCTGTAGCTCTTGGGTGGCTCCTGCTTCAGATACCCTAGGCTCTGCATTAACATGCAAACTTATGTTTACAAACTTGGCTTGGAGATGAACTCTGTCAGAGAAGGAGGCAATTTAAATCTGGGAACAGATGTTGTATCAACATTTGTCATGATTAGTTCACAAAGTAGGGTCCCTTTAAAGGGCCAATAAAGCCTGAAGGGTATAATGAGAAGTAAAAGTTAAAAATATAAATAAAAGTAAAAGAGGAAGTATCGGAGACACCTTCCCAACCACAGCCTGGCCATTAAAAGAGTACTATAAATCAACTGGAGGTAATGCCTTTCTCTTTAAATGAACTCGTTAGCCTGGCTTGATGAAAACTCCAGCCAGAAAGATCTGATTTGACCACTTCCAAACATTACAGAAGAGTTTTTCTCTGCAAAACAAATCTTTTGCTAGCAGGAGTTTCAAGCTTGGCTTCCTTTACATGAGCTGCTTCCTAGGTGCAGAAAAAGCATTTGTCTAGAAAATAATCTCTGCAGTGACTCCATTTTGCTCCCAGGTCTGGAGGACCAGGAATGACCTTGCCGGCCGTGTCCAGAGACAGCCACATGCTAGAGAGGGCTGAGCACATTCTGGCGAACCACTGAATCAAGGGACAGATGATGGTGATAACATTTCAGAAGGTTCTTGAGGTCACAGACAGTGTCTCATTCTTTGCAGTCTCTGATCATCCATGGCACACTGCCAAGCTTAGGAAAAGTGCTGAGAAGAAACCTTGATGATTGATTTCAATGAGTTAATTTTTTCTTTAAGTTGAAATACATGGATGGAAAACAGCACACATGCTAAGTGTAAGGCTTAATGATTTTTCAAAAAAATGAACAGACTATGTGATCAGCATCTAGGTGTAAGTAAAACAACCTCTCTAGCACCAAGGCATCCCTCCTCTTACTCTTCTTCCATTTATAGTCCCTCTCTCCAGGGTAACCACTATCCCAATTTCTAGCAGCACAGGCTAGTTTTGCCAGTTTTTGAACATTACATTAATAGAATATACAAGATATACTTCCCCCTTGCATTAATTCATTTTTTAATTGGTACATTATGGTTATACATGAAAGTGGGATTCATTGTGATATAGTCATACATGCACATAGCATAGTTTGGTCACTTTCATTCTGCAATTCTTCCCCTTTCCCATTCCTTCTTCCTTTTTCCCTCCTCCCTCTCCCTTGATTCCTTTGCCCCACTATCCTCCCTTCTATTTTCATGAGATCCTCCTTTTTAAAAATTCTGTAATTCTGTATCTCTCTAGCTTCTGCATATGAGAGAAAACATTTGACACACACAGTATATGCTGAATGCCACATTTGTGAGATTAGTCCACACACTTGTGTGTGTGTAGTTGGGCTTGTTCAGAAACCTTGCCATGGAGAGTATTCCATATATAGATGTACCAACTGATCAGCTTCAATAGAGGGACACACAACACTGACTAGTTTGGTCTTTCTGTCTGACCTCTGCTTCAATAATGAAACCTACTTTCACCTATTATTGGTGTCTGGTGAGTCATGTTTATCATTATCCTAATATCCTAATTTCTCATTGGGGTTTGAGACTCAAATAAGATCAGCCAATGTTCCAAATCCTGACTATTGTATATATTTAAAATATAGTATAATTATATAAAAAATGCTAACACATATTTAATTAGTGATTTTGTTGATTGTTCTCACAAAATTTTCCATGGCATCTATAGCTAAAGGGAGAAATGAAAAGGTCTCCTGTCAACTCTACCCCTTTTTTGTGGATCCAAAGAATCCTAGTTCTCCCTAGCAAGTGAGAATTATGTCTAGGAACTGAGCTGCATTCCCAGGGTAGCATACTTTATAAAAGAGAACTGCAAAAATTGAAGGACATTAGGAGTTCAAGTGACTTATCAGGGTTGGAAATGGCAAGGTAGGAAAAGGATTTGTAAAATCCAGTACCCAATTGTTGTATTTCACTGTCACAGAACATTTTCTCCATTATAAAAAGAAATAAAAGCAGGCATAATTAAATCTCTGTAGCCTGTTAGGGACCACAGAAGGCCTACAACTCAGACTACCCTGGTGGTGGGTGATGGCATCACAGCCCATCTTTGTTAAATGCCCTGGTTTGGGGCCACTCAGAACAGCAGTGGAAACCTTGTACAATATTCCAGCCTCGGATACTAGGAGGAGGAATGTCAGGTTAAACCAAATCCTCATTCAGCAAAATTATAAGCCAGGTAGCAGGATGGGAGGGCAGGGTAGGCAAGGGTCGGATAAGGGCCTGAGAATGAGTGATCAAAAGAAAGGGAAGAGGTCCAGAGTAAGGAAGCCATAGAGACAGAAGGGGGCATCTGGGGGGACAAAAGAGGAAGAGGTGAGATGGAGGAGAGAACAAAAGAGGTGAGAGAGTGAAGGAAGAAAGCATGACAATGTAGGAGACAAATGGCTACGATTTATTTGTTTACAAGTTGGATAAAAAGGACTTAAGAACAATAAGAAATATATCAGACACATTTATCCAGGTTATATACTTTTTGCTATTTGGACCAACATTAAAGTATAAAGAAGGCATTTTCTTATCAATGCTTTCAGAAAATCAAATGCCCAGGAAGCCTAAACAGTATCCCAAAGGTCCTGAGTTATATAAGCTGAACAGCCAGGACTCAAGGCCAGATCTCCCAACTCCAGAGGCTGATTTGATCCACCAGGCTGCCGCCCAGAGTCCCCCCTCTGTTTAGCCCCACTGTCTCTCACGGAGCAAGTCGGCCTACATGGGGCATCCCAGCTATGTGGGTCAGATACCTGCCTTTCCCAGGCCCGAGGGTACTCCCATGGGGACAAGTGGGCATTGGGCTCTTTAGCATTAACATTCCACACAGACTTGGGGAAAGAGGTGAGATCCTATACTCTTCTAAACGGGGTCCACACCATTCTGCTAATTCACCGGTATCTTAGCGCCCTGGTGAGCACTGGCCATTTCCTGACTGTCCTGTACCCACTCTTCCTTCCAAAAGAGCATCCCGGTCTCCTTCTGGAAAAATACCATTCCGTTCTTTGGAGATTGGTTATCTGGCTGAATCAGGGTAAATGGCTGGTGAATCTTTCCCCATTGATATCCTGGGATAGCCCTGCCATAGCAAAGAGCTGATGCACCTACCACTTGGAGTCTGCTGAAACCAAGAGTCCTTAGGGACAGACCCTTCCAGATTGCATAGCACTGTCGTGGGGCACTTTCCTCCCTCCCTCTCTCCCTTCCTTCCTCTCTCTCTCTTTCTTTCTTTCATGTGTGGTACTGGGAATTAAACCCAAGACACCCTGCCACTGAGCTACAACCCCTAAACCAGTCCCTTATTCATTTAGAGAAGGGTCTTACTAAGTTGCTGAGACTGGCCTCAAACTTACGATTCCCATAGCTCAGCAACCTGAGTCACCAGGAGGCTGTGCTTGTGTGTACCACAGTGCCTGGCCTTGGAGTATTTTCAAAAATGAGAGAAATTCAGAGACTTCAGTGGAAATCTTGAGAGCCTTAAGACAGGCTGTGGTCTCTGTCCATTCCCAAGGCTTGGAGTTAATGAATACATTTTCTTACAATGGCTATAGTCCTTTATTTACAATAAAACTCATTGCTGATGCTCCTCAAAGCATGGGCAGGTGGCAGACACGTCATGAATCAGAAGAAACTATCCATGTAGATTACAACTAAGCTCCTCCAGGATCGGTCTGTTGTTGGATCAGGTCTACTAGCCCGTATGAAGGCACCTGCCCACGGCACTCTTCCCTTAGGAAGAGGCTGATCCTGGGAGGTTTCTGGAATAACATTTCAGATTGGAGCAGCATTCCCAGTCAAGCCTTAGGAAGGAAGGTTCCCTCCCCAAACCCTCAGGAGGCTGAGGTGGGGGAACAAATTTGAGACCAGCCTAGCAACCTAGTAAGACCCTTTCTCTAAATAACAAAATAGAAAAAAGGGCCAATCCAAAATTCTATCACCATTTGAAAACATAACTAAACACTATTAATCTTTTGAACCAAAACATAGATTAATAGTTTATAGCTGTGTTAATGAGTTTGAAAGGCAAAACACAATCCCTCTAGTAATACAGGGTAATCCGGCAATAATTTTTTATTTTCATTTTTTTCTGGATGTAACATATTAAGTCTTCCAAGCTAAAGTTCTAGAATGTGCTGCTACATGCTATTTTATTTCAGAAATTCTTGATGAAGCTCATTATTTTAACATGATCCATGTGTGACCTACAAATTTTAGTCTGAACTCTGGCTGAAAAGAAACACACTGGAAATTATTGTAACAATTGGGCAAAATCTAGACTTTGTACATAGTCTGCTAGGATTTCCTTTTTTTTAAATATTTATTTATTTGCTTTAGTTGTACACAATTCGTTTATTTGTATGTGGTGCTGAGGATCGAACCCCGGGCCATGCAAGTGCTAGGTGAGCGCTCTACCGCTAAGCCACAACCCCAGCCCAGGATTTCCTTTTTAACTGTAGATCTTTTGGATAGAATCTAAGTCTGGACACAGGTACCAACCACAGGCTCTACATCTACCCTGGCAAAACCTCTGACATCAGCAGAGTATTTCATGATGTTTTAGTTAGCTTTTTCACTGCTGTGACCAAAAGCCCTGACAAGAACAATTTTAGAGGAAGAAAAGTTTATTTGGGGCTCAGTTAATAGTTGGCCAACTCCACCCTCTGGGCCTGAGATAGGCAGAACATCATGGCAGAAAGGTGTGGAGGAGAAAAGCAGCTCAGGACATGGCCACTAGGAAGCAGAGAGAGAGAGAGAGAGAGCGCGCGTGCACGTGTGCGAGCGCTCTGCCCATCAGGGACAACATATAAACCCCAAAGGCACACCTCAGTGACCTGCCTTCTGCCTACAATACCACGTAGTTAATTAATTCAAATGGATTAATGCACTGATTAGCTTAAGAATCATTTTACCTCTGAGCTTTCTTTTTTCTTTTCTTTTTTTTTTTTTTTTTTTTTTTTTTTGTGGTACTGGAGATTGAACTCAGGGGCCTTGACCACTGGGCCACATCCCAGCCCTTTTTTGGTACCAGGGATTGAACGCAGGAGCACTTGACCTCTGGGCCACATCCCCAGCCTCTTTTTTTTTTTTAATTTTATTAGAGACAGGGTCTCACTGAGTTGCTAAGTGCCTTGCCATTGCTGAGGCTGGCTTTGAACTCGCGATCCTCCTGCCTCAGCCTCCCAAGTGCTGGGATTACAGGCGTGAGCCATGTCACCCAGCACCTCTAAGCTTTCTTGCATTGTCTCACAAGTGAGCTTTTGGGGCACATCTCAACCAAATGATAAAAGAAGGCTTGACATTAGGGGAGGAGGGGAGGGGAAAGGAGTCCAACACAGCAAAAAATGTGAACAAGGAAGCAAGAGCTGCGTGTGTAGGGATCTTCATTTGTCCGATGTGTAGGGAAGCACACGATTGAGGCAGAATACAGAGGGCCTTGAATCTGATTGCCAGTAGGCACTTTGTAAGAAGTGTTTTTTTCTTTTTTTTAGTTCATATGCACAGTGACAGAGGAGGAGGAGGGCATGAATGAGTAATCTTTGTTTATGGATGAGGAAACTGAGATGCCAAGAGGCAGTGACTTAGCCAAGGTCAATAGTCATTAGAAGCTGACAAAGTAATGGGCTCTTCAAATCTGGGAGAAAGCTAATTTTCAAGATTTAAGCCCTTACACCTGAAATGTAATGGGGTGTTTCCTCAGGGCTGTCAATACCATATTCAGGTAGGCTCCTAGAATTTTCTTTGAATTTTAATCAACTGCTGTGTGTGTATGCACATGCATGGAAATAAGAATTAGGGCCTTCAGAAACACTTTAAAGACCTCAGCCTCCTTATCTATTGGCTCCCTCCTTTTGATTTTAATTAACAGTAGGATAAAGTCATGACCATTTCATGTTATTAAAGTTTCTGTTTTAATAAGCCTCGTTTCTATAACCATGGCCAACTGCTTATTTCATGTGCAATATATCACCCCGGCTGTGTCATTCTAATGATTTCCCCAGCCATCTCACTATTGTGGAACTTTCTACTTTTTATAAGATTTTAACATAAATCCATAATTTAATTTAAAGTTGTGGAAATTATTAAATACGAAATGTTCTTTAAAAATGTAATGGGGCATTATCCGCCTTTGCGTTGTGACATATTAACAGGGAAGAGAGTTCGGTGGCATTCCTCATTCCCAGAAGTCATTAACCACCATGGCAGCTTAAAGACAAGCATCAGTCTTATAAAACGTAGAGGTTTCATTTACCTTGCAGCCTTTGGAAAATTCATTGATTGATGAGTTCTGAAGATTGAGCAGGTCTGAATGGAGATAACTTGGGATATTTCTGGAACTGAGAGGGATCTGGTCACCACTGGCCATATGTCATGAATCAAACCGTGATGTCAGTATGATTCACTTAGTCACATCTTCCCAGTTCTAAACTCCCATAAATTCGGGACTGAACTCTTCTTATTAACTTTTTAAAAATCATAAAACTTGGCTGCATTGCATCAAATATGTCACACTATTTCTCAACATATCCCCAAATGATCGCCACATACCAATGAAAGTAAAACAGTTTGATGCAGACAACAAGTATCCAGCACAGTTACTGCACACTCCATGAAGCAGTGCGCCAGGCCCAAGGACCTGAATAAACAAACACACAGCTTGCCCTCACAAGGCACATGCGCTGGCCCTTACATTTCATTGTTCAGGATCATTCCTTGTTTGTTCCTGTGGGTGCTTTGCTCCCATCTTCTAATCCAATGTATTTTTTAAGGATTAGCTCAAGGTTTGTTTGTTATTGACTCCTTTCCCTTCACTTCATCCTGCAACCAACAAACACTTACTGAAAGCTTTTTACATGCCTGAATTGGGCTAGGTGCTGGGATTCAAGTGAGTAAGACCAAGTTTTTGTCCTGAGTAACTTCAAGTCCTGTTAGAGGGATGGACAGGTAAAGCAATAATCAAAATGTGACTATAAGAAAACAGGAAGGAGAAGCTTTTGGAGCACATAGGAGAGGAACCTGCCTAGTCCTGGGAACTGGTATGTCAAAACCTGAAGGGTAAGGATTCAGCAGGTGAATGAACTGGAGGAAGATACAGAAGACAGTTCTAGGCAGGGTGGAGAGCGCCTACGAAGACTAGAGGGGGGAGCAGGGCTCTGGAGTACTGGCAATAACGTCTCATGAATGGACTGGCCAACTGCATGGCTGGTTCAGCTCGGGGGATGCACTCTGGACATGGGACTGTTCCCTGGGTCAGCACCCCACCAGTCCTCATGCTGGGGTCCCCTGCACTATGTGCCAGCAGTCTCTCTTTGATCCATGGAGCTCTCCTGGCCGCCACATGTACTACTGGTCAAGTGATGCTGACGAGCCAGAGAACTCCCATGAGTCTCAAAATACCTGCTAATTCCCAACTTCTTCCTCCTCTGCCATCTGTTGGAAGGCACCCTGAGCCACTGTACAACTTCATGTGACACTCCTCGGGTTTCTTACAGTAAGACACTTGCACGATTTTTTCTACCTTCACTGGTCTACATCACCTTTTCCATGAAATTCAGGATAGCCTTGTTTGTGTTTGTAGGCTAAGAGGCAAAACTAATGCTATTTTTTAAGTCTTTATGTGACAAAAGAGAAACTTCCTGCTTGCTCTACCTGTTATACGGGGTAGGCCTCCCTGAGGTGGTAGGCACTCTTTACCTAGTGCAGGGCAGGTGACTTTCATAGTCAGTTTCATTCTCTGCACGGTAACATCTAGTCCCTAAGTGCCTCTCTCCTCTCAGAGAGCCTGGCCATCTCAACTTTGGCAGCTGTTTGGAGGTGAGGCATCTTCTTAGACTGAGAGTCTGCTGTTCAGTGACTGCAGTTACCAAGAACAGAGTGCACAGTGTGTAGATGGTACTGGCACAGGCCCTAGGGAGCAGTGAGGCATGCCTTCCAGCCAGGGTAGCAGGTACTGGAAGAACAGGCCCACTTGGTCTCTATGCATCACAGCTAAAGAATGCTCCAGCAGTATTCACAGATGGTATGAAGACAGGTGGGCAGGGTAGACTGGACCTGGGAGCTTCTATCAGTTTTCTCTATCTGCATGAAAAATTACCACAAACAGTGGCTTGAAATATACTCACAGGTCTGTCGGTCAGAAGTTCTGGCATAATGTGGCGGCGCCCTCTGCTTAAGGTTTCATGGACTGATATTGAGGTGTTCTGCCACGTCAGAGTTACTGACATAGGTTGGGCACTTATCTGGAGGCTCTGGGGATGAACTGCTTTCAAACTCATCCAGGTTGCTGGCCAAGTAAAGCTCTTTGAGACTGTAGGACTGAGGTTCCCATTTGAGGCCCCATTGCTGTCGGTTAGGGACTGCTCCAGCTCCAAGACCACCCACATTCCAGGACTGCATCCACTTTCTGAAAACGGCAATCATATTCCCCTCATGCTTCAAATCTCTGCTGCCTTCTGCTATAGGGCAGAGAAAACTCTGCTTTTAAAGGGCTTTGGGATTAAATTAGATACACAAGAAACAGGAGTGCTAGCTTATCAGACTCACAGATTCTGCGAGTCTCAGTCAAGTGGGGAGAACTACACAAGGGTGAGGGTCATTGTGAATCTCCCCAGCACAGGCATGCAGTTTCCCCACCCTTGGTCTAAGTTGTAGCTGGAATATAAAACACATGGCAGAGAAGTCACAGCAGAGCAGGCAGCATCTGGAAGAAAACCCACGAGAGAGCCCATTCACATTAGGTGGGTGGGTCTGCAGCATGTGACTGGGGTTTGTAGGCTCCCATCTCCCACACTGTGTCCACATGCCTGTGGTTCAGTGTGTTCAGAGTGAAGTATGCAATAGAAGCATTGTCTGATGGTGCTTCCTGAAAGGATGGATGGGTCTGCATCGTCCAATTCTTTGCCAGAGGTTACTTTCACGAACAGCACAGCTCCATACTACAATTGTAAAGTACCAATGCCTTCTAATGCCTGAGTTCTGAGCACAGAGCACACACCAATATTTGTTTTTAAAATTGACTTAAGATTTATTTTTCATTACTGGTTTCATATACACATGTACACACAAGTACAAAGAAAAAAATTTAATGTGTGTGTTTACACATGTACATTCACTATAGTAAAAAGTCTCCCTTTCAACTCAGCTCTATTTTCCAAAATCTCCTCTAGGATCCAAAATATTTTACCGTTATTTACTGTTTTTTTTTTTTTTTTTTGGGGGGGGGAGGTGTTTTCCAGAGCACTTTATATCTACATAAGCAAATATAAATATAGCTGCCCCACTTCAACTTACACAAATAGGGATATAAGAGAGACACTCTTCTGAACTTTATCTTATTCATTTAACAGTTCATACAAAAGATCATTCTCCACAAGTACATAAAAAGGTTGCTCATTCTGAAAGTGAATTTCTAGCTCATTATTAATGGACAGGTTAGGCTGTTCCAATATTTGTGGCAGTTCTATAAGATTGCAAGTCATAAAAGGGAGAGGATTTTTCACTACTTTATTCAAAGGATGCATACTAAATACTCAACATGGTGTCTGGCACATAATAGGTGCTCAGTAAGTTTACTAAATGAAAGAATAAAGGATGGAGAATATTAAAAATTATATTTTGATAAATAAACTTTTATCTTGGCAAGTAAGTCACTAAACCTATAGGGTAAATTCTTAAAGTGAATTTTTGGGCCAAAGGGTATGTGTGTTTTTAAAAGTTTGATTAATATCACCTAATTATTCTCTATAGACCCTGTACCTATTTATATTCTTTCCAGCAGTGTTGGAGAGGAGGCAGTCAACATTTCTGTTTGACCATACCCAATAGTTTGAAAAAAATCTTTGGAAGATCATCCGATCCTTTCTCCTGTCCTCATAAAATCAGCAGTATTGTAGCTGAGGAATCTTAGCTAGATCCTTTGATTCTTTAACAAAGGAAGGAATTGCAACAGAGAGGTTGGATTAGAAGTCTAAATATCCTTAAATATCCAGTTATCTTTCTGACACATTCATCTGTCTCTCTGTGAAGGACCATGTCCAGTTGAGATTCCTTCCTAATGCCCAGAATTCCAAAATGCACTTCAAAATAATCTTAGTCTGAAAGTGGAATCCACTTTTGTGCGATATAAACTTTTGAATATGGGGAACAAGGCCAAGAAGAGGTGAAGGTAGCCCTGAAGGAAGTTGGTTGGTGAAGTGGTATGTCTGAGGGTTTGTTACGCTACTGGCCCTAATTACCCATGCTTCTTGGGACTCACATCCTGTGTGCTCCCCCCCCCCCTTGAATTCAGGTGAAGCCTATAACCTACTTTAAACAGCAGAATGCGCCCACCAGAGGTAATGCTTTGAGTGAAGAAGCCAACCTGGGTTGGATGCTCCAATACCGAAATGCAGCAACGTAAGTGGTCTGACCTGATGACACCGGAGTGGATCAAACATCCAGCTGACTGGAGAACCACTCAGAATCATAAGCAATAAAATGGTGGTCATTTTAAGTCACTAAATTTGTGGGGTAGTTTATAACGCAGTTGTAGATAACCAAAATATATGGGTTTAGGAGTTAGGCAGGAAGACGAGGGAATAAATGAAACCAGTCAAGGTGGAATGAAAAGTTTCTTTGGTTTCTATTTATAATTTATGACTAGGCACAAATTAATGTCCTATTCTACTTCATGCCAATATCTTCCAATCCTTTTAGTATTTCTAATGAATAATTCTGTTTAAGCAGATACTTCTTCTCTACCAGCTACTTTTACTATGCTAGGTTTTAAAGTAAATACTTGAAATAAGTAGTCATCATTTGAAATACAGCATTTATTTCTTGATGTCATGAGAAGTCTGAGAGCTCCCAGTTAAAATTCATCAGGGTGAAAATGTTAGTCTGTGATTACAGAATCAGAACTATTCATTACAGCTATTCGGAGAACCTTTTTTATGAGTTTAATGACATAAGCATATTGTATTGAATTATTATGGTACTGCATCAATTGGATTCATAAATTTAATACACTCAGTCTGGTTCACACATTCTAATAAAACCCAGCAAGCTTTAAACATTTTATAAGGGATGTGTGTTTAAAGTCCATGTGATATTCAATTTTTACAGGTTGACATTCTTGCTTGGAGTATTAAATAGCTTGGATGATCATGATGACCCGGTGGGTGGCAGAAAACCACTAACAGACCAGCCACATTAGAGAGACAAAACCTGCTTGGACACAGAAGCTGACTTATCTCCTCTCCAGAGCTAAGTCAAAACCATCCCATTTTCTCAGCTCACAGAGGGGAAGAGTGGGATTACGCTTATTTGTACCTGTGAGCCAGGAGTGAGGGCATGTGATAGCCGTGTGGGAAGAGGCTGCGGCTTTCTGGATATTCCCATGAATGCCACTTTGCTTCACTTGATTGAAACAAAAACAAAAACAAAAACAAAAACAAAATGGGAGGATGTGTGGGAGGAGCCCAGTTCCCAGTGCTCTGTAGGTCTTTTTTTTGTTGCTGTGTTTGGCTCTAGGTGAGGGAAAGGTTGACAGGCTCAGTATAGGTGTGTAACAACTCAACAAGTGCAGCACTGGGGAGAGGGACAAACAAAAAGAGCCCTGGGGGCACACCCTGGCCTGTCTGGACTCTGGTTTCACAGTGTGAGCAAGCTTCTTGGGCACTGAGCCCTGTGCAGCCACCATGCTGGGCAGGGAACGTTGCAGCACATGTGTCTGGAGTCGGCCCTAACTCCTCTCCATCTCAGTTTCCCCATCTGATCATAGTACCTTCTTCTTAGGATTAGAAAATTAAATGAACTGCTCTTTGTAAAGTGCTTGGCACAGGGTCCAACTCACGGTACTTAGGTAATAAGTAGTCTACGTTATTATCTATAATCTATGTAGCATTGTCCTCGGGGAGCCAACAGCATATGTTCATCTTCTCCTCTTTCAGATGTTTAAAACACATGGAATTAAAATGTGAAATACATGCTTAAATGTTTTCCCCTTCAAAGGAAAGAAGAAGCCAGGAAGAACCTGGATTTTTTTTTTTCCCTCCAAACATCTTCATATTGGATAGTGGCAGACCCTTTATTTCAAGAGTTGCTTTAGAGCAAGGAAGAGTTAACGTGCTTTAAAAATGGGAAACTACATTTAAAAATAAATTGAAAATCTTGGTCATACCAGGTAAATGAATTATCCCCCAAAAGTTGGTTTTAGGACACATTTTAGATACAGATATTCTAACAACTGCTTTTGGGGAATTATAAAATGCAAAAACTACTATAGTTTTTTATTTCCAAACTCATGGTTCCTTCTAGCATTCTTCAGAGATTCCTGACATTCTGGGATCTAGTGACTGCTCCAAATGATCAATTTGACTGAAACAGACTTTCAAGTGGGAATCTCACTGTGTGGTACCTCTTGGCTACAATGTACTTAAACTCAAAGAATCAGGCACTAAAATACTTGTCACTGCATCATTTGCTGGCATCCCAATCTCCCTTTTGGTGGAGATGGGGATGCAGCTAATATATCAGGAACACTGGATGACTTGATCCCATCTCTCCCCCAGCCGTGGCTGCGGTTGAACAGAACAAGCCTTCCCTTTAATACCTGACCTGAGGTAGTCTGTATATTGATGGCTAATTCCCTTTGGTTAAAATTCAGCTGGCCTTGGCTATTTGAATAACCCCAAGTCCCTGAATTCAGGGCAAGGGGTCAAGCTTTGGAGACTGGGGTGGGTTGGGGGGAAGACCTGTTGCCCCCTTTTTTGTTCTTTGTACCAGGGGTGCCTGATGATCCCTGTGGGACTATTTGCCTTGCAGATTACCCTCCTGCTTTGGGGGTTATTCCTCAGTTTCAGGCACTGCTCTATGTCCCTGGGAGAAGCCATGGTCAAGCCCCAGGTGCGCAGAGGACCATGGCCCTCAGTGGTGGGCCCATGACCCCACCCAACAGAGAGGATTAGCCAGGGGCCTGGATTATTTGCACCAATGATCCCCTTCAATGGGAAAAATGACTGAGGGCCTGACCATGTCAGGGAAGAGAGCAGCAGGGAGAAAGCCAGTTCAACTTCTCAAAGGCAACACATCTAACTCTAAAAAGGATGCGATGAATTGTGAATTTCACACAGGGGAATGCAAATAAAAATTCCTTTTCTAAATAGATATTCTGTATAGAATCAAGAAGCTAAATTCAAAAATTTACATAGCTAATGCATGTACATCCAGTATGGTACTTTGCTCCTAAAAGACACCATTCATTAAATGACTATGCACAGAATGGCTGTGAGGTAATGCTAACAAGTCTCAATAAACAGTGGCCTTTCCTCAGGATCTTACCTTGAGAGTATTTCACATTCACAATGTCTTCTTTCTCCTGACCAAGGGAAGGTTACTGAATTACTCCACAGGAGGAAGTCTATTGAGTCACGATTTATGCTTTAAAATCAAACTTTGGAAACTCTATCCTGGCCATCTCTTAAAATTTGAGAAGCCATTAAACATGTGATTACTCAGACATATGTGTTTGGCCATGTTAAACATTAAGTGAAAAACCCAAATCTATGCAAGCATCCATCTTTCAGTCATCAAAACCTTGAAGACCAGTATCTGTTTTCAACTAAACATGGTGAAAGTAGTGCCAGGTAATTGGAAAGAAGCAATGGGTGAAAGTGGATAGAAAGAAGAGTCCAAATCAAAGGTAAATCTAACCAGTTGGAGGATCTTGGAAGAGGCTATTGGGCTTTTAATCTAAAACATAATGGAAAAACTGGGGCTAAGTTGACACCCACCTTTCTGCCACATGAAAACTGCCCTTCAAAGTAATAAATGTCAGTGTGCGATAACTAAGCTATTACTTGAATGTGGCTTAGATTCTTTCAAATAAAAAACTGTGAATAAGTACAATTTTGTGAACTGGAAGATAAACACTATAAATAGAGAAGGAAAGGTGAACTTACACTAAGATGCGTAAGCACTTCAGACTCTGGAGCTTTTAAGAGCAGAAGCAGCCCTCCTGTTGTCATAGTATTTAATCAAAGAGCTCTGAATTTCAAGCCCTACAATCCACTGGGGCTGTGTTTCCAGCTGGCTACGAATCCATTGAGAAAAAGGCAATGGTTTCATTTTCTACCATTTTCAACTTTGATTACCAAGTACTTTTTTGATTCCAACATCAGTTTTTTTAATTTTACTTATAAATAATATGAAACAGGTGATCTCAATTACAAAATAGATTAGGTAAAGTTTTAATTTAAAAAAAATTTGGTTGCCTAGAATGAAAATTATATATGTAAACGTAAATGCATTGCAGGGAATTGCTGGGAACAGAAATAAGTCTATTTAAAATTGGATGGGAAATTCACACAGGCAAACAATAAAGCAAAAAGTTGTGTGGAATTGAAACAAAGTGATGTCCTTATCCATTTGTTTCCCCCTAAATATTATCTCAAAGGGCTGCAACATATGCTGAGATAAATTAACATTATGAAACATAAGTGACACACACAGGAAAAAAAGTGATTGTCAGGGGGAAAATAGCTAGCTGAATTCTAAAATAAAGGTGCTATTTACAAAAGCAACAAAGGATAGTACGAGGTTCACCAGCAAAGGCCACGGCAAGCACCTTTTATCTACGGAAAATACTATTTATTTGGGAAACAAATCTGAATAAATGGAACTTAGGGGAACTGAAGCATCTGAAAGAAGCTTAATGCAAATTGGATAGGGCTTCATAAAAGAAAAAGGATGATTCCCAAATGCTGATATAAATAGTGAGCAGAGAATTTAGTGGAAATGGGACAGAGACTGTGGCTTTTAAAATACATGAATGTGTAAGGAGAATTCTGAATGTGTCTTTGGGCTGTTGCAACAAAGGAAATATATAAAGAGAACTGCACTGACATTAATAGAAATAAACAAAATTGACTATTTAAGGATGTAAGAAGTTTGGCCTTTGGGTTTATAACATTACTAGATGATGCAAAAATAATAAGTGGAATCTTAAAACATGCAAAGAAATAAGGAGGACCAGATTGTTGAGCGAGAGATGGAGAGAGAGAGAGAGAGAGAGAGAGAGAGAGAGAGAGAGAGAGAGAGAGAGAGAGAGAGAGAGAGAGAGAGAGAGAGAGACAGACAGAGAGAGAGAAGAGAGAGATAGCAGAAGGGAGAGAAGAGATATAGGGAAAGAGTAAAAGATGGATAATAAAGTAGAAGGGAAAATAGGAGGCCCAGAGTAGGAGGTTCAATACTGAAAATATAGGATTCCAGAAACAAACCACAGAAACAACCTTGAGAGGAAATCATCAGTAAAATTTCCCTGAAATGAAGGATATAAGAGACTGACAGAGCCCATGGAGCATCCCACAGAATTGATGGGGTGCTTATGAAGTAGATTTCTGAAAGTTTAGAACATTGAGGACAGAAACAAGCTCCTACATAGAAGCCTTCAAAGCGTCTGGTTAGAGAGAGGGAAAGAATACGTCACATAGAAAGAATCAAAAATCAAAATGGCTCTGAATTGCTTAACAGCAGTGTTAGAAAATGACTAGAGCAATTCCTTTGAAATTCAGCAAGAAAATGGTTCCCACTAACATTTTACATTCAGCCAATGAGTAGGTAAATAAAGACATTTTCAGACACCTTGCTAGAAATTTCCCTCTTACACATCCTTCCTCAGAAAGTGGCTCAGCGGTAGAGCGCTCACCTACCATGTGCGCGGCCCGGGTTCAATCCTCAGCATCACGTAAAAATAAAGGCATTGTGTGCAACTAAAAACAAATAAATAAATATTAAAAAAAAATCCACTAGAGATGTTTTCATCAAAATGAGGGAGAAATCCAAGAAAGAGGAAAGCATGGGGTAGAAGGCTGAGGGGGGAATGCTGAGACCCCCAGTGGGGGCTGCGAGTGCACACCAGAACTGTCCACCTGGCCATGACCAAGGGACAACAGCACACAAGGCCTGTCAGCCTACAGATGGGACTTGGGTTACTGGTGGCAAGGAGGACCTTAGCTTTGGTTATAAAGAGGTGCCCCTTGCTTTCAGTGCCTGCTAGCCACACTGGGAAGCCAGGACAAGGCAGGAAACAAGGTCTCTCACTCTTGGCTTCAGTTGCTCTTTCTTCTCCACTGCTATCATTTTGTCTTCAGTGTCCAATTTTATGATGAGGACTTTTTGATTCACAGCATGCTTACTTGTTTTCCAAAAAATAAACAAGCATTTTTAGGGATTTAAAATGCAAGTTTTATTGCAATTTTAGGTGTTAAGAACTTGGGTGACTGTGGCTGATACTCCAAGCCTAAGCAAATCCATCATCAAAATGATTTCAAAGCCTCTGGAGAAGATAAAGAGAAGCCCATAAGCTCTCAGATGGCCCACTGTCTTAGCTATATCTGCCAGGCCAGTCTACAGCATCTCCAGGAGGAGATAGGCATAATATGGCTGCCAGCACTGAGGTCTCTGGGGGACTAGGCTAGACTACTTTCATTTTCAGGACTTATTTTATGTTTTTACAACACAAGTGGACTCATACTTTATCTTATTGCATCTATAATTATATGTAATGTAATTTCTAGATAATTACATTTTTCTATCAATATAATTATATTTTGTTACAATATGCTTGATCTTTTTTTATATTAGTTTTTAGTTGTAGTTGGACACAATACCTTTATTTTATTTATTTATTTATTTTTATGTGGTGCTGATGATTGAACCCAGGGCCTCGCATGTGCTAGGCAAGCACTGTACCGCTGAGCCACAAGCCCAGCCCAATATGCATGATCTCATTTCACAATAAATAATACATCACTGTACATCTTCTCTTCCTTTTGAATATTCATCAGACATTGACTGTATTTAAAACCACTCAATTAGGGGGCTCTAAATGACATTTTGGTCACCTGATGGTGCCAGGAAGGGACTAAGAACCTCACTGGTGGGTGGGCCATCCATTTTTCTACACAGAATGGTATGTGTACCAAGAAAAAAAGAAATAGGTTCTGGCAGAAATGAACAACTATGGCTGAATAAACAGAATGTCACTGGAAATGAATGGCGTAAGCATGATGCTATCATAAAGGGTCACAGATTCTGAAAAAAATTTAATATAACTCAGGCATTGCTGGAAGGTGGCCAATGGTTTTTCCATCATCAGTGACTGCACCTCACATTCAGCTATTCTTTCCCCTACTTTTCAGCTGTTTTTCCATCTGACACTTCTCCTGGGGCCCAGGAGCTAATTAAGCGCTTCAGTTTAAAAGACCTTCCCTTCTCACCCCTGTCGTGCCCCAGCATGAACGTGGGATGTAAGGCACAGCAGAGTGAGAAAATATTAAAAGGGTATTTAATTAAGCAGAGCAAGCGCTAAGGTCAACAGCAACTTGAAGCTAACATCCATCTCTGAGCAAGGCAGGCGAGCCACATTCAGGTGTGGGCGACAGGGAAGCAAGGTAGTCCAGGATGCTCCTTTTGTCTACCCTACTTGTGTATCTACTGCTTCAGAGGCAATGAAACATTTAATAAAAGAAAACAAATAGCAATGCCTCACTGTTTCTAGGAGAGTAGGATAACCTTCCTGCTGTTTAACACTACAATGCTCAGGCTTCATTTCATTTTGCTTTTAAAATTAAGCAGGGAAATGAAAAAATGTTCTACACTGAACTCATAAACAGATCATACACAGCTCTTAGTCTGCCATCTTGAGCTCTTCTGTGTTACTTTCATCTAATGCTACTTCCATAAATAGGAAAGAGTTGGAGAATCCCTATCATGTTTTTGCCAAGCCCCAAATACCTTGTAAATGAGCAAGGGAGCTGGGGAGATGACAGATGTTACCGATTTAACACTAGGGCTGCACATGAGCTGGGATTGTAATTGGGATTGATATTAGAATATCAAAAGCCCAACAAATGGAAAGATTACCACTGCAGTTCTATCTGGGGTGAACAGAAATAGCTTCTATGACGGTTAATTTTATGTGCCAACTTGCTGGAGTGCCTATATATTTGGTCAAACACTATTCTGGGCGTGCTTATAAGGGTGTTTTTGAGTCTGAATAACATTTGAATGGTAAATCAGACTGCCTTCCCCAATTGTCTTCCAGTCAACTGGGTCTCATCTACTCAGGCTGAGGCCTGAATAGGACAAAATGGCTCATTCTCCCTCCAGCAGGGGGAGCACTTCCCGTCTGACTGCCTTGGATTGCCTTCAGGATGAAACTGAAACACAGGCTCTCCTTGGGTCTTGAGCCTTGGCTTTTAACATATACCATACTCTCCTGGTGCTCAGGCCTTGGAACTCATCAGAGCTCATCATCATCTGCTCTGGATCTCCAGCTTACTGAAGGCAGATCTGGGGATTTCTCAGTCCCCACAGCTGTGTCTATGTATCTATTCATATTTTATTTGTTACTTTTCCAGAACCCTGACTAGGAGAGTTTCCAAACCACAATTAGTGAAGTGGTAAAGAGCACTGTTACAATACTATGGGATTAGTGGAGAAATGTAAAAGTCGCAAATGCATTTAATACCAGATTTCACTGTCTTGCTAAGATTCATGTGCAGGGTCTTGGGCATCCACCCCAATTTCATGACTATTCCCCAGGTCTCACTCAACACAAACCATCTCTTTAAATCATTGACTTTTCTCATCTAAGCTGCCTCTGCATCTTTGCTCAGGCCAAAATCATGTCTTACCTGGAAGCCAAGTAACAGTCCAGACACTGCTCTTCCTGCCTCCAGTCTCCCCTGCTCCCACCATTCTCTCCATGGGAAGCCCTCACCCTCTAATCCTTGTTTTAAATTTCCTTGGCTCTTCAAAGGCCTCTGGATCAGGGCCAAAGTCAGGGAGACGGCTCGTGGGATCTGGGTCTTCCTTTAATGTCTACCCTCACCCATCAACCTCATCCTCTCAGAATAGATTCAGATTCTTTGATCCCACCCTAGTCATGAGGAATCAGAATATACTGGAATAAGGCCCAAGATTCTGTATTTTATAAAAGGTGCTCAAGATAATTTCAAATATTGGCCAGTTTTGGGAACCACTGCTTTGGGAATCATACCCACTAATCTTAGAAAAAAAAAAAAGTCTGTGACTTGCTACAGTATGACAATGTCTCAAAGTCACTTGTTGAGTTGTCTCTGCTCTGAGAGGACTATGAGTTCTCTGAAGACATGATCCATATGACTGATTTCAGGCAGGAAAGGCTCAGTACAGGCATGGAAGAAATCCTGAGCATGAACAGTGACAGTAATAGTTGCTAGCATGTTTTAATAAAGACAGCCAAGACCCCAACAGAGAGAGACCACTAGTCATCAGGTGCTTCCTGTGAAATGCAATGGGAAGTACAGAACCATCTGTAAAATGCTACTGCCAAGAAGTCAGAGTGGAATCTGATCAAGCCTCTGGTTTAAAGAAATGCAGGATTAGAGGAACACAGGGATGGGCTCAGCAGAACCCCAAACATGAGGAGTTCAACAGATGAATGACAAGGTGTAATCAACAAATAAATGGTGAGAAAAACAGAGGGAGGAGACACTTGAGAGAGAAATCAACTAGTGCCATGTGGGTATAATTTAGGTCTTAGTTCATACATGCCTATTTTTTAAAAATGCGAAAATTGGTGTGGCCTAAACACTGACTTGTTTATACTGAGAGATTAATTTGGGGTGTGAGTGTGTGTGTGTGCGCGCGCATGTGTGCATGAGATAATATTGTGCTTATAGTATTATTTATTAAAGGAGTCTTGAAATTAGAATAGAGATACAACATATTAAAATTTGTGGGACCATATGAAGGCAGTTCTTCCTCTTCATTTTTGTTTTTTGCTACCAGGGATTGAACCCAGGAACTCTTAACTACTGAGCCACATAACAAGCCCTTTTTATTGTTTGTATTGAGACAGGGTATCACTAAGTTGCTTAGGGCCTGGATAAGTTGCTGAGGCTGGCTTTACACTTGTAATCCTCCTGCCTTAGCCTCCCAAGCTGCTGGGATTACAGACATGCTCCCCAGTGCCTTGCAAAAAGGCAGTTCTAAGAGGAAAGTCTATAACATTGATTTCCTTCACTAGAAAATTGAAATATCCCAAATAAATAATCTAATGTTACACCTCAAGGCCTCAGAGAAAGAAGAACAAAGTAATTTCAAAATCAGTAGATGACCAGAAATAATTAAGAACAGGACCAAAATTAATGAAATTGAGAATTAAAAAAATATAAAGGATCAATACAACAAAGAGTTGGTTCTTCAAAAAGATAAATAAGATTGATAAATCCTTAGCTAAATTAACCAAAAGAAAAAGAGAAAAGACCGAAATAAACTAGAGATGAAAAAGGAGCTATCAACACAGACACTTCTGAAATCCAGTGGATCATTAGAAACTGTTTTGAAAATTTATACTCCAATAAACTGGAAAATATAGAAGACACTGACAAATTTCTAGACATATATATCTTACCTGGAAGATAAGTAATAGCCCAGACATTGCTCTTGCTGACTCCAGTCTCCTCTGCTCCCACCATTCTCTCTACAGGAAGACCTCACCCTTGCACTCCTTGCTTGTAATGTTCCTTTGGTTCTTCATTGGCCTCTGGATCAGGTCCAAAGTCCAAGCCAAACTTAATTAGAAAGATATAGAAAACCTAAACAGACCAATCTCAAGTAATGAAATTGCAACAACAATTAAGTTTTCCAACAAAGAAAAGCCCAAGACCAGATGAATTCTCAGCAGAGTTCTACCAGACCTTTAAAGAAGAACTAACACAGTAGTTCTCAAATTATTACATGAAATTGAAAGGAAAGGAACACTCCCAAATACATTCTACAAAGCCAGTATAACCCTGATGCCAAAACCAGACAAAGGCACATCAAGTAAAGAAAACTACAGAGCAATGTCTCTGGTGAACATAGATGCAAAAATCCTTAATAAAATCTTAGCAAACTGCATTCAAAAATACATCAAGAAGATAATAAACCATGATTAACTGGGTTTCACCCCAGACATGCAAAGTTGGCTCACCATATGCAAATTAATAAATGTAATTCACCACATAAATAGAATTAAGGATGAGAGAATCATATGATCATCTCAATAGATAAAGAAAGGCCTTTGTTAGAATCCAGCACCCATTCATGTTAAAACTAGGGGAAAAATAAATTTATCTAAATATTATAAAGGCTATATGTGACAAACCAAAAGCCAACATCATTGGAAAAATGGAGAAAAACGGAAAGCATTTCCTCTAAAATCAGGAACAAGACGGGGATGTCCATTCTCACCACTCTTATTCAATATATTCTTGAATTTCTAGCCAGAGAAATCAGACAAGAGAAAGAAATTAAAGGGATATAAATAGAAAAATAACTAGTCAAATTATCTCTGTTTTCCTCCACCAGAAGATTTCTAGAGCTGATAAATGAATTTAGAAAAGTAGCAGGAAACAAGGTCACCATTCATAAATCAACAGCTTTCTTATATTCTGATAATAAATCTGCTGAGAAAAATATCAGGAAAAGTATTCCATTCACAATAACCTAAAAAAAAATGCATCCTAAAATACTTGTAGATGAAATGATATGATGCCTGCTATTTGTGTTAAAATAACTCTGTGTGTGTGTGTGTGTGTGTGTGTGTGTGTGTGTGTGTGTGTCTGTTGGTCTGCCTGCCTTCCTGCCTGTGGAGATATGAATGAAAAAAGATTTGCCACATTCTGACTAAAGTTGGAGGCTGGGTGAAGGGGAAGGGTACATTGGGGTTCATTACATTGCACTTTCTGGTTTTGTATAATTTTTATATACTGCCATAAAAATAAAAAAAAAATGTGTAGGTTACTTGTTTCTGTAACAGGGTACCTGAAAGTCCCTTTAGTACAACGAAGCTTGGAAAATTGAAAAGGTTGTATAATATAGTAGAAATCTGTTAGGCAACAGGAGTGCATTCTTTGATTCTAAGAACTGTTTTAGCAACCAATATTACCAAATTCAACATTCTTAGGTGAAAGCAATGACTCTTTTAAGCCAGAAGGAGTTGCTAAGAATTGCCAAAGAAAGTCACTCTGTACTGAAAGAACTGAGGCCATGTCCTTAAATGAAGATTGTTCTCTTATTCATAGGACAATGCAAGTATATTTGAATGTTAAAATTAATATGCTCACTGAGTCTGCACACTGACAAATTATTTCAACTTTTCTGTCTGATAGAAGCAAGGGGAATCTAGTTTTAGTGCTATAAAAAGTTAAAAAGTAGAGGCAGGAGCAAAATACACTGAGATTTCTTAAATGACCCTTGAAGAAAATATTTCTACCAATTATACTGCTGACAGTGCAAATAAGTGTAATAATAGGTCCCTTAGAATATCCTAAATGATATTACAGGATGGAAGAACATAAAGGTCCTCTGAACCAAACATCAAAGTGAAAAAGTCCTTTTAGTAATAAATGAAAATGACAAGGGAAAAGAATCTTTACAACTGTTTATCCAGTTACATCAGTATTCCACCAGGCCTTTCACCTCATTAATGGTCATGCATGATTATAATACATTTCCTTGGGGTTGGGGTTGTAGCTCTGTGATAGAGTGCTTGCCTAGCAAGTGTGAGGCATTGGGTTCGATTCTCAGCACCACATAAAAACAAATAAATAAAGGTACCGTGTCCATCTGCAACTAAAGAATTTTTTTTTTTAAATAATACATTTCCTTTTCAACTTCTGAGTTCAAGTGTTTTAATTTGGAAAGGTAGTCCACTAGTTGGAAACTTCATTAACTTCTAGATTCTGAAAGTATTAATTCACATAGATGTTGAACTTGAGCTTGGGCCAGAACGGGAGGAAAATTCTCGGAGGCAGAGTATAGTTTTGAATTCTACTTTCTTAGAGCTTGAGATTTTTCTTCTTAGCTTAGAGAGAAAGAAAGATATAGTAGAGCTTAGAGCTTAGCAGAAAGATAGAGCTTAGTTAGCTTCTTTCTTCTCTCTTCTTTCTTCCTTCTTCTTTCTTCTGGTAAAACCAGTCAGATACCGCTCTGCACGTTCTGTGACTCTCAAATTTCAGAGTGAATGAAGGAGTTTCACCCGGTTATATACCTTCAGGTTTGCGGGTACATGTCACATACATATCAGGTGGAAAAGCTAGCTACAACAGCCCTTCCTAATTAGGGCTCCTTCAAACTTGAGCTTGGGTAGAATGAGTGAATACAAATGTTGTTGGTAAAAGATAGATACAACAGTGACTCTCAAATTTCAGAGTAATGAAGGAGTCACCCCTAATGTACATTAGCAGTGGAAAAACATGTATGAAGTATAACTTGTTTATAAGATGATTGCTTTCCTTTTAACAACAGCTCAACATTCAAGAAAAATGACTAATAGGGTCAAGTCCTTTCACCCATCCACTCACCTCTCCATCATTAATCCCTTTTTTGTTGTTTAGCAAAGTAATAAGAAGACAATTAAAAAAATAGGATGAAGGATAGAAGTGAAAGGGGAATGAAGGGAGAAAAGGAAGAATGGAAAGAGATTATAAATGCGTAATGACCACATATAGACTATTTTAGGTCCACAGAAAAACTGAGCAGAAGGTATGTAGATTTTCTATATACCCACATACCTTTGACCCATAAATGCAGGCTATCAAAAAATCCCACACCATTGGGTACATTGGTTGTATTTGTTCGAATCAATGAACCTACACTGATATATCATTATCACCCAAAGTTCCTAAATTTACATTAGGGGCTTATTCTTGGTAATGCACTTCCTATGAGTTTTGATGTATGTATAATGACACATGTCAATCATTAAGAGTATCACACAGAGTAGTTTCACTGTTCTAAAAGTTTTCTGTACTTTTTCATCCAGTCTTTCCCATCCCTGGAAATCACCAATCCTTTTATTGTCTCCACAGTTTGCCTTTTCAGAATGCCATATAATTAATATAGTATGTGACCTTTTCAGACTGGCTTTGTTCACTTAGTAATACACATTTAAGTTTTCTCCATGCTTCATGGCTTGATAGCTCATTTGTTTTTAGTGCAGAATGATATTTCATTGTCTAGCACAGTTTTTCTTTTTTAATTAAAAAAAAAATTCCATCTACATAAGAACTTATTGATTACTTCCAAAATTTGGTAATTACAAATAAATCAGCCATACACATGCATATGCAGGTTTTTGAGTGAATATAAGTTTTCAATGTCTTTGGGCAAATACCAAGGATCAAGACTACTGGATTATATGGTAAGAGTATGTTTAGTTTTATAAGAAACTGACAAATTCTTTCAAAGTACCTTTCCATGTTGCCTTCCCCCACCGGCACTGAATCAAAGTCCCTGTTGTTCCACATCCTCATCAATCTTTGTTGTCATCATTCTTCTGGCTTTTGGCCATTCTAATAGAAATATAGTGGTAACTTAAGCAATTTGCAATTCCCTAACGACATATGATAAGCATCTTTTTTATATATGTTTGCCATCTTTTTATATATGTTTGAACATCTGTATATGTTCTTTGATAAGGTGCTGGTTCAGCTCTTTCACCTATTTTTAAATCAGGTTGTACTCTTATTGTTGAGTTTTAAAAGTTCTTTTATATTTTTGGGTAACAGTCCTTAATCATATATGCCTTTTACAAATGTTTATCTAGTTTGTGATCTGTGTTCTCATTTACCAGAAAGTGTCTGTCATAGAGTAGGAGTTTTCAATTTTAATGAGGCCTATCAATTATTTCTGTATGAATCAGGCCTTCAGTGCTTCATCTAAAATGTCACAGCTATACCCTTATTCTCTTATGTTATCTTTCAGGAGTTTAGAGTTTTCCATTTTACTTTTAAGTCCGCGATAGATTTTGAATTAATTTTTGTGAAAGGTATAAGGGCTACATCTAGATTCATTATTTTGCATGTGCATGTCCATGCTCTTACTAGTGGATGTGTTATTCCAAAATCATTGGTTGAAAAGAGTAGTTTATTACCTTTGTTCTTCTATCAAAGATCAGCTGATTATGTAAGTCTATTTGGGGGCTCTCTATTCTGCTGCACTGATCTCTCTGTCTACTCTTTGACCAATTAAGATAAACAATGTCTTGATTAATATAGCTTTAGAGTAAATCCTGAAGTTGGACAGTATCAGTTTTCTGACTTAATTCTTCTCCTTCAATATTGTATTGGCTAGATTGGGTATTTTGTTTCTCTATATAAACTTTAAAATCTGTTTAATAATATCCACTAGATAACTTGATGAGAGTCTGGAACAGAGTGAATTTATAGTTGAATTATAAACATATTAACAATGTTGAGTCTTCCCATCCATGAATATAGAATATCACTCCATTTATTTAGTTCTTTGATTATTTTCATCAGAGTTTAAAAAAATTTTTTTTAGTTGTCAATGGACTTTTATTTTTATTTATTTATATGTGGTGCTGAGAACCAAACCCATTGCCTCACACATGCTAGGCAAGTGCTCTACCACTGAGCCACAACCCTAACCCTCATCACATTATAGTTTTCCTCATATAAAGCATGCACATATTTTGTAAGATTTATATCTAAGTATTTAGCTTTGGGGGTAAAGTGTTATTAATTTCAAATTCCATTTGTTCACTGCAGGTATATAGAAAAGCTAGTGGCTTCTGTATATTGAACTTATATCCTACAACCTTGCTATAATTATATTGGTTTCAGGAGTTTTTTTTTTTAATCAATTATTTCAGACTTTTTACATAAACAATCTATTATCTGTGAGCAAACACAATTTTAAGACTTCCTTTCAATTGGTATATGTTTTATTCTTTTTCATGCTTTATTGCTTTAGCTAGGACTTTAAATATTTACTTTAAAATTATGCTTTAAGTTACTATATGACAACTTCAATGCAGTTTAAAAACTAGTCATTGTTTCTAATATTTTTTATGTACCAGACACCTACCAAGCATTTTATTTGAGTTTTTCATTAACAACTGTATGAGGTGGATACTATTATTTTTCACATTTTATGATGAGGAAAGTCATTCATTAAGTAACTTGTCCAAGATCACTCAATCAGTAAGTAGCAGAGCAAGGATCAACAACCAGGATTGACAGATTCTATAGTGTATGCCTTTAACCTTTATCTTGTATCAATTGAGGATACATTATATGCTATGTTTTCTATTAGTACTTTTTACACACTATTCTTAATTGATTACCTTGACAACTCTGAAAGGTAATTGATTTATCCTTGTTTCGCATTGAGAACAATGAAGTTCAGGGTGGTTTAGTAACCTGCCCAATGATATACTGTAGTGTGAGGAATTAGCATTCAAACCTAAGTTTAAGTATGTGCTCTCATTTTGAATTTTTTGTCAGAACAAGTATATGCCGTTTGTTATTTCTAGTACAGGTTTAAGTGGCCATTCAAAACACAGTTGCAAAGGACCTGTGAAGGGCCAGATACTGTTCTAGACAATGAGGAAGTAAAGATGGACAAGACAGTTGGAATCTGTCCCTACCAAATTAGCTTCTAGTAAAACGTGCACTCACATAAAAAAATAAATACTTTAAAAAGAATGACAATCAATCAATAAACAGGTGCTAAGCAATTATAGTCAAGAAACATTGGGGAATCTGGTGGGACTGCTTCTACTTGGTGGATAGAAAAGGCTTTTTCTGAGCATAAGATATCTGAGCTGAGGGAGATAGTTCAAGCTCCAAGGTGTTCTGGCTGACTTAAATCACAATCAATAAAGAAACAAAGCTCCTGATTGTCAGCTTAGAGTTTTAGAGTGGGAGCCCAAAGATGAAGAACAATTTTCCATTTATACAGAAGTGTATCTTATGTCCTTGAGTGAAGGAGAAAAACAGCAGAGTAAAACTGTTTGATGACAATGTCATCTGTCATCTGGGTTTGGAAGTTGATATTCTCCTTGGAAATATTTGTTTTAATTCTGCTATCCTCTTAAACCAATGACTACTCATGGAAAATGAAATGGGATTTTTCCCTTCAGTTGGAGACTCCCACTAATGGATGAGATCATAAAATTACAACTCATGCTGATAAGATTTTCATTGTATAAAATGATTTCTTGACATTTGTTAGCCCCAGGATTACAGAATTTACATCTTCTCTGATTCTGTGAAGCACCAGTATGAAATAGCCCCCAAATTCCAGCTCAATCTCTTCTAACACTTCAACAGCCACTTAACACTCTTTGAAAATGCTTTGCTACTGATGGTTGCAGAAATAGACTAATAACAGAAAATAGTCCCTGCTAATGTGAATAAGCAGACAATCAGGAGAAAGCCCAAAACAAAAGAGAATGAAAATGGTTCTTTCTATGGAGTGTTTATTTAATTGTTGACTATGTTTGATAATAGTTCTGTTATTATACATTTTGCAAGATGAGTAGAGAATAGATGGAAAGAATGTTAAATTAAGCATGGAATTGCTAAGTATCTTTTTGATAGCCAAATGAATGAGGAAACTCAGAAAACATGAGGAATTCTGCCTCCCAAAATTTACTTTAAAACTGAAAGGCTCATTCTATAAAAATGTCTAAGTCAAACAATTCTATCATTGGAAATTCAAGGTTTGAGGGTAAAATAAAACTAAAGCAGAGTGAGAAACTATTGTTAAGAGAAACTAGATTGTGTTGCAAGTACCATTATCCAAAAAGTGAACCTTGACTGTGGTGTGGTAGTGGGGATATATCAATACTGACAGCTATTTCTAATACCTATATTTGGCAAATAAGAGCATTTGAACTACTGAGACTTTAATGTGAAAACAACTTATCATTTAGTTCACTGTTCCCACTAGAAAGGATTATACCCATAAACTCTGGGCATCCTATTACTGTGAGGAAAAGAAAACCAGAAAGAAGTTGCCTGGTATTCACAGCTAAGCTCAGGTACCCTTCCATGGACCATAAAAACATCTGGAGAATACCAATAATCCCATTCCACAGTCATGCTGAATACAGACAAAACACAAATATTGTACAGATCATGAATATGATTAAATATTTCCTTTTCCATGCTAATATAGTAAGTACCACTTTTTGTTATATTTAAAACCTTACCCTGTTCCTGCTTCCCAGATAATAATTATTAATATACTAATCACAGAATGGCCCCAGCATTCAATCCAGAGCAAAAAGGCCTGCTTTCTTGTATAATGTCCCAAGTCACCTAACACACACTGAAATCCTCCTGCAATTTTTTAACAGGTTTTACTAAGATGCACCTATGGTTCCTATGGTCCCCCTGTAGTTTATTTTCCTTTGTTGCAGGAAGTCATAAATCTAACATTATTTACTTATTTTAATTGTTTTTGAGTTGTAGATGGACACAATATCTTTATTTTATTTAGTTTTATGAGTTGCTGAGGATTGAACCCAGTGCCTCCCGTGTGCAAGGCAAGCGCTCTACCACTGAACCACAAACCCAGCCCCCTAACATTATTTTTTTAAAATAAGTATATTCCTAGAGGTCTTTGACTAAAAAGCACTGACATTCATCTATTTTCTTCACATGTAGAAACCCAGGGGATATACCAGGTCAGCTGGGGAGTCCACAGCAGGTAGTCTTGCAGTCAGTAACCTTATAGATATGCAAAGAAAACTAACTAGCTACATGCCACAGTTGAACCTGGACATGTTGAAGCCATGCAAATCTGGAGGAATTGTGTCCCTTTCATAATGATGCTATGCCTCTCATTTTTTTCACATTGTACAATAGCTCCACCATGATCAAATCCTTCAAAGAAGCAGAACCAGGACTGAAGACTGGGAATCTGCTCCCCGGCTCATACTCTTAGCTACCACATTACTTCTGACCTATCTAACAGTGCTTCAGCAAATGAGATAAAAATGGGAAAGAAAGAAGAAAGGAAGAGGTGGCTTTGGGCTGTTGTCTGCTCTTGCACTTTGAAAATAAACTTCCTAGATATTTTTCAGGTTTTTACTTCCAAAGGTGACTGGATTATTCTGGAAAGCTTTATGTTTTAGAGGATTTCATATGTTTTCCTTAATTACAGTTATTCCCTGAAATGACAGACTATTAGAATGATTAGTAGAATGTTTTCAAGTAGACAATGTTCTCTGAAATTAGTAACCCAAAATGTACCTCTCATCAATGAACAAAAACAAAGCAAAACAAAACAAAACAAAAAAACCCACAAAAAAACAAAACAAAAAACCCACCTCATTAATTTGGAGGCTAATTTGGGCAGATTGAATGGAATTGCAGTGAAGCTTAATTAACATTGTGGTGATAATCTTAAAAGTTGGTGTTTCTCCAAAAGAGATGACTTTTTTATAGGAAGACCCAACCCCACTTAACACTTACAAGGGATTGGTCAAGAGGAGGGGCTTGTTCTAGAATACACTTGATTGTGAGCTAAGGTTTTGCCACTTACTAGCTATGCGACCTTTATCTACCAAGATACAACTTCCTCACCTGTAAAATGGACAGAACTCAACTCACCAGCTGCTTGTGAGAGGTAAATAGCATGGTATTATAAGCATTTTTTGCTCATGCTTTGCACTTAGTAAATACCAAGTAAGTATGAGAAAGCAGGTATTATGTAGATGTATACAAAATTGCTGATATTCCACCATTTTTGAACAACAGCAATTGCAGTTTCTTAACATTCAGCTTAACAGTTATTGTATGTAACTTCAAATACAGATCAAAATAATCTATCAGGCAGAGACTGAGTGTTTTATGTCCCTGTTACCTACACTGCTTTGTCTGCTGACATGTGCCCTGGACAGAAAGAATGTGCAGACCCTGGGAAGCACAAGTGCTGTGAGCATAATCCTCCTATGTCTGAAGGCAGGGTCTGCCTTCAACATGCACAATCATCCTGAATTGGTTCCAGAGGGGCCAAGAAGGCAATTTGAGGTCCACTCAAGTTAGGATTCTTCCAAGATTCTATGGCTCTTTGTGAACAAAAGTACCAGGAAGCATTTGAATATGATATATAGAGTAATTACAGGATGGACTCTGCAAAAACAGGCTCCAGCTAAAAACAATTGTTGGCCAGATACTATGTGTGGGAGTAGCTAATACAAGTTTGTCAATAAGAGGTCAAATTTTTGTTCCTCTACTTACCATCAGCACACTCCCACCCTACTTTTTATGATGCAACATGTTAAAATGTCTCACTTCTGGGCCCCTGCACCATCACCACCACCACTAGACACACAACTAATATTCTTCTCTCCAATGCAAGAAAATTAGTTTCTAAAGCATCTTATGATAAGAGATTTCTGGTCTTGCCCATCATATTTTAGAAAATAATTATTTTAACTGACTTAACATTTGTAATTTGAAAAGTTTCAATATGGTGTCTTTATCCTTAATGCGGCAACAATTCATACTTTTTTTCTGATAAACTCAAAACATAAGGGCCAAGTCTTGGGATTATTTTAATAACAAGGAAGACCAAAACACAAATACTTGCATAAAACACCACTTTATGCAGATTCATGAGGGTGAGAAGGCTTATCAAGTTTTACTTCTGGACTTTAATAATTTTTCAGATAATTCCTTTTAAGCAAACATCATGTAGATGTGTCCTACTCGGATTCACCCTTCTACATGAATTTATGTATTTATATTATGCTTCCAGATAAAATATTATATAGGAATTTAAACATGGCTTTAGAGGGACAAATGTTTCTGTTATATATGTATTCTTTAAAAACATCTAGCCTTGTCTCCAGCATACATTAGGTATTAACTAAATGTGTGTTAAATTACATTATATAAGAAGTTCACATAAAAATACACTAAGTTAAGCAGTGACTTCTGATACTAGAAGATCAAAAGAAAAGTCACAATAGCCACAGGAAATTAATGTAAGAATCTCAGATTAATTTTCCATTAAAGTGAAGGTGAATTATACTTGCTTCTTGAAAAGAAGATAATGTTCTAAGATTTAACATTCAATATTAGGTGAAATGCACTTCTCCTCAAACATAAGTACCTATTTTCCCAAGGTGTGGAACTCTTTCTACACGGTATAACACCACAAGTAAGTAACAGTCACAGGCAATCAAAGGGGATCGTTGTACATATGCACTGCTATCATCTGGATAAGTGCCTATAGTTTAAAGACCTGGTGTCCAGTTTGGACTATTGGGAGGTAGTAGAACCTTTAAGAAGTGGAGTCTAATATGAGGAAGTAAGATCATTGGGGGAGTGAGAGCACTTGAAGGGAATACTGAGACCAGGGCTCCTTCCCACCTCTCTTTGCCATGAGGTAAGCAGCTTAAGCAGCTTTCTCTACCATGTGTTCCCTCCATCATGAACCACTTTACAACAGGGCCAACTGACGATGGACTGAAGCCTCTAAAACTGTGAGCCTAAATAAACCTTTTCTATTTTTATATCGATTATCTAAGGTATTCTCTTATAGTAATGGAAAGCTGATTAACACAGACAATGACATTAACATAAAACTCTGTTAAGCAACATTTGATGACTTAATAATGCTAAGTGATGACATAGGAGATGCTAAAGGAACAAATGTGGGCTCTATCTGAAAGTGCCAAGAATCAAAGAGTGCCCTGAACTTTGCTCTGACTCTGGCAGTTGGAATGGAAAACCAAGGGTCACCAAGTGCTGCCCTTGTAAATGTGCTGCCTACAAAACACCCAATCTATTGTGGCACAACTTGGCACCATGAGAGTTTAATCAGAGCACTGAGAAGCTAGACATGACAATAATCTATTTTCTGTTAATATATAAAAACAAGCTATTACTTTCCGTGTTCCCTTAATGATAAGGGCTATGTGAGAGAGGCAGGTCATAGGTAGGTAAAGAAAACTCACTTGAAGCATTCTTAGTTGGTCAGCCAAGTCCAGAAATTAGAATGCCCCATCTGCCACCCGACTGCAACTGCATGAGGGAACCCAAGCACCCAAGTGAGAAACTGCCCCACTGAGCACCATCAGCTCCTGAGAAATAATAAATTGCTGTTTGAAGCCACTGAAAAGATAAAAACTAGTTCTAGAGTTATTATTAAAATCTGTGATACAATAAAACCTTTGAGAGAACTTGAGCAGGCAGGTTATCAAAATAATTTTTTTTCTTCAGGTCAAACTCTTCACTTGGGCTTTAGGGTCATGACATTAGATGATGATTTTTAGAAGTGGGTAAAACTTCCAAAACTCAGTTCTGGGAGTAATTTAAAGTTCTGAGTTCTCTTCAAATGTAGAACTCCACTGTCTTACTCAAATGCCTAGGTTAGTTCTGTATTGTGGGTCTCAAAATCCTAGAATATCCCCCAAGGACAGAAATTTATCAGTCTTCAACTTCTCCAAGTCCCTCATTTCCCCTGTTTTGCTTCCACTGGAACCTCCAGACTCTAGATATTTCCCTAATCCTTGGTTCACTGGCAGTAGTGGAAAACATGGGCAGCCATTTTCAACCAGCTCTCACTAGAAAAATCAACTTAATTTTTATGTAGCACTTCACAATTCAGAAAGGGCTCTCTCAAACCCTTCCTTGTTGATTTCATTTCTAACACTGTAGGTCTTAAGATTCCTTTTAAAGAAGTAGCGAAGGGAACTTTGAGAGGCCTCCTGAAAGCATGTGGATACAAGATTGTATGTAGTAAGCTAGCTATTTGGTTTTTTTTTTTTTCTTTTTTTTCTTTTTTTCTGGTACTGGGGATTGAACTCAGGGGCACTCGACCACTGAGCCACATCACCAACCCTTTTTCGTATTTTATTAGAGACAGGGTCTCACTGAGTTGCTAAGTGCCTCACCATTGCTGAGGCTGACTTTGAACTCGCGATCCTCCTGCCTCAGCCTCCCAAATGCTGAGATTACAGGCGTGCGCCACCGCGCCTGGCTGTTATTTGTACTTTGGTCTCATATCTGCTTTAATAGCTCACAATGGCCAGGGAGTAACCAACAGTTGAGGACTACCTGTGACCATGTCTGTGATTCCATGTTCTCAATGAAAACAGTTGGTCCATGCCTTGGCACAAAGACTCAGATTCCAGACAAATAAGCAATTATGTCCCCAAAAGAAACAAATTAAACGAAGCAATCAACAATGTGTATTGGCAGTAAGGCATTCAGTTTAACAGTTGTGTTAAACTGAGTTCTTACATGTAGTTGGTTTGGAAGATTAAGTTATAATAAGCCCAGTGAAGCCTAACTATGACTAAAATAGGCAGGCATCTTTTTGCTTCCAACTATCTTGAAAAAGTAACAATGATGCAATACTATAAATCTTCAGTTAATTAATTCCAATTTTTCTGCAGCAAGTTTTGCACCTAATCCTATATTATATACCATCTGTCTATGGTGAATATTTAGTTCTCACTAACATCCTGCTTCCCTATTCTCAGAATAAATGTATCTTCTTTTAAAAATCAGAAAAAATGTTCTGCTAGACCAGAGAGGGATAAGGACTTGTATTTCAAATAAACTGATAACCGTGGCTTTATAATCAATTGCTGCCATCTCCTGTGTTAACAAAGTAGCACCTGCATAATCATGAACAAAACCAAAACTGTTTAACAGGAATAATTCTTACCAATCAGAGGGCAAATTTTCTACGGAGAGAAAATAAAACCTTAATTCTCTTACCTCTAAGTGACTTCGCCTCTCAGCAATCACACGTTCATCTTTGTTTCCAAATAGTTTCTTTGGGGGGAATTCAAGGGCAGCAAGCTGTAATACATATTTTATAAGAGCTGCATTAATATTACACCCATGATCTTTGGACTATCATTAAGCTATTATTTGGAATCTCTATCATGGACAAAAGAGAAAGATGGTAGGTCTCGCCTCAGTTTGCCACCAACCATGTGACTTCGGACAGACCATACAACCTTGGGTCAGATTTCCCAACGGTGAAATGAGTGGTGGAACCTGATTTTAAATACTCTGTCTCATATCATGTATCAGACTCTGTGCCATATGGTGTTCTACAATTTTTGTTTTTTAGAACACAAGTTTGTTCTTTCGCTCCTCTTCTTTACTTTTGTGTTGAGATGAGAATTTGAAAACTCAACCTACACACTACCAGAACATTTTGTAAAATAGCTCTGAGATGACTGCTAAGGTTCTCTAAACATTCCACACTGTCTTTTTTTCAGTTGCTATTGCAAATGAAGACTGCCCATGTGAAAAGAGGGCTTCTTGTAAAAGCTTTCACCTTATTTTCCCAAGAGTGAAGGTTCAGAATTAGTTTTAGCCTGGTATTGAAATTTGTCATTTTTCTTACGCTTTTCTTTTTGAAGGTATAAAAATCACAATAAGAAGATACGTCTTATTATAGGCTTCCAGGCTAGAAAGGACTCTATAATCTGGTCAGAAACTGCCCAGCCTGGGTTGCTTTGGCAAAATGAATGTTAAACAGAAAAAACTGCTCTGTTCATGGAATTCACTATTTCCTTCCTTTCTTACCTTGTCGAGTCCAGATAAATTGAAGTCAATGAAACATTATCAAGAAAAAAATGAACATTTCTCCCACAACGTAGGGCACAATATGACACCAAATTCCTATTTTATACCTATGCAAATCTCTAAGTTGATTATATTTATATGGCAACAGCAGGAGTCAAAAAGCACCTAGCACCTGTATATGTAAGATTTAAAAAACACAGTACATTAAAATATACTAGATGTTCAGGAAAGTGCATATATAATAAGAGGACAAATTTGATGAATTTTCAAGATCTCGATACACTGTATAGCTAGTACCCAAGTGAAGAAATGAAACAATGCCATCTGCCAAGGAACCACAGGTACTCCTTCTAGTCACTCCCTCCCACCTCTGCAAAAGTCAGTGCTAGCTTGACTTCCAACAGCATAGTTTGATTCTTCCTATTCTTGAACTGCATGTAAATGGTGTCATGTAATATTAAGTCTTTGGTGCCTACCTCTTTTTGCTCACATTTTGTTTGTGAGATTCATCTGTCTTGTTACATGTGGCAATAAATGCTCATTCTCAGTGTTATACAGTATTCCATTATGTGAACCTTCTACACCTTATTTGTTCATTCTTTTGTTATTGAGAATTTTGTTTATTTCCAGGTTTGGCTATTAGGTACTGTGCTACTATAACAGTTTCCTAATGGTCTTCTGGTGGAAATTATCTATCTATCTATCTATCTATCTATCTATCTATCTATCCATCCATCTCCCATCCACTTCTGTTGGTTATACTTTCAGGAGTAGAAATGATGCTGGGCCATAGGGTACATATGTGCCCAGCTATATTTGTAAATATTGAATGGTTTTTTCCAAGGTGGATTTTTTGTTTTGTTTGATTAATTAACTGGCATTCCTATCAGAAGTGACTGAGATCCAGTTGCTCCAGGTCCTCACCAAGGCTTGTAACTATTGTCTTTTCCATCTGAGCATTTCTGGTGGGTATGGAGCAATTTCTATTATGGTTCACATGATGACTACTGATGCTGAATATCTTTTCATATATGCATTGACCATCTTGTTAGTCACTTTGGGGAAGTGTCCATTCAAATCATTTGCCCATTTTAAAATTAGGAGTCTGCCTTTTCCTTAGTAATTCTCTTTTTCACACTCTTTTAAAAATTTTTTTATTTGTTCTTTTTAAGCTATACATGAAAGTAGAGTATAATTTGACTATTATACATACATGGAGTATAACTTTTTCTAGTTAGGATCCCATTCTTGTGGTTGTATATGATGTGGAGTTTCACTGTGGTATATATTCATATGTAAATATAGTAAAAACAGTGGAATGAATTGGACATAACTTTTCACACTCTTAGAGGTGCTCTTGATGACTTTTCCAAAGTTAACTGTCAGTTGGGCTGGTGTTTGCTCCTTTCATACTCCCAGTGCTTTTTATTTTTGTGTTGTTTTGGATGGGGATGGAACACAGAGGTGCTTTACCACTGAGCTATATCCCCAGCCCTTTTTATATTTTATTTTGGGAGAGGGTCTTTCTAAGTTTCCTGGGCTGGTCTTGAACTTGTCATATTCTTGCATTGCTGGGATTACAGGAGCATGCCACTGTGCTTGGCCTCCAGTGCCTTTTCTATAAAAGCAGAGAAACCTTGGAATGGGTATTGCTAGCACTAAGGGATGGATTTCCTCTCCTTTTCTCACCAAAGTTCTGATTTTGTTGGAACTGTTGATCACTGCTTAGCAGCCACACATTCATATTTCTGGTTTAGAACACTTAAAGAATAGTTGCTTTCTTTAATCTTTATCCTAGATCTCCAAAGGCTTCACACCAGCTTCTATACACTGCAGATTCCTTTATCTCATTGTCATAAAAGACATAGAGTTAGTCCTGATTGATTCTTCATCTTGACTTTGCAACCCACACTTAATTTTAAAATCAGTTAAGATAAAATGCAAATTCACTGGCACTGAGATAAGACAGACTCAGTTTGAATCTCAGCTTAACCAACTAGTTAATTAATTGTGTTTCTCTGAACCTGAGTACACTCTATTGAAACACACACACACACACACACACCCCAAATCTAAGCGATTTCTATGGAGCTTTAGTACAGAATGATGAACAGATCTTACCCATATTATTAGTTGTCAGAGATGGGTAACAACTAAGAAAGCATTATGCCTACGTGCCCTCACTCCCTCTCTCCATCCACTGAGCTGGTAAGGTGGCTTCAAGGAGCAGAGGGTTTTCTAGAATCTGGCCTTGTTGGTGCAAACACTTTTCCCCATGTTGCTGCTCAGAGATGACAGGTACAGTAGGGATCGACTTCACCTAGCCTCAATTTCATCTTATACAAGGGTGCTCCTCCTGATGCAGTGATGCTGAAAGCTTGGCAAGCATGCTTTTGCAGTTGGTTGTTTTATCATTTTTTATGTGGCTGATGAGGTGAATTAGTTTGTGAGGAGACATTGAGGTCACGTTCATGGACTCAACCAGAGAATGTACACTGAGGATTTCAGGCATCTGAACCAGGTAAGGAGCAAGCATTCGAATTTCCTTGAGTGTACTCCCTATCCAGGTGGAGGTTAATACTTTGTGCTATTAATAACCAACATAATATAACCATGTATAAAACAAACATGTATAAAAGGTATCCACGGTGTATAGAAGAAGCTGGTGTGAAGACCTTGGAGATCTAGGATAAAGATTAAAGAAAAAAGCAACTTTTCTTTAAGTGTACTAAACCAGAAATGGCTTAGTACACTTAAATGTACTAAGTGACTAGTAGATGGGTAGCATGTACAGCATGGATATGAATGTACGGCTGCTAGGCAGTGATCAACAGTTCCAACAAGAGCTGCCAATGGAGCACACTGTACCCCAACAAGGGAACAGGAGAACCACAGGGGCTGGAGATAGCAGCTATCTTGACTGTTACTAGATCAACTGTTCCAATATTGCTTGTATTCAAGTAACCCTTATTTTACATAAAAGCCTAAAAGCACTAGAGTAGTGATGCTGGCAATTCAGATATACTTTAAAAAATCTACAAAGTTCTTTCTTTAAATAAAAAGTTGAAAATTCTTAACAAGGAAAAAATGTATACTGAGATTGTAAGATTAACACTTTGAAAGTATGTAAGAAAGACCCTGTCACTAATTCCCACTTTGTGTAACAGTTATTTATAGAGATGCTCTCCTTCTTCATTTGATTTATAGATTTTTAGGAGGAAAAATATGTTCTATATATCTTATATCCAATATTTCCTAATTATGAGTAATTGTTACTCTAAAGAAATTCTCTGTACAACATCATCTTACCCATAGAACTGAATACTACTGCTTCATGACAGTATCTTTCTGGCAGGCCCGAGACTTGCTTCTTGGCTGGTGGGGCTAAACAATCCATATTCTCTCCTGTTGATTCACCTATTCAACAAGCACTCAGGGCTGAGGATGTGGCTCAGCGGTAGAGCACTAATTTTAAGGTACATGTGTACGTACCAAAGTGCAGGGGTCACTTTTAAATTATTTTAAGTGAGAGAATGACCATAAACATGGCCTGATTTAGTAAGTGGTAGCCGTTGTAATAGCATGTCTTCCTAAGGCCACCATTGGAAGTAGGAGAGAAACTGAGTGAAAAAAAGATGCTTATCTCAGAATTAGCATTAAACTAGCATAATTTTTGATTAATTACTATGGATTATTATGTAAAATTGGGAAGTTGAGAAATGTAAAAAATATCAAATCAATAAACTGATATTAAAAAAGAAAGTATATAAGTGATATATAGGCTTGTGCCTACGGGCCACCTCCCCCATGGAAATTTCCATGAGGAGCAACCTGGTTTCATTTTCCCCAGGCAGGAGCCAATCAGCTTAAAGGTTGCTCTGTTCCCCAGGCAGGAGCCAATCAGCTTAAAGGTCGCCCTGTTCCCTGGGCAAAGAGCCAATAGCATTAAAGGTCGCTCTAGTACACCCCCCACGAGAAATCCCTACTTAAGTCCCTGCCTGCCTGGAGCTCAGACACAACAGCTGGTCCCTGCTGAGAGGAAGCAGCTGCTACAACAGCTCCAGACTCAGCGTCTCCAGCCCCACGGCAGCTGCTCCAGCGGACAGCTCCAGACCCACCATCTCCAGCCTGATAGCAGGCTGCCTCAGCCAACAGCTGCAGAGACCACAGCTGGTGTGACCAGGCACCCACCCTCCGTCCAGAGCTCGCACACTCCCCTCTCTCTGACTCCTCTCTCCCACCAGAGCTTGCACACTTCCCTCTCCCTGACTCCTCTCTCCCATACTTCTTCTACCTCCAACCAGCCATAAAGGCTGGTGAATAAATCTCTTAACTGTACGGTTGTCTCCAGTGTGATTTTTACCCTTCAATAAGAAAGATAAAGGGAGAGAAAAGAGGCAAGAAAGCAAGAGCGAGAACACACATAAACACAATAATTTAACTTTTATTACAGTATATCACTCTAAATGTTCTATTTTATTCTGTTATTAATCTCTCACTGTGCTTTTAAGTTAAACTTCATCATAAGTATGTACATATAGAGAAAAAACATAGTGTCAGTAGTATTTGTGGTTTCAAGCACCCATGGGGGTCTGGAAACATGTCGCCCAAGTGTCACAGGGGACTATTAGTAGTTGCTGACATAGAACATTTATAGTCATATTCCTGAACCCATCCTGCAGCAGAAAAAAAAAAAAAAAAAAGACAGTCATCTTGGATTAGCTTCCTTGGCACAAATAAATAAGCATCTAAAAAATGGGGAAAGACAGAGGGCCCTGGTGCTGACCTGCAGTCTAACTAGAATGGGAAGAAGGAGAACAGAAGCAGGAACTGCTGTTTCATTCTGAAAATGACAATAATACAGTAAAAATCCTGTGAGAAGCCCAGGGAAGAAAAGAGGCCTGGACTTTCACCTTCTAAAAGTGCAAAGGTATTGCTTCATTTGTTTTAAAACAGAACAGCAAAAGCAATCCTCGATGGATTTCATTTCTGAATTTGAATTAATTAAAGTACCTAAAATGCTTTAAAAATAAACAATTTACCAAGATCAGAAAAGCAACTGACCAGGACAAATAATTATGCCTAGAAGACCAGAGGAAAAAACAAGAACAAAAAAAATTTCCATTTGTTGAATGTACTGCTGTCTGAAATGCAACATTTCCAACAAATTAAGACTAAATGAGAGCGGTTCCTAGAGGGAGTGATCCTGAATCATCCTTGATGCCTCCACTCATGCCCCACAAACATTGGCATCTTTTGTTTGCTTGTTTTGTTTTCTCATGTTAAATAAAAAATGCTAAATAAAATCAGGAATATTATCTGTACCTCTTCATTTCCTCTCAAGTACTTTGTATTTACAAATTTTCATTTTTATTGCCTCAATTTTCTAATCTAGAAGAAAGTATAGATTTGATTTTCATGAGAAGTACTGTTAAGAACAATTTGTAGGTAGAGAGACTCCTCTTTGATTTCCTTTGTAACCTGTGAAAAAGGAAATTCAGTGTCCTATATATCAAAAAATTAAAGTCCCTGAAGTTCTATAGTCTTCACAACAACTAAATTCTAAAGGGATTCAGGTAAGTAATTATGATTTATATAAATTGTTCAAAATAACTTGGCATGCAGTAATGAGTGAAAAAGAATTTTCTTTCTTCCTATAAGATTTCATTTTCATAAGGAACAAGCACCATCATTAGTCCTTATAACTTATATAAAGAGAGTCTCATGTTGAAAAGTATGACAAAAATAATTTTCTATATACCATAAAAATGGGTGGAGCATTTCTGGTTAAATATGGTGGTACAAAGGCTTTGTGTGCGTGCGTCTCCTCTCCTCCAAAAGTACCAGAAGCAAAAAAAAAAAAAAAAAAAAAAAAAAAAAAAGAAAAGAAAAAAGAAAAAAAAATCAAGGAAAAACTGTCTGTAAAGGGGGAAGCTGTCACAGTTCCAAGTGCCCATCAGGCAGCACCGGGGCCTGCACCATGGAGAAGGACTAGGGTCACTGTGTTTAACTCTGGGGACAAGAAAGAGGTAGGTGATGCCTACACCCAGAAGGAAGGCAGGAGAAGCCTAAGTCTCCAGTGTCAGAGGGAGATGGGGCCAGAGGAGGCATTAGGCTTTGTCACCCATAGCTAGTGATCCCACAGCCCTCGTGGAAACAGTTGACAAGAGAACAGATATCTCAAGTGAAGGTGGGGGTAGAGGGAACTGATGGAAATTATTTCAGAGAAATTCTAAGCCACTTTGGATGGGCATGCCATAGCTTGCTACCTTCCTCCTTTCCAGCATCTGCCCCTCTCTTTCCTCCATGCTAAAGTGGTGTCTACCCACAAAAATCAGTTTGCGTTATTTAAAGGTAAGAATAATAGGAAAGACAGTAGAATGAATCAGACATAAATTTCCTATGCTCATATATGAATACATGACCAGTGAAAAACTCCACATCATGTACAACCACAATGGGATCCTAATTAGAATAAATTATACTCCATGAGTATATGTTAAAATATACTCTACTGTCCTGTACATCTAAAAAAAATCTAAAAAAAAAAAATTTTTTTTTAATTTGAAAGAATCTGTTAAAAAAAAAAAAAAAAATAAAAAAAAAAAAAGTGCACCACTGAAGCATTGTCCAAGGTTGCCAAGGAAAAATTAGGACAAGTAATTATTCAGAGCCACAGAAAATCACTATAAAAAAGAGCCAAAAAAGCAAGTGAATCACAATTTAAAAGGAAAGAAAATAAGGAGAAAAAGTGGGTAGGACAAATAAGCTAGCTCTGGGAGGAATAGCTGATTCTAAGACTGGGCAAGGGAAAACAAAAGATGAGCCAGAAGTGGCTTATAGTGCTAGACAGTAAGGAAGGGCTCAAACTCAAACACAGTGATGAGGTGTCTCAAAGGAACACAGGCATCAACTGAAAGAGCTGCTAATGGCCAAGGACAGAATAATTTGAAAGACAAGAAAAATAAATAGTATTCGCATACAACCCAAAATATAATGATTGAATAAATGATTAAACAAATAAATATATCAGGAAGAACAGACAAGTTTTCATGCAGAAGAATTCCAAATAATTTGTGTAGAAGCCTCATCCTCAGGGAAGTAGTCTATCTCCCCACTCCTAAAATACATGCTATGCACAGACTTCCGTTCCAAAAGCACAGCACATAGGAAGGTGGGGGGGGGGGCAAGTAGATTTACAGTGGAGAAACATCAGCCAGGTGATCAAGGACGTTATCAACAGTGACAAGTCATACTGGTATATCTTTGACATTACATGATCTTTGACATTATTTAATCACCCAAACTCTCAGGCATTCCAACTGCACTGGGCTCACTGTGTCTCTGACATTACATGATCATACTGGAAATTTACCTATGTTGTCTCCCTCTTCCAAAACCATAAGCCTCATCTAATCATGAGAAAACATCAGACAAATCGCAAATAGGGACACTCTGTAAAATACTGACCAGTTACCGTCAACAGTGTCAAAGCCACTAAAAAAAAAATAGTATGAGAAACAGTCATAAGCAGGAGGACCCTAAGAAGAGATAATCAAATGTAATATGATATCATGGATGGGATCCTGGAATAGAAAAAGGACATTCAGTGAAAACTAAGAAATACGAATTAAGTATAGACTATGGTTAATAATTATGTACCAGAATTGGTTCAATAGTTATTTTAAAGGTATTCTACTAATGGTAAAATATGTTAATAATAGGAGAAGCTGGGCAAGGTATGTCAAAACTCTTGGTACTATCCTCATCTTTTTTCTGTAGTCTAAAACTATTCTAAAGTGGGATTTCTGGTTTCTGATCCTATATGTAAGGAACTTGGAAGTCATCACTCCTATACTTACAGCATGAACAAAGCTAAACCAAATTGAAAATCAACAACTCTTCTCACATCCAGGAGAGAAGTGAAGTCACAGGCAAGCTACTGACCTAAGCTGGAGAGACAGATGGTGGATACAGAGAATCACAACTTACCTGGCACAGAAACCCATAGCTGGGGCCAATATTGGTAAGAACGCTTTAAACTGTAATTCAGGAATTGCTGGAGACTCAGTATAGACGTGTATGAATGCTAAAAATGGCTGAGCAGGTGGATAATCTTAGGGGGTAGGTCTCTACACTATTGTGAGTTTTAATTCCAATAAGCACCACCAAGATCTCATTGTGCAGATGCAAGAAAAATCCACATAGCAGCTGGCAGGAGGAGAAAAATGCAACCATTCTGAAATATTACTAAGAGTTCTGTTCTCCTTAATAAGGCCTGTCCTCAAGGGAAACAGAACCTAACCACCTTGGGTTTTACCAGAGTCCAACTGATAGCGTGTGTGTGGTATGGCCAGTAAGATTTACCGTATTGTGGGTGGGGGAAGAGGCCCAACTCAAGCTCACCAAAGACCTAGACTTAACACAGTAATCTAGAGTACTCCCCCTACTATACACACATTACTGTCACAACAATAGGGTTGTCCTGTAAGAGAGGATCAAAAGTGAAAGAACCACAAGCTTCAGACTTCATCAAGGAGCCTCCAACAAAGCCCAAGACCACGGAGGAGACAAAAGCAAAAACACCAGAGGAACCACAGCTACAAACAGTAAGCACAGCCTACACCCTAGATAGACAAACAAAGCCTCCTTACACCCTAGTCAGACAAACAAAGCCTCACACTAAAGGCCAATCTACAATTCTTCTTCCCAATACATCATGCCAAGCTTTCAACACAAAATATTAGCATGCTTACGCTTGAAGGCAAAAATGCATGTTTTGCTTAATGACAAAACACAGTCTAAAGTTATTCTAAAATTTAAAAAAAAATTAATTGAAAAAAAAAATCGGTGCTTTTGTACTATGTCCCCCCATCATCTATCCCCAACAAAAAGTGAGCCAGCAGCCGGGCGCGGTGGCGCACGCCTGTAATCCCAGCACTTTGGGAGGCTGAGGCAGGAGGATCGCGAGTTCAAAGCCAGCCTCAGCAATGGCGAGGCACTTAGCAACTCAGTGAGACCCTGTCTCTAAATAAAATACAAAAAAGGGCTGGGGATGTGGCCCAGTGGTCGAGTGCCCCTGAGTTCAATCCCTGGTACCACAAAAAAAAAAAAAAAAAAAAAAAAGTGAGCCAGCAAAACTCAAGAAAGAAATGAAGAAACAAAAATATTAGTGGAATGAAAGCCCTAGCAGAAGGAAGAACATCTATTAACAAAATAAAAACACAGAATAGCATAAAGAATATACAACTGAGAAAATAATAATACAAAATGAAATGTGCTAAGAAAAAAAAGTGACACCAGAAATTTAAAACTAACTAAAGTGACTTTCAAGTATACATACCACAGAACAGACATTTTCAAACAGACCAACTCTTAATATAGATCAAGATGATTCTTTCCAAAACATCCTGGATGACCAAAATTATCCAATCAAGAGATAGCACAGTATGAAGATCTCAGGAATGGGGCTGGGATTGTGGCTCAGCGGCAGAGCGCTGACGTGCGCGGCCCGGGTTCGATCCTCAGCACCACGTAAACATAAATGCATTGCATTGTGTAAAACTAAAGTAAATAAATAAATATTTAAAAAAAAAAAAAGATCTCAGGAATGAGGAAACCATACTAGAGTAAATACTGCTTCTATTTAAATTCATACTAAGAGGTGATTATGTATAATTTATTCAAAAAAGAATAAGATTTCTACATATTTTTGACAATGTAAAAATAATGACTTTAAGAAATGGGAGGTAGGAGTAAATAAAGCTAATCTTGTCTCTGTCAGAAGAGTTAGGATTATGAAATACAAAACACATCATCTGAAAGCCAGTGGCTTTATAATTCTTTAAAATGTTTTTTATTTTTATAATCTTTTTTATTAAAATCATACACATTTTAAGAGGACTTGTATCTTGTAGTAGAGAAACTTTAATTTGAAGTTCAGCAAATTCTACAGTTTTACTTCATTATCTTTCACTGTTAAATTCAAGGAAAATTAAAGTTAATGTCTATAGTTAAAAATAGCATATCTAGAATGAACACAAAGTTTTAAGGTCATTTTATTCTTTTCCCCTATTCTTCTATCACTTTAGATCCTTTTTATCAATTTATGTATCCAACCTTTTATCTGTGCCTATTCATTTTCTAAATGAATACTTAGAATAATGTTCATTAAATGCTAACATTAATTATATTTAGAGAATGACTTTGGGTAATCTGCTGCTTTCTTCTTGTATTTCCTTGTATTATGTGAATTTTTTATAAATGAGCATGCATCATTTTTATAGAAACAGTAAAAAGTGATTATTCTTTTCCCAAATTTAATGGAACAGTTAAATTAACACCATATGTCTTTTTCTTTTAATAACCTGCGATTTGGGGCAATCGGATTTCAAGTCTCAGCAAATAGCTGGTTGAACCATGTTGGGCAATGTGTAAAACCTCTCTAGTTTCTAGTTTCATCATCTATTAAAGGGAAGAAACTGAACAGAGATGTTTTAAAAGTTTCCTTTCAACTCTGAAATTCTGCAACTTGGATTCTGATGATTAAAATCTCTCAATGCTGAGTTACAAAGTAGCACTTTAGATACTCTGGAGATATTTTACCTATTATCTTGATTGTACTGTACAGCTTCTGAGGAGTATATCTTATTTCCTGCAAAATCTCCATATACTCATTTGAAGCAAGGTTCAGATGTGTGCAGGGAAAATGGAGTTTAATAACAAAACATGTTACTTTTCAAGAGGTTATAGAGCGAAAAAGGACAGGCACAAAGGGGATGCAGTATTCATGAGAAAAAACCTTCAAAATGGCCTCTTTTCCTGCTGTAGTCATTATCCTTAGAGCAGGAGTGGGAAATGATGCAAAGATGCTTGAGATGTTATGGAAAAACTGTATATTAGCATTAAAAATGATGACTGAAGTCAAATAAATGGGATATTTGTGGGAGATATCATAAGCCTAGAGAGTACTGGAAGAGATTTTAACAACAGCCCTATGGCCTACTTTGCATAATTATGAAATTTGATTATGCAGAGTAAAACATAGGAAACAAACAAATGAGGATTAAAACAGCACATTTTTTTTTTTTTTGCTCTAAGAGAAACATAATGACAAGCTTGCTTTGCAATTCAGTAAATAAAACATATTCTAGAAACAAAAGGGCTGAAATAACAGCCATTAGAAAAATGAAATCAGTAATTTTGAGGTCCACTGACTTCATGAAATTTGTCTTTCTCTTCTTCAACACACGTGGAACCTAAAAACTCAAGTGATTCGCCTCTAAGTTTTATGTTGAAAAATAAATACGAAGAACTGGCAACAGAGTAAGATAATCAGTTAGTTACTTTAAACTAATACAACCATTTTTTTATATTATTTGTGAATCCCATGTTTAAGAAAATGGAAGCACTGAGAATCCATTCACCTAACAAGTTCAGTAGCTACACATACATGTGTGCTTACTAGAAATACTGTCAGCATTTCCTCTGGTGATACTGTAATATTTCTTAAAGATCCTGGAAACGGAGATATTTTCATCTACAAGTTGATTTTTCTCTGATTCCCAGTGAACTGACACAGTCTGATTTTCTTCTAAGAGTCATCGAGCTCAGTCCTGACTTCAATGTTTATTACATTAAGAGAAGGTCAGCCAGTCTGCTGCCATCAAGAAGACAGATTAAATGTAATTGGAAAGTTTGCTTTCATTAAAAGCTTTTCTCTCTTAGCCAAGCTCAGTTTTCAGTTTAGCCAGACCCTGTATTAAGTCCAGGTGGTCTTGAAGGCAACAGACTGCACTGGTTTTAATAAATGGAAATGTCATTACTTTGGATATAAATAACAGCAGCCTTAAATATAGAAAAGAAATTAAAATGAGGAACAAAAGCCTTGCTTATCTTCTAAGATTTTTAACAATTAAGTAGCCAAAACTGAATTATAAATCATTGGAAAAAGAAAGATTGAGAACTAATAAAGTTGTGGAGTCTTTACTAATAAAAGGAAAATATCTGACTTCTGTTAACACTTGATAAAAGTGTACTTTATGGCCATTCCTCATTTACTAGTCATTTTCTTTACTCCAGTGATAGTTGGCTACATAACTAGTACTCGTTTTTTACAGATGCGAGGAAAAATTTTAACATGGCACTCTAATTGGTCACATCAGCTATAACTTGTCTTTTGCAAGTATATATACCTACACATAACTGGCAGTTTTTGAAACATCCGCACACTGCAGGTTTGTGGCTGTAAATTCAGCCGCTCCAGCTTTTGAGAAATGCAAATAATGAAAACTCATCAAAAGGCTGCCATAACTCTCACAGCTGACTAGATGGGAGCATTTTTGACTACTCAAAATTAATAGCAGCTCCCAAGGCCTTAAAAGAACAGCTGTCACTGAGAAATATACTCACAAACAAATAAGCAATTCTCTTCCAAGTTTGATTTGTTAGTGGCATGAAGCAGCAATTGTTCAGGACAACCTAGATGGATTATTAAGAAGCAATGAGCTACCTTTAGACCAACAGAGGTCTAAAGCCCACAACACATAATACTTATGAGCCACCTGCTCTGTGGCTCTCCCAGGACTTGTCACATACTAACACTGTCATGAAATATGTGCTGTATGAAGGAGCAATGTGGAAATCTATGTTGGTGGTCCAGGGAAGTCAACAATTACAATTAGGACACATCATTAATGGAAGCTGCTTTCTTCTTGTCACCAAAGTAAGAAAACTTGGAATCATCCAAGGTATAAATCATACTTGGAAATGTAGTTAGGATTGCATCAATTTCCAGTTATATTTGTATAAAGATTGTATCTTTTCCACATGAAGTTCTCATTCTTCCCAAAGCCAGTGTCAATTTCATTCAGGCATGAGCCAGTGAAAATAGATCTGAGAACATTCATGTATGCAGCAACAATTTTTGAAAGAACATCCAGATCTGTGAATATTATATATTGCAATTTTAAGAATATGAAGTTGAACCAACTCAAAGGCTTGTATTTGCCATCTCTTAATATGATGCTAATTGTCTTTTTCAGGAACTGAGGCATGCCAGGAACTTGTCATTGTAATGACATTGAATAGAAGAAACACAATTTTTGGTAGTCTAGTTAACATCCATGGGAACTTGCTATGCAACTGATTTTTATAGGGAATGAATTTTCTCATTTTTTATCTCATCTAGAGCATTCTGTAAATTTCCTCGTGTAGAATGAATGCTGTCATGAAGAAGAACACTGTCAGACAAAAACATGGGACCAGGAATCAGGAGAAAGGAACCTTGCTTACTCTTAAATCTTACAGTGACCTTGAACAAAACTCTCTCTAGGTGTTTGGTCCTTCTTGTCTAAAATGAAAAACCGGACTACTCATTAAGTCATTATGGCCCCTTATCAGGTGGACATTTTATACTGTGGGTTCCAAGCCTGTTGCTGTACAAGTTTCCTTGCTTGCTGCAAAGAAGAATGTGATATAAGTCTACATCTTTGGTAACTGAAGAGAATTTCTTTTTCATTGCTCAGGTCTGAATGAGTCCATTATTTTTTTTTTTAATATTTATTTATTTGCTTTAGTTGTACACAATGAGTTTTACGTGGTGCTGAGGATGGAACCCGGGCCGCACACGTGCTAGGCGAGCGCTCTACCTCTGAGCCACAACCCCAGCCCTGAATGAGTCCATTATTGATGTTGACAATATTCAAGATTATCTGTCACTAGATATCACTTCTTTGATTTAGTGATCTATAATAATAAAAAAATCAACTAATGTTCCCAAGGTGAATGCAAAAGAAAGGACAGGAAATATCTTAATCAGTGGTCCGCGGAGCATCATTTGGGGGATGCTTTCCCCCAAAATACATGGTCCTGGGATCCACCTCAGATTTACTGGAGCAGAATTTCCTAGTTGAGGGCCTGAGTTGATATTTTGGAAAGGCTTCCAAGGTAATTCGATGCTCTTTGCTCCTCCACCCACCCTTGAAAGTAGTGATTTAAATGCTGTTTATTTACTGGGTGGAGAGAATACTGTAATACAAACCACAAAGTGAGAAACCTGGTCCCTGATAATATACTGGGTCAGAACGCTGGCAGCCTTCTATTTTTGCCTATATAGCTATTTGCTATTAAAAAATTCAAAGAAGCCGAGGGCTTGGTGCAACTAAATTTATCTAAGGCTTACTGGATGCTCCCTGTGGCTACGGTTGGTAGCATTATAATTTGGGTACTGAGCAGATTTGCAATTTTTATATTAAATTTGGAATGCTGGTTATAAAACAGTCTAGAATGCATTTCAATGATAGATGGTAAATAGCTATCAAAGACAAATATGAAGCCAGTAGCCAGCTTCTTGTCTTGTCTTTCTTTGGTGCTACACTGGGGAAATCACTTGGGAGAATGTAGAAGGTGATAAATGGTTCCATCATCACAAACTGAAAGTCCACATACAAATCAAATAACCTCTTGCCTAATTGTTTCCTTCCCTCCCACTGGTATTTACTGGGAACCCAGAGAATGCTAGCTGTGAGAAAGAACAATTATTCTAACACAGTAATCTTCCATTTTCACTTGAAGGCTCTCAAAATATTTCTCTCACTCAGATTTGTAGGGAGAAGGAAGCCCCCTTAGGGATGTATCTGATTGAGGCTGATTGTGTTTGACAATTGTGTACTCTAGTGGCTCTGATTTTTTTCATAAACTGTGATGACTTAGTTATGATGTAGGCGGGCAGCATGGCCTATTCCCTGTAATGTATACTTTCACCAGGCACGGACATTAAAAGTTCCCTTAGCAGTTGTTTTCAGTACATTTTGCTAGACAAAATGCTCCATTTTCGTTGTTCATTCTTTGGCCTCTAAGCAGACCAACACAAAATTGCAAATCACTTCTAGCCAAGAACATTATAAAAAAAAGATCCTCAATGATTAATTCCAATTAACCCCTTTCATTATAAGAAGCGTCTCCTGAGAAGTTAGGCACTGGTCTTGGTCTATTCCTGCAGCTATAACAAAATACCTTAACAGGGTAATTTATAAACAAAACAACTTTATTGCTCACAGTTCTTGAGGCTGAAAAGCCCAAGATCAAGGGGAAAGCAGATTGGGTGCCCGGCACCTTCCATGTCCTCATATGATGGTAGAGGGGAGCTAAGCTCTCTCAGGCACCTTGTGTTAGGGCACTAATCCCTTTGATCAGGGCTTTACTCTCAGGATAGAATCACCTCCTAAAGACCCCTTTTTAATACTAAAAAATTTGGAACTAGATTTCAGATATGAACTTTGGTGATACATAAACATTCAGTCCATAGTAATTTCCAAGAGGCTCTAGCACTCAGAATGGAGAACTCCTTGTTAAATGTACTAAAATAAAATCCTTTCAAATATTAGATAGTGGATAGCACTGCTGAACTTCTGAGAAGCAGTAGCTCTTTCAATGACTCTCTGACTTTCCCATCCCAAGTCATACTACTTTGTTAAATACATTCAGAACCTATAAGTCCATCTATCCAAAAAGCCATTCGGGGACACTAAGTCTTTACTATTTATTTTAGTGGTTGAAAAGGGGATGTGGTTTCAAAAACTTTCCTTTTTCTTTTCAACTTCTAGATGGGCTAGGTTTCTGTCTGGAGGACTCTCAGACACTGTGATCTGGATTCACCAGTAAACCTCAGGACCCTAGACATAAACAGTAACTCTACCTCCTCCTCAGAGAAACAAAAAGGAAACACTTAACAGGTTTTTGTTTCTGAGAACCATAGCTTGATGGATATTTAAAAGGCTTATGCTCATTTTAATAGAGTCAAAAAATACATGGTTTCCATACAGAAAAAAAGAACACTATAGAAATGGTCTGCATGATAAAATTTCAAAGACATGCTAATCTGGCAGATGCTGCACAATACTTGATAGTTGCTTTCAATAACTTATTTTATCTGAGGCTCTCACAATCTTTTACAAACTGGCTATGGCATTATCATTTTACAGATGTGGAATTTGAAAACACAGGATTTAATTTGATTAAGATTCCATATGAGGTCAATGAAGGCAGCAGAGAATGAAAACCAGAAGGAGCTATTGTCTTGCATAATACATGTCAGTATATCAAGAGATCAAATTAATTTGAAACAAAAGGGGAAGCCTATTTGGAATCTGGAAGAAACAGCTAAGGTCAAAAAAAATGGATAAATAAAAATAAAGCAACAATTTTAACCACCCAGAAGTGGGAAGTGGGAAGAACTCAGCCCACTCATACAGCATACCTGAAAACACAAAATGGGTGTGCACTTGCAAAGGAGCTAAGACCATGTGCAGCTGATTTGGATTTGTTTTTTTGTACAGAGGGCAAAGAACTTAGTTTTATTTTTTTCCTTCATAACATTTTGTTACTGTACAATAAAAAGCAGATTACAGTTTTCTGCTTTTCCCCTGCCCTCCACCCTCTACTTATTGTAGTTTATAGAAGCCAGGGGATTCTTGTCTTCCAATTCATTCGTTCACTTTGCTTGTAATAACCCCAAGTTCCTTCTATTTTCTTCAGAGACATATATTATGTGATCGACAGCTCCTTACAGTTTTAACTGGTCTGCCACCCAAGTGTATAGAAAGCATTCGTGAGGGGTCATCAGTTGACCAGCACATATTGTCCTTTTATGGAAAAATTACAGCAAACAATGAATCACAGGAATGTGAGCAAACAGGGAAATTAGAAGACTCAGTTGAATGGTGGCCAAGGAATTCTTAAAACCTTCTCCCAAGGGTGATGATCTTCAGGGCTCTCAGCCTACCTTCTTGAGCTTGGATTTTCATAAATTAGGTCTTTAAGGACATTTGAGTAAATTTTTTTTCCACAGAGAAATTTTCAAGTCAGAAGACATGTAAGCATGTTCAAATACGTTCAGAGAAGTTGTCCTAACAGCAAAAATTTGGAAACTACCCAAATGTCTAGCAAAAGGATTCTGGAAACTTGATAAGGTGAAATGCCAATTTTGTTACTAGGCAATACTGCTCATGGTAAAAATGATCTCCCCACCACCTACTGATATAGTCTTTTGGACAGGGGGGATGGAATGGCAGCTAGATGGTGGGAAGCATAGCTATAGGTGAGATAACTGATAATTCCAAGTGTTTCTTGCAGAGGCTGCAAATTCTGCCAGTGGAGTTGTCATACTCCACCGGTAACAGTGCTAGTTCCCTGTGGCATGGGATTCGAAACTGGAGAGGTTCTTGCACCTGCCCAGGTGGGTCTCATCTCCATGCACCTAAGCTATTACTTGGGAGAGGTGGGGTGAAGGCTCCTGGACAACTCTGTAGAATGCTGCAGAATGCTGGGAGGCCCTTACCAAGCCTCTGCCCTATTGGCAAGCAGTGGTCCCTGTACTGTATTCTTCCCAGGGACCGTGATGCAAAGTATGGCTTATAGAAAGTGTGTGCTTCTGAATTTATAGTTGGATCCAGGAAGACCTCCTGGGAAGTACTGCAAATGGTATCTCTGAGGGATAGATTAAGACTCACTTCCACAGTCCCTAGATATATCTTTGAATAATGTCAATCTTTTATCATGAACATGTAATCTATTTGGGAAAAAAAGATTACAGAAAGAAAAAGAAAAAGAATCTCCATAAAAGGAACTGTCACATCAAACTATTTTAGAGTATATCCTCTAGGAGAACATGGCCAAACTCCAGAAGGAAATGTGAAAGAACAGGATATAATTTTAGATAAAGTTGCAAAAGATTACAGGCTGTGATAAAAATCAAAGTTTTAAGGTGACAAAAGATTCTCTACCTTGGCGTGCATATTACAAATTCTTTATATTTTGAATTTCACTGTGCTCTTCAGTATTTTTCCAACTTGATCTAAAATCTGGATCCTTGTATGACTAGGAAAATTTAATACATACCATTTTTAAAAAACATATTATCATCAAACATATTGTTACCATTGGTATGAAGAGAATAAGAATAGTTCTCTACTTGCACATAAATAATGAGCCTGATCTGGTGAAGGAGTTAGGTAAAGAAATGATGTTTCCACCTGGCTATCAAACAGTTGTCTGTAGGAGGAAATTTTCAGGATCCTTCTGTATCAACCCTTTGGCTATCCTGAAGAGGTTATATCTTTAACAAGTAAAGTGATTTCTATGATGTTTTCAGGCCAACTAGGCTATTTGAAAGTAATTGATTACCTCAAGATTAACATTACAGACATAGATGGTAATTTATATGAGCAATAATGACAGCAATAATACTTGACAAATTCCCAAAAAGCACATTATTGATCTCAAGTTCCAACATACATTTAGCAAGCAAGATAATATGAATCTGAGCTGCACAAAAGAAACTCCAAATTTATAGAAAAATATGATATTCAATTTTGCATTTCAACTTCCTTTTGAAAATGTTAAATACACAATGCTCTTCTCCTTTGAAATGTTTCATCTAGATCTAGGATAACATGCTACTGTGTTTTTATAGATCATATGCACTTTAAAGCCAAATTTTAATATCATTGTTGGTTTAAAAATGGGAAATGGAGTCAAACTGATTTTCAAAACTGGATTTGACTCTTGGTTGTGTGCCATGAGGCATGTTATTCACATCTCTCACTCTCAGCTGGTGAAGGCCCTTACATTCACAGTGCTGTCAAGAGCATCATGAGATGCTAAGCACAATACTAGGCACAGGGTAAGCACTCAGGAAAGGGTGAGGAAATGGGTCACAGTTGTGGCAATTGAAAGGCAATATGCCATCAGCACAGTTTCTCGAGGGTTTAAACCAGCATGCCTTCTTTCAACACACAGTGTGTTTTAGGAGCTTGCTACCTGGTTACAAATCACTGATAACCTGTTTCTTCTCTTTGAAATAATATGCACAGGTGTGTCTCACAGTTCTTTTATATAACTATTTTTCATGTCCTTATGATGAAGTAATAATTAAAAGTTACAAACTTGAACTCAACATAAAAAAGCAATTTCCAGTCTTGGTTACCCTTTCAATTCTCAGTGTGTCTTCAAGAACAGGGACTTCTGTTAGCAGAAGTTATGAATATAATGGTTTGAACACTGAAATTCGGCTAAAAATTGAGACAAAAATAAAAAGCATTTTTCTCATTTATTGGTGATTTAAACCATGACTTCTGAGAGATAGTTCATAATAATATTCTTTCCTTTTAATATATAGACATATATCATTCATCTTTCTTGGTAATTCCAAATGAGTGTTTAAAATCAAATTCAATAACTAAAACAGAATTCTAGATTTAAGCTCTCTACTATCCCAACAATCCGTGTCTATATGGCCATTAAAATGGTCTTTTTTTTATTCTAAATTGTTATATATGACAGCAGAATGCATTACATTTCATATTACACTTATAGAGCCCATTTTTTAAAATGGTCTTTAAAAAGTAAAAACTGGGTCAGTCACTTTCTTACTCGAACACTTTGCAGTGGCTTCCCATGCACTATATAGTTCAAGGCCCTACTTGATAGGTATCTACCTACCCCTCTGCCTCATTCCTACTACTCATTCCTACCTCTTGCCACTTTTCACAGGCGTTTTATTCCTAAAACACACCAAACTTGCCCCCCCCCCCCCCCACCAAGAGCCTTGGCATTCGATGTTACTTCGACTTAAAATGTGTCTGCATCTAGATTTTCAGGCTGGCTTCATCTCAACATTCAGGTTTCAGCTCAAACCTCACTTATCCAGAAAGGCCTGCCTGGCTGCCACCTCGAAAGCAGTCCACTGTCCAGCTCTTATGACCCACAATTAGGCCCTGTCTCATTTTCTATAAGGCACTTAATATTATCTGAAATTGCCTTATTTGTTTATTCTCTCTACTTCAGGAGAGGACAGAATGTGGCTGTCTTGTTCACAACTATATACCAAGTGCAGAGTTGCTCAATCTACACCTGTGAGTGAATAAATGAAGCCAGTTTTATTTTCTTCATTTGACGGTCACTTCATTTTTTAAAGTATGTTTGTAATACACATTTTCCCCCTTGAAAAACTTTTACATATGTGATAATCTCTTCATTAATTTTTACTGGTACCAAGAAATCTCTTCGATTTTCAGATTCACATTATTCTTAATCACATGTTAAGTTTTCTTCTACTGTATCTTCAAAGATTGCTTGTGTTATATTTATTTAGTTTTCTTTAAAAACGCTGATTAGAAAGTATACTGATGCTTTTCAAACTCTTTTGAATATTTCAACTAATATTGAAATTAGAATGCCATCTTGTCAACGAGCCTGAACTGAAAAGAAATTATACTAAAGTGCCCAATACATTCTTCTCCATCACTCTGACATTTGTCACGTAAGGCAAGCAACTTACTTAAATTGACAACTGCAACATGGAAAGCTTAATTGTCAAGTATTAGTGATTATGTTTCCTTATTTTGAGGCTTTTCCCATATGAATTTAAGATTGAGAAGAGATTTTTGTTTTTATCTACTACTATTTTACTGGAATTTAGAAAATTGTGTCTATATGGGATAGGTTAAGCTAATATTAGATATGGTATGAATATAATCATGGAATGAGTGGGAGTGTGTGTCTATGTGTATATATATATGTACAGAAAACTTGCATCCTTTTCTTTCTTTTTCTACTTATTACTCTGGGAATTCAGTGATGTTAATACAATGTGCAAAAACTATACATTATTAAAGAACTGATGTAGTAACTCATAGCCAACTAGGTAATAAGCTGCAAAGGTCACTTTCAGAACAAGCTGCTTTTTACATTTAATATGTATATAATATTTCTACTTTTTATTGTCAATATTAGTTTGAGACATGGAGGGTAAATTACAGAAATGAACTCCTAACTTGAATTTTATGTGTTTACTTCTGGGACTGAAGCCTCTTGGGAACAGTGAACTGTAATTCCTACCTGAAGCTTCTTCAATTTTATCAGAATACTAACTAGTGTGATAGCTAAATAACAGAATTTAAGACACAACTCAATTTTATCTGGACTCAAGATTCTTCTACACATCGAGGAACCATTTTATTTACAGGTATTTCTCTTTGTCTTCTAATTCAGATAAAAAAAAAAGGCAGAAGCCATAATGTTAAGGGAATATTATTTATTTAATGTGAACCAAATTAGGGACAGTATCCTGACTAATTTATTTTTAGGATGTCATAAATTATAAAAATACTGCTGAAAGTCAATAGTGAAAGCAGGCTAATTAGACAATGATTATTCATTGATTTTGTAGTCAGTTAGAACCTAAATTTTCAAAGAGAACACATATATAGACTTCCTATAGTCAAAGTAAAATCATTTTCATCCTTATTGTTAGGAAAACACAAACTCATTCTAGGAATACTTTTCTTTGCTTGAAATTATTTCAAAAGCCAGTATTTATCTAGGAAGGAAAAGATTACTTATGTAACAATACACTCTGGATATCTAGTCTCATACATGGAATACTTTCTTGCTTCTAGATAAATTCATATTGCTATCTATCCCCCTTCCCCACACTGATGGCAAAATAACGCTCATGTCTCAATTGCTCATTGAGTGGACGTCTGAGCATGGATGTAGTTTTTTAAAAGAGAAAAAAGGGGAAATCTATACTAATTTATTATTATTTCATTTTAAATGGTTTTACAGTTGAGAAGTTACAAATTGATTAAATATTTTATTCAAAATTAATCATAAAATTTATGAAAAAGATGGAGTTGATTTATTACCATTTTCTAAATCTTTTACTCATAAAATCTTTAAACAACGTAGAACAGAAATAAAAAAACAAAAACTAAAAAGATATCTTTGATAGATGAATAATTAAAATAAAACTTGGTGATACGAGCTAATACTGAGAAAGGGAGAGAGGTGGGGAACATTGCTAATGCAATCAGCTCATTTACTTTATGAAATGAAGGTTCTTAATTGGAGATAATAATTTCATAACTTACCTCTGCATACTTTAATTTCAATGTTTTATGCATTTCTCGAAAACGACTGTAACGCCTGAATACGGTCCATGTCTCATCTAGGACAGTAATCTATTAACCAGGCAAACAAAAATGAATCAGCATTAATTAGAAGAAAAAGTAACTAAAAATTTGAAAACATAATTTAAAAATTAAATTAAAAGTGATTAGCATGTAAAATTTCTCTAGAATTAAAAACATTAATCTAGTTGCATAAGTATACCTTATAAATAATAATTGCACTCTATTAAATGTGCATCTTTGGCTCCCAAATCTTGTTACAAGCAGCATGTGACAAATGCCAGAGGGGCCAATGGTCACCTATTAATTAGTTATAAAAACTATCCTTTAATTCTCCTCTTCGGTTGGAGAGAGAAAATCCCACAGGATGACCTTTTTGGTATAGTAGTGTGCCCATACAAATGTCACCAGAGGCTATCACAGTATACAGGAGGAGAAAAAAGCAACAGAAGGAGAGTCAGAGAAAAGAGGAGGGAGAAGAGGCAGGGAGGAGGAGGAGGGGAGAAGACAAAGGGGTAGAGAGGAGTTGGGAGAGAATTATTTGTACAAATAAACAATATATTTTACCTTCTTTTAGAGGAACAGTTATTAATCTAGCCTTTAGCTAGCTGACTAGGGTGAAATCTCTGTAGCATATCAACTCATCACAGTGAGAGAGAGGCTGGCGGTGGACCACACTGGCCTTTAAAAACAGACCTAAAGCACAGGCTAATGAATCTCGAATTCCCAGCTCCATTTCCCACTGTTTTGAGTTCCTGACCCATGCACCCAACTTGTAAGACATTTTTCTTCAGATGTTTCCAAGTTGCCTTGTTGTGTATTTGACCTATTTTCCCATCTCAATTCTGGTATTGTCCATCTCAACACATTTCACTACCACCTACCACTCCATGCCAGCCAACTAGGCATGCTGAAGCCATCCCTGAACACCATTCTTTTACCTTAGCCAATTCAAACAAGTGCTAGGTAGTGCTCCTTTTACTTCCTAAGCATTTCTTGGAGCTCTACTCTTCCATCCTTTGCCATCACTAGCATCTTATTCTAGGCTATTGGATCTCATGTAAATTTTGCCAGAGTCTCTCCCAGTGTCTACATCTATATTTGCCCCTTCCAATCCTTTCTCTGTACAACCATCAGGAGATCTTTTTAAAACTCAAATCTGATCATTCCACTTCCCTACTTAAGAACACCTAGTAGCTTCACTCCACTCCTAGAAAAGACCCACTTTTTTAAACCTGCTCCCACTACCAGCAGTACACTCACCTTCGGTCTCTCTCTCCTTAGGTGACACTCCTGCCACACTCCCTGAATGCACATCCTCTCCCACCTCAGGGCCTTTTTTTTTTTTTAATATTTATTTTTAGTTGTAATTGGACACAATACCTTTATTTTTGTTGTATTTATTTGAACATGGTTTATTATAGACCATTAGAACCATTAAAAATGGTTAATCAGAAAATCATTAATGAAGAACTTGATTCCCCATTACTTTTTTTTTGCATTTTTTTTTAATCCTGATATGGTTTGATCTAAGAAGCACTTCCCTCTACAATATGATTTCTTTTGCTTTGCTCTTTGGTCAGAGAGGGATTTTTTTTTTTTTTTTTTTTTTTTTTTTGGCATCAAGGATTGTACTTCATGGGTTGCCCACTGTTAACTATAGTTACAAATACAATTCTTTTTTTTTTTTTTTTTCAAGCTGCTGGTCTTATATAATTTTTTACAATAATTGTGTCTTCATACATGTATTTAGGGTAATTATGGATAACTCAGTCTGCCATTATTCGTATCCCCTTGCCCCCTTCTCTCCCTCCCCCTTCTTTGTTCTATCTAAAGCTCTTTCATTCCTCTCATCCCCTCTCTTGCCTTTATAAGTTAGTATCTTCCTATCAAAGAGATCATTCGACCTTTGGTTTTTTAGGATTGGCTAACTTCACTTAGCATTATTTTCTCCAACTCCATCCACTTACCTGCAAATTCCATGATTTTATTCTCTTTTAGTGCTGAGTAGTGTTCCATTGTGTATATATACCAAAGTTTCCCTATCCATTTATCTGCTGATGGGCATCGGGGTTGGTATAATCTAGCTATTGTGAATTGTGCTGCTATAAACATTGATGTGGCTGTGTCCCTGTAGTAGGCTGGGTTTTTTTTGTTATTTATCTATTTATTTATTTATTCATAATGCGCAAGTATATCATCTTTTTACATACAACTGCTTGTATACAAAGTATATAAGTACCACTCAGATCTTTAATCATGCATTTAGGATAGTGATATCCATCTCATTCAACCACCATTTTCCCCCCTTCTCCCCGCCTGCTCCCTCCCTTGCTCTCCCTTTCCTTTGACCATTCTAGTGTTCCTCTAATCATATGTACCCCCATCCAATCACACTGTGAACTAACCTCCTTATATCAGCGAAAACATTTGGTATTTGGATTTTTGAGATTGACTAATTTCACTTAGCATTATATTCTCCAACTTCATCCATTTACCTGCAAATGCCATTATTTTATTCTCTCTTATTGCTGAGTAAAATTCCATTTTGTATATATACCACATTTTCTTTATCCACTCATCTACTGAGGGACATCTAGGTTGGTTCCACAACCTAGCTATTATGAATTGTGCTGCTATAAACATTGAAGTGGCTGTGTCACTGTAATACGCTGTTTTTAAGTCTTTTGGGAACAGACCCAGGAGTGGGATGGCTGGGTCATAGGGTGGTTCCATTCCCATTTTCCCAAGAAATCGCCATACTGCTTTCCATAGCGGTTGCAACCGCTATGGAAAGCAGTATGTAGTAGGCTGTTTTTAAGTCCTTTGGGAATAGACCACGGAGTGGGATAGCTGGGTCAAATGGTGGTTCCATTCCAAGTTTTCCTAGGAATCTCCATACTACTTTCCATATTGGCTTCACCAATTTGCAGTTCCACCAGCAATGTAAGAGTGTGCCTTTTCACCACATCCTCGCCAGCATTTATTGTTGTTTGTTTTTTTTGATAGCTGCCATTCTGACTGGAGTAAAATGAAAATCTTAGAGTTGTTTTGATTTGCATTTCTCTAATTGCTAGAGATGTTGAACATTTTTTCATATATTTGTTGATTTGTGTCAGGTTTCTATGAGTTCCCTTGAAAAAGTTCTTTCCATAAAGGGAAAAAAAAAAGTTGAGCAAATTTCCAGTAAATTAGTTAGCATTAATTATTAGCACTGTACACAAGAGTACAGGTGCTCTGCAGTTGTGGTAAATTTTCAAGGCTGGTATTCAAGTTACTAGGGCTTGGGAAACACGGCTCTTAGCAGCAAAGCTGGTTGCCCTTCCTCTTCAGTTTCTTCTTCAATACATCCACAGAGGCATGGCACAAGGCCAGCACAACAACTGGGATGGGGACTTTCTCAGGACCAGAGCATGGCAATGCACAGTTTTAGCTCAATACAAACTAGGGATCTAAAAGGGATCTGGAAGTGAGGTGGGCCTTCTACCTTCCCATGTAGCTGTTTCTCCCTGCTGCCAGGAAAACCCTAAAAGCTGAACCTCAACTGTACCCTGGGTGGAGAACGATTCAGGATAGCTCCCAGGTAAGACCAAGCTGTTTTACGACTGGATTGCAAACAAAGATACCAGGAGAAATGTACGATTCTCACATGGCCCAGACTCTGATGCCTCCTGCTCCCTATCCTTCTTCTGAAATCTTTCTATGGTATCACTTGGACTCATGGTCAATCATTAGCAAAATACCTTAGATACTCAGTCTCTGCTGTGAACACCCCCTTCCATTTCGCTTTAACTGAAAGCTGGCTCTTCCCCGAGGAACTACTTGCCCACTAGTCCTCTCAAATAGAAGCAATCAGAAGAACACTTCCACAAGCACCCTTGACCAGGTCTGCTCATTCATCACCATCTGTTCTGTACTTCATTTTTCTCCTGTTACCAGGCAGAAGATGTATTAATGCTCCTAGTTAAGGGCAACCCTGTATAACACTGGATTCCAACCCTTCTGCCCTTTGAAAGGCATGGCAATTAAAAAATATTAACCATTTTCTTTTCTCTTTATTACACAAATGTTTCCTCTATTCCATTACTCCCATAAACATCTAAACAAGTTATTATTTTCTATCATTTAAAACTTCCAAGTTGATCTCCCTCTTCCTTCCTGTCATCAATACATTTTGTCCTTTCCATTAAAACAAAACTTCTTTAGAAATATTTATACATGTCACCATCTCCCTTCTTCTCATTATCCCTTGGGTTCACTGCAATCTACTCACCATTCCACCCAAATTACTCTTACCAAGGTCATCAGAGATCTCCATATTGTAAAGTCCCCTGGTTAATTCTTGGTCTTGATCTTACTTGACCTATGGGAAGGACTTGACATAGCTAATACCTCTCTTCTCCTAAAACATTTTTCACTTGGCTTCCAGGTAACTTATCTTAGTTTTTTTTTTTTTTTTTTTTTTTGCTGGGATTTCTCATTTCCCTGACCTCTAAACATCAAAGAGTCGAAGGGTTTAATCCTGGAACATGTTTTATTTTCTACCTGCCCGTACTCTTTGGTGATCTCATTCATCTCATAACCTTAAATTTACATGCTATGACTCCCTGGATACTCATATGTCTTCCCTGAACCCAGATTCATATATCCTACTGCCTACTGAGATGTCTTATATATGCTTCAAACTTAACATGGTACACTTATCAAAATTAATCTTACTCAAACCCAATTCCCTTCACCATCTCAGTAAACCCCCAAACACGGCATCATCCTAAATGATCCTCTTTCTCACACCTCACATTGTCAGCAAATCCTTTCTGACAAACCTCCAGAATATGAGACTCTGACTCTTTCTTACTAGCCACACTATTACTATTTTTAAGTACCATAATCTCTGGCTCAATGCTTTAACAACCTCCCTGTTGATTCCCTTGCTCATGCTGTTGTGCCCCTTCCCACTGCTCCCTCATTCTTTTCTCAATATAGTCAATACAGTAACCAAAGTGATCTCATTAAAAATTCAGTCTGATGAAGCCATTTCTTTGCTTGAATGTGACACCTTCCAGGTGTCCCATCTCACTCAGGCACAGATTCGAGTCACTGACCTACAAGGATCTTTTCCTGACCTCATCTCCAATCATGATCTCCCCAATCTCTCTGGAATTCTTGCTTATTGCAGAATACATCAAACATGTGCACAACAAGTATGACCTCAGGGACTCTGTGTATGCTTAGCTTTTTCTGGAATGTTCTTTCCCAAGTTTTCATATGACTAGTTCCCTTAGTTGCTTCAAGTCTTTGCTCTAAAGTCACTTTCTTAGTGATGCCTTTCTGAGCTATCCTATCTAAAATTGCATCCCCCCTTCCCCATTTCACACTACTTTATTCTCTTCCCTAATTTCTTCTTGCACTTAGCATTTCTGATTACCAAACATGGCTTAGGTTTACTAAAATATCTTGATTTTTGGTTCTCCTCCCCACTAGAATGTAAGTTTCAGGACAGGCAGCTTTTTATCTGTTGGTCACTGTTCCTTAGAAGAGTATGTGACACATCACTGGCATTCTGAATGAACAGCTGGAAGACGGAGCCCCACGATGGACTTTTCTGAAATATACTTCCATTCTTAGTGACTTGAACTATAAATGTTCCCCACCACAAACTTTTAGCAGAAAAGGCCTTAAAATGACATCAAACAAAATTAGGGCAAAGTAAACTGGACACCCATCCTGTAGGTCTTTAACCTATAGGCTTCTTCCTCTTTGCTGTTATCACAGCTCATTAATATTGAACCATTTTTTAAAAAAATCTCTTGATTAGTGAAATGGCATTTCAAACGCACCTCACAATTTTGGGAATCATTCTTCTTTCTCATGGTAGCCATAGGATATTTCCTTTACAAAGGACACAGATTTCTCTAACAAACCACACACACCAAATACTGGGAAGGACAGGATGCAGCTAAGTGGTTGAATAACATTGAGGCATAAGAAGATAAGACAGCAAGAGGAAGATAAAATCCCCTTGTAAGGGTGCCCCCTTAGAAACAAAACATCCAATATACCCCTTTCTACTTATAATAGTAGATGGGATGCTTCTATTGCCTGCATGTGGAGCTGGGAGGAGAAAGAAAAAGATGGCCCATGGGTGAGAGGGCTAAGCCCATGTGAAGCTTTGTAATGTATGTATTCCTTTGAACTGAGATTAATGAAGTCAGGAAAGGTGTAGAGTGGTCTGTTTTATCCATAAACTCAAGGAATCCTGCCTTTATTTAAGTGGAAAGGAAACTCTCTAGAACCATCAACCTGATGAATGTAGTGAGTTCTCAAAAATATTGAACAATGAAGATCATTACAGGAATATTATGGGTAATGACTTTTTTGCCACATATCTTTAATAACCTCACATACACATCTCAATGACTTCTGTCCTCAGTATTTCAGTTTACTGTCTGAAACAGTGGTTCTCAAAGAGGGCTACCTAGCAAGCAACATCTACTTCATTCAGGAACTTCTTAGAGATGCATATTCAGAAGTCTCACATTTACTGAATCAGTAGTTTTGAGGAGGAGCTAAACAATTTGCATTTTAAAAATCTCCTACCAGGGGTTCTGATGCAGGTTAGAATCTGAGCATCCTTGTTGAAATTCACTTCAAGTATTGCTGCTCCAAAATCAGAGATAGCCATGTTCCAACAACCTCTCAGGGCCAAACCCTTAGCAAGGCATTCGGGGCCTTTTCTAGGCTGACCCCAGCTCCCAGTACATTAAAAATCTCATACTCCAGACAGCTTGTTAACACAGAATACAGCATATCTATAGGTCTTTTGAACATCTTCCTAAGCCATACATCCCATTCTGCAAGGGGAGGGTTGCTGTTCAGCCTCCAGGGCAGGGTTCATACCACATCTCCTGTCTCAGCTGCATCCCAGCTCCTCCTCCTCTCTTCCTCAAAGAATCAATTATTCCTGCTCCGAGGTTCCTTTACACTTAGTTCACTTCATGATAAGAACACATATCATGGATATTGTTATGGTATAGATATGAGGTGTTCCCTAAAAGCTCATGTGTGAGGTATTACAAGAAAATTTAGAGGGGAAGTGATTGGGTTATGAGAGCCTAAACCATTTATTCCCTGATATGGATTAACTGAACTGTACCAGTAGGCAGGTAAGGTGTGGTTGGTAGAAATAGGTCACTAGGGGCATGCATCTGGAACTTATATTTTGTCCCTGGTGAACAGAGCTCTCTGCTTCCTGTTTTCACGCCCCAGCTGCTTTCCTCTATTATGCACTTCAACAATCTGCTATGATGTTCTGCCTCATCTCAGGCCTAGAGCAATGAACTTGGCCGTCTACAAACTGAGACCTCTGAACCATGAGTGCCAAATAAAATTTCCTTCTCTAAAATTGTTCTTGTTGGGTCTTTGGTCACAGTGGCAAAAGAGCTGACTAAAATAGACACTAATTATATAATTAATATTGCACTAAATAGTTTACATATTAAATGTTAATTATATATCTTTCTACCTTACAAGATTTTAAGGACTCCTAAGGGAATAAATCCTCTGCCTTTGGTAGTAATTGGCAGGGTGTGGGGTGTGAACTCTCATTGTAGAGATAAACCTACTATGAAATTTAAGATTATTTTGCTCTTGAAATCAGATAAGAATTCAGGATTGGTTCAGATCATTCAAAGTAGAGAATGCAGGGGTGGGGGCAGGGGAACGCTGAAGTCTCTGTTGCAGCTACTCTGTTCTGGTGATTTCTTAAAAGTATTTTTTTTCCTTCTTTAACTGCACTAAGAATATGGTGCATTCTCAATAGATTTGTAACACAAGTTTACAATGAAGCATAAAAATATTTCCAAAGTCTTCACCCTTGAGGTTTTCACCTGGATGCAGGTTAAACACAGTATGAGAAAGTCTCAAGCTTCCTACTTTATATACTGAAGTCTTCCCTTTTCTATCATCATATAAACAAGATGAGAACAATGATGATGAATGAAGATCAGAAATGGAAAGTAAGGGAAATGTGTGTAATTTCTCTGTAGGCAAATGGTCAAAATCCCATCTCTATTGTAGAAACTCACTACTTCTTGAGCCGAAGAGGTTTGGAAAAGATATGCAGAAAGGCAAAATGTACATTAAAATCCTATTTTACCCCAAATTAAATTGGGCATGGGGTGGGATATTAGTCTAGAGAGAAGGGATAGCAGGTCTGTACAAATGGTATTTCAGACCTAAATATTCAATTATTTTCTTTAATGTGGAGAATGTGAGCTATCATTACTGCATATCTTTGAGGAACAAATTCATTACTTCTCTCTGAATGGTTTTGCTGATACAAATCCATCTTTCCTGGGTCATAAAATGATCAGCTGTAACTTAAACACCATAAACATGCCTGTAAGATGGACTGCATTTACTTATAAACAATTCTCGATTGAGTGCTTCCCACAAATTTGTTAAGACATATTTTGCCGGTTTAAGGATTGTGTTGCTTTTAAGATCTGTCATCAGTATACATTTGGTTGTGTGCATCTATCTGTGTGAACAGCAGAATCAACAGCTTTTCATAGAAAGAAAAACACTCTGACTGGCGCCCATCTAAACAGTCATAGAGCTCTCTTCAAAACATCTTTTAATAATGTTTTGGGGAGCTACCTCAAGTACACATATTTTAAAAAATCCTTGTAATTAGAAATGGTTTGGAGGAAATTGTCTAATGCTGACCTAATACATTATTAAAAAGTTTCATCAGACTTTTGCAAAATAAATTTTATGCAATGATGCAACTATGAACATATTTGAGGAAACATGAAATATATTCCAAATGTATGTATCTGTATAGTAACAAGCATCAATGCATAAGATTGAACTAAAATTTCCTGAGACATGGAAAATGAAAACTAATACTCTCCAAACTGGAAGTCCCCAAAGTAGGGGAGGCAAGATGATCCATGGGGTGTGGATAAACTGAAACTTCTATTTACATTTATCTTAGTCTTTTTGTTTCTACTTCTGAAAGCATATTATAATAGATAATAATATATTGGCTGTGCCTGCTCAGTAAGGTTTTCACTGATAGTCATGTGTGAAAAATTTTTAGGCAGTACTACTCTTAAGCTGTGGCTGCAAAAAGTCAAGTTCATGAAGGCCCCATTATTTTCAAGATGTCAGAATCTAATTCATTAAGTCTACTCAATCTCTTATGCAGCAACATAACTTTAAATGCGTTTGGAGAAACATGAAATATATTCCAAATGTATGGATCTCTATGATAACATGCATTAGTGCATTAGGTTTATTAAAATCTCTTCAGACAACTGTTGCAAATGGAACTAAGCCTGGTGTGATAAATGAAGTCAACATCCCATTAAGCACAGTGATATCCCATAGAGATGACAGTCTGCCATAGATTACTTCCAGTTTTGATCTATCTCCAAGATCACCAGATCTGTCATCAAGGACCAGCAGCACCAAAGCTTTCTGATTTCCAGTATGTACATATATCCCATGGATCCTGAGTCTGCTGGTGTCTCTACTGAAGTCTCTTCCTTGTCTCCCAGATCCCTTCTTTCTTTATAGATTGGACACCCATGGGACCCAGATTGGACTCTGGACCATTCTTCCTGCCCCTGGGGTGGGAGCACCTCAAAATCCCTTCTGATGGAGCCCAGCAGAAAAATCCCCCAAATCAGGAAGCCTATGGTATACCCTTTCTCTCTGTTGGGAGGCATAGCACTGCTGCAGACCACCCCCAAGGAAGGCAAGATGCAATTCCATGAAATGTGGGCTATTTATTCATGACAGTCATAGCTTGAAAATTCTCTCAGATCACATTCTCTGTGATGAGCATTTCAAAATGTTCTAGGTTTTCAGTCATCACAATGATCTTGTTTTACTGGAATGAATAAGGTCCCCAAGACCAACTCTCTGAGCATCCTTTCAGAGCCTTCCCAAATGCTACTGCCACTACATTCATTATCCTTTCTTCAAAACCTTTTCATCTCCACTTAATTTCCTTATTCATTTCAACCTGAGAGTCCCTAAGCTTAGCTTCAAACTCCATTACTTCTTGTTATCAACACATCACTTATACTTTTCTGCCCTTAGTATACTCATCACCTAGAAGTTTCTCTTATCTCCACTCAATGAAATCCAGTCATTCCTCTCAAGGAAACAAAAATATAAGTTTCTTTTTTATTTGTTCTTAGTTATACATGACAGTAGAATGGATTTGACATATTATACATATAAGGAGTATAACTTCCGATTCTTCTGGTTGTACATGATGTGGAATTACATTTGTCATGTATTCATATAGGCATATAGGAAAGTAATGTCTGATTCATTCTATTATCTTTCCTATTCCCAGTAACCCTCTATAAGCCTACTTGTTCTATGCTGTTTGGTTTTTCTGCATGTGATTCTCTTCCCCGAATCAGCTATTCCTTGAATGAAGTACTTATTCATTTTCTATGTTCATCAGTATATTAACATATCCAATATGGTCTTTTAAAAAAATTATAAGCATCACATAAATATTTGCTAAATAATAAATAAATGAATAATAGAGACAAGAGAGCTCAGAGTCTCTTTTCAGTAAACATTTTCAAAGTACATTTTCTAATTCCTTTTCTCTCATGAACTGTGTGCAGTAGAAGGACCTGCGTTTTTGTCCTTTTCTGACTTATCTATAACTGTTTAAAAGTTTTTAGCAAGGAGGCATTGGGGGAGATAAGGAAGAGGGCAAAGAATTGTGGAGCAAGGCATTTATCAAATTCCTTTTGTAGAGAACATTTTGTTGATTTAGAAGAAACACTGTGATAAATGATTTGGGGGATAAGAATGGGTGTAGATGAGTATGAGGCTCACAAATGACACAAGATACAAAAGGTAGTCTCTAAATTCACTTTAAGAGTGTGGATTCTGGGGCTGGGGTTGTGGCTCAGCGGCAGAGCGCTCGCTTAGCACGTGCGCGGCCCGGGTTCGATCCTCAGCACCACATACAAATAAACGCATTGTGTACAACTAAAGCAAATAAATAATATTTTAAAAAGAAGAGTGTGGATTCTATTAACCTGGACTTTCCTGTTCCTGAGTGCCATGGTCCTTTAGGTACACAGCTTGGGAATGAGAGCCAAGCCAAATGGGCTGGAGCTGAATTCCTCAGCTTAGTAAGGGGCACAGCTGGGGCTCCCAGAAATATTTAGGAAGGATAAATGGAAAAGCTGGTACTATGGGAGGACACAATTGTCTAATGGGATATTTTAAGTTATTTGCTTAGACATGTGAAATGTATATGCCCTCTCAGTCCCCCAGGGAAACTTTAGGAATGTTCACTTATTTCTCTTTCTGGTGAATCCAGAGGAGAGCTGTGCTTTGTTAGTCAGGTAGACACACAGGAAAAGAGACGGTGTCATCAACTATCCAAGGGCTCTGGAAACAAGGGAATAACTGCCATCTGGATCATTCTGCCAACTGTATAACTAATTCCTGAACTGAGAAGGCAACCCCTCTCTACTGAAGTGGGTCCCACCAGCCAGGAGCATGACCAGTTGTAGAAATTCTATCTCAGGCACATGAGGGAAGAGGCTGGTACCAAAGGTGGTATACTGCACAAGCAAAGATGAGGCTAACTGCAACCCTATATTTCCCCTTTCTGTTGATAATAGAGATGGGAAAAGAATGGAGCTTGTAGAATAAAGCTCTATACAAATTAAAGCCCTATACAAATAACAGATTCTTCATTCATATTGTCCATGAAAATATAGATATACCTTCTGTGCAGATACTTGACAGACATGTATAGAACATGTTTCAGAGTGTTGGGCTTGTGAATATGGTCTGAATCTGTGTGCTATGAAGAAATGAGCCCAGTGGCGGAGTATTGAGTTAACACCCATATTCTGGATAGCTATGAAGTGGTCCTAAATAAAAAAGTACCTTCTAGCTGGCCTTTAAAACACAGCTTTCTGCAATAACCAGAAATAATGACTTCTTCATGTTAGAATTTCAAAGAATTTTAGCATCTTCAAAATAGGGGATAATATTGCTTATTTTTGTATACTTACTTTACAGGGTAGATTGAAGGTAAATTTGATAGAATGTATAAAGGACCTGAAATTCTGAGAAGATGGAGGCCTTTCAAATCCATCATCATTACTGATAAAGTACTTCTCCCTCTAACACCTCTGTGAAGCAGGTGAGGAGTAGGGGGAATTATTCTACTTTAAAATTATGAGAAATGGCAAGAATGACAGCCTAAGCATATTTCCTTTAGATTATGTAGATGTTGAGAAGCAAAGCAAAGGATATAAACTCTCCATCAGTCATCAGTGGAGAATGGAATAATGAAAAGCTCTGAATCAACAACACAGACTTGAATCTTGACTCTAGCCCACTTACTAGCTGTGTAACTTTGGCTAAATCACTAGATTCCTTCAGGTCTCAACTGTTTTATCTTTAAAATGGACTCATGAACTTAACCTGTATATAAACCAAAAAAGTGTGAAGCAACTAGAAAAGTGCTAGACACTTGGAAATGGTAACTCCTGGCTCTGAGATCACGTTCCTAAGTAAAGATCTCAGATTATGCACCATTGAAAGACGAGGGTTCTTATGAACATCAACTGCAAAAGAAGGAGTTCAAACGATTTTGTGATTTATTTTAAAACATTTTATTCTAGGAAGAGATGTAAAACTTCAAAAATTCTGAAATCAAGGGAGAGAGAATATTAACATACTCATGTAGAAAACCAGAAATTTGGGTGAAATGGAAAATTCATAGTACAGCCATAAACTAATGACTAGTTTCTGTCTGTGCTTGTGACTCAACCTCATTTCTTCTTAGTCATTTCTCTTAGGGGCAGCATTTACTTTGTGAAGATAAACATGACTGTCCAAGTAAAAGCAATATAAAAGATTAGTTGGTTTGTGTGAAAACCAAGAAGGGAAAAATCACATTCTTCCTCATTTTTCAGTAGAAGACAAAGTTCTTAAAGAAATGAGAGGGGTGCTTAATAAACAAAATCTTAGAATAAAATGTGGTTCCTCAAGTCCTAATGTAGGTTATTTCATTTGATTTTTATGTTTAAAAACAGCACACAGACTAAATATTTGAATCTGGATGGGCCACAGCATCTGCAGCACGCCATTTGTCTCAGCTATGCTAATACACATGCAGGGAGGTAATCTATCAGGTTACTAATAAGCACAGACTCAGATGCCAACACACTACTCTTTCTGAACATTTACATTCTATCAAGTTGGGAGTAAGTATTTCTCAAAGATATATGTGTGTATAGTTTATCTAATAGACTGGAATGGCTCTTATTTCTGTTCTGCCAAATACAGAGAAATTTCTCTGACTGTAAATGTGATTACTGCAACTCCCACACTGCAAATTTCCTGGCCATTTCTTCTTCATGATTCCTGGCAGGTCTATCTACTATCAAATTCTGCAGGTCTGTCAAAGCCTTAACAATAGCCCCACTTGACAAAGTAACTGTGAGTTGGTCAAAATTCAAGATAAAATAAGTTAAAACATGGGGCTGGGGCTGACATGCAGTGGCAGAGTGCTTGCCTAGCATGTGTGAGGCACTGGGTTCAATCCTTAGCACCACAGATAAGTAAATAAAATAAAGGAATACTGTCCATCTGCAACTACAAAAAAAAAAAAAAAAAGAAAGAAAGAAAGAAAGAAAGAAAAAAAGTTCACACACACGTACACAAATAACAGCCAATCTTGCAAAGAGACAAGTCTTTAGAAATGGCTACCACATCTAGTGCAATACTAAAACGTGCTCAAATTCTAAAAAAGTACAGAAAGTATCTCTGTTTGGAAAGTACATTTGGGAATAAAAAAAAAGGGAATCAGTGTGGTTTCATGGATTTAGATATGACAGGGGCATTTGGGACCTGGACCTACTTAATAGCTGTGTGACCTTAGGCAAGTCACTCATAATTTCCTAATTCATGAAATATAAATGATACTCCCATTTTGTTGCATTTTCCATATTTGTGGAAATGTCTAGCAAAATGCCTGAGGCATAGAATGTGCTTGACAGATTTTAGTTCCTTTCCTTCAGGAGGGGCTGCAAACAACTGCATATAGAAATCAGTCAAGAACACACTCAAGAGAGGCTCAGTGAGTGAGAAGTAACATGAAACACAGTGTGCTATTATATTACTTGAGAATATCCAGCTGTGCTGTGGAGGATGGATGAAGCTCCCAAGAAGGGCCAATCATGGTCACTACATAGGTAAAATTCATAGGACATAACAGAACAGATAAGAAGTGAGCAGGAAGCTTGTGAGACACAACAAAATTCATAAAGTACACTAAATTAAAGGCTGCTGGTTGTTAACCTACAAGACATATATGGAACATAGATAAATTTACAAAAAAAATATGATATGATGGAACAGACAAAAATGCTACTCTGAGATAGAAAGGGAGCAAAGTGTTAGGTCATGATATGCCCCCTCTGGGTTGACAGTTGTGTCACTCCTGAATTGACCACCCTTGGTGATAACCACCTTGATCTATTCTGCCTTATTAATATTCTACTGGAGAAGTGCAGATAAAAACCAGGACTGTCCATGGCATGCCACTGGCCAGATGTATCTATACCTTGTCCCACATGGAGAAAGCACGAATTCTGGGGACCTGTCTCTGCCATGGCCTCTTGCTCAAAATTCTGTTCTGGTCCTTGTAAGCAGATACCAGTAGGAAAGGCTGAGGTAGCAAAGAGAGATAAGATAGGCGAACACAGTGTGACCAGGGGTCAGGTAGAACAGTCGGTCAGCCAACCCCTTCTTCCTGATTCTGTGTGTATTTAAACTGACTTAATAAACCATGAGCAGAGACGGCATTTGGTCTGTGAGCCTTTCTGTACAGTGTAGGTGAACTCTACACATCTGTGGAGACTACCAGCTCGAGGCAACTTCTGCTATGATGGGGGTCCTGAGGTCTATGGAGAAAGAGGGAGCACAAGCCCCAATATCAAGAGAGCTTCTGTCCTTGTAAGGATGTCAGCCTTTGTTCCCATGTTTTCTGACTTTTGACAGGAACTTGGCAGATCTGAATTTCTATGTCAAGTCTCTCATGTTCAAATGCTGACATCTCATGCAAAATTTCAAAAATCTGTCTAGGCCAAATAAAAAATATCTTCTGCCACATTTGTTGTTGCTACCTTTAGTCGATATAGTTCTGCAATTGTGTCACACCCTGGCCCTGTGGTCCTTGTCATGTGATCCTCAGTTGCAAAACCAAGATTCTAACTTTAACTGGCACCCTTCAGATTTGCAATTTACCACAACTCACTTTGAATCGTTTCTGTTCAGGGAGGGCTCAGCAGATGTGAGACCTCTCTTAGCTAAGCATCTCCCAGCTGTAGGGCTGGACGCACTGATTGGAAGGGAGGGCTCACAAATCTAAAGTCACATGACTGAAAGGAAAATGACTGCTACTGACAGGGATTCTCTGTAATTGTCTACAGATGGTCTACACATTTGGCTGGAAAATTTCCTGGAGGTCATATTTCCTCACTGTCATTCATTATCCATATCATCACTGCTTCTCCCCCCTTCTCAGGCCACCAACCAAAGCAAAAAAAGGCAGCATGTGGGGGTGGGGGGTGGGGCAAGAGGAGAATGCTACTATGGTGACTTAAGAATCAGATGAGGGGCTGGGGTTGTGGCTCTGCAGTAGAGTGCTCGCCTAGCACGTGCGCGGCCCGGGTTGGATCCTCAGCACCACGTAAACATAAAGGCATTGTGTACAACTAAAGCAAATAAATAAATATTTTTTTTAAAAAAAGAATCAGATGATTAGAATTAGGAGGGTTTTTGGTTTGGACATTGTTTGTGATAAGTTGTGTGTGTGGACCTGTAACCCCTTCTGGCCTGCAAGTGGACCAAAGTGACACCGATCAAAAGAGCAGGCTGTGTGAGAAAAGGCAGGGCCCACACTTTCCTGAACAACACCGGAGTGTGAGCACGGTGCCAGATCCTCAGGGGAGATGAGACTAGAACAAGGGCCTCTATAAGCAAGGGGACAGAGAATGTCCAGGTGCCCAGGATAAGATGCAGAGGGTGGACAGTGAGCCTAGAGGTGCACCTCTCTGTGAACAAGAGACAAAACTAAATTAACCTATGGGTGCTGAAGTCTGCCCAGAGCGAGGGTGTTTGTATGCCTGTGAGCTGGAAGGCGAAGCTGAGAAGGCAGGAGGGGAGGCAGGAGAAACAGAGCTGGGAGGGACCAGCATGCTTGGACCCAGACACAGTGCAGAAGCTCCATTCACCCACACTCTCACTGCATGACTAGAGCCAGCCAGCCACGTCATGAGCAGGAGCAATGGGCAAGGGGGCTCATCAGTGATTGATGGAGTCCACAGATGTACATGGAGCCCAGGAGCTTGCAGGGGGGCTGTTCACAAAGGGTACTCAGTCACTTAATCACCCCTGAAGCTCTGAGCAGGCCAAGCCTAGTAAGAACACCAGGATCTCATGAGACACACTGCTGAGCAACCTGTGCTGGGGGACCATTACCAGTCAAGCGCTGTGTGGGCTGGGACTCAGTGCCGCGCAATACTGAGGAGGGCCCAGGCAGGTCATGCTTCCAGGAGAAGACTGGTGATAAACAACAATGACAGGAAACAACAGGACTGTGAGCTGTGACATGGCTGCTAAGGGAGCTCACTGGGTAATGAATGGAGAATGGGGCCATTACTGCATATGTCACCACTCCAGAGGGGGTGGGAAGACACTATCTTGTAAAGATCACCTTTGTAACAGAAATCAAAACTTTCAAGAAGCAAAATATAAAAAACACACCAGCATTGGCTTATTTTTTATACTACCATGTTGCTGTGTAAATTAAAATGTAAGGACTTTAAAACAATGTCACATTTCTATGACAAATGAGTATGACAACCTCTGTTAGCCTTAACTACAGATTTCCCTGGCTGGTGTTTTGTATCATGTTGAAATGTAATTTAAAAATTAAATTTTACCCACTCTAGTCCTAGCTAACTGAAAATGGCAAGTATAATGCATTATAACTGATTTCATGTATCAATCACCAAAAAGCTTAGAAGAGGGAGTTTTTTAAGATGACGGCTGTCATCAGTGAGAGGTATTACTTGTGGCAGCTGCAGTTTAGGAAAAGCACATATTTTACAGATACATGCTACTGACCAGCAGGTGACATTCAGCAATATTCAGTGCCAAATGTCCTCAGCTCAGAGAAGCCAGACAGGTCCTTCTTCAGCTTCCTGCCTCATCTCTGACACCTGTTGGCAGGAGGTGCATTTCTTTATGTATATGGGGACAGAAGGAAACAGGAACTGACATGACCTGGGGGGTTCCTAGGCATAGCTCCTCCAGGAATCAGTAAAAATAAAGGGGGATCAGTAAAATAAAGGGGAAAGACAACTTCTGTATCATCAGGAAAGAACATTATGACAAACACCAACAAAAGAAAGGAATGCAACAAATTGGGATATATCCATACAGTGGGATGCTCTCCAAATATAAAAAGCAAAATGACCACTGTACTAATTGTATGGATGAACCTCTAAAACATCATGTCCAGGGAAAGCAGCTAGATGTAAAGACTACTGCTGTGAAAGGCCACACTCTGGCAGGCTGGACCAGGTACAGTGAACCTGTAGCTGGAGAGAGCAGATCAGTGCTTGCCTGAAGGCTGCACAAGGGTGCTAACTGCAGAGGGGCATGAGAAACTCTACAGGGCCTGAAATATCCTAAATCTCAATGGGAACAGGTTCCACAATGAGCACATTCCATTGATGCCTCAATGGAGAGGATTTACGACGTTAAATGAGATTGAACAATAGTAACCTATGTACTTATCTATCTCAAAGTTAATAAAAGAAAGCTATTGTTAGTCTACTGAAATAAAGCAAATAAAAAAGATAGTCCTTTTGAATTAAAAATGGTTTAATGAAAAGTTCTGTTATTCTCATTTTAAAGATCAGTGACCAGAACCCCCCTCAGGACCCATCAGGGATGAGAAGATGAGCATTTGTGAATGCCTGTTGTCTTACTGCTTTCCCCTGTGCCTGACCTGGAACATTTCCCTAATGAGCTCATGACTAGTTCATTCCACAATGGACAGAACAATGAGAAGTACCAAATTGGAAATTAAAATGAAAATGGCCAAGGAAAAACCAAAGATTTAAGACTGGTAAATCCTGGGGCTAAGGGATGTAGCTTAGTGGTAGAGTGCTTGCCTCACATATGCAAGGCCCTGAGTTAGATCCCCAGCACCACAAAAAAGTCCAACCTAGAAAAGGGTGGACAGACAAGGGTAGGAAGCAGAAGGGATGCACTGGGCAAAGGGAGAACTGACGGAAAGACAACACCAGCAGCCAGCCCTCTGCATACTTCACACACATAAACTCATATTCCTCACACCGACCCATCTGGGAGGGTTTTATTATTCCCATTTTACAGATAAGGCATAGTGACTCTTCTCTGTTTTATAGCTATTTTCTTTCCTGGTTCTCTAGGGCCTGCCAATTCAGCAAGTGGAGGCTCACACTGGGTGGGCCCTTGAGTGTTCACACATGTCAGGGACTCTAAGTAAACTGGCAGTGACCACCAGCAAGCCATGCAGTGACCAGGGGTCCCACATCAGCGAGGGACTACGCCCCTCTCTCACTGGTCATAGAAAGCACAGTGGCTCACAGTGGGTACTCAGAACCCCAGAAGGCACTGAAGATCATTGGGGAAGGGTGATGACAAACAAAAATTGACTTTTTAAATAAAAAGGAACAACAAAGATTGTTCTAAAGAATAAAGTACTGCCGGGCACGGTGGTGCACACCTGTAATCCCAGCACTTGGGAGGCTGAGGCAGGAGGATCGTGAGTTCAAAGCCAGCCTCAGCAATGGCAAGGCTTTGAACTCACTTAGCAACTCAGTGAGACCCTGCCTCTAAATAAATACAAAAAAGGGCTGGGGATGTGGCCCAGCGGTCGAGTGCCCCTGAGTTTAATCCCTGGCACCACACACACACAAAAAAGAATAAAATACAATAATATAAAATATCCATGTACATTAACATCAGATTTTCCTTACAAAAGCCTAAAACTGATGAGTCTATTTTCAAATAATACTTTTTCTAAATACTACTGACTCAACAAGAAAGAATTACTAGTATCCAAAATATTATCCACAATGAGACTATCTGTTCTAGAAAACATGTTCTACACATGGTATATCTAAATAATGGATGGAAAAGGTTTGCAAACATATTTTTTAAACAGTTAAAATGATTTTAACATAAGATCGTAAAAGTAAAATTTTACGAAAAATATTCTTATAAAGTTGTTTTTTTCAAAACTGCTTATAGTATTTCATAGTTCTTCTTATATGGAGGTACAAAACTGCATGTCCACAGAACCATTAGTCTCAATGAAGGATGTCTAAGGTTTCAGTAGCAGGTGCAAGACAGCTGCAGTTCTATTTCAATAATGACAATGGATGAATTAATTCTCTGTAGGTTTTCTTTTATGCTTTAATTTTAAGTTCAGAAAGCTGAGGGAGAATAAGACCCCCACCCCACCCCCCCCAAAAAAAAAACAAGAAAAAAGAAACCCAAAACTGCAAACACAATTGCACATCCAAAGTCACTGAGGGGACAGCAAGGGTTAAATCTCACACATTCCCTAAACTTTTTTGTTTCTATTCAATTTTAATAACAAATATTTATGCAGCACTTAGTATGTGGCAGGCACTATTTCAAGTACTTTCCTACATAAGATTACATACTTCCCACTCATCCCAGCCTAGTGGGTTTTACTGTTCACATTTAACAGATGAGGCAAAGCTAGGTTAAATGACTTGTTGAGATTACCTGAAGGAGACAAGGCAGGATACTGGCACACCCAACCATTCTAACAGCTGTATCTCTGCATACAGCAAGTCTGCACTTGCTCTGGAGAGGAATAGTTTATTCACATGTTTGTTTCTAATACTAGACCATAATACCTCGTGACAGGCTGCCCCCATGAGAGCGGAGGCTCTGCTCAAGTGTATGTGAAGACATTACGAGACCAGCCCCATTGGGAGAACTAGGAATTCTCCAAGTAATGCTAACAGTCCAATCTTCATACCAATTATAACACCTAGAACATGTGCAAAAGGAAGCAGAAGGATGGCATGCTTTCAAAACTGGCTCTGGTACGCTCAAGAAAGCAGAACTCATTGGATTTGGATTTTATGTATCATAAAGTATAAGCCTCAACTCTAAAAGGCCCCATATGATTTTCTGTATTTGGTTCTCTAACTTGATTTGACAGTAGCATCTTCACAATTTTGGCCAGATTTGCACACCACCTGTGATATTATTTGCTTGTAATGTTTATTTAAATCAACTCAGTATTTTTTAAAAATATATTTTTTATTCAAGTTATATACATGAAGTCAATTTAATAGTTATATTTTATTAATGATTTTATCTGTTAGAGCAACGTAAATATGCGTGTCGACTAAAATCCTTGCATGTTTTCATAGCTATTAGTTCTACGACGTGGACAATTCTGTAATTCTGGGATGGTGAAAGCCACTCTTTATCCCCCAGTCCAAAAATATGGAAATAATACAAACACCCCAAAAAATTGTCTGTCTATATAAATTTAAATATATAAAATTGTCTTCATATATGAAATTGTGTGTTATGTATAATTACATATATGTACAAATGGAACTCCACATAGGCACATATACATAGTATGGAAAGGTTGAGAACAATGTAAAGGAACTGCACAGAAATTAGGCATTTATTAGGTTAGGGGCAATAAAACGTAACGGACCAAGAACATGGTGTAATATTTTTAATAAAAAATAACAACATCTGATGGCCAAAGTTAAAAAAACCCACTAGACAGGCATCATACCTTCTCAACAAAAATCTCGAATATATAAATTACTGCCCAGTTGCATTGTTTTTAAAAGGAAAACTCAGTATGTAGAAATACAAATCTAAAAACCTGACTGATCAGAAGTCATACTGCTTCTTCAGGTGCCTACATAAAGGGAGGGACCCCCCAGAGCCCAGGGGCTCCTGAGGTGCATCAGGAGATGGGGGAATAAGAAGGAGTTGGCTCAGGATCCCTCCTCCCGCCCTGTCAGAAGCTTTGGGATTATCAGCTTTACAGTGTCCTTCCTTAGGATATTCTCTAAAGAAAGGCAAGCTACGACTTGGAGACCACTAGTGCTGCCCAATTTCCTCATTTTACCCATGAGGAAACTGAGTCTCAGAGGGGTTAAAAGACTGAGGGTCACTCGGCAAACAGTGGCAGAAGCAGGCCCTACAGAACTTGGTGACCAGATTCCAAGTCTGCTGTTTACCTGAACAAAACTACCTCCAAGGACATCCTTATGTATCTATATATCAGTGACCCTAGGTGACTTCATTATATTGATACCTTTGTTTATCCTTGAAAATGAAGAAGTGTGATTTATCTTTAATTCACTGAGGAGGGGATGGTAGCCAGCAACATTTAATGAAGTGTTATGAGTCAATGGAAATAAATTAGAAATAAGATGAAGTCATTATTTTGGAAAGCATGATGTAAGGAAACAGGCACATCTCTTCCTTAAAAAATATATAAATCAAATAACACCTGAGATAAATTAGGAACACCTCTTAATTAAAACCAGGAAACAACAATAAAAATAACAGCAGTGATAATGACAATAGCTATAATTTGTGGTTTATTATACACCAGCCACCAGACTCAACACGTTACATGTACTGATAGCCCTGTAATATAAATATGATTATTCCCATAATAAGCCCATGGGTAGTGTGATTAACTGTCCTGGTTTGCCCAGAACTGTGGAGTCTGCTAGAGTATAGAACTTTCAGGACTGATATCAGGAAAGTCATGGGTACCCTGGAATGGTCAATCACCCTATTTATGAGACTGGTAGGAGGCAGGACTCCCTTATCTATGTGATGCCCCACTGGCATGACCTTCTATAGGATAACTTACCTCCTTATGCCACAATCTAGAGATTTTCAGACTGGCTTAAAGGGTGTGACTAATATCTTACAAAACATAGTATTTACATGCAGCTTCATTTCTTTTTACAAAGAGGACAGAGAAAGCATTGTACAGCCTCCAACCTCCATTCCTCTAGAAGAGTAGAGAAGGGACACTTACCTTGACCTCAAACTCGAAGTGCTCATCCTTTCCTTGCCCACAGAGGACATAGCGTGGAATACTAATCTTAATTGGGTCCTTGAGGTCATCTGGATTTGCTCCCAAAGAGCGGGAAACCATTCGCTATCAAAGGAACATCAGATAGAGAGAACAAAGAGAAACCAAAATCACTCTGCTGCAAATACCCTGCTTGAGCAGGAGGAGAAAATGTGTTTCAAGTAGAGAAAAGAGCATCAAACTAGTAGAATTTATTTAGAAAAGTGATGGTTTCCTTTGAAAGAGAAATGCAAAGCCTCTCTTGTAACAAAAGACCATTTTTTTAGGTATATCATTCCAAGAAGTTAGGGCAAAAGCACTTCAAAATGTTGTTTGGCTTTGAAGTTACTTTCAATTTATAAGAACAAGTGAAAACGGGAACAGATTACATATCCCAACTTAAAAAAAAAAAAAAAATCAGTATACACCAGATTCTTTTCTGAAAAGTTTTGATTATCTGACAAACTTTTTTTCTTCACTATCAAACTGCTGTATTTAAAGCCTCAAAAGCTGGAGATTTTATTCAAATTTGTTTTATCTTTAACTTCTAGCCATTTTTATAAGATACTGCAGCGTGGAAAGCTTTTAAAACACAATGAAAATAAATCCCAAGTATTTTCTTTAAGCTTCATTTGATGAATAGCTGACTTGTCTTTGACAAAGTGTTTGTTTTGGTGTTTTTTTTTTTTTTTTTTTTTTTTAATTTTGAATTGGTCCTTTTAAAACTGTTTTTTATCTCAATTTTATTATATTTTAAATTGGTGCATTATAGTTAACACATAAAGGTAGAATTGTGTTATGTTCATACATGGACAGGGCATCATTTGGTTAATTTCATTCTGCTGTTTCTCCCCCTTCTCATCTCTCCTCCTTTTCCCCTTCTTTCTTCTTCCTCAACTACACTGTTCACCCTTCTATTTTTATGAGATATATCCCCCTTTTTTGTTAATTCCTTACTTCTCTCTAGTTTCCACATATAAGAAAAAATATTCAAATCTTGACTTCTGAGTCTTAGCTTATTTCATTCAGCATGATGTTCTTTAGCTCCAATCATTTACCAGTGACATGATTTCATTCTTCTTTATGGATGAGTAAAACTCCATTGTGCACATATACCACATTTTCTTTATCCAATTATCTAGTAAAGAACACCTAGTTTGATTTCATAAATTGGTTATTATAGATTGTGCTGCTATAAACATTTGTATGCAGGCATCACTATAATCTGCTGATTTTAATTATTTTGAATAAATACCAAGTAGAGAAATAGCTGGATCATATAGTGGGTCGATTCCTAGTATTTTGAAGAATCTTCATACCATTTTCCAAAGTAGTTGTATTAATTTGCAGTCCCACCAACAACTTATAAGTGAACCTTTTGCCACATATCCTTACCAGAATTTATTATTTATACTTCCAGTGACTGCCATTCTAACTGGAATGAGATGAAATCTCTGTACTTTCAGTTTGCATTTCCCAGATTGCTAAGAATGTTGAACATTTATCATATATTTGTTGGCCATTTGCATTTCTTCTTCTGAGAAATATCTGTTTAGTTCAATTTCCCATTTATTGATTGGTTTTTAATGTTGACTTCTATTTACATATATGTTTTGGATATTAATCTCCTTTTGGAAAAGTAGCTGGAAAAATTTTTTCTTCCATTCTAGAGGCTATTTCTTCATATTTTTAAAAAATATGAAGCCATCTATCTCACTTATTGATTCTTGATCTCATAAGCATTAGAACTCTCATTAAGGAAGTTGGTTCCTGTGCCAATAGGTTGATTGTTGACCCTATGTTTTCTTATACACCTGCTGTGTTTCTGGTATAACTCATAGATATTTAATCCACTTTGATTTTTGAGCAGGGTGAGAGACAGAGATCTAGTTTCATTTTTCCATATATGGATATCTAGTTTTCTCAGCACCAATTGTTAAAAATGTTATCTTTTCTCCAATGTATGTTTTTAGCACCTTTCCCAAGGATCAGATGACCATATCTATGTGCAATTGTCTGTGTGCCTTTTATTCTTTTGTGTCTGTTTTGATGTGAATACCATAATGTTTTTGTAACATAATGTTATAATTTGTTAAGGTATAATTTGAGGATCAGGTATTGTGATGTCTCCAGGCTCTTAGTGCTCAGAATTGCTTAAGCTGTTCTGGGTCTTTTATTCTTCCATATGAATTTTAGAATTATTTTTCCAGTTCCATGAAGAATGTCACTGGTATTTTGATGAAGATTGCATTGAATCTGTAAATTGCTTTTGGCAACATGGCCTTTTTCACAACATTAATTCTGCCTATTCAAGAAATGGTAGGTATTTCCATCTTCTAATGTCTTCTTCAATTTCTTTCTTCAGCATTGTATAATATTCATTGTAGAGATCTTTCACCTCCTTGGTTAGATTTATTTCCAAGTATGTACTTACGTACGTATGTATGTATGTATGTATGTATGTATATATTCATTCACTCATTCATTCGTTGAGGCTACTGTGAATGGAACCGTAGTGAAAGCAGCCTATTAAAAAGTCTCATAGTCAACAGTGGGAGAAAGAAAATATGAAAAAGCAAGTATATAAAATGCCTCCAAAAATGTGTAACTCCCCAACAATGAATCCTTAAATATCAAAGGGGAAGAAATGTCAAAGAATTCAAAATGTTGGTGGTTAAAATGATCAAGGAACTATAAAAAATACAAGAAATGAACTAACAAAATACAGGAAGTAGAAGATCATTTCAATAAAGAAATAGATATTCTGAAAAAGAACTAGATATCCTGGAAATAAAAGAATCAATAAATCAAAGTAAAATTCAATGGAAAATATCACTAATAGGTTAGACCATGGTAAAGACAGATTTTAGACCTTAATGTCAAGGTATGCAATCTTAAAAATCAAGTAAGCAATAAAAATAAAAAACCATGACCAGAATATTCAGGAAATATGGGACAACATGAAGAGACTGAATCTCCGGATCACTGGCATCAAGGAAGGAAGTGAGATACAAACTAAGAGCACGCATAATCTTTTCAGTAAAATAATATCAGAAAAATCTAAACTTTATGAATGAGATAGACATCCAAATACAGTATGTATTCAGAATCTCAAATTACAAGATAAAAAAATCCTCTCCAAAATACATTATGATTAAAATATCTAATATACAAAACAGGATAGAATTTTAAGAGCTACAAGAGAAAAATGGCAGGTCACACTTACAGGCAAAGCAATATGAATCATTGCTAACTCTTAGCCCAGGATTTAAGAGCCAGGAAGGCTTGGAATAATATATACCAAGCTGTGAAAGCTGATTACCAATCAATATTGCTTTATCCAGCAAAGATCTCTCTCAGAATTGGAGATAAAATAAAAACCTCCCTTGAAAAATTTTGTTTAACAAGTACATGTTTAACCATCTACTTTTTGATGTATATGAGTTTTTCTTTTAATTGTTTATTGGTTGATACTAGCTATAACAAAAGGATTTATTTTGACATAATCATAAATATATGAAATATAATTTGCTCCAGTTCAGTCCTCAGTACTTACCCTCATCCTTCCCCTCCTCTCTCCTTCTACTGTTTCCTTTCCTCTGATCCACTGCCCTTTCTGATATTTACTTAATTTTAAAACAAAATTAGTGTCTTGTGGATATGCATAATGGTAAGATTCACCGTAGCACATTCATATAAGTACATACGAAAGTTAGGTCAGATTCACTGTATAGTTTTTTCCCTTATCCCATCTCTCCATCCTTTCCCTCAATCCCATTTTTCAACTCCCCTGATCTTTTGGTTAACCATCTGCTTTTTATTTTTAATTACATATTGGTCATTTAACTAAATGCCATTCAATTTTATAAATCATGCTTTGATGACCATCTTTGTAAATGCTTTAATTAGTGCATTATAATTATACATAGTGGGGGGTTGGTTGTGACATTCACATATGCACATAATTTCTGTAAGACATTCCCCAATTTTTCCCTTCCTCCCCTTCCTAGTTCTCCTTCCTCTACTTTTCTTATATACATGCACACATACTTGTGTGTGTATTCTATTGGTACATTATGATTTTGATAAATTTTATTTCCCTGTTTTCCCCTTTCCCTCCCATCCCCTATGTCTACTTTAGTGATCTCCATTCTACTTTAGTGATAAATATTTATGATCTGGGTGGTGGAGAGTCAGAAGGGGCTGAGGAAGAGGCATTAAAAAAAAAATAAATCTTCAAAATGAGTTCTCCTGAATGTGAACAGGAAGAAATCTCTGAATAACCCTCATTATTTGCACTAATCCTAGGGCTTTATAAAACATAAGAAAATATGTTTTTGAAGCAGTATCAATAATAAAATAATTAAAATGATATAGTTGAGAGTTATGGAACAATTATTGTGTCCATCTATGTCCATAAACTAAAGTTGATATCTATCAGCTTATTTAATCCTCATGATCTTCCTGTGAGATACTAATGGCTATTATCCTTATTTATTAAATGAGAGGCCCGAGACTGCAGGGTGAGGTCACTTGATAGAGGTAAGTTCCAGGATTTGAACTCGCTTCAATCAGAGCCCATTTTTGTCACAAAATTGCTCTTCTGCAATATGAAATTTTAAAATAGAAATAGAAAACAATCCAGACACACAGAGAATTTAAGAAGCTGCACAATCTCTCCATGATTATGCAGTAAAAAGGAAACAGTGGGTAATCAGCCCCCTTTCTCCCAGGCAGAAAAGAGGCCTGAGTCCCCAGGCGAGTGTTAACATGGAAGGCTCCACCTAGCTACAGCTGTGAAAGCTCAGACCTCTGCATGACATAAGATGGACAATTTGGTTCAGAGTATTGATTTCAATCAAATTAATTTTGGCATGATGTGAAGTTACCAAAGTCTTTTAGAGCATCTTAATTTTTCCCAGTAGCTGGTCACCCATGAGAACCACTACTGATCACAATGGCAGTTGAAGACCAAAGTGGAAATTGTTAAAGGTTTCTTGATTTGAGCATTGTTAAAGTCCTTTCCATTCAACTTCAGTTCATTTCCAAATTACTTTAAACATAGACTTTTCTTGAAACATGGCACATGTTTATGTACTTAAAGGTGAAAAGGGAGAGAAATAATTTAGTAGTTTTATTTATAGGAATACATTTAATGTTAAGAAATGTCTTTGACCTACAAATGTCATGGTAGTTCTTGCTTTGCATCTTAATCCCTGGATCCCTTCTATGTCTTGCTTAATAACTACATTTTATTTTTTTAAAGTAGGAGCATTTCCTTAGAATGCAATCTTAGCTCTGAGATTTGGTCTGGGTGGAAGAGTCACTGACCCTTCTGTGCTTCAGTTCCTTATCTGTGCTAAGAGGCATGATATGTATCAAATTCCAAGGGCATGGCACAGATCCAACCATGAACAAGACGGTGTCCTGCTCTGTGGGACTACAAGTCGGAGGCAGGCTCAGTGAAGTCAAATGACAGTAATATCAAGATTACAAAGCTTTGATGGGGAAATAAGGAACATAAAATGTGTACATTGTTATCCAAATATCATTAATTATACTACTAAGGAACAGTTGCAGACAAAACTTTCCAGGCATATTGTGTGATCTGCAATAGAAACTTAAACTTTACTTTCCAAATTCCTATATTCACCTCTAGAATATGCAATTTAACATTACCATCTTCTAATTAAGAGGCACAAACCAAGCTGGGCAGCGTGCCACGCACCTTTAACCCCAGCAGCTTTGGAGGCTGAGACAGGAGGCTCGCAAGTTCAAAGCCAGCCTCAGCAACTCAGTGAGGCCCTAAGCAACTTAGTGAGACCCTGTCTGCAAATACAACACAAAATATAAAAAGGGATGAGGATGTGGCTCAGTGGTTAAGCAGCCCTGGGTTCAATCCCTAGTACAAAGAAACAAAAAAGAGGACCAACTACATGTCACATGGAAGACCTGATCTTGTGAATACAAAATGACTTTTGCAAAACATTTGCAATTTCTAATACCTTTAGTTTCACTCAACTCCATTAAGTTATGAATGAAGATTTAATGTTCCCATTCTAGATAGATTCTACTCTAAACACAGTATTTGCTACCTGAACTTTCTCTTTTTATAAGTGAATTTCCAAAATGGGTTAAAGCTGCAACTGGGCATTTTATGAATGGAAAAGTTTTCTGAAAATGCACTGTTGTGAAATCAATCCCTAATGAAAAGACAGTAGCCTAGGGCTCTGGCTCATACATTGTCTATAACCACACCAGCACCAAAAAAAAAAAAAACCTCCCTTGGACAATTTCACTGGGCATATGAATTGAACAGGAATCAGTTAATGGGAGTGACTGAATCTACTAACCTCAGTCCAGGACAGCCCTTTACACACCAGCACCTGCATGTGTACTCAATAAATGGTTTCAGCTAGACTGGTCACTAGAGCCCCATCAGGATTAGACAGGGAAGTGTAGCAGATTCCTTGCTAAGGAGATATTCCTGTTCTCATTACTTAGCATGCTGAAGACCAAAAAGATTGCCAGAGCCTCTGCTATCATCCTTGGCTACGGTTTAGCTCAATTTCACTGATTTCCTATGAACTAAATATTAACAAGTATACAGAAACCAACTCCATCAAAAATGAATAGCTGAAATATAAGACAGGGAACTGAAGATATTTGAGCAAAATTTATAATAAATATAGAGAAAAATTAAAAAGTATGAGTTTCCATCAAATCATTGCTGCAGTGTAATTTTAAAAAATCACTTTATGAAGTCAATTTCATAAGAAATGTAGAATTCTCAGGGAACAGTGTGAAAGGTTCTTGATATCCTCTTAAACTATGTTTACAATGGACAGGAAGGAAAAGGAACATAAATGTCTCTGAAATTTATTCTTGATTTGAAAAGTGGCTATATTTTGAATACCTTGAGTTTTATACTAGACATGTAAATATGAGCTATACCACATTACACCCCATTGTTTATGGGAGCTTTTAAATATCTGTGACATTCTTTATTTTGGAATCAGTCAATTTTCCTACATGCAGCAAAGAAGATTCTTTGACTCTGAGGGGGAAGCTGGTGACGACACATCCTAGGAGAAGGCGAAGAAACAAGAAAGGCTGCAACAGATCTGGCATGGATACATTTGTAAGATGTTACAAGTAATTTTAAGTGCACTATGAAAATGGTTCTTTTTAGAAATAGAAGGTATACCCATCATAAGAAATACCTTTTAAAATTAAATATGAAGAAATATTTTTATGAGAACTTTTGAGGCAATAACATCCTGAGTCAACAAATGTGCTGTTATTTTTGTTTGTTTGGTTGGTTGGTTGTTGTTTCATTGTGGATCAAACACTATAGTCAGATCCTCAACTCCAAGAAATAAGGAAAACATGAGGTACACTATAGATTAAAATCTTGTTTTCCCATTTAGGGTATCTCCTTCAAAGGGGGCCAATTGAGGAAATGAACAGGAAGTGGATTTAATATCTACTTGGATCACTGCCAGCTCTGCAGAGGGCACAGAATGGTTCAATCCTACAGGGAGTCATCAATAGTTTCCCCTAAACACTCTAATTATGTGCCAGATGGTTAAATTCAGTTCATCCTTTGACCATGACAAGGTCAGACCTAAGAACTGCCATCTAATCTCCTCGAGCCCATATTCAAGCTTAGCTTCTAAAATACAGAAAAACCAGGTTTTTTTCCTTTTTCTTTTTTTAAATCAGATTTAACAAAATAACTGACTCCCAGCATAATGCTATTCCCACTACAGAACATGTGTCTGATTCCCCCTTTTTTTCGACCACAGATGACACAGTGATAGTTTGTTAGAACTCATGCATCAAGAACTTATCATGCTCCAGCGGTCTGATATGGGGATTTGGATGGTAAGTCAGTGACAGTAGGGTCTGTTACACTCTCAAATGTGAGCCATGTTATGAGAAAGAGAATAAAGACAACTTGTATGAGTGCAAATCATGAGTGTGTCCTACAGCCAAGGCATGTTAACATTAATTTCCCAAAGAAGCCTACCTGTGCTCTAAAGGGCCTTGTCTTAACACCATGCTATCTCTGAAGGCTTAGTGCATACAAATGAGTTGGACTGGCCAAGACATGGGCCCCACATGCCAGCTCCAGATGCATCCTCTTCATCCTTGTCAGAGACAGCACTTAACAAGACTGGCATGAACAATGCTAAACTTACTCACATCAGAAAATGTAAGTTTTCAAATACAGGATTAATTCTTTAATTTTAATATATTCACTTATGGATAAATTACCCAGAAAATTATAAACTTGTGTTCGACAGAGATGGTTATGGAACACCTTGAATTTAGCTGATATGCAATCCATGATTCTTACTGGAACTGGTTGCTTCTTCTACAGATCTGAGTTGACTAATATTGTTTCAAGGTACGGAAATACTGGGTAATCTGAGGAATGTTCCAACTTGAAACTATTAAAAATGGCACTATTTTGTGATGTCTATATCACACAAGACTAGTTCCATTAATAAGGTCATCATCTTGGGATAACTCATAAATGAATAGTTGATTAAAAAGATTAAATATTGGGTCCAGTTCATCTGATCAATTATATGGCAACAGTTGTTAAATGGATCTCATCATCAAATGCCTGATGTTTGGAACAATGAGGAAGGAAAATCAGATGTCCCCCTTCTAGTTCTATTATTATTATGTCTTTATCATGAAAAATGCCATTCATCTTCACTAGTTTTAGTTCCAAACTACATTAAATTCTATGGTCCAGGAGAAAATAAAGAGTGAAGGGGTGGGGGCACTTCCCTTTATCAGTTTTCTGCAGAGGATATTATTTAAATTTCCATCTAAAAGAGCAACATTGAGCACATGAGGTTACCCTGTATCATATTCACGTTAGGCTTGTGTCCAGGCTATTCTTTTATAGGAGCTAAAAGTGCAGAAACAAAGAAATGTAAGGCCCATACAAGGAAACAAAAGAATTGGAAAGTAACGTGTAAGGCAATCCTTGTAAACAAGATGAGCAATAATAACAAAACTCATGCAGAAAAAAATCTTTAATGTCTACATATTATAAGGGAAAAAAACAGGTAAGAATCAACTTAGCAATGCTTACGAATATTCACTGCTAGCACAGACAAAAAAAAAAAAAAAAAAAGAAATACAAAACACAAAAAGTTTGCCTTCAAGAATAATAGTGATGAAGAGGTGATTTTGGCATTGTGAAAAAAAAAATATATGCTCTGGAAAAAGAAGGTGTTATGGCTTAGACATTAGGTGTCCCCTAGAAGCTCACATGTGTGACAATGCAAGAACATTCAGAGGTGAAATAATTGGGTTATGAAAGCCTTAACCCAATCAGTGAATTATTCCCTGGATGGAATTAACTGAGCAGTAACTCAAGGCAGGTAGGGTGTGGCTGAAGGAGGTGGGCACTGGGGGCATGGCTTGGGGTTATATATTTTGTATCTGTTGAGTGGAGTCAGTTCCCTCCCCACACCCCTTTCCTTTTCCTGGCCATGTCCTGAGCCACTTTCCTCCACCACAGTCTTCTGCTGTGATATTCTGCCTCACTTCGAGCCCTGAGGAATGGAGCCAGCTGTCTATGGACTGAAACACTGAGCCTGCAAATAAACTTTTCCTCCTTTAAAATTGTTGTTGTCAGGTGTCTTAGTCACAGCAGTGAAATGGCTGACTAAAACAGAAGGCCTAGGGTTAAGTTCTAATTCTTAAACAAGTAATCTCTTCTGAGTGTAAATTCTCAAATAAGAAAGAAATCAATGGTAATTCCTCCATTTAGGAGGGTGAGTTTAGGGATAAAAAGGAACAATATATAGGCAAAAACTCTGCAATTTGTAAATCACAGTATACATAACAGTTGGAATTGTTTTCATCATAATAATGCTCTATGTAACAGATTTTAACCAAATAAGGGCAGCGGATTAATTTACAATAGAATCTTTTTCCTTCTCATCGACTGGATTATTCAGCTCCATTTCTTAAAAAGGAAGTTTTAACAAATTACAAAGGTGCATCCTTAAACGAGTTTAGACAGCAATGGTTTGGAAACTGTGCTGTGCAAGGAACAGTTTGGACTAAAGGGCATTGGAGAGAAGGAAGAAAAATTAGCGGACACAGAGAGAGGATCATCCTGAGGGATGTGATGTAATACAACGTACAGAACAGACTGGCTTCATTTCTGTTACAGAAGGTGACTTGGCTAGATAGACTGTGAGGATGTATAGCAGTATAAGGAAATTACAGAAAGAATAGCCTAGCAATAAAAACAGTCTGCAATGAATACATTTTTTCAGTGGCAGGAAGTGATCAGCCCATTCATGGAGATATTCAAGCATAGACTGAATGGGATAACAGTTGAACCAGGTAACTTTAAAGGTCCTAGAACATATGTTCTTCCCAATTTCTGAATTTTCCCAACAGGGAGAAATCTGATAAGTTTTATTTGAGCCTTAACATCAACAGAGCTTTGGGAACTTTGACATAAAGCATCTATGGCAGATTGAATTTCTGGTCCTAATTCTTTTCTCCTCATAGTGATAATATCCATTGTCTTGCCAGAGCTTTCTGGTGGATAGAGTATATATTTCCTTCTCTCTTGATCTTGGGTTCTGTTGGTAACTCATGTTGGCCAATAGGAAATTAGTAGATAATGAGGCCAGCAAAGGATTTCATGGCTGCCCTTTTGTACTTTTTTCACCATCATGATGACTACTGCTCCTTCAGCACAAACCCACAAATGAGACAAATGGGGCAGAACAACGCTCACTGAGCTGCAGATGACCTTTATTCTACAGCAGTGCCACTTTCATCTACTTGCAAACCAGCAATGGGAAAAAAAAAAAAAAGAGCCTTTTTGGTATGCCACTTAGTTTTGGAGTGCTGTTTGTTGCTTAGCAATAGCTGACTGATAAAACATTTGTTATGATAGAAATTTCAAGGAAAAGGGTGTCTAAGCTACATATTGGAGACTGTTCAACTACATTAACAAAATGACCTCATCAAAAAGTGGCCCATTCAATAAAACTGCCTGGCTGTCAAAAAAGCATGAAAAAACTTAATTCAAATCTATTTATCAAACAAAGATTTAAATTGTCTGGGAAAAAGAATGTAATTAAAATTACTGTAATTATTACTGCTGGAAGACTTAAGTGTTTTCTTCCAACAGGAAGTATGCACATTTTTAAAGAAATGAGATTGGGGAGATAAACTGTTTTGAAATGTTTTTTCAACAAAGTCTAAATAAATTCACCCTGCTAACCATAAGCCTGTGAAACAGGCAGCTGTGAGCAAAATGGGCTTTAATCAAATGCAGATGAAATCACCATTTCAAAAGTACTCAAAGAGGTATTGTCCAAAACATATCAACAAGTCCCACGATGCAAATGTTTATGCCTATATTACAACAAGGCAAGTGCCACACAACCAAGTATGTACGAACCTATTACTTCCTGATTCAGAAACTCCTTACAACTGAGATGTTCCATTATTAAATACCTACACTTAGATCTGCTCTACTACAGAGTGTCTTGGGTACAGAACTCCTGAACAATGAGCCAGAAGGAGGCTGTTATGATTGAAATGGTAGATAATGGTAAAAACAACTCCACCATTTTCCACAGGCATTACAATAACCTTAATCCCTACTTCACAGACAGTAAATCAAACTCATTCCCAAGGACCATATTTTATCTCAAGGTGCAAAGTATGCCTAGCTGAGAGATGTGACATATAAAATTTGAATGCTGTAGGCTGCTTCTATTATGTAGTGAGATTCCCACTGTAGCCTACTTGGATCATAAAGCAGACTGAAAAGGCCATAATGAATAATACGAGCTTATGCAATGCTCGTATTTGCTGCATGTTCCATCTATGAAAAATACTAAAGACCCTTTTTTTTTAACATGGTAGAATTATGTTTTTGTACCAATGAGGACAAGCAAGTCTGGTTTGTTTAATATTTAACACTCTTTGTAAAAATGATGTATTACTTATGTATTGCTGTCTTTTTCCAATTGTTAGCCTTCTGCCGGAATTCTACTCTCTATTCTTAATGATCATTAATTCTGGTTTTCTTATCAAGGATATATAAGAAAATATAGAGTGGGGACAATTTAAGACAAAGTAATGGAAAATAAATTAGCTGAGAAAAGTGAAATAACACATGAAAATAAATTAGTAGAAATAGTGTTGATATTAAAAGGCATCACGGTGATTTTAAGAATTTTTTCCAAGATAGAAAAAGACCTACCTCATTTTGGTCAGGTTTTGCATTGCTGTGAACAAAATACCTGACAAAAACAACTTAGAGGAGGAAAAGGTTATGTGGGGCTCAATTTCCAAGGTCTTAGTCCATAGACTACAGACTCCATTGCTCTGGGCCAAAGAAGAGGCAGAACATCATGGCAGAAGGACCCAGTGAAGGAAAGTTGCTCAGTTTTTAGTGGGGCCAGGAAGCAGAAGGGGGGGCGGAGTATGGAAGAGGTCACAGGGAAAATGCAACTTTCTAGGGCACACCCCAGGGACCCTCTTATATCCCACCAGCCTACAATGACTACCCAGTCAATCCATTCAAACAAGGATGGAATGATTAGGCTGTCATAATCTAATCCCTTCATCTCTGAATATTTCTGCATTAATTGAAGATTTGGGGGGACACCTCATATCCAAACCATAACACCTCTATGTAGAGTTAAAAGCCTATAGCTATGAGGCAATACGGTATGCATGTATGGGAGAGGGGTGCTTTGGAATGACAATAGTCCCCCTAAAAACAAGAGAATTCAATTGACTCAAAACCAAAAAGTATCCATTAGTCTAGAGCAAACAAAGCTGTGGCACCAGTGTGTGGATCATAGCACATTCTCCATCCAATTGCCTGTGTTCTCCTGTTCACTTCCCCAGAGACTGGGTGGAAGAAGAATAGGTGAAAATGTAGAATCAGCTCAGTAACTTGTCATTAGCTCTGATGATGGAAGGAGGGAAGCTGTGTGCTTCCTGGTCTCAGGAGATGGTAAGTTTCAGAGTGGGTTAAATTTTGGGATTGTCCCTGTCATCAATTAGTAACAGGAATGAAGAAGGGGCTACATTCATGTTGCACATTTCCCAAAGATCTGACCAGAACAGAAAATGTCCCTTGCATGCCAGGGCTAAAATGAGTGGGTGAATGAAATCACTGATTCACTCAACTGTACATCACGCTGCAGAGTAGCTGTCATGGCTGAGCATGATCCCAGCTGAGAATGGAAGGAAACTGGATAGAGCAAAAGAGGCAGAGCTCCTCCCTTCTGAGACTCTGGAATTTAGCAGAGGCATGAGAACAATAGCCAAGCAACTAAGGCCAGATGAAATAAAAATAAATATAGGAGGTATTACCCCTGGTTGCTCACAGTACTGCTGAATCCTATAGACAGAAAGGTGGGTCAGAGGAGAGAGAGAGATCTTATAGGGCAGAGCTGGGAGCCTCTGAGACCTCTCTCAGAGACCTCTCTCAGAGGCTCCCAGCAGCCTACAATGACTACCCAGTCATTGGAAAGAAGATCTGCCTCAGGCAGGTAAGAATGTGAACTTGCTTCAGGCCAGCAGAACACCTCTTTCAAAGACAAATGATGGGTTTGGTGAGAGGCAAGAGGGAGAGAAGCCAGGGAAAAGTGCTGAATGCACTTTGGAGGCAACCATATGTTTATTTGACAAGACAGTAGAAAGAAGCCGCTAGAAGAAGCTAGACTCTAAGATGACAAGTCTTTCTAGGACAGATATACAGAAATTCAAAGAAAGAACTAGAATGCGATAGAAGTTGGGGTTGGGGACTAGAAGAAGAATACTAAAAAATACTGAGAAGTCAGGAGCTGAAATCACACTGGTTGAAAGAGAATAGTCAAGAAGTACGAAAGAAGGCAAGAAAAGGCAATTAGTTGGGGAAGACAACAGTGTAGGACAGGCACTACTGTCTCTACTCCTTGCACTGCAGTGATGGGACGACATGTGAAATCCCGGGTCCTTCCAGGAAGCTTGGTGTTGCACTAACGCGTTCTGCCACATCACTGTCCTAATCATGGCTGGAATGGAGGATGTCAATGAAGGTCACTGCTGGACTGGATACTTTTTCAGGCAGCACAAATTAGCCTGCTGGAAGCTAGCAGGCCTAGACAGATTCCAGTGCACCAGACTATATATCAACACAAAGCCAAACAATTAGAAATGCTTTAATCATCTGACAAATGATGAGGTGGATGCAAATTTATAAGCCTAAGTTTCAATAAAATAAGGCAGGTGGTCATAAAGATATTTTATCAGTACTCTGCAATCAGGTATTTTCATTTTATAGTAGATATTTCAAATATTTACATTTAACTTCATAGGTCTGCTTTTTTCCAATTCCAATTTGATTAGCTACACAAAGATATTTGTATTCCCTTGTCTGTTTTCCTTTTATTAAATGTTCCTTTTACTAAAGATCTCAGAAAATGCACTGCATCTTTAAAAGTCTCCTTCCTAGAGTCTTGTCAAATGTGAGATTAGCCAAAGAGCCTCATCTTGAGAATTGAAAGTCAGTTTCCAGACCTCAGGTGCCCTATGCTGACTGCCCTGAAGATGCAATGGGGTCATAAACAGCTGGACACTTGGGCCTCCTTGAAGGGGTGCAGAAGGGCTATTTCCTGAATCTGATGAAAGCCTACGTTTTTGTAAGAAGACAAGTTCTATTGTTAATAAATTTTTCTTCTCTGGAACAACAACACACCTGAATTCACTTAAAGCACAGCATCTGATCACATCAAATTGTGTACGTGGAGGAAGTGTGTTCCGAGATGGTGTGTGTGGATAAAACACATGATATTCCCTTACGAGTGCAATGTGGGTATTCAGAAGGACTAGTGACTGACACTGGTTGTAGCTGGCCTCGCCCTCAACCCTGACCGTTGTGTAGAGCAGTAACTGAACCTCTGCCAGAGAAAGGATATTGACTCCCACATTTCCATGAAGAAAGTAAATCATGTCAACCAAAGTAGTCTGGAATTTGGATGACAACTGAACTCCATTTGCCAAAACTAAGTCAGGGATTTCCGCTTTCCAATCCAGAGAAAGCTGAACTAGATCTTGTTGGAGCAAAGGATGATTCACAAAGGCAGCAGCTTCAGACTCTGACATCAGGACATACAGGAGGTCACGGCATAACTGCTGAGAGAGGTTTTTGTTGTAACTAAACACAGTTAGCAGGAAGGCCTCCGTGGATCCCAGGAATCGAATGCTCTGCCCACCAAAGCCAATCTGAATTTCTTGTAGTCCAGAAAGAGGTAGAGCATGAAAGATGGTCATTGAGCCTGGGTGCTTATCTGACAGAACCAAAGAGTATAAACTTGACTGAAGGAGGAGCAAACATGCTGGTTGGGGGTCGGGTTCTATGCAGTTAGCCACAGCAAGCCAGTAAATGCCTTTGATGTCCTTCACGTCACCTATAGGTTCTGGCAGAGAACAAGTCACAACCTCAAGAAAATCTTTTAAAGAGTACTCTTGAAATTTCAGCATTTGGTCTGGAAATTGCACAAGGGTCTGCTTAAGTGCAGAGCTCTTTCTAGCATCTTCAAAGTCAAGGTAGAAAACTGAACTTGGCGAGGAACCTGGTAACGCTGCAGATGTGAAAGTGGAGGCCACGTAAGGCTCTGGGCTTTCTGCTGGCCTCAGGCTCCCTGCCTCTTTGTTGCTGCTGCTGTTGCCAACCTGGGCTTCAGGAAAACAGTGAGATCCCGATGGCACCACATGTGACTTCAAGAGCATGTCCAGGGGCAAATGTTTCAGAAATGGCAGGCTTCTGATGAATGTTGTCACATGGGAGGTGAGCCCACTTGGGTCACACAGAGTTCCCACATGCTTGGCTTGGTGAATCATCTTTGTGCCAGCCTGTAGCAGGTGACTGCTGGTATCTTTATAAAGAGCTGAGAACTTGTGGTAAAAATATCCCAGCCTGTTGTTTCCTTCTGTCCTAATATTTATCAGTGATGCTGGGGAGCTATTCTTTTCAGCAGCTAACTCTTTCTCATCTTGCTGCTCACAATAAAACTCAGGGGCCACTGTGCTCTGAGGAGCACTGCCAGATGTGCTCTCTTCATGAGAAACACTTTCAGAGAGGACAAAGCAGAGCAGCCTGCTTTGCCTGGCCTGCTTGCTTCTGCTATTTATAGACATTTGTTGGGACTTATGTTGCAGCAATGTCACGCTGGACTCAATTCCCAAGCTGTGTTCATCTTTGTGAGTCACCAGCTCACTGAAATTATCTGACTTACTCTGAAAGTCTTCTCCATCATTGGTTTTGTTTTCCTTAAGGAAAGAGATTTCAGGTAGATGAAAACATTTTGGTTCAAGATGGCCAGAATACTCAGGACAACAATATTTGTAACCACTGTCCTGCAGTTCCTTGGGTACTGAGAACTGATCCCTTCTCTCTTGTGATGTTGAGGAGGAAGTTCTAGAATCTGAGATGCTCTGTGGCATGGGATGACTCCAGTGACTGCTCTGATCCTCCTCCCTCCTCTCTTCTCTAATGATGCTAGAAGTACCAGTGGCATCTTTGGGCAGAAGTGGGACAAGATATTGGGTGGGCCAAAACCGACTTTTCTGTTCAAGATGTCAAAAAAAAAAAAAGTTGAAATGGGGATGTGGTACCATTTCTGTGATTCTTTTGCACATGATGATTCCTGTAGTCATTAGTTTCATTGGGTGTATTAATTCAGAGTTTAAGTAGAAAGATTAAGCTAGTTGTATTGATTGGTATGATTTAAGAATAGATGATCTAATTTATACATTGCACATCAATTTCCATATTTATTATTTTATAAATCGCCAAGTATTTTGATATAAGCACATTGTATAGGACTGATTCACAGTATCCATTTCGTGGTCTAACATTTCATTTTCTCTAAAGCAAATCCTGAGACCTTTACTAAGTGTTTAAAAGGTCACTTATAGGGGCTGAGGTTGTGGCTCAGAGGTAGAGTGCTTGCCTAGCATGTGCGCAGCCCGGGTTCGATCCTCAGCACCACGTAAAAATAAACACATTGTGTACAACTAAAAAGCAAATAAATAAACTTTTTTTTTTTTTAAAAAAAAAAAGGTCACTTATAGTTGTGAAAATAAATGCAAGACCATACATTCAAAATGTAAAAATATTAGGGCATACTTAATGAGAATTAGAGGGCAAGGCCAAAAGAAATTCACAAGTATTCCAACTCATGTCTGATTTCTCTCTTTGGTTCATTTCATGAGAATCTTGTGTCCTCTCTGGCTAGGTCAGCATCACCACAGAAGGCTCACAGTATACCTGCTCTGTGTCAGGCACCATAGAGACAAAGAAATGAAAGGCTGCGCCTGGGGTTCCCTGCTAAGGGAATGGGTATCCAGAGGAGGATAATGTCATTCCTGAGTGACTGGCAGGAGAGGGTAGCCATGGCCACAATCACCCTCTTGCTCCCCATTCAGTAACACATGTAAATCTTCAGCAGGAAGATTTCTACCACCTAGCAGGGGTTTTTTGTTAGTTTGTTTTTATGGGGAAATGTGAAGGACATGCCCTTTAGGGGAAGAAAATACAAGTAAAATATTACAAATTGTAAGCCCCCAAAAATGTTAGTTTGATAATCGACCAGTGAAATAAGCTAATTAATTAAGAGTATTTCCTTTGTGCTGTTGCCAACTCATAGTCTACAAAACAAACAGGGTTTTAAAAACATTGAGAAGTACTCAGTTATATTTCCAAACCCCATATCTGATCTTGAGTATATAATTCTGCCTTTTAAATGCAGACCAAGGAAAAGGATACTGTTACGAATGAAAAACTGAGCAAAACTCCACCAAACCTAAGGGCCGTTCAAAAAAGTCAAAGCCGTTTTCAACCTGCAGGATTCCGTTTCGTTTAATTCTAAGTCCATATAATAGCTTGCCTTCCCTATTAGCCATTAATCTCACTGGGACTTCAAAATTCTAATTATGCAACTAAACATTAAGAAAATTTAATCACACAAGCATGCCATAATTTAAGACGACCCTATCAATCTGAAAAATCATTACCTACCTCATATTTTAGCTTACGTTGAATGGTGCCATTGTGAAGTTTCTCATTATCCTGAAAAGAAAATAAAAAGCCCTCTATATTAAATTATAGCATGTTCATAGAGAGGAGAAAAACTGATTTGATTAGAAGTATTTATGGGAACAAAATTCTATAGAAACATACTTGTCATTCAACAATGACAACCCTTTTACAGAATTTACATTCCCAAGATAAACATGACTCTATTGATCCATCTGTCTGAAAAAGAACTGAACCTAAACGGTTCAATGATATTAAATTTCTCATATTGAAAGCAAGATTTCCTTAGGATATTTCTTAATTTGAAGGTTAGAAATGAATTGTCTTTATTTTGATAAAAATTATCTTGTTGCAAATACCTTTCTTCTCAAGGGGAAAAATATATTTCTACTTGAATAATTTACAAGGTAAATTAAATGCTTATGGAAATAGGTTGCATTTGGGAGAAAACAGAAAAATGTTACATCTAGGATGTTTATAAATCAAAGAAAGTAAATAAATCATTTTAGAAACTTTATATTCACTTAATAAGGGTTTTCTCAGAATCACAAAATTGCTAAATAAAATTACTTGAATTAAAATGATTTGTAAACTGTTAAGCCCCACCCAAGCAGTATTAGTACTTTTTAAAAAAAATTTTCTACATCTGAATTTTCTCTTGAGAAAATTCTCTTGAGAAATGGTCATAAAAGACCCCACCACCATCACCGCCTTCACTCACTTATCTACAAGGTCGTCTTGAGAAATGGGCGACCATGTTACTTAGGTCCTTCAGCTTACCTTCATCATATCTGCAGAAGTGTTGCTGGCATGACCAACAGCACGGTGCAAATCCTGAAGACGTCTTTGGACCTCTTTTTCAATATAAGCATTGATCCTGAAAGCCATGGAGTCAGGACAAATATAAATGCTTCTAACCACAAAAGGTTGCTGTATGTTTCTTTACTAAGCCCCAAACAATAGGGAGCTTTCCATTCTAACTGCCAAACATAAAATCAATTTATAAGACCTCACACAGTTTTCTTCTTTCCAAGAAATCTAGAGCCATGTGTTTACTATTTTTTTTTTTTTTTTCCCCAAATGTGAAAGAACTGGACAAATAACAGAGCTTTGAGTCTGGAAAGGAGACTGTGATCTCAGATCTGTTCCTAAGGCAGAACAGTGGGTTTCCTTACCCAGAACAGAGTGACACAGATGATAATTATTTCTCAAGCACAAGGTCACTTATAAGGATTACCAAAACAAAACAACAACAAAAAAACAGGTCATCAGATCTATACATCTTTATTATTCAGCAACTATGTGTAAGTCAGCAATGCCTGGCATTCTTGCCTTATTTCTGGTCAGTCTTATCTCTCCAGATGGGTTATCTGGAGCAGTCCAACAAGGTATCTTAAAGGTCTCCAATTCCCAAAAGGCCGCTAACAGGGCCAAGACACAGAGGAAGTCACAAATGGTTGACTTTTGAAGAAGCTGTCAAGTCACATTTGGAGTTCCACAGAATGCAGGTGAAGTTGTATTATTACTTAATACAACCATCAGCCTTAACCATCCTAGTGGATGCCAGCTCAATCTCTGGTCTGCATTGAAGTCATTAAATCCAGAAGCACCAGAGAGAGTAGGGAATTTCAGTCACACCAAAAAATCTTTCCAGTGGCTCAGTTCTAGGCTGATCTCCTCCAATGCTACAGACACTTATTAGAAGAATTGTTTTAAAAATTAAATTGTTTTGGCTGGATATAGTGGTGCACACCTATAATCCCAGTGCCTTGGGAGGCTGAGGCAGGTCATACGTTCAAGGCCAACCTCAGAGACTTTGTGAGACTTTGTTTCAAAATTTTTAAAAAATAAATAAAAGATTTCCATATTTACATCTTGGCACATATGCTAAATAAATTTACCTGATTTGTGTTTCTAAACATACGCATAATCCTGTCAATATTTCTGTACTACTGCTCAACAGAGAAATAATTTTCTGAAATGCTGGACAAAAAGATTAATATTTTAGATAGAATGGTCCAATAAAGTACAATATTACTTTTCAGTATTAAAAACACAAAATCATGTGCATCTGAACATCAGCCAAGGGTATTCACAAATAATCTCCCCTGACCTTCACTAAAATTTCAAACTAGCCCCACGAGGCGGGTGGGGGACAGACCTAGACATAAGGGTTACAGAGGCTCATGTCATTCTGAATACATTTTGATATCCAAATACTTATTTCCTAATATCCAGGCCTCAGGACTGCTAGTTTGAAATGTCCCCACGATACAGATGGGGTGGAGGAAACTGATCGCTACTTTCTTTAAGGCAAAGAATGATTAAGTTGATTTATCTGAGAGCTCCATGCCACAGAGCAATTCACAATGCCACCTACACTGAAAATCATTTTATTACAGTAACATAAGATATATATTTATTATATTCATGGTCATTCTGAATATACTAGTACAGTTTTTATAATAAACTCCATCTAAGTATAATCAATACTTATATAAAGTAACAGCCAGCACAAGGTCCTTTTCAGTGTAATTCAATTAATTCTATGTCTTTCATCATGGCCTTGCAATACTCTGTTCTGAATGATCTGGTTTCCCTGCACCTTTCAATTCCACCTTCTCACACAAACCACCTGCATCAAGATACCTTGAATTCGGCTGACTTGGTTCTCAGGTGCTGATTTAAGTTCAAATGATACTCCATCCCTACCCCCACCATCCAGGCATCAGCTGACAAAGACAGAGAATTTCTCAGGCACAAGTATCACTGTTGCCTTTGATAGATCGCTCTACATGCAAACGGGCCAACACTGGTACGTGTGCCACTAAATCACATAACATCACATCACATCACATCATATCAAGTCATGGCATCAGTTTAATATTGAGTACCTGGCATCCATCAGGGGAGCCACGTGAGATTTTTCAGCACTGGGTGGCAAGCTGAAAGAAGCAGCCTTCCTCTCCAGGGTCCCATGGTCACCTCTTTGAACATTGTCTCCCTCACAAATCTTCTGCTTCAGTTGCTGAATTTCATGTTCTAACCTTCAAAGATGGGAATCACATGAATTTGTTCATTAACAGAATTTCTGGAGCACATTCCCTATGTAAGATATCATTTTAAAAACCCCAGGGTATTCAGACAAAAACTCTACATGCAAAGAGCTTTACTTTCTAGTAGAAGTGCTACACACCTATAAGACAAGGTATGAGGTAAAAATGAGTCATAAGAAAGGTCGAAGACAAGTGCTGCCACAGGTATTCAAAAGTTGAAGAATCTGACCAATAAGGGCAAAGATAACTTGTACTGTCTTCCAAGCACATCCTTGGAAACAGCTGAGCAGAATTCTGATTCTCCTAACTCCTGCTTCAACAAGAGCTGGTTGTGGAGTACATAAGGAATTCTGTTGAATACTTCTCTTGATAAAGAAATGTTATGCTTCAAAGAACTTTTAGAAACCACCAACCTAGAAGAAAATTCATAGGCAGTTCTAAGTTGTCTTTAAAGGCCAGGGATAATATGGGCATCCGGAGGTGATGGTGGAGGATGTCTCAGGTACATATACAGCAACACAAATGAAGGAGCTACGCCATGAAAACCAACCATTTTAGTGAGGGCAGAAGGAGGGGGAAGATAAAGAAGAGAAGACAGACCTACGATAGCAGATTGAGCTCCACGAGAAATTAAAATAACCATGAATCTTGGAACCAGAAAATTATCTCCAGTGATAAGTGATGCTTCTAATATGAAATCAACTATGCTATGGCCATTCTCCCACTGACCTGGCCATGCTTGAATCCAGGGCCACCAGGCTACACGAGGGCCAAGTTGGCCAATAAATCTGGCCCCAGGGAGGATAAGACCCAGTCACTATGTGAAGGTGGGCAAGTTATTGCAATCTAGATCTCAATTTCTTCATGGACCAAATGAGAGTCAATTAATCTCTGAATTCATTCAGCTCCAAAAATCAAATGCCGACACAGCAGGGTGCTGACAGCCCTCTGATGTCACCAGCAGCAGCAACCTGACTGCTCTATCTTGAACATGAAAGCCAAATTTTTAACCATCAGAGATATAAACACAAGGTCACCAAGGGACATAGTCAAGGGTTCTATAGGAGGTGGTGCTCAGCTTAACTCAGGTTTTCATCTGTCTAGTGATTAGCAAGTACTTTCTGAGCATCAACGTGCAGCGCTCACAGTATTTTCAAAACAGGAGGGGGAAAGCATAAAAGAGTAATGTGAGGGGCCAGGTGGAGAGCAAGGATCAAGGAACAGCATCAACAAATGGGAAGAACAAAAAGAAATGGGAAGGACAAAAAGCACGTTGTACACGGGTAATTGGCCATGCAATGTTCACAGTTAAGAAAATGCTGGCTAGGGCTGTTCTGAGGCATTCCTAAAGACTGGGACAGTGGGGAAAACTCCACAGAGCAAAAGAGGTTCAAGTGGGAACCTAGAGACTGAATGAAATGTATATGGGTAGCAAGAGACAAACAGGGCATCCCAAGAAGGACATCTCGGGGGCTGGGGTTGTGGCTCAACGGTAGAGCACTTGCCTAGCACGTGCACGGCCTGGGTTCAATCCTCAGCATCCACGTAAAAATAAACGCATTGTGTACAACTAAAGTAAATAAATAAATATATATATATTTAAAAAAGAAGAAGAAGGACATCTCCTGGGAAGAAATGACCTGCCTGTATGGCAGCTACATGGTCAGTAGAAAGGCTAACGGCTGCATGCGGCCCACTCACTGTGTGAAGATGGCAAGTCATTTCACTCTGAATCTAAATTTCAGTAGATGAGAGGGCAAGATAGCTAATAGATGACGAGGAAACAGACCTAGATCCAATTACCATTCTGCCACTTCCTATGTGACACAAGTCCTCAGTGGCTACATAAGCAATGCAGGTTCAATTTCCCCATCTGTTAACTGGGAATGATGGTACTCTCGTCCATGAAAGAGTAAATGATAATTCGCACATATGGCATTTAAAACACAGTCTGAGTTAACACCGGATTATTCTTTCTGGTTGGCAGAGAAAATAAACACAATGGAAGTACCCACAGCAAGCTCCAGGGGCAGCACAGACAGAGCACAGAGTCCAGAATTCACTGGCCTGAATAGATCTTAGCAAAGTTTATTTCACCAAAACTCATGATGCTCAGGGCCTCCTTTGTGTGGCTTCTGAAGGAATATTGATGCTAGGAAATCCTTCCATGAAAATCACAATCTTACCTCCATTCTTATAGAGAAGTAACACTAAATCGCTGGTTGATAAAAGTCAGTAACATCAAGCTAAAAGCTCATGATGCATTCTTACTGCAAACTGCAGGATACAAATTGAGAGTGTGCCCTCCACTACTTCAAATTTCCTGGGGCTGGAGCTTTGTCCAGCAATTTCATTTACATAATACACCTGCAATCATTTTCTTAAACCTCTGACCTATTTCTCTGAAATAATATGCTTTTTTTATTGTTATTTTGTTGCTGTTTTGCCTGAAGGGATTACCAGAGAGCGATTGTAAATATAATCTACAGCATAAGCCAATCATTTGGATGGAAGTTGTTTTGACCTTTTCAGGAAAGTTGATGGGCTACAGTAATATTTGTGAGTAGATCTAACTTTGTCATCAGCAAGTGACCCCGTGCCTTTGTCAAATGAAAACTGAAGTCTTAAGGCAGTAGACTGCTTTGGTTGGAGCCCCTCTCAGAAGGTGGCCGTGGGTGGGAGAGGACAGTTTCAGGCCCTCTAACCTGGGCTTCAGTTAAGGTCTCAACTGCCCAAAGGGTCTGGAGCTAAAAGAAAATACAGACCTCTGATCTCAACCAACCCCTAGTACTGGTCAGAACACTGAGGCCCAAAGATGAAGGGCATTGCCCAATATCATCAATGTCACCCAGGCAGGAAGGGGCTGGGCCAGGGTATGATGCCTCCTTACAGGCCTCCAAACCAGTTGATGCTGTGCACCAGGTTGCCACTGGCCCTTCCAAGAGTCTGCATCATTTGTGCAAGCTTTGTGTGTCTATTAATTTTAAGAACCTACTGTCTGATAAACATGCAGACAGGAAACAGGCACAAAAAAATAAATATTTTTCCCTTAAAAAATTGCTAGTTTCCTAATTTTATCTTTCACAACACCAAAAATAGTAGTATATCACCAAGCATGCTTGAATATTCTACCATGTTCAGAATCAGGTGGAGAGTTTGGTTTGGTTTGGTTGTTTTTCCATATAGAGTCCTGATGCCTCCTCTCAAATATTTGAATCATGAAGAGTAGGAGAAGTACTGGATTTTAGTTCTGCAGGGTTGTGGGAATCAGTACATTAGATGTAATGCAGGAATTTTAGGGATGATGCTTTCTTATAACAAGTGCTAGCTGTGGGAGAAGACGTGATACCATTACTGAGGAAGGAGGGGGTAGGAACAGGGAAAGGCTGAGGCAGGAGTGAGGAAAGCAAAGAGGGAGAGAAGGAAAAGAGAGGGGACAAGGCGAGGAAGGGAAAGGAAAGTGGGAAGGAAGGAGGAATGCAGGGAGGAGGGGGAGGGAAGGGAAAGAAAGAGGGCAGAAGAAGGGACAAATGGGGCCAAGGGAGGGAATGAAAGGGAGAGAAGAAGACAGAAGGGGAGGAAGGAAGGAAAAACAGAGAAAGAGGGGCAGGGAGAGGGAAAGTAAAAGGGAATCAAGGCAGAAGTTTTATAAGTCCTTTGCACTTATCAGACTATTAAAGCATAAATTCCATAGGTGAGTGGAACAATGGACAAGGACTTTAATTTGATTTTTTGACCGTTCTAAAACAAGGATCCTACAGAGAAATGAAAGAATGTTTAAGGATACTTTTCTCAGGCTTGATAAAAATAAGGATCTGCCTACATATCCGAGAATATGTTTTTAAAAATCACTTTAAAAAAGACAGAAACTCCATGAGGAATAGAAAATGAGCAATCATTGGGTGCCTATTGTAAGCCATGTTCTCCTATCCTACTCTCACCTCTCCTGGTCCTTCTCCAGGGCCTCCTGCTGAGCTTCCAGGGCGCTGGTGCTACTGTTGAGACTGGCAAGCTTCTGCCTCTGTTCCTCCGTCTCCAGGCCCAGGGAGGAGCGCCCCTGCAGAGCAGAGTGCCTTCTCTCCAGCCTGGCCACTGCGCGCTCCAGTGCCTCTCTCTGCTGTTTCTCCTGCGATTCTAGAATTTCCTTTTCCTTCTTCCTCACTTTTTCTTCCTGTCGCGCCACGTTGGCAGTGAATTCGAAGGTGGCCTGGAGCTGCTGCAGCTGGCTTGCACTGGCTCGGTATTGCGCGAGCTGCTCTTCTTTTTCTTCCATTTCTTTTTCTACTTGATAAAGAGTGTTGTCTAAGCCCAGAGGACCTCTGTCAAGGATTTCAAGCGCTCTCTGCTTTTCTTCCAACAGAGCTGGCAGCTGAGTTTGCAGGAGGTGCTGTAGCTGGCGCTCTTTACACTGCAGCCTGCACTCTGCTGGCTTTACTTTCTCTAAATCTCCAGCCACATGTGAGACACTTGTGACATTAGCATCATTTTTTTGCTAACCACTTAGATTCCTCCTCTTTTTCACATTTTAAACGCTGGAGGGTTTCCTGCTCTGCCAGGACTTCTTTTCTCAGGAGGTCTTTCTGCTGGACCAGATCTTTCTCCAAGGTAGTTAGTTTGACAAGTTGCCTTTTCTTGAACTCCAAGAAACGTAGGTGAGCTTTTTCCAGATGCTCACCATCTTCCTCGTCCCCTCCTGCCCGGGCCTCCTTGGCCTGCAGGAGGGCTTCCCTTATGTCTTCCAGGTCCCTCTTCTCCTCCTCTGCCCGCTGGACCTCACTGCATCGCAGCAATGGAACCATCTCTTGTTTCTCTCGCAGCTGCTCCTCCAAGTGGGTAACAAGCAGCACCTGCTCCTTTTCCTGCTCCTCCAGTCTCCTTTTCTCCAGTTCCAGCTTGGCGCGCTGTTCATCTTTTTCCCGCTGGAGACGATCCAGCTCTTGGAATATCTGAATCTTCTCGGCCTGCTCACTGTTGTTGAGTTCTTGGAGCCACCGGAGCTCCTCTTTGACACGCAAAAAGCTTTCTTCCTCTTGTCTCTTCTTCTGCAGCTCGATTTCCTGCTGCTCCCTCAGCCGCTCCTCCTCAAACTTTTCCTTTTCTGCTAGCAAATCCTTGAGCTTGTTCTCAATGTGGAAGCTGCGGCGTTTGAGGCTCTCCTCCTGCTTGCGGATTTGGCGCTGCACGATTTCTGTCTCCTTGCGCTGGGTCTCCACCTCCTGCTGCATCCGCTCCAGCTCCGCCTTGTCTGACTTCTGCTTTTCCTCCATTTCTTCTATGAGTTTCCTACAATGCAAACATTGAGTGATCATTATTTGATCACTATGTTCAAATGTTGTTCTAACTTTTCCCTAACTGGAATGTTCTGAAAATGCATATGCAACACAAAGCCAAATTCTTCATTAAAATAAAAGAGGACAAAGTGCCCTTTTCTTTCAAATTTTCAACAGCATGTCATCTGTCCAACATATCTGCCCAGTGTCCTGAAGTAGCCTCTGATATAATTTCTTTGTGGAGCTTAGAATCATAATGTGTTATGCATGATATAATTTAAAAAGCCCCCTGAGCTCAAAGAGAAAGAACCATGTCCAATTTAAATTTAAATGTGAATAATTTTATTCAGCCCAATGACTAAAACTTAACAGACATTCAGTAACAAGATGACATTAAAATACTTATGTTGTCTTTAACTCTTCAGATTTGAATATCAAAGTCGAGATAATAATTCATTGTTTCAGCTCAAATAATTACCTGCTACATAGCATTTAATCACTAGTTTAGGTAAGCAGTGATCATCAAATGGCCCCAAATATTTGCTTTATTAATGTATAACACTGAAAATAACTGGAGTCTCCATTAGAATGCTGAAATGCACAATTTCAGGGGTTACAAGTTGTGTTTTCTCTTATAGTACAAAATCCTCACTGGGTGCTAAATCAGGTTTGAGGCACTGGTGTGGCCTCCAAAGCAAGGATACAGAAGAAGATTGTGTATACATGGTCTGTTTTTTGTCTCACCAAACATCTTCCCTGTATGTTGCTAGCAACTACACTGATTTATTTGTAACATTTACACTCCAGATTCTAGAAAATAAATGTCTAGTTTGCAGATTCCTTATGGCCTTAGCTTCTACTCCAATATTTACCCATGTCTTTGGTTGTTAAATAGAGCAATTTTTTAAAAAAGGAGAAAATACAGTTTTATCAACAAAGACTATTTCAGAGCATACAAACAACTTACCAAATTAATCAAATAGCCAGAAACAGACATCCCTGGCCACATTCCACAAAAGAAAAGTGAGCAAAACAGGCAAATTATAGATGGGAAAATACAAATAGACAAACAATATAAGGAAAAGTGTGTGTAAAATGGAGAAGTAATAAGAAAATTTTGATCTTGCATTAATTCACTCTGATTCTTTTGGCTTTTAAAAAACTCAAGGAAGATTATTCAGAGAAGACATGTTTTTGAGTTAAGCTGAAACAAATGTGTACTTGGTGTACTAAAGTGGTATATTAAACCTGCTTTCTGACTCCGCCTTTCTCATAAGTATTTGAAGATGAACTGTTTAAAAAATTAAACACAAAGTAAACTCAAACAGTTAAAAAGGAAACCACCAACAGCCACTAGACACATAAATGACAAAAAGCAAGAGAGAGGTGCTGAAGCAGACACATAGGAAGTCAGCGCAGGAGGCAACACAGGAGCAGAACTCAAACCCAGCATGCCTTACCTTTTACTTTCTAATTTTTCAAGTTCTTCACGCTGTTGCCGCTCAAATTCAAGTCTAATAACATCAAATAAAAAATAATATCACTTTTCTGAAAGCACTTTTCTTTCTCTTTATACACTTACATAATACAGAGAAAATCAGTTTTCCAAGTATTATTTTTAATTACCATGGATTAGCAAGTTTAAAACACATTCTTTGCTCTATGACTATGATTAGAAATTAGATGTATTTTTTGGGTGCTTGAACGCAGACTAAAGAGAACAGATTTGACTTAAAGAAAAACAAATGAAGCACCTCTGAATTTTGAAAAGGCAGAATTAAATGCAACTTGTAAATGATAAGCATGTCTACCCAACTAAGTCACTGATGAGTATGTAAAAATGGAGAATCTCTACCTTAGACAGATGGGTCCTTTTATGGGGAAAAGACTGCCAGGGAGGTAGAGAGAGAGAGAGCACAGACATCAATTAAGAAAATTTAGCAGGAGGAAACATCAGGAGAAAAGCAGTAAGTCACTCTTAAAGACAATAGCCATGCACAAATTGAAATGCCTTCTTATAAATATTCCACGTTCCAATAATTTTATAAAGCAAACACTCCAAATAGTTCAGTGTTATGTTTTGTGCACTTTTCATGCTAGTCATAGTACTCATAATAACTAAGTAACAATAATCATTGTGAAACAGTAGTCATATTTTTACTATAGACCATTATAGTACATATAGGTTCATCAAGATCCTCCTATAACTAGTGGTTACATGATATAGCAGTTACTAGAGGTTAGGAGCTTGTGAAAAAATTCACACTGTGGTAGAAAAATAAAATAATGTAGGTTGTTGGGAATTTTAAAACTCACTAAAATATTGAGAGCACAGGTTGATTTCTTAAATATTAATTATCGTGAGGTTTCACTATTCCTATTAAACAGCATGAACTACTCTTAACCTTATACACTTTTCTGCTAGAGTAGGTAGCAGAGAAATACAGGTAAAAAAACTGAACTACAGAAAAACTCATTATAAATTGTGTTCCTTGGATAATGTGTAAATCCAGACTGGCAACAGAGTTACTTTTATAATGATAAAACATTTCAAACAGATCTCTTTCCAATTTAATTTGGGCTCTTTCTGAGAGTAAGATATCTGGCTGCTTTTGTAAGTGGAATGGAGTTATCTATGACATAGCAGGTGCTGTGCTGGTTTACACATTACATCCCTTTGTCTTCCCAGGAAATATTAGGGGAAGCGAATATCTCCGTTTTACAGAAGAAGGATTCAAAGCTCAGATATGTTAAAGAACATGTCCAAAGTCATAGTGGTAATATGTGGGGAGCCAGAATTTAAACCCATAACACCATGCTTCCAAAATACCGTCTACTGACTCATTTTATGAGCAGTGCTCAATTTTATTGTATAAAATATATACACTAGCTAGGCATAGTGGCACATGCTTGTGATCCCAGCAACTCAGGAGACAGAAGCAAGAGGATCTCAAGTTTGAAGCCTAGGCAACTTAGTGAGACATTAAGTAACTTAGTAAGAGCTTCTCTGAAAATAAAAAATAAGAAGGGCCAGGGATATAGATCAGTGTCTGTAAACTGCCCTGGGTTCACTCTCTAGTATCAAAAACAAACAAATGAATGAACAAAACACTAAACCCTTCTTTGAAATTTGGTAGAGTTATATTTATCCTACTGTCACATGATGATAATCTGCAGCTTACTACAAATATTGCCATACATAAGAAGTCAGTCACATAAATATAAAGCATTTGCCAGCCATGGAGCCCAATCTAAATTTCATTATATTACTCAGGTACAGGGCTTCATTAAAATTAAAATATGGTCATACTCTTTTATTTAACAACAATCAGAATACCTTGGTCAACATTTTCAGTTTAGTCTGTCTAGACATATTTACCTAGAAAAAAGTATTAATGGACAAAATACTTCTAAAACCAGAGAATTTCCCTAATACGATTATTTTTATTCTCAATTTTTATTTTCTGTGAACAACAGCCCATCAGTAGACACTGCTTTAACAATGTCACATGTAGGAGGCACTAAGCAAATGATACCTTGAGAGATGGAAGTGTGGATGAAAAGCTCCCATATTAGGATTATTTCCAAGATGCAGGTACTATAATTGACATTCAGCATGTACCACCATCATCTTGTTCTCTCAAACTTGGAAGGTTGACGCATATATCACCCTTATTTTACAAAGCAGGAAACTGAGGCTTAGCAGATGTGAGGAGTAGAATCTAAGTTAGCTAGTAAATCAATGGTGCAAACCACTACAACTCTTGCTAAGGAGCAGCATGGCCTCAAGGAGGTCATAACATCTGAGTTCTAATAGCTAACGTGACATTTTAACTGAGTGCCTACTTTGATGTTTTAGGCAATGTGGAAAGCAAGAGGATACAGCAGTCTGTAAGAGAGATGCAGCCTCTGGCCTGGTCAGTGACAGCCTGTCACTGATCCCAGAATCTGGTGGGACCTAGAGTCAAGGCAAGCTCCCTGCTTCTAGGTATGACCTGTGCCATTCTTTCTCTTTCATGCTATCGGAACTCAAGAAGTTCTCAATAAAACCAGATCTTGGTTTGCTGTGGGAGAAGTGGAAAGAAATGAAGCTGAACAAAACGACAGAAGCCAATCAGGAAAGGAGACTGAAAGTTATATTAAAGATTTTGAACTTGACCCTAAGTATGGCAGCAGAAAAATATCTTGGAACAGGGTTGTTACAGAGAACAGACAGAAGGGTAGCAATATGGAATTCATGAGACAAATGAGGAAATCTGTAGTAACTTAATAAATTAGGAGACTTCTACGAAGGCAGAATCCAAGACAACTGGGATAAAGAGATGAACATATACTTTGAGATGCAGGAGGTCAAGCTGACAAAATTTGGTAACTGGTTGAATTTTGGTAGGGGTGGTGACAAGAAAGAAAGAGTCAAAGATGACCCTCTTAGGTTACTGGCCTGGATTCAGAAAGTAAGAGAAGGAGGAACATAAACACCAAGAGGCTGAGCTAAGAGGTCAGCAAGTTTGAATACAAATTCCAGTGGTTGTGAGACCACACATGAGTTACTTAATCTTGGATTCTTCATTTCTTAGAAGTTAAGAAAAGGAAAAGAGCAAACTCTGCCTAAGAGGGCTGTGGCCAGGATCAAGTGAGGGGACACATGGAAAATATCCGTTGGCACCTCTGCATGTTAGGTGCTCTGTGTCACCATCCTGCTACAGTCCACTCTCAATGTTACAGTGAACTAAGGCAGGGAGGAGAACTGGGGAAGGAGGCAGTGTGTGCTGGGGGAGGAGGGAACTGGGCATGAGCAGTAGTTATGCTAGTACTTGGGGTAGATGAACCCAAGACAGTGGTTAATGCCTATTGAAGCTACCCACCAATTCCCTTCATAACTGGCACTGCTCTGAGTACTTAATTCCCACAACGACCCTAGTCTGCCTTCTGGAAGATAAGCTCAGTTTCACATATGTTCAATCCAACAATTCTCAAAGGTCATCCAAATTGAGATGTCCAGCAGGCAATGGAAGACCAACAAAGACTGCTCCTCAGGTCCTTATTAAGGATGGGGATACAGACTTTGGATTTGCCAGAGTGGGCTAGCAATAGAAGCCACAAGAAGGAGTGAGGTTACCCAGAACACACGGCAGAATGAGAATAAAGAAGCTTAGTGCAATGTCAGAAAGACCACACACACACACACACACACACACACACACACACACACACACTGTAGTGACTGACAGAGAAGGCTGGGCCCTAAAATGAGGCTAGAGGTGATCAGTCAGAGACAGACATCAGGAAAGAGGAGATCCATGAGAACACATACAAGAGGGTACTTCTAAAAAAGAAAAGGAATCAGTGGTATTTAAATGATTCAGGAATGTCAAGTACGATAGAACCCAAGGAGCACCCCTTGAACTCAGCAACATGGAGGTCACTGGTAATCTTGAAGCAACCTTTGTCAGGTTTAGGGAAGACTGAAGTGGGCTGAGGAATGAAGTAAAAGAATATGGAGGTTGTGAGTATATATGTGGTAGAGAGTTTTCTCAGTGATTTTGCTTGTAAAGGAACGTAGTAATTTTAGGAAGATGGATGTTCATTTTAACAGATGAAAGAAACTTGTGTCTGTTTGATCCTGGAATAAACAAGCCATAAGGGAGAAAGGGAGAGAGGGAGGGGGAGAAGGAGAGAGGGGGAGAGAAAGAGAGAGAGGAAAAAGAGAGGAGGAGGGAGGGAGGGTAGGAAAGGAAGAGAGGAAGGGAGGGGGGGGGAGAATGGGTGGAAAAAATTGGGAGGCTAAAAATATCTGATGGTCAGAGGTTTCCAAGATAAGAATAATAATGGCTATGTGCAAGGGATTTGGAATTAGTTTGGTTTGGAGAAAATCCTGGCTCATATGTGACCATGGGAAAATCTCTCAAACTTTCTAAGCATTTTTCCTCACCTACAGATGGATTAAGATAGAGGATCCAAGAAGAAAACACATGAACACTAAGCAGTTAACAAATATTAACTATTAATCCCACAGGATTCATAGTACAGGTAGGGAAGTTACTATGAGAAGGCAAAAGGGGTATTCTGCCACTGGGACAAGAAGGGAGGGGCACAGGGTAAATGTAAAGCAGACATGGGGTTTGAGGGTATTGTTCTCTTAGGAAGTCTGTATTCTCTGTGAGGTTAGAAACAAGGTCCTGAAAGTGAAGAGACATAGTGGTAGAGTCAGAGGTGTAAGGATCAAGGACACTATTTATAATAGGTGATAGGGCCAGTAGGCAAGGGAAATGATACCAAAAAGTGAGGGAAAACAAGGTTGGCTGGGCATCACTCAAGCTTTGAGATATGGGGGAGAAAGCGCAATGGTTCCAGAAGTGGGACCCTGGAAAGTATAGAACAGAAGGACCATCTGAGGGATTGGGAAGAGAATGGGCCAGCTGTTGGCAGAAGGACTTGATTTGATATTAGACAGGAAACTAAATGAGGACAAGACGAGATTTAAAGGAAAGAGTGGGAAATCAAAGACATCTCCAGAATGAGTACTATCTAAGAAAACATGTTGCAGGATGGGTAATCCATATACAATCACCCAAGATAACAGCAGGACATAGAAAGATGGTGAAAGACTTTGTAGGAAATATCTGGAGTGGGAGGAGATGACAGATGTAAGGAGAGGCAAAGAGTGGGACAGGCAGATGCCACACAAACAGATGAAAAGTGCTCCCCAGGGCAGAGGAAGCAGCTGGGAGGAGGACCTTAGAGTCTCTGGTTGATGAAGTCCCTGGCTTTCCTCAGGGAACACTTTCATATCATAACACTTGACTGGGATGGAAAAGGGCAGAGAGACTTGGATTCAAGGTCAACCTCACATGCTTGAGGCCACAACTATGGCCCCTCCTGAAGGGTAGAGTCTATTGAAATGCAAGATCCGGAGTTCAGAAATCAGACAGAAATTCCCATTTTAATTCTTAATGAAGAAGTGTGACTTCATTTCTGAGAACTGTTTCTGAATAGGGAAGAAGTTGGTTGTTTTCTACTGAAAGTAGTATGCCTTTGGTAAACAATGATTAACATTTACTGAAAAAGAGACTAACAATTAAAGGATGATCACTCTTAAAAGAAGATCACAAACAGTATGAGGAGAAAGTCATAATTATAAAGTTAGGGACTATATTTTAAACATGAGGTGATATAAGCTGTGGCTGATATAACTTAAGTATTACATATTTACTAATTATACTTTAAAATAACCCATTAAATTATTTCAAACAGCACACCACAGTAGATTGTAAAGTGTAAAAGTGTCAGTATCGAAAAAAGTATATCAACTATAATTGTATTTGAATGTGACTTCTTTAAAAATAAGTATAATTCACTATCTTTTCTGGAATTATCATGGCCCCAAATGCTAATTTCCCAAATGGTATAATTAAAAGGAAAACAACAAAAGGACATAATTTTTGTAGCTGTTTTTAGCATTTTAAAATGACAGAAGTGCACATACTGTGTTAGGTCCAACAAAAAAGCACAGTATACAACCTATTTTTATCAGAAATAATCTCTTCTTTTCATTAAAAGACATCTAGCATTTTTAGGTACAACTGCACATCTTGCAATTTACATTCCTGTTATCATCAGCAATGGAAAAAACAAGGGGGGTAGGAATTTCTCAGCTCACACCATTACACTGAAAGTGAGACTGTGATTAGGAAGGAAGGAAGAAAAGAGAAATGTAAATGAACTAAAAACATAAATATCTGCAACCTTGTGGTGTCCTGATGGTGGTTAGTTTGGTACCTCTCTTAACATTTCACTTTCTAAAAGTAGAAAGGTGGCTCCCTAAGCCCAGCCAGCACTTCAGTGAGGATGGACAGGGAAAGTAATGGCACTGCGGTCCAGCACATTAGGCCTGGAAGGGAGATCTCAGCTGGCAACAGAGGAGAGCAGAAGCAGTCATAGTGGTAAAGTCCCCTTCATGAATGTTTTACTCTATCTTCTCAGCAGGTATTTATCAGGTAAGGAAATATTCTTGGTCAATAGATAGACTTGGATTTTCATTAGTGACTTTTAGGTTACAGTCAATGAAGAATGGATTTCATGGGTGTACAACATGTGTAGTTCATACATGAGCTCATATGGGTCCCACACTTGATTCTCTGTGGCTGCCATCTTGCAATTCTTAGGAACGGTGGAACCAGAAGCCTCATGTTTTCACTACGTAGCTGTTTCTGATCACACACGTTTTCTCTGAAAGAACTCTAGGCCTCCTGCCTGGAATGCTTGGTGGGACTCCTCAGTCCAATTCTGATAAGGAATTAGAAAATGTCTAGAATGCAATGGAAGATAGTTTAACCTTCCCTGATCCTTCACTGGGTCTAGGTTCTGATGACAGCAGATTCTACAATAGTTTAGATCAAAATCACTGACCTCCTGAACACCCTATTACCCCTCAGAAACTTTCAGCTAGTCTCAAATCATCTTACAACTGGGCAAATCCCAAGGACACTGGGACATCTTAAAGATTAAAGAGAAAAGTTTTTAGGTGCTGGTGTTTGTGCTGGTGCTATCCAGTCTTCTCTCTGACCTTGAGAACCTGACATTCTATATATGATCTCAAAGTTAAGTAACAAGGCAAATACTCATCAGGGTAAGCTTAGGGAAACTGATCAAAGAAAGCACCTCGCCATTCATTCAGTTGCTGATTCTTCATAGAAAGGCCTTGCAGTCTTTCCTCTGGGTACCAGCTTGCATGTATACTTTCACTAGGAAGCTAAGAACAGGTGCTTTGCAAAGATGACTACAATTTCTATACCATTCACTCTAAATCACCCTTTCAAACCACTGCCAGGTTATTTTCCATGGCACATGTCAGGACATCCAACAGGAAACTACTAACAACTACAAATCAGAGAATGCGTATCAAGGTGTAGGGGGAGAGAAAGAGTTTTCAAAATGCAATTTAATATAGAAGATTGTGAAATTAAACCCTTCTTAGGTAAAAGTTGATAGTTTATAACATAAATATCAAAAGTACTCTGGGAATAGTTTTCTAAGGACCTTTCAATTTCCTAGTCTAGAAAGTACTAACACTTGCCAAAGAGCTAGTCTTAAGTGTTTTGTATTTCAAATGGAAAGTGCCCAAAGAAACAATGATTGCTTTAGAAAAATAGTAAAATTTGATACCTAAGCATTTTCAGTGAGTCTGTTTTCAGTCTATTTCTTATAATTAGTGGTATAACTCACTCTAATAAAACAGGCGGGACAGGCATCCAGAGATATTTCCACTCAAGCTCTAGTATCCCAGGTGATTTTAAACTGGATGGGAGCTCAAGACCACACACTCAACTCAGTACACATCCCTATCTATCTTCTACCCCTTCCCTCCTATTATCCAGGACAGGAGACTGAGCCCCATGTACTAAGAGAAGTCCAAGATAACTTTCTTGTTAGAAGAAGTAGGAGTAGTAAAGCCCACCTCTACCTCCACTCTAACATCTACCCTGGAATTCTTTCTCACCTCCTCAACCAAACCATTGTACTTTCTATCTGAGAAAAAGCCTCCCATATGTTAAAAATGATTCCTCCTTCTAAAACATATGGACTAGAAGAATGTGCCATAGGCAATATTCCTGCCATTTCATCCAGCCATGTATTCTGTGTGTCCAACAAACCTTTATCAAACTCCTACTAGGTACAAAGCAGAACTCTGAGGAGAACACAGAATGGAAAAAGTGCCTTTGGATACTCTCATGAGAGTAACTGTAATTTAAAGAAAACACAACATACATGAATCACAGAAGGTGATGTTCCTAAAAGGCACAAGTTTCAATAGGGGTTGGTTACAGCTGCAGGATGACAGGGGGCCTCACAGAGGAGGTGTTAGCTGATGTGGGCCTTGAAAAATGGACAGAATTATAATGGGCATTATACACTGAATTGGGAGCAAAACTATAGAAGAAAAGTAAAGGAAGACAAATGAGAGATACATGAAGGAAACAGTATAAAGCCTCATTTGTCTACTTCTTAGACTAAACAAAGGAGGTATGAGTAACGAAACAGGGAATTTGGACTCTAAGTAGAAGGTCACAGTCCAAGCTGAGTGTCAGGAGCAAGCTTCCCTTCCATTACCCTGTGTAGTCCTCTGTCACGGCTCTGAGCAGGACACTCAGGAACTGCTGCTGGTTCACTCACCCATTAATTCACTTGTTCAATATGTCATTCATATGCCAGGCACTGTTCTAGGAACTATGAAATGAAGTCTTTGCACTCATAAACCTTATATTTGGTTGAGGGACAGCTAAGCAACAAATAATGAATATATTATGTCATAGGTGCTATCAAAAAAAAAAAAAAAAAAAAAAACAAAGCTGGGAAAGAGGGCACGGAGAAAAGAGAACACTCAGGACAGAGATGCACAAAGAAGGGTCATTAGGATGTATCTGTAGCCACCATGAGAGGGGAGTCAGGCAAAGACCAGGAGAAAATACATGAGGTCCATTGGGATCCCAGTAGCATAAACACAGTGAAAGCAGTGGAAAACAGTAGAGAGGGGCGTGGGAGGACAACTGAGCTCAAGATGGCGCTAGCACCTAGATCAGCAGGGCCTTACAGGTCACAGAAGGTGGGAGCTGTATCCCCCTCCACCAGAGCTCCTTGAGGACAGAGACCCTTCCATACCTTGGGTGACTGTGTATGCTGAGAGCCTTCTACAAGGCACACAGTAGGTGTTCAACCAATGACTGCTGTTCATAGAAGTCTAAAGTCAGTGGTATGAACTTCAGAGCCAGAAACCCAATCATAAGAAGTTACGGAAGACTTGTGAAAGGAGGAGATGGTAACACCCAAGGCAGGCCTCCCTTTGCCTTGAAAAATAACAAATTGTAACACTTCTCATCCCCTCCTGATGAAAACAATTCACTGCAGCAAATTCAGAAAACACAGGTAATTAAAACAGTCTTATGATAGGATTGCTCCATCTTGGTATCAACCTTGAGCCTTTACAGCCATATATATCCACACACAACTGAAAGCCTGCAATAAAGCCTACTTAGTCATCATTTCCTCATAATACATGCCTGGGACAAATCCCCAAATCATCACCGATTACTGTATGACATAGTTTAATATCATAAAATTCTATAATACAGATACACCAAGATTGATAAACAGAACCTCATGGAAATGGACATAGCCAACCACTCTGAAAAAAAATTGGGGGAGCTCTACACTGGGTAGCCCAATAGAGATTAGTTTAAGAAAGGAAAAGCAGTACACATTCATAGGCAGCAGAAAAAGAGGAAAGAAGTCTGAAAATGTAAAAAGACTTTAGATATGCCACAGTTCCTCTGCAGTGATGATGTATTCATCACAGAAGCTTTATAAGTCTGCTTTACATGTTTGTATGCCTTTGACACTGCACCATGAAAGACAACATGCCAACACGCCTAACCAGACACTGCTGGAAAGGTGGGCCTGTCTCTCCCACGGGCTGACAGCAGACTGGGAGTATTCTCTGCCCTGTGTGTGTATTCCCATCCCCAGTTCCCCATGGCCATGCCTCTACCCCAACCCTAAGGTCTCCAACTCAGTGGCTCACGCCTTCCTTCCCTTATTTGGCTCCCTGACATTTCTGTCTTCAGTCCTCCACTGATGCTTTGATTTAAGCAACAAATGCCATCAAACAAAGAATTCTGGGTGTGGATTTAGCTGACAAAATATGAAAGTAGGAGATTTATATAAGAGGATTAATAGCAATATTATCAACAACTTAGATGGGAAAAAAAAGCTGAAATAGTTTGAGATGTCCTTAATAATAAAGCAAAATTTAAATAAATTATGACATAAAGATAGAATGAAGAATCATTGCCGGTGGCCTGGGACAAAGCTCATAATAATATGTCAACAGAAAAAAGCAGAAGACAGAATTGTATTCCTAGTGTGATCTCAAAAATTTTTAAATACTCTATATGATGCATGATGTACAATTAAACATACATACTTTAAAATATAAGCAAATATTACCAATGAAAACCAATGATTACTTCTTGGTGGGAGAATTTAAACATTTGTGATTACTTATTCATTTCTGAGTGTTTAACTTTTTTGGTAATACCATGTCCTTTTATAATGAGAAAAATCACTTGCATTTTTAAAATCTACTGATTGTAGTAAATGCTTCTATCAAACTGTAGCACATTTCTATTTATTTCCAACAATGATGACAATTCACCTTCATAGGTCATAAGATACAGGGGTTGCTGATAGTGACCAAACATTTGACATCACCGAGTTGGGAAATAGTAATTCAAGGTTGGAATTGTGGTCTCTGATAGAAGGATGGAGTTGCCTCATCAGGGAACAATTTGACACGTACACATTTCCAGGAAAGAATTATTCCTCAAATACCTACTTGGAAGAGAAAATCAAACCCTTTCACCTATCTTCACATGCATAGACCAGGAACAGAAACACAGTTGTACCAACAGACACAATTACCAACTGTTTTAAGTGATAACAAGGAAAGATGAAGAATGGTATGAGAGAACAGTCAAAATGAATTTTGGATTGGGGTTGGTAAATCCTCTTTGAGGAAGTGACACTTAAACTCATATCTTAGAAACTAACATAGGAGTCTGACATGTGAAAAGCTTATGGATACCTGAACAAGTGTTCTAGGAGGAGGGAACGACATATGCAAAGACCTCGGAACAAGAATGGATGTGTACAATGGAACTCTTAACAGAATTATCATCATGCTCTAATCAAATGAGTTAAGAAGGAACAGAGAGTTGATGACACGTAATCAAGTTAATCTGTTATTTCAAAGAAAAACCATGTACTCATACAGGACTAATAGGGAATTCACTGTCTTCTATCCTTGCCCACAGCAACCATCCATTTCACTAGTCCCATTTGCTCAGCTGACCTTTACAACTGGCTTTGGACTGTGCAATTATAAAATAAATGAAGCAAAATGCAGCCCAGTCCTTAGAAAAGGCAATCTTAAGTAACTGAATAAAGATAAAGTGTTCTTTGAATGGAATAGCTCATTTTTTCGCCTACTTTGAAAACAGAAAACACAGGGTGCTCATCATTTAAAGTGGCTCACAGTGGAATAATACTCAGGGACAAGGAAGGAAAAAAAAAATAGCAAAGTCAGTAATTAACACTAATTTCAGTTGATGGAGGAAGAAGCCCACTTCTTTCAGTTGCTTTCACTACCAGTTCCCTGAGACTGTGTATCTTAACAAGCCATTTAAGACAATCTATAGCAATTGTAAAGTTAGTAAATGGTCCATAAAAAATGAGACAACTGAGACCAAAAACTGGAGAAGAAACCAGCATTGTAGCAAACTTAACTAGAAAAAATGGAAGGCCCGATAAAATAAACCAGCAGAGACAAACATAGTAAATAAATATCAGCTAAAACTCAGGCTAACCACCAATTACCAGCTAACATAAATATTGCCAACAACATGTATAAAACTTCCATGCTTAACGCCAGTGAGGAAAAAGAAAAAGGATAAAACAACTCACAAAGTAGTAGAAAGTGAGAAAGAAGTGTGGGTAGCAGGGTATATTGAGCTTGCAAGAGAATGTGATCTTTCCTCCCAGAACATGCAGGACGGACCATGGCCCATTTGAAAGCAAAAAGCTTGTCAAGAATATTTCCAGCTATGATCAAATTCTATTTCTGAAACTTCTCTCAAATTGCTGTGAAAAGGGAAAATACCTCTTAGTTCCCATTAGATTTCTATTAAGTTCTAGGTAGTACGCTGGGCACCCAGCAAACAACTAGATTCTGTGTCTGTTTTCTAGAAGCTTACAGTCATCTACAGTGAAGCCAAGACTCAAAACAATGAAGGATGTAACCCCGTTTTTGATGTCTTCTTACTTTCTCCCTAATGTGATGCATTTGTCCTCTCAGTTTAATGAAAGAAGGGAGGAAGGAAAGTAGAAAAGGAAAATGAGGAGGGAGGTGATAAGGAAGACACAGGGATAGGGTGAGAGATGGGAGGGAAAATGAAACTTTTTTTTTTTTTTTAAATGAGTGTGGCCAGCTGGTGAGAAACTCCTAGTACCATCTTGGTGCCTTGGACTTTTGCATCCAAATCCTAGAACTTTTTGAATCTGAATCCTAGGTTCAGAATCAAGTTCCTCCTAGCTTTACAGGACTCTGCTTCAATTCTTGACCAGGAAGCAGCAGGAATGCTGATTCCAAGCTCACACAGCATTCTGCAACACCAGGTAGCTCAGCACAGAAGAATCAAGTGTTTGATGAATCCTTGCTCATAACCAGGATGCCCAGGGAATGTTTCTGAAGAGAACTACTGTTGCAGAAATCCTCAATTCTATTTCTTGGTAATTTAGCCTAGAACTTTGCAACATTTTGTGTGTTGGGGGGGGACCTCACATTCAGCATCAATAGAGATATGTTCAAGTACCATGTACAATAATATGCATCCAGAATCTTAAAACTACATATATTTCTGACCTAGAAATTCCACTTCTATTCTACTCTCTCCTGAGGAATCCATCATAGAAAAACAAAACAAAACAAAAAATTTAGATACAAATCTCTTCATCCCAATAGCCTGTGATAGCAGAAAACTAGAAGACAAAATGCCTACCAAAAGAAGTAAAGTTCAGTGAGATATGAAATAGCCACACAATGGAACATCCTAAGGATGTTGAATTGATATAGAAAACAGTTATAATAAAATGATATAGAAAAATAGTTATGAAAGAAAAATAAATATTAAAGGCCAAAATTTTTTACAAGTTCAGTATGAACACATCTTGGTAAAAAGGGTAAAATGCAAATATGCACATTTGTAATATATAGACATATCTGCATCTATCTATATATCTATAAATATCTATAGAGATAGTGGAATAGCTAGGGTCTAGGTTAGAAAATACAGCAGTATCTTAACTCTGCAGTAATTTTTTTTTGCTTTCTTGTGATTTCTAATTTGCTCATGATGGACACATTAAAGTTAATTTGTCTGTCCTCTCTCCCTGACCACTGGTGACTACAGACCATCTTCAAAATTGAGGTCCTTCCATGGCTGCCAATATCAATGTTGGTCCTGATGCCAACCAAACCTGACCTCAGGCAGTTACACTCCTTGGACAAAGCTCCCTAGGCAGCTTACCAAATACAGGTGTGACCCTGACTTCTGACATTTTTTTCATTTAACAGGGCTTGAGACCTAGGTGTTTCTTCTCTTCAGAATTTAATTATTCAAATTTATCCATTTAAATGGGCTCACTACTGGTTATTGCTTAGAGGAAGCTAATGTGCCAGTAAAAAATCTTTTATTTTCAAGAATGAAATGAAGTTGGAATGTATCTAATTTTGCTTCGAGCACTTTCAAGAAGCTGTGAAAGCTTCTACACCCTGCCAAATTAGCTGCCTGTTTGCAGTCTCAGAGCAAGGCAGAGGAGGCCCGAGCAGTCAGCTTGGTCTCTTCTTAAAGATGCTGTGCCAGCTGAGAAAGAATGTTTCCCCTGCAGGGAAGTTATTTGCTGGCAAAGACTCTGGCTCGGCACTTCTCCAAAGTGGAGCTAACTCCCAAAGAAAGCCACCAGGCTGCTTTGCCCCATCCAAAGATTCTCTGGCACTAAGTACCACGCATGTGTGTGTACAAATCGGTTTCCAGGCAGCTTGAGATACAGGCCAGCAGTAAGTTCCAAAACTATGTTAGAAATGATATGCCCAACTTTATATGCCCAGCTGGAAGGATAAATATTCTTGGGTAGCAAGGACTTTACTTTTAAAACCTTCAAATCTTACTGTTTCCGAGTATATATTTTTTAAGACATGGGTAACTTGGAAAATTAACAGGTTGCCTGTTGAACAAAGAAAAAATGTTGCTTTGAAGATAAGTTGGATTTTACTGGATATAATAATTCACAACCAGCTATAATTCTTTTGGAGAACTTTGCACTGGAAGGAACGCAATAATTTTTTATTTTATTATTAAAAAAAATACTTGGGCCTACAAAACACCAAAGAAACCAAGAGATATGTTGATCAGTAATTATCAAGATAGCCACCAAACACATAGGAAGTACTCACAAAGATGGGTGAGTACATGACCAATCTGAAGTATGGGGCACTTGGAGACTAATGAGCAGACAGACACATCCTTTGGAGTGAAGGGTCATCTACTGGCCAAAACCTACAGCACAAGGAATGTGTAAGTGCCCACTATATGAGAGTCTCTCTTTGTACGTGATTCAAAGATGTAATAAGGTGCAGTACCTACCTTCAAGAAACCTGCATCAATTAAGTGCACAAGTATGAATTAAATAAATTTGGAAAGAGTTATGATAAAAGCATTGTTATTGTTTAGATATGAAGTGCCCCCCCCCAAGCTCCTGTGTTAATGCAGGAATATTTTGACATGAAATGACTATATTGTGAGAGATGGAACCTTATCGGTTTCCCTCAGTTTGAATGGACTTATTGGGTGGGAACTATAGGGAGGTAGGACGTGGTTGAAGGAGGTGGGAAAACCTGGAAGGGTGCACCTTCCCCGTGGCCCATTTCTTTTTCTGTGATTCCGGCTGCCATGAGCTGAGAAGCTTCCTTCCACTGTGCCCTCAGCCAGGACATTCCACCTCACCTTGGGCCCAGAGTGACGGCACCAGTCGACCATGGACTGAGCCTCTAAAACCATGAGCCCAGAATAAACTTTTCTACTTCCAAGTTGTTGTCATCAGGTATTTTGGTCGTGGTGATGAAAATCTGACTAACATAAGTATGTACAGATGCCTGCTGAAGAACAAAGAGGAAGCATTTAGCTCAAACTGGGTATGCCCAGAAAGCTTCCTGAGGATGCAATTCCTACACTCAACTTAAACGATGACAATTAGCCAAAGAAAGAGGATGTAAGGGTTTTGGAGATGGGTTTATAGACACAGAATTCTGGAGAGAGATGAGAAGGCCTTTTATCTATTTAAACCAAAGGAGCAAGTTCAAGGTAGAAAGGGACAGAAGAAAATGTTGGAGAACAAAATGAAGGATAATGGTGCTTGGACTTGGAAATGACCCTGTAGAGACTAAGGAGCTAGGCCAGATGCTGGGAAGAGAAAGGGGTCAGAATGAAGGGCTAAGGAGCTATAATGAGCTCCACCCTCATGTTCAGGTTGGAAGAGAATTCCAGAGGCAGTGCAGAGCCTTCCAGGAAAGCCAGAAATCACTGAGAGGGCAAAGACAGACAGAACCCTGGAATATGTGCCACTACTCCTCATGAATGGACCATATGGATCATTTAACAACAACAAAAATCTCTCCTACATGTTTTTACACAGCAATGAACAGCAAAATAGTCAAGAGTAAAAAGGTCCCATAGATCTGCTCAGGACGGAAGTAATGACAGCAAGAAGAAAAGAGCTGGAAAGTCAATTTGGAAAAAAGAATTCCCAAGGGATAGAGTGAGCAATGATTGCTCTCAAATAACAGAAAAGAAGGCTGGTGCTCAGCAACATGAGGAAAGAAGAGACCTGTGGAAACTCAAGAAGAGCCCCAGCATCTTTAGAAAGAAGTAGGAAAAAGGGCTTAACACCAAGCAGGAAGAGAGGGAAAGGAGAAGGGATGTATATGTGTGTGTTGGGGTTTAGAGGGATGGGGCGGGAGCCAACATGCAATAAGCATCAACTTTTTTCTATGTAATAATTAAGTAAAGACCAGACGTTAGTTTGAGGGAGGAGGGAGTCTTAAAAGCAGCTCTGAACCAAGTCTGTTATAACAATTCCGTGAATTCCTGTTTGTTAAAACTGGCCATAGAGCTGGGCATGGTGATGTACACCTGTAATCCCATCACCTCAGGAGGCTGAGGCAGGAGGATTGCGAGCTTAAAGGCCCCCTCAGCAAACTCAAGACTCTAAGCAACTCAGTGAGACCCTGCCTCTAAATAAAATACAAAATAGAAGAGACTCCAAATCCTGAATTTATCACCAGGGCTTGTCACTGGTAATTTAAGAAAGTGAAATGTGGAGGCTGATCACAGGACTGTGTGAGGACCTGGTGCCCCGTGAGGTGAATCAGCACAGTGAGGAGCAGAGCACGGCAGAGCCGGTTGAACTAAATAGCTTTCTCTACTTCAAAGACCCCCAGAATAATTCAAGTTTGGCATGTGCAAAGACATTGTCATTGCTGTTCTGATTTCTGACAGAATTTATTTACATGGGTCTTTCCTCCATACTGAATCATGCTCCAAGGCGACTAAGCCTCACTCTGTCTTTTTCACTCAAGCCCCAGCACAGTGTTGGACAAACGATAGGCCCTTCAACACTAGCAGCCTAAATGAGGTAAAAGTGGTAGAGATATGACCATCCACTGTACTCAAACTGCTTTCATCCCGTAAGCCAAGGAAGAATGTTTCTGAGAGGCCAAACAAAGACCTTTTCCCACGGACTGTCTGCTGACAGAATAGTCAAATGCACAGGCACTTACAGGAGGAAGTTCAAGGGCCCAGTTCTTCAAGGTTGTTCTCATTATTTTTCATGCCTCCTTATAACCTGTTCCTCCATTTTCATATTTGTATTTGAATAGCATGTACCATCCAACCAATTATGTAAGCCCCAAACTGGAAGTCAATGATCTTTTCTTTCATTATATGCCATACTCAACAAATCATCCAGGACCCATGACTTCTTGCCCTGATTATCTCTACAGCCTATCCTTCTCCTAGGTTCTGTTCTTTGCTGCCTCAGTTCAAGCCCTCACCTCCAGCATCCTTGATGTTGCCTTCATGTTGCCTCATCATTCACCCATCAGAAGAACCCTATCCATGCAAAGTTGCTCATGCTGCCCCTTATCTATAAACACTTCCTGAAATTCTACCACTGACTGGGTTTTAAAATACGCAAATGGGCTGACTGAAATAATCAGAAAATCCGTTCATAAAAGATTTACATTCATAAGATATTTACTCTACTTATGGGGAACTGGATTTTGAGATACTCTTTCTAAATTTCTAAACACTATTATGAAACTGGACATTCTTGAGAAAATAAAAGGAAAAAGAAAGATTGACAGAAAACCACAATAAGATATCAACAGGTGGCTTTTATCAAAAAACAGAAAAATCACAATAGTTAGTAAGGATGTGGTAAAACTGGAACCCTTGTGCACTGTTGGTGAAAATGCAAAATGGTACAGCTGCTATAGAAAACAGTATGATAGTTTCCTGAAAAATTAAAAAGAGAAATATCTCATGATCCCCTTCTGGGCATAAGTTCAAAAGAATTGAAAACAAAGACTCAAGTAGATATTTGCACATGCATGTTCACATCAGTATTACAATAGCCCAAAGCAGGATATGACCTGTGTCCATCAAAATATGAATGGATAAACAAAATGTGCACATATACAATAGAATATCATTTGGCCATAAAAAAGAAGGAAACTGTGACATGTCAATGTGGATGAACCTTAAAAGACATTATGGTGAGTCACAAAAGGACAGATACTACATGATTCCACTCTTATGAAGTACCCAAAACGTCATGAAGACAAAAGGTAGAAAAAATGGTTGTCAGCAGCTGCAGTAGGAGGGAAAGAAAGTTTTTATTTAACGGGCACAGAGTTCTATTTCGCAAGATGAGAACTGTCCTTCGCACTGGTTGCACAGTAATGGCAGTGTACATAACACTGCAGTACTGTGCACTTAAAAACGGTTACAATGGTAAACTTGATATTAAGTGCATTCTACCACAAATAAAAATAAAGTGAAGAAATTAGTTACCAAATGCATATGAGTAGACAGAAAACAATTCTGTTGTGTTTTGGGCCATTCATTTTAATCATTATCACAGATGTGAACATGCTTTAAAAATAATCTAACCAGAACTTATAAAAATAGTGCACATACACAACACCATGTACATGACCAAGGAGCCTTAGCTGCTGCAATTTCACTTCTACTTCTAATCCACACCGCCCAAATGCAAAGGTACATTTCTCCCAAAGAGTAGTTCTGTTCATTTATTAAAGCAAACTGCAAATATCAGTGCTTAGCCTTCAGAGTTCCCCCCAGCCACGCATCAACCCATGGATAATTCTTATCTTTTCCTAACCTCAACATGTCTTCCCCAGCATTTATCTGGGTTATTCATGCAATTTTCCTCACCCAAAATATCTTCTCTCCAGTCTACCTCTCCTATATGGGTCCAGCATAGGACTCACTTCACTTGTAAATCTTGGAGAGAATCCTCCAGCAGAACTGAGGGGACTGATTTTGGGTCCACAAGGGATGGGTACCCAGGGTTAAGTGTCTTCTTTCTTCTCCAAGAAAGACATTATTATAGACTTGGAACATCTTTATATCCTCAACCATGGATAAAAAGGCGCCAGACCACAGGGTTTGGAGCATCTTCTACTTAAGGCTCCCTGTAACTGCCACCCTGCTCTACGGTACACCCTTCTCTTGACAAGATATCCAGTAATTTACCATGGGAAAGGTATTGTTATACTATTGAGAATGAGCTGAACGAGACTGAAATTGGAGAAGATGTTGTGATAGAAAACATTACCTGGCCTCCACAAACGTTGAGGACAAATCGTTTCCTGGGACTCAGGCTTATCACCAGATTCCATGATGGCATTATGTAGGTGATCTTGATATCAATAAGGATTCCTACTGGAAACCAGAGAGCCTCTGGCTTTCTAAGTTACCCACTTCATCATGGCCTGGCTACCCAAAGTGAACATGGCACTGGGAGAAAAACCCCCTAGGCACTTCCACTTGGATCATTACCTTCCCACCTGAGGGAACAGGCCTCTAACTCCACTGTTGGGCCCTGAATCACATGCTGTCTTGCTTTCATTCTGAATGGGTTCACATGCATATGTCCATATTTCCAGGCACAGAGAATACTTTAAATTGTCAGCACACGATAGACCCTCAATAAACACACACTGATTTCCTAAAGCATCTAGGTTCTACATTTCCATCTTGAGAAAGGCGCCTACTCTTGTGTCCAAGCAGCTTATTAGCTAGATTTAAACAACTATTTATCTAGGGCTCAAATGCTATACATATTTCTTTCGATGTTCTTCCGGTTTATTGCATGGTGCTTAGTTTAGGCTGAGGATATTTATACCAGTAACATCAGAAAAAAGCATAAACAGCATGACTATCGCTTTAATTCTGCTTTGTTTTGCAGAGTTGCTGGAGCCCACAACTTCAAACAAGGTGTCTGCTTCCCATAAATCAGGGTAGGCAATTTTTCTCCAATTATATTTTAATTCATGGATTATCATTCTCTATAGCAGGTGGCAAGTGGAGGGGGGCTGGAAGCCAGGGAGAAAGAAGGCATGATAAAGTATTAAATAATTTTTATTGGAATTTGAACCAGCAAGTATTGTAGGAATAGCAGAGACAAAATGCACCTGCTAAGAGAAGCCAGGTGAACAGAATGCATTAAGTGAGTACTGGATGCATCCAGAACCTCAGCCAAATGTAGTTCAGTCTAAAACAGATTGTTTCTCACTTAGATTCTCTGATTGCCTTTGTCTAATTCTTCATTTCATCATGAAGCCCTCCTTTCACCTTTTGCTTGAGGATCCTGAACATGAACTTGAGATTGTTCCAGTAAACTGCACTGTCATCTAGGACTTGATCTATACTACAAAAATGCTTTCCTTCGCCTAATGTGTCTTGTTCCAGTATTTGGAACACCCAAGTACGGAGAAATTAATTAAACAAACCTTAAAAGGACCCATATGTCTTACTAAAATTGCACTCTTAATCTGTTTGCCAAATTTTTATTAACTACATTATGTGACAGACACTTTAAAGTAAAGAAATGAGTAAGACAAAGATCTCGCTCTCAAAAAGCTTCCAATCTAACAGGAAAAACACTCACATAAGCAGAATTCTTACCCAATTGCCAGCTCCAGCCCATCTTCCCTGCCTGCTCCATCTCAGGACATCATGCCCTGGTGGTTTATACCTAAACCTGGAGATCACCTTTGATTCTATGATCTCATTTTACTCCATTCTGATGGCTAAACTCTGACCCAAGCCACCATTATCTTTCATTTGGCTTAAGGAAATAGCATTCCAAATGACCTCCCACTTGCGTACTACATTCTCTAAAAGATATACACCTTAATTTTTATAGTAAATACACCTTCATGCTACTCCCTTGATTAAATCTCTCTAGTGGTCTGCCAGTGCTTTTAGAAAACTGTCTCCTTCTAATGGCCCTTCATTAGCTGGCCCTTGACTACCCCCAACTTCACCTTGTACCTCTCTTTTTGCTTACTAAATCCCACCTACTCAGACCCTCTTTTCCATTCTTATTCCAAAGTCACTGTACTTGCCTTCCTCTCTGTCTGGAACACACTCCATCTCCTTCTTTCTGCTTTATAAGTATCACCTCACTTTACTCAGGTCTTAGATCAAATATCCTGGAAGGAGTGAGGACCTCTGAGCTTATGGCTTAGCTCTGTGAGAAAAGTTCATTGCTCAGGAAGCCTCCCTCGACCACTCCACAAACACTGCCCCAGACATTCTATTTCATTTCACCTTCTGGATTTTTTTTTTTTTTTAATTAACCGTTGATTGTTTCTGTCCTCTGACTAGCATGGAAACTGGTCTTGCCAGTACCACGCACAGCTGTGCCTGTCTTAGAATCACACTTGGTTCCCAGGAGGAACTCTGAAAAGGTTTGCTGACATACGAACGGACATTACAAAGAAGAATGAAATAAGGATAGCAGAAATACAGCAAGGTAGGATGATAAGGGGCATTTATATTTGGCTGGGAGGAGAAAAGTTGGGAAAAACTTCTAAAGGAGAGATCATTTGTATGGAGCCTTGGAAGACAAGTAGGTAGCAACCAAAAAAAAAAAAAAAAAAAAAAGGATCCCAGGCTCTGAAACTCACACACAAAAAAACTCCAAAGAAATTTTGGGGCCTGTCTGGGCAATAAAAACCATTCCTGACATGGCCCAGACCATACAGAGGGAAGCACTGAGAGAGGTACACAGATGATAAAGAACCTCAAGGGCAAGGAGTCGAAACTTTATTATTCAGACAATGAAAAGTCACTGAAAAGACCCGAGGATGAAACTGGTACACTCCGAAATGCCTTTTATAAATACTGAGAAAAACTGCTTGAACTTAAAAACAAATAACTAAAAATAGCATTACTCTTAAGAAAACCATATATTCTCCTGCATTATGAGGAAGGAAAAGGACTTCAATCCCATGTGTAAATGAAAAAGGAGGAGGAGCTCAAGACAGTGAGCCTGTGTCCCAGATAAAAGGCTGAGTATAGAATACTTTTTAGTTTTCAAAGGCATTAAATAGCCACATTACATTTCCAGATGATTTCAAGTTAAAAGGTACCACTGCTGCTGAGGATAAGAAAGGTGGGATGTGGATTTCAGGATTAACTGGATCTTCGGCTGGGCAATCACACTTCATATCACAGAACAATTTGATTAGAAAAACAGTATGTAAGAGAAGGGAAGCACACTATTTAAGCTGAAAATAACCTAAAGACTTGCATACTGTATTAAACAACATATACAAATGAATAATTCAATCCTAGTCACTGTAACAGGCAGCTGCTAAAACTATTGTAAGAAATTAAGGACCTATGAGAAAATGTGATTTCTGTGCCCTGCCCTTTATTTTGGTGATGCTAGGTCTTGAACCTAAGACCTTGTGCATGCTAGGCAAGCTCTCTACCACTGAACTGCATCCCCACCTCACAAAATATGCTTTCTGAAGTACTGACTATTCAGTTGTGCTGAGGTATTCTTGTCCTCACTGTCATTTTCCTGATAAAGCCACCAGGGACATGAGCAGTTGGGCTGACCACTCAAGTCATACAGCCACTAACCCCCTTTAAAATACTCTTGTTTGTGTCCTCAGTGGTCCCCTAGTATTTGAAAGTATTTCCTGGCACTATATTGGATGCCCTAAGAATTAAGGCTGTCTCTGTTATTACAAATAATTCATAAAACAAGATAAAAGTGTGTAAACCAAAGGGATCATGTGCTGAGTAATCAAAGTGCCAACTCTAAAATATTAGACAGTTATGAAAACAATAATGAAGCTCATAACAACCTTTGCTAATGCTTATTGTGTTGTTAAGCAAAAAAATCAGAAAACAATTCCATTTATGTTGTAATTATAACTAAGTAAAATTATGTGTGTGTATATATATATTTATAGCAAGAACTAGGAAGCAACTTGGAAAATGACTACAGCTAATGTGCTAAGGAGGTGCTGTTGCAGAAGTTCTACTTTAACCTCGTGACTATAATGGAGGTAGCAAGGTGAACACCACAGCAGTGACAACCACAGGAAAGGAGGTGCTGCTGTCCACTTACCCAGGGTTATACAGCATGACTGCGGACAGGTTCTCACAGGACTTCGAGAGGTCAGTCATGGACAAGCTGAAGGAGGACAGAAGGCCACTCTAAGAGCAGACACAGGGCAGAGTGGTTACCTTAGCAAGGAAGAGAAGCCAGTGCTGTGGCCTCACTGCTTCCAACTTGTGAGAGGCAATGAGATGCACATGCTCCTGTTAACATGCACAACAACCGGTCTATCTGAGGGCAGCAGATCCGGGACCTTCAGGTCCTAGCTTAACCTCCAACCAACCCTGACTGCGAAGTACACAGGAGCCTGACAGTCTAGCACAGGGGGCATTCACCAGGAACTGCACAACCCAGGTAGTATGCTTCGAAGATTTTTTCAGTTAGAGAGGAGGAAAGGGGTCACAACTGCTTTGCCACCCTTCTCCCAGGCAAGCAGCATCTCATTATTAGTGGCACTCACACTCACAGAGTGATGACGACCATGGAGGCAGAGGTGAGGGAAGACCAAAAAGGTAAGAGTTAGACCTATTTTGCTTCCATGGAAAGCCACTGGCAAACAGGATTTCTTTCCTCTGTTTCTCTGAATCTATACCAAAAGAACCCTCAAAGAGTGACCCTAGACTGGAACAGAAAAGAAGCTTCAGGGGCTGGGGTTGTGGCTCAGTGGTAGAGCGCTTGCCTAGCATGTGTGAGGCACTGGGTCCAATTCTCAGCACCACATACAAATAAAATAAGTAAATAAATAAAGGTCCACCAATAACTAAAAAAAAAAAAAATTAAAGAAAGAAAGAAAAGAGGCTTCAGTGGCCAGACCAGCAGCCTGGAGAAGGCTAGGGTCTGTAGCTCTGTCCTCCATTCCCATCTTTGGTCAGGGCAGCCCCAGGCAGTCCTTCTAGAAGAAGGCTTAGAGGAGAGACTATGTAATGTGGTGGTCAAGACAAAGGCCTCGGACTAGTATCCCCATGTGGTGGCCTCACAGCAAGTTAGAAAAAGTACATCTCACTCCAGTTTCTCAGCCCAGTTCTTTGTAACATGGACACCATAACATTTGCTGTGCAGATAAAGTGATAGAATATACCCAGGAGTTGAGCACAGTTCCTGGCTTGGAACTGTTAACTGGGTCTTTACTGTCTTCATCAGTCTAAGGACCAGCCATGACATCCCTGGCAGGTTTCTTTCCCTCCCATCTCTTCTCTTCTTTCTCAAGTCCTCAGCTCACCCCCATCCCCCATTTAGCACTTAAAGCACCTCTGGATGGCCCTACCTAAGCAAGCCAAAGTCCCTCCCCACTGTCCTAAACTCCTTGTTGCTCTACTTCACACCCCAGTGAAAAATCCAATTTACTGTGGCTGATTTGGGATGAAAGTGATTCCAATATTGGGTTAATTTCTAAGACAGATGTGATAAGTGGAAGTCACTCTTCATTAATACAAAATGATACCCAGTTTCTCTGGGGAGGAATGGAGGCTGAAGAGAAAGGGCTGTAAAGAGCAGATTCTCTTTGTCAGCCTAGACTGTACTTGCTTGGTCTCCTGCTCCAACACCCCATTATCTGCCAGGAAACCAATAGTCTAGAGTCTATCCAAGTTACAGAACTTCCTCTCAAGAGGTTCTGCATTCCAGAAAATTAAACTGTTGGAACTACAGTGAACACCTACACCCCCATGCCAGGTCAGAGGCTCCCTCCTAGAGATTTCACACCCTCACCTTTCTCTTTTCCCGGAGCTTGGCAGCTTCCTTCGGATGGTTAAAGCGAAACATATTGGTTCTTCCCAAGAGTATCACAGCACCTGAAAACACACAAAAACATTGATGCATTATAATAAGCAATGTGGTCAGCTGCAAGAAATGTAATTTCCAGTATACTATAAAATAATAAGGGAAAGTATTAGTCACCAAAGTCCACTGACATAAGTAAGTTTGTTTATTTATTTATTTGTTTGTTTACTTTTGTGTGTGGTACTGGAGAATAGACCCAGGGGTACTCCACCACTGAGCTATACCCCTATCCCTTCTTTACTTTTTTTTTTTGCACCAGGGATTGAACTCAGGGGCACTCGACCACTGGGCCACATCCCCAGGCCTTTTTTGTATTTTATTAGACACGGGGTCTCACTGAGTTGATAAGTGCCTCACCATTGCTGAGGCTGGCTTTGAATTCGTGATCCTCCTGCCTTAGCCTCCCAAGTGCTGGGATTATAGGCGTGTGCCACTGCCCCTGGCCCTTCTTTACCTTTGAGACAGTGTGTTGCTAAATTGCTGAGGCTGACCTCCAATTTGGATCCTCCCACCTCAACCTCCCAAGTCTCTGAAAGTATAGGTGTGTGCCACCTTGCCAGGTACATAAGTTAATTTTAAACCTGGAAATACTTTATTTTTACAAGTCAATGTCAAAATACTCATAATAACCCAGGCAAAAGTAGACAAATGTAAACATTACAACCTATGATGATATTTTAAACTTCATATACAGACAATTCCACTTTTGATTGTTTGAAAGCGAAACAAAAACAGTTCTTTAAAGAGGTTTAACATCAAGCAAGCATGTGGTCACAAATTTTAAAAAATGTTTATTCATGATATGAAGAGAAACCTCAAAGAAAAGTGCTTTCAAAAGAAATCATGGCGAAATAGAGTACAGGTAACTATTATTAATATCTCCCTCAAAATTTGACATGTATGGTCTATTTTCAAGGGAACACACTATTTTTCCATCAAAACCCCATTAAAATTTAGATGGCCAAATTAGACACTCAAGAAAAGTTCCTTTTGACAACTAAAGTCCTCCTCCTTCAGAAAACATTTGCACAGCAAGAAAAAGAATTAAAGGCAAATGCACAAGGATAAAAAGTCATAGAGGAGCATGAGAGTGGATTTCAACTTGATCAAGCAAAAACCTCTTCTTTTCTCTTTTTTTTCCTTGGTGGGGAGAGGGGTGCTGGGGATTGAACTCAGGGGCACTCAACCACTTAGCCACATCCCCAGCCCTATTTTTCTATTTAGAAACAGGGTCTCACTGAGTTGCTTAGCACCCTGCTGTTGCTGAGGCTGGTTGAACTTTCGATCCTCTTGCCTCAGCCTCCTGAGCTGCTGGAATTACAGGTATGTGCCACCACATGCGTGGCAAGCAAAAACCCTTTCTAAAACCAGGCCTGTTCAATGTAGCAAAGGGGTCATGCAGGGCAGTGAGCGCCATGTCACTGGAGCTGTTTAAGAGAAACGATACTGCAGAAGAGATCTACTATCCTAATTGGTCCCATCCATGCCTGCATGTCCATAACACCTCAGAACACACCCCCATGTTCAAACTAGTCTTGGTGGGGGGGACTTATTTGTGAAGACCAGACACACATAATGAAGGAAGTCCACCATGAAGGATGATGAGTGTGCAGTTATGTGTCTAACATCAAAGTGACAAGTGCAGGCTAGAATAGCTGGTAATAGACCTTGGCACCAGGGACCTATGCTGAATCTCACTAGATAACCAGAGACCAAGAGCAGGTGTTCCCTGTGAGGCAATAGCAGAGACAGCTGAGAGAGCCAAGTCTACCCAAAGCACAGGATGCTGAAATGACAGCAAGAATTGACATTGGATGAAAGTAGCAGAACAAACTAAGTAGACCAGATGTGCCAGGATAGAGTTTTAACCAGAGGTCACAAACTGGTTGACAGCAACAAAACCCAGTCTCTATAGATAAGCTTTGTGTATCCCATATAAGATTTCAATGTCAAACTATTAATTGCCCAAGTTGAAAACTTGGGATTTCACATAAAACTGTGTGTTTCCTTTAGCACTCCTTGGCAAAGTAGAGGACATAGTGGATCTTTGCTGCCACTGGACAGAAAACTCTGTGGGCTGCTGGTGGCTGTCTCCTTTGGACAAGGCACATAACCAGCCTCTTGCTTGGGTCATGTCTTTATTGGGACCCTTTATCATAACCCCAGATATATATCCTGGAGCTTCAGCCAGTTTCATCCCTCTGCCTGTTTAATGTACTGTCTTGTATGTCTCAGAGATGTTTCAAATCCAACTGGTTCAGACCATAACCACCTGAGCAACTGAAAGATTGGTGGTATTTGTGGTCATTATTTAGCAGAAATGGAGTCAGTATGTGAAGGAGAAGGTAGTTTTAGGAGATCCAGAAGGGCAGCAGTGGGTAGCGTCCATTCTACAATATACTTGCCCGCTCATGTAAAATCACATTTGTATATTTTCCAATTATGGAAAGGGATCATTACTATAATTAAGAAAGGTGTTTCCCATTCCTTTTATAACTACAACTAGGTGCCATAGGCAGCACAGAAGTCAAAAGTGAAGCAACGATGTCTCAGACATATGTATCTTTAATGCTCTTAAGATACATTAGAGATTAATAAGGCAATCACATTCCAGGTGTTAATTACATCTAATCCAATTCTCTCTTTTTTTTTTTTTTCTGTTAATCAAATGCCCAGCCATGCAAGTTGAAAATTGCTAAAATATGTTAATGGAAAAATAAAATAGCATTTCAGAGGCATATTTCAAATCACATTAAATCACTGAAAATAACCTTGCCACCCATGTTATTTGCATGAAATACACATAAAAAACCCCTTTAAGTAGTTATAAAAGAAAGCAAAACTACCCATGACAATTCATTATTTCCATCTAAATAATGTGTGTCAATTGTCTGGCATGTAAAAGGGGCTCCATTATGAATGGTTTCCTTCTCTTTCCTCCACTGTTCGTTTTTACTCAACAAACGCTGAATTTTAAAATGTGCTTCATTTTTACATGATGCTGTATTCATTTAATCAGCAAATACTTAATGAATGCTTATTGTATGCTAGTCATTGTGCTAAATATTACAGATACAGAGGTAAACAAATCATAAATATGCCTTGCCCTTGTGCAGCTTAAGTAGAAAATAGGAGAGAGGGATAAATAATCCGATAATTGCATAAATGAATGCAAAACAGCAGCTGAAGAAAAGAAAATACGCTCAGGGAACCAATAGCAAACGAGGAGGGGGTTTATTTTAAGGGCCAGGGAAGGACTCCCCGAAGGAAGTGGTACTCTGAGGATGAGTTGGGGAAAGGGGCACGTGCAACTATGACAGTAAAAAGCAAAAATGTTAATGAGTGATTAGAAGATAGTCACATGGCTGTGGCAGAGGAACTAAAGGACATGATTGCATAAGATAAGGCTTGAGAGAGAAAAAGGAAGAGAGTAGAGCACCTCAAACCTTTCAGGATATAAAAAGCCTCTTGTGCCCTATGTAGTTGCAATAGAAAGACACTGCAATGGCACATGATTATACTGGAGTTTTGGAAAGATCATGCTTGCAACGGACTAAAGAATGACCAGAATGCACGACAATAGATGTGGACAGACAAGCTAAGTGGCTCTCATGTTAAAGGAGATGGTGCCTCAGGACTGGGTGACAGCAAAGAAGTCAAGTAAACAAATATGAAAGTTATTTAGGACACAAAATCAATAGGATTCAATGATGGGCTAGATACAGAGAGGAGAAGGGAGGTGAGGAAGCTGGATCCTGGGTTTTGGACCACATTGCTAGCTGGATGGGGAGCCATCTACTGAGAACCGAATACTGAAAAAGGACCAAGACTTGGTTGGAAAAAGGGTCATGAGTTTGGCTTGAGACATAATGAATTTGAGCTGCCTAATTTAGCAAATGAAAATATAGATCTGAGGCTCTAAAAGAAAGGTCTAGGCTATCTACCTACCTACCCACCTGTTATTTACCTAACACCTATACATGTATGTGCATATTTTTATAAGCATATATACACATATACAAATATATTAGGTATATATGTAAAAGCGTAATGTTTATCTATATATTTGAGAATTCTTTCTAAGAAACAACGTCACAGATATGAGAATGTTATTCAAAGAGAGAAATCGGAGGTAGAAGAAAAGAGAACCTAAGATCGGCACTTGAAGGATGCTGGATTTAATGGCCAAGTAGAGAAGGATGAACTTGCAAAAGAAATGGGAAGAGCCATCAGATAGAGAGAAGAAAACTCTCAGGAGCCAAGGGAAAGAGTGGCTAATGGTGCAGAGTGCTTCTGAGAGGTGGATTAAGATGAAAAGATCAGGGAACACCACTGCGTGTGGTAGCATTAGTTGGTAGTAGCAAGAAGCCAGAATAAAGCAGCTGAGGGGCGAGAGGTCAAGAAGTGCAGATCGACCAGGTGCACATAACTCACTCAAGAAGTCCACGCACAGACAGAAAGATGGAGCTGCTAGTAGTCGGGATCCCATGGAGTATTTTGTTTTCTTTGGTTTTTGTATTTTAAGGAAATTCCTGAGTATACTTAAAAAGCAATAAGTGAACTGAAGGAAGCAGATGAATGAATGAGTGAATGAATGAACGCATGAATAAGAATGACTAGTGGTAGCCGGGCGCGGTGGCGCACGCCTGTAATCCCAGTACTTGGGAGGCTGAGGCAGGAGGATCGAGAGTTCAAAGCCAGCCTCAGCCATGGCGAGGCACTTAGCAACTCAGTGAGACCCTGTCTCTAATAAAATACCAAATAGGGCTGGGGATGTGGCCCAGTGGTCAAGTGCCCCTGAGTCAATCCCCGGTACCAAAACAAAAAAAAAAAAAAAAGAATGACTAGTGGTATACAATTTCTGCATGAGACCCAGAACATGTGTCCTGCCTAGAGATCTTGTTGTGGCCAAGGACAAGTCACTCCTTAACTTCTCCAGAACTCATCAATCTGAATAACTGCTATGGTTCCTTCTAGGTCTTAAATTCTTTTTAACTATGAACTGCTTCTTGCTCTGAGATTAATGTGATTAATCGTAGCAGATGGACTTTTTGTGATACACTTAATTTGTAATTTTGAAAGCGTATCTAAACCACTTTGAAATATATGATGGCTTCTTTGAGATTACTTCAGAGCTTGTTAAATACCTGAAGACAGAGAAATTCCAGATGGTCTTAAAAGAGAATGAAGAGAAAATGACATTGTGAAAGGGAGACAAAGCCATTTGTTAAAAAAAAAAAAAAAAAAAAGAAAAGCTTCATTTATATTTCTGTGAATAAGAATCATTTCATGCTGGTTTCACATGAGATTTTCTTACTTTAATACTTCCAGCAAGCAGAAAAAAGTATGTAAATACTTCCTAAGATTTCTAAGGAGTGTAGAGTAATTACTAATGTCACCATTAATTACTCTCCTCCTTAAATTTTAGATGAGATTTTCTAGTTCTGCCACTGCACAAATACATACCCTTTTTTTCTACTAAATTTTGTCACAGAATATTTTGAATGATGCATGAAACATGTCATTCTGGGTTATAACTGGTCTATACCTGAAACACTTGTGATCCCTAAAGGCACTGTCCAACATAATGTGGATCTGGAGGCCACTGCAGCAAGAAAAGTGGGTGGCTTTTTGTAATTCTGCTTCAGAGCGCCTCATTCTGTCTTTAATTACTTAAGAAAACATTCTCGGCACACACACAGAAACAGAAGATGACACATTCTAAAGTATGCTCAGGGAAAGAGGAGTTTTCATGTTATATGTGACAGTTGGAGAAGCCAGACTTTCTAGAGGAACATGGACTTTTCAAAAATGTCACTGAAGGACAGGTCAGCATAAGGGAGGATGGGTTAAGTTCTTAGTCAATTGCCTGATTCCAGGAAAAAGAAACGGCTTTTTGTGTAATGACTTTCTTCCAATTTAAAATGTCTTTTAAAATGTTTATATTGAAATACATTATGATGATGGCATCATTTGGGGGTCCTGATAGTGTAATTTCTAATAACATATTCTAATACATAGAACAGATTATGGAATATGCTCTATGATTTCCAGACACTAATAGCACTGACTTTGTTATTTTAAGATACCTGAATTACAGTACACTTTTTTCCACTTTCAAAAAATGTGAAGCTAGATGGGGAAGATTAAGGTCTGACATGGTGCTTTCAATGGATAAGAAAAACGCATGTAAATATGCAGTGATTCAAACAGGACACATGGTGTGGCACTGGCTGGTGTGGGAATGGATGACAGGCATACCGCATCAGTCTGATACTGCAGCAGACATCACCATGGAACCATGCCATCAGATCATGAGTTAGCATCTGTGAAGGGTGTAAATGCACATGACACCTTATCTAAAAGCCACATAAGCCTTGCCTTGTCACCTTCCCTTCAATATTTACAATTCAAATATGGATCTACAATTTCCTACATTAGATAAATCACTTTGACTCCTGTTTATTCTTGGTAAAGTGAAAATTTCAGAAAACTTAGATTCTGGGACTCTAGAAGAGAAAGAAAATTGATTTTCAATCTTTGCTACTTATGTTTCCAGCCAAATAATCCATCAAGAATTACATGATGAACTGTGCACAAGCTGAGTATAGAGCTTTATGAAACTTTTAAGATGTTCCAGTCCTATCCTCAAAGAAAATTTTAGATGCCTGCATAGGTGAAGCAGGGGTTGAGTATTTTTTTTTTTTTTTTTCATCATAAAATATCATGGGACATGTCTCCTGTCCTTACCCAAAGAAAATGTGGAAAGTGTATGAAATAATTAGGAGGGCAATTCAAGACAGTGACGATGACAAGGGAAAGATTCCACAGACCTAATAAAAAGTATTACATTAACTGGTCACACTATTAGTGACTTTCTTTCCATTGGCTCCCAGTAGTCTATATTTATTGTTACAAACCACCCTTTTAACTCACTTTAGGAACACCCTCAACTATTCATTTCTAGCCTCTCACATACTCCAAGCTTTCAATAGCTTATTGTTCCTTCCAAAATAGTTCTTACAAGATGGCCTCCATTGCCGGTCATCCCTAAGCTCTGACAATCTCTTACTTTTCCCTACTGCTCATCTACAAACTACCCGTTGGGCTACACAAATGCTGCACTGTTCTCCACCTCTTGGCCTATGTTACTCCTTTACTGAAAGGTGAGCACTGATAACTCAATTAGTCTAGGGCCTCAGGGTCCCATACACTTGCCTGTGAGTCCCCATCCTTGGATTCACACTGCTTATACTTCTCACATTGTCCCTTTCCAGTCTCTAGACCTTTCTTCACTACCTACTTTGGTTGCAGTATTATCTGTCAATTTTTCACCATACGCCATTATGATAAACACATTCTTTCACTTCAGAATTTAGCTTGGAGCAAATTTCTCCCTTTTCAGAAGTCTAAAGCCATCGGGAGGAGTTTTGGTTCTGTATAAGATGGAATAAGCACATTGCCCTGTCTCTCCCACTGAATGTACTATATCCTGAACAGAATGTGTGCAGCAATTATTTGAGGGCCCTGGAAAGTAAATAGTAGCAGGCAGATTGAAGAACAGAAGAATTGAAGCACCACTTAACTGATAGTGAATTCACTTTATTTTTTTTAATCCTCCAGTGTTTCTTGGCTTGATTTAAGGAAAAAATACTCAGAAGTGGTTATTAGTGCAAAATGAGAATTCCATAAGAAGCCCTTTAGCTCAAGTTTGAGGAGCAGGCAGAGAGTTGGTCCCTTGGCAGCAATGTGGCAGCAGCAAGGGGCTCAGGAGACAGCAAACTATACCTCCCCAATCAGGGGAGCTGTGGCCCCTGACAGCGGCTCACACCCCTGTTGCTTTACTTTACCTATTTTTGTCCTCTCGATTCTTTGGCCCTGGACATGGGCACAAGACCATGAAGTAAAAGAAAGTAAAATAGAGCTCCAGATTTTCAGCTAGAGAATACAAATCAGAAGACCCAGGGAACTGGAAAGTTATATGGGAGATAGTGAAAAGGGAAATGTTCAAGGAAAGTGAGTTTAGAGTTATTCATGAACTGCACTTACCACCAGTAGTTCACACATGGATCTGATCCTGACAGTATGATGAAAGTTTAAGAAATGAACTAAGAGACAGACCACTGCTTAGGTCCCACCCTGGCCAGTGGGTGGTATGCTCATTGCTATTGGAACTACACTGAAAGGTCTTGGAAAATTGAATCAACTTTGGAACTAGTGCCACAATCCACACAGGCTGACTGCATTTCCTGGTCTGGATCCAACAAGGTTAAGACCCAGAGTCTCTGAACTTCATATTCATTAAAAACCATTATTATTAATCAGTACAGGACAATCCAGGAAAATCTCAAATAGCATGGCAAAATACAATCAATGAAAAGTAACAAAGATGTCGGGATTATTTGATAAAGACATCTGATTAGCTATTATAAAAGTGTTCCAACAAATGCTCTAATACTCCTGAAACAAACTGGAAAGGTAAAAAGTTTAATTAAAAAACTGATTAAAAGGAATCAAATATTGCAACCAAAAAAATACAATAACGACACCAACCAAAAAAAAAAAAAAAAAAAATTCATTGAATAGGCTCAAAGCAGAAAAGAAGTAACAGAGAAAAGGTCCATAACTTGAAGACAGATCAATTGAAATTGTCTAATCTGAAAAGAAAAAAGAAACAAAATACCAAAAAATAAAAATTTGTAAACAGAACCTCATGGATCTATGGGACAATGAAAAAATATCCAACTTTAATGTTACTAGAGACCCAAAATGAGAGGAAAAAGTATATAGTGAAGAGGAAAAAAGTTAATTTAACCAGGTTGAATACTTTCTAAATCTGGAGAATGACATACAAATTCAAGGATTCCAGAAGCTCAGCAAACTTCAAACAGGTAAATGCCAAGAAATCCTTACTAAGATATATCATAAAGCCACCCTAGAGAATTGAGGCTGAAAATGTAGTTTAAAAAGAAGCAGAAAGATCAAAGAAAAGAAGAAAATGTATGAAATGAAAAGAAAGGGGTAAAAAAGACTGACAAATGGTTGTCTCATGTGCTGAAGTCTGGGGCACTCGGAAACTGGTCTCAGTATGATTAGCTCTGGTGAGTCGTTCTCACACTTAAGCAAACACCACAACCACATGCAGACTTTAAAAACCAGATCATGTGGGCCTCCATCCCTGGGTTTTCTAATTCTAGGATGGAGCTTGGAAATTTGCATTTCTAACATACTCCCAGGTAATGCTGATATCACATCCGGTGTCACACTTTGAAAATCACTAGCTTTGGGCATAATCTTTAATAGCTAGGGCTTTAACATTCAAAAATGTCTGTTGAATCAACTCATAGGTCTCTAATTTGCTGAAGGTATCTGATGAGTAGTCCAGGACAAGCACAGGTGAGTCCATGGGGGAACAGACGCTGATATCCGCTGGCTTTTTAAAACATGTACAAGGTCTCTTTCACTAACTGGATACCTTGGCTGAACCACTGGAAGATCTATTTCCCTTTCTAGTTCCCCTAAAATTCTTTTTAAATTTGTCACTGAACAACTCACAGCAGCCCTTCAGCAGATGAAAATGTTATCAAAGGCTCCTCAGCTCCACTCCACAGACAATCACCTGTTCCCTCTTTCAGAGTACTTGAATAGATGCAAATGTATTTTGGCACTCAAGTATAACACATTCAAATGCACCTAAGTGTGAATTTCCCAGATGCAGTTTCTGTAGCACTTCAAAAAGGAGAGATGAATGTTCAATGGATCTGATAAACCAGCAAGAAAACCAAAGGAATACACTGATATGAATGGAAAAATTAATTACATTTAACAACTATCAGCTTTAAAGTTACATTATAATAAAAAAAAAATAAGAGGGAATGCTTCTGAGCAATTGTAGGACAAATGCTGAAATACTTTTTGAATTCCAAAGCAGTTGATTGTAATCTCTTTCTTTCTGTCTACCTATCTATCTATCTATATCTATCTATCTATCTATCTATCTATCTATCTATCTATCTATCTAACAACCTATCAAGAAGATCTCCAGGTCTATGGATAAGATACCTAGATATTTCATGGTCAAATTGACACACCTTCTTTGCATGGAATCATTCTATGGAATCATAGTATGATTTCATGGGAGTGCAGTAAACTGAGCTTTTGAGAATCAAATCAATCAAAGAGCATGGTCAGATGAAATGTTATTTAACCTATGCACCCAAAAGAGACAAGGAGAAAATTCATATGCCAGGTTTTGTCTTGTTTTTTTGTTTGTTTTTGGTACTGGGCGATTAAAGTCAGAGGTGCTTTACCACTGAGCCATATCCCCAGCTCTTTTTTATTTTGAGACAGGGTCTCACTAAGTTGCTGAGAATCTTGCTAAATTGCTATGGCTGGCTTTGAACTTGCGATCCTCCTGCCTCAGCCTCTGGAGCAGGTTTTGGATAATATAGACACTGTTATGGTTTGAACGTTAGGTGTCCCCCAAAAGCTCACGTGTAAGACAATGCAAGAAGTGTCAGAGGAGAAATGATTGAGTTGTGAGAGTCTTAATCCTATCAGTGAATGGATCCCCCGATAGGGATTAACTGAGTGCTAACTGAAGTGGTAGGGTGTGGCTGAGGGAGGTGGGAATTGGGGGCATGGCTTTGGGTATATACTTGTGTCTGGCAAGTGGAGACCTCACTTTCTACTTCCTAATAACCATGTGAGCTGCTTCCCTCTGCCAAACTCTTCCACCCCATGATGTTCTTCCCTCTTTTCCAGCCCTGAGGAATGGAGCTGGCCTTCTATGGACTAAGACCTCTGAAACCATGAGCTCTCAAATAAACTTTCCTCCTCTACAGTTGTTCTCGTCATGTCTTTTAATCACAGTGGTGAAACAGCTGACTAAAACAGACACCACCCCAAATCACACTTATAGCACTAGCAAATGTTCTTCATTTTATTGACAATGGTACCAGATTAAAAAAAAAAAATGTACTGTAATTTAACACAGGGGAAATAGTTTATGCCATTTTAAAGAAGGCAGTTAACCAGGGCTGGGGTCGTGGCTCAGTGGTAGAGTGCTTGCCTCACGTGTGAGGCACTGGGTTCGAGTCTCAGCACCGCATATAAACAAATGAATAAAATAAAGGTCTATTAACAACTAAAAAATATGGAAAAAAAGAAGAAGGCAGTTAATTGACTCTGGTAAAAATTTGCCCCTAATAGTGACAGTGTGCTAAATTTAGATAAATCTATTACATATCATTCATGTGTTAAGTGATTTAGGTTAAAAAAAAGTGGTAATTACCATTTGTGCTCTTTAATCGGACAGCCTAACACATTTCCAAATGAAAACAACTTACAAATGAAAAGATAATCTCAATACTAAATATCAGCACAAAACTGGAAACTCATAGTGAAAAAGTAGGATGCTATTGGTAATGCCACGTGAACCAAGAATCCTATCAAGTGTGACGTTAACATGGTTATAATTTATTGTGCCTTGGGTTAGCATTCATCTGCATTCTTGTTCCTGATATCTTTTCTGTCTACGAAAAGGAAATTTTCCTTGGATCTGTTTGAAAATGTTTTTTTCTGTTGTGTTTTTCATGGATCCAACCAATGGGCCAGACATCAGTGAGGTCCATTCTGAGCACCAAGTAGGGGCCCAAGCCAATAAGCACTCCAGTAAACCAGAAACTGGGATTAGGGCAACACGTGGGAGACTAGGATTGTTTAGACTCCAAGATTCTAGGGCTGTGGACATAACCCATGCCTGGCTTGGATGGCTAGAGATGAAATAGCACATACATATTATTTAAGTTTCAGAGGGATAAAGCACATAGTGATAATGAAAGTCTGCTGTGATTTTTTTGGTGCAATGTTCTGCTCCAATATAGCAGCTACACAGCTACTCCAAGATTCGTCTTCAAGAGGCTGAGTTGTCAACTGTTAATCCGGAAGACCTGACTTCGCAGAAATTACCTAAGTGAGAGCAGGACTGTACAGAAACACTATGCAGAATTTACTTTAAAAAAAAATTGCTTCATGGGCAAGAGCCAAGATAGTTTTCTGAATATAAAATTACTACTATGATTAATCCTACTCCCTATTTGTTATGTTTTAATAATTTCAAACCCTGCCTGATCAAACCCCTTCCTTCCTCACCAATGGTTAAACACTATCCTGAAGTAGGCATATATAGGCATATATCATTCCCATTTACATCTTTTTATTTCTGCCAAATATTTTCATAACCACAAACAATAAAGCATATCATTTTGTCATAAAAATATGTTCCAAGAAAGGTTAGGTAGAAAATTCTAATCTTAAATTTGTGAAAGCTGTAGATGTTTTACCTAGATAGGATCTTTCACTGTTAAAGCTTGTGTAAGTTAAAAAAAAAAAAAAAAAAAAAAAAAGTTCCAGTTCCATCTTGCTCCTTTCAAGCATGGTCTTGAATCACAAAGTCATCTTGCATTTCACTGCCCTAAGACTTGTTAATGGCATTTATACTCAGTGCACAGCCATTTTAACACCTTCGAACAAAGCATTTTTATGTCAATTTCATTAACAGTGATACTGAGGAAGTTGCTCAGCAGCACATCAGAATGCCAGAGGAACTCAAGCCCATCAGATCTGAAAATCATGGCACCACAGTAATAAAACACTTAAGAGCATACCCAAGGGAGAGAAATCCAACAATTAAACCTTCAATGCCCATTAGTACTACCACTTTTTTAGCACAAGTCATATTTGCAATGTGAAGATCAAAAAATTATTTTACTATCGAGAATAAGCATATTCTTAAACAGACTTTCCAATTAGTTAAAAGTTTAAAGTAAATAAATAAAAATACCACATGGGAAAGATATATTATTACTCTCCCAAGGTAAAATCCACAAGAGAATTAGAAAAATAATCATAGCTAACAATCATAGCTAACATAGTAAACAATTTCTTCAAACTAAATAAACGAGTAATCCTTTTTTTATGGGGCATGGGGAGAGTAGAGGATAACCCCCAAATTAAATGGCAAATTCTAGGCAGTGCCCATATTAAACAATACAATCTCTAAAAGGAACCAGGGCTCCTTGGAGAACTGGTGGATTCCAGAAAAGTACAAGATAAACCTGGAATATCTATGTCAGAAAGTAAGCAAGTGCTCATAGATAAATAAGGAAAAGACAAAAGAACACAGGAGCCAGCTTGAAGGAGCACCCACTGGCCAATCCTGGACAATTTGGACAATGAAATAAATAATGATAAAATAGACCAAAGCCTACTAAATAAAATAGCAAGCTCTGCTAATAAATAAGTGTCAAGAGAAAGGTGTTTTTTTTTGTTTTTGTATTTTAATGGTACTGGGGATTGAACCCACAGGCCCCTTTACCCTGAGCTACATCCCCAACCCCACTCTCACCTTATTTTAAGACAGGGTCTCGAGAAGCTGCTCAGGGACTTGCAAAATTAAAGATACTGGCTTGGAACTTGTGCTTTTCCTGCCTCAGCTTCCTGAATTGCTGGGATTATAGGCATGTGCCACATTGTCCAGCTGAGAAAACTTATTTTTATAATAAAAAGACAATAGATAAGGATACAAGAAATGATAAAATAAGACAGCCATGTTTGGGGAATCAACAGAATAATAATTAATTCATAAAAAAATGAATTGTAAAACCAGTGAGTAAAAGTATTATACAGGATAGAACATTTACAACATCTAAGTACCTTCCCAATATACTTATTAATGACAAAGTGGGGAAGGAACTTCAGTGACGAAGGCTGGCCAGCTCCGTCTTAATCAAGGGACCAAAGTGAGCATCCCCAGCTATGCACAAATGGAAATCATGTAATGGGATAGAAGAGAAACACATCATTTTTCTGATATTCCTATAAAAATGTATAACATTAGTGTAATCATGAGACAACATTAGATAAATCCTACATTTATGTAGGAGGTCATTCTACGACCTATCTGACCTGCTCTTTTCAAAACTGCCAAAGCCAAAAAAGTCCAAGAAAAACCAAGCAACTGCTCTGGACTGAAAGAGACTAGAAAGTTCTGGAAACAAAATGCAAAACACAATGCTGGGAAGAATGTTGGACCAATAAGTGACACTGCAAGACGATGGCAAAATGTGAATGGGGTCTGATGATCATACAGTGTTAGTATCAGTGTTAACTTCCTAAATTGGAAGGTTGTATGGTAGTTATACAGGCAAATGTCACTGTTTAAAAATATATATTTATTTAAGTATTGAAAGGTGCTAGGGTGCCGCTACAGTTTGGATCTTGAATGTTTCCCAAAGGTCCATGTGTTCAAGGCTTAGTCCTCAGGGTGGTACAAATGGGAGGTTGTAGAACCTTTCAGAGGTGGGAGGTCTTCAGCTGATGGAAGGATGCACTCTTGAAGGGAACAAGGGACCTCAGCCCCTCTCTTTTCCTCTCATGTTTCCAGGCTATGAGGTAAGTGGTTTTGCTCTGCCACATGCTCCTACCACAATGTGCTCCCTCACGGTAGGCCCAAAGACATAGGGCCAATTGGTCATGGACTGAACCCTCCAAAACTGTGAGCAAAAATAAAGCTTTCTCTAAGTTGCTTATCTCAGGTATTTGTCACAGTGATGTAAAGCTGACTAACACAGGCACCATATACTTTCAATTAGTTCTGTAATTTAAAAGTTCTCTACCATTCTTACACCTTTTCTATAATATTGAAATTATTTCAAAAGAAATACATATAGTATAATTATAGCTATTTATAAATAGAACATAAATAATGGAAATAAAATTATCAAAAGAAACCACTGTGTTAAAGTACTAAATTAGAAGGGTACTGTTTAACTTTTAAAATTTGTTTATTGTCCTATTTCCATAACAGTAATAACTTTTAAGACAATTATACATATGTTCATGTTTAATTCAACAAGACAACAGATATTATAAAGAAGCCCTCCAGCAAAACAGGAGAAAATAGCATAATGCAGCCAACAGTCTTCACCATATTTATACCTAAGTAGTAATTAATTTTAGTATGCACACGGTCCTCCACTGCCTAATCAACTTCCTTTCTTGAACAATATGTACAAAGAACTCTGAAAACCAAAAAACAGATACCTTGATTTAGATGTGTGGCCTCCATAATTTGAACACCATTCACGGAGCACTGAGACCCACTCAGGGGTATCAGAGTCACTGTCCCCCCAACATTTTCAAAGACACAGTGCTCACTCTCCAAGTCAAGGCCATGAAGAACTAAGTTGGAAAAATAAAGGAGAAAGGTTATTTTTTAAAAAAATTTTGCCTTTGATACATATGACAGTGATTTCCAATCATTAACTTATTTTTTATTTTGGATACTCTTCTAAGAAAGTTTTGTAAAGTAGACATTTATGTTTAGCAGGGGGAAAAAAAAAGAAACAAACTAAAATTTAGTAATCCAGGGTATTAACTAATAGAAATGGAGACATACTCTGATTGTTAACTTGAAGGGTCTGCCCTCATCTGTATAAGGAAATGAGTTCCTAGATGTTACTAATTTTTTTTTATTCTTGAGGAGAAAATAGTTGAATAACTTGTTTAAATCGAACTGAATTATTCTGTTGGATAATAAGTCAATTTCTTTTACCAGCCACCTAAAGAAGGGCAGAAAGGCTCTGTGGGTCTAGGACTACTTATGACTTCCATAATTACAAATAATGCATTCCAGGAATAGAAACCACAGGTGAACTGGGCATGGCCTGGATCTCTGAAAGCTCAAGGAGATGCCAGAAGCTATACTGAGAGGCCTATCACCAAACTGTGCCAATCTGAGGCCACACAGAGCATGCAGTTGCTAAGGTGTATGTAATTATGTATCACCATCCTGTGTTCTTCTCCGAGGAATGGCCATCCACAATATGAATGACTGTCAAAAATACACATACATGCTTTTAGGAAAAATTCCTGGCCAGGTTCTCAGGAGTACAGACCATGCATCTTCCACTCTCTCCATAGAATATACTACTCAACTTCTGATCACAGAAAATGTATTCTTATCACTTATCATTAATAAGTAACCTGAATGTCAAACATGTAATTCAACCAAGAGGACTGAATCAAGGTCTACTCAAAAACACTTGATCCTGGGGACCTGTGGAATTGGTTTTTAGCTCTTCCAGGCTCAAAATAAATAGTAAATACACATAGGAATATGCTAAGCCTGCCTTAATAGTTTAGGCTTTTCAAGAAATCAGGTTCATGCCATATATTAATTCTTGAGTTTATTTCTTGCACTTCAGGAGTCTTGTTAAGGAAGTTGTGGCCTAATCTGATGTGATGAAGATTTGGGATTACTGTTTCCTCAATTAGGCATAGGGTCTCTGGTCTAATTCCTAAGTTCTTGATCCACTTTGAGTTGAGTTTTGTGCATAGTGAGAGATAAGGGTTTAGTTTCATTTTGCTGCATATGGATTTCCAGTTCTCCCAGCACCATTTGTTGAAAAGGCTATCTTTTCTCCAATGTACATTTTTGGCACTTTTGTCTAGTATGAGATAACTGTATTTATATGGGTTTGACCAGAGACCCTGCATCTAATTGAGGAAACAGTAGGCCCAAATCTTCATCACATCAGATTAGGCCATGACTTCCTTAACAAGACTCCTACAAGAGACATGTAAAAATGTGCTCTATAAGTATAATATGAAATGTAAAAAAAAGACTCATAAAGGACAAGAAATAAAATCAAAACTTAATAAAGAGGATAGATTCAAACTAAAAAGCTTCTTCTCAGCAAAAGAAATAATCAGTGAGGTGAAGAGAGAGCCTACATTTTGGGAGCAAATTTTTGCCACACACATGTCGGATAGAGCACTAATATCCAGGATATATAAAGAACTAAAAAAATTTTATATCAAAAAAAACAAACAACCCAATCAATAAATGGGCTAAGAAACTGAACAGACACTTCTCAGAAGAAGATACACATTCAATCAACAACTATATGAAAAAATGTTCAACATTTCTAGTAATTAGAGAAATGCAAATCAAAACTACTCTAAGATTTCATCTCATGCCAGCCAGAATGGTAGTTATTAAGAATACAAACAGTATTGTTGGGTCGGGGTACATAGGAGGATTAGAGGAACACTATAATGGTCAAAGGGAAGGGAGGGGAAGGGAGGGAGCAAGGGGGGAAGGGGGAAAAAAAGTGGTTGAATAAGATGGATATCATTATTCTAAATGCATGATTGAAGACTTGAATGCTGCGAATATACTTTGTATACAAACTGTTTTGTGTAAAAAGATGCTCTATATGTATAGTATGAACTGTAATACATACTACTATAAATAAAAATTTTAAAAAAAAGAATACAAACAATAAGTGTGGGCAAAGATGTGGGGGGAAAGGCACATTCATACATTGCTGGTGGGACTGCAAATTGGCGTAACCAATCTGGAGAGCAATATGGAGAGTCCTTGGGATCCTTGGAATGGAACCACCCCATTTGACCCAGTTATCCTACCCCTCAGTCTATACCCAAAGGACTTAAAATCAGCATATTATAGTAACACAGACACATCAATGTTCACAGCAGCTCAATTCACAATAGCTAAACTTTGGAACCAACCTAGATGCCCTTCAATAGATGAATGGATAAAGAAAATGTGGTATATATACAGAATGGAATATTACTCAGCATTAAAAGAGAATAAAATTATGGCATTTGCAGGTAAATGGATGGAGTTGGAGAATATCATGCCAAGGGAAGTAAGCTAATCCCCAAAACCCAAAGGCCAAATGTCCTCTCTAGTAAGTGGATGCTGATCCACAGTGGGGACAGGGGAGAGAGAAAATGGAGGAACTTTGATCGGATGATGGGGAGGGGGCATGGGTACAGGAAAGATGGTGAAATGAGATGGACATCACTACCCTAGGTACATGTATGACTGCACATATGGTGCGATGCTACATTGTGCACAACCAGAGAAATGAAAATGTCTATTTTCATTTTCTATCTAAAGATGCTTATGTGTGCTGCAATTGTATATAATAAATCAAATACATTCTGATGTCATATATACCTAATTAAAATAAATTAATAATTTTTTAAAAAAGAAACAAACATTCTATTAAAAAAAAAAAAAAGGAATCAGGTTCGTTGCCAGCAATTCTAAAAACATCTAAAATGATATAATTCTTCCTCCACCAATCACCATGCCCCCTTCACACATATATACCCATCACTATCTTCTCCTCCATAAATTGCCTATGTAATGCTCTGGAAGCCTGGTTGGATCTCATTGGCTCAGGCTGAATCACTGGTTATCTGTGTGTCTTGTGAAGACTCTTGGGAAACCCCAAAAGAGCCATGCTTTCATATGTGGGTATACTACGTTGTGTCATATTTTTTTCATCACCTTTCTGCAGATAAGTGTCTATATCCTGGGGCTGGGGTTGTGGCTCAGCGGTAGAGCGCTCACCTAGCACGTGTGTGGCCGGAGTTCAATCCTTAGCACCACGTAAAAATAAACACATTGTGTACAACTAAAGCAAATAAATAAATATTTTTTAAAAAGTGTCTATATCCTTCCTTGAAAAGGCCTTAGATCTTTTATCTGTATCCATTAGTATATTCTCATCAACTGCTATCCCACCGGGATAAGTATGTATAAAGGGATTTAAATAAATTTAAAAGAGTATATATGTAGGATGACAGGAAGCTTTCATAGCTCCATTTATTCACTAAATTAATTGTTCTATGTTATTCATCTGAGCTGTGATGAAAATTACAGATACAATTATGAACAAAATTGTATTTGAAATTTATTTTTTATAATTACTACAATGTCAGTCACTCAAAAGAAGGTTCTTAATTAAATATGATTTTTTAAAAATCATTGGGAAGAGATAATAGAGTATTACCAATATCCTGCTCTGTTGTAGCATCTTCTCTACCAACATATGTCTGACCTTCCTGGAAGAAAAGGCAAAGAACACTTATTAGTGAAAATAGGAGAAGGGTTTCTCCACTTTCCATTTAAGCCCAGGCAACCTGATGAACGATGCTGGGGTAGGCCACAGCCTCATTGAAATCATGGCTCAGTCACTGTAACAATACTGCAGGGGGGATCCAGAAAATGACAGCTTAGCAATGGTTAGGCTTCCATCTTGGCATGTATCAATAATTTGCTAGCATCAGCAATTTCATCCTTGTTCCCGATCCTTTCTAGGGAGCTTCTCCTCCAGTGGCCAGGGGTTTCTTTGCATCTAAAGACACGGTACATGGGAAGGCCACAAAACCCAAGTATAGTACCATTCTCATTTTAGGTCATGGATCAAAGAGAGGACATTAAATTCAAGATCACAGAGACAGTCATTGATCCTGACATGGAATTCTGCCCTGCAGACATGATTAACCTCCTTGGAGCAAGTCCAACAATGGGAGCACAATTTTATAATTACCACTAGGAACCAGGAAACTATACATAAAGCAAACCCCAATTATAAGTGCTTGTAACTTTTCTTCCTCTTTCTACCTTTTTGTTCTTCACTTCCCTTTTCCTGACTCTATAAAACAGAAGCCAAAATGAATGACTCATCATTTAACTTCAGAACTACATAAACATGGGAACTTCAAGTACCAGAGAATCCCAATGAACTGCTGAAATTCCCCAAAGGACTCAAGAATTTGTTGTATAGTCTTTAATTTAATAGCTGTATTCATGGCCATAAAACATTATGATAAACCTTGCTAGTGTCTAAAGGGAAAACTGGAAGCAAAATGAGAATGTTCCACTTAAGCAGTTTCTACCTTCAAGTGATATAAGATGATTCCAGTACTCAGAAGGTCATCATCAATGCCAATCAAATGAGGCAGTTCAGAATCCAAAACAACTCCAATCCCCTCCTTCCTAAGGGCTAGAGTTTGTTCCTGAAATCAGGAGAAAAGGAAAAGGTTACTTTGGGGAAAGAGATCATCATATTTCGTATTCTTTACATTGTTAAGTGATGTTTTATTTCTTATATAAAAATTGTAAGAAAAATGGACTTTAAACTCCATGTTGAAATCCTGGCAGGTGGTAAGCAAAGTTAACCTGAAACATATATAAATAAAAAGCTCAGCCAGGCGTGGTGGTGCACACCTGTAATCCCAGCACTTTGGGAGGCTGAGGCAGGAGGATCGCAAGTTCAAAGCCAGCCTCAGCAATGGCGAGGCACTTAGCAACTTAGTGAGATCCTGTCTATAAATAAAATACAAAAAAAGGGCTGGGGATGTGACCCAGTGGTCAAGTGCCCCTGAGTTCAATCCCTGGTATCACTAAACAAATAAAAAAATAAATAACTCAATTTAAAAATAATTAGGCTTATAACATGAAATATAAACTGTTAGATAAAATCGGGCAGTCAGGCCATACCCCCAGGTGCCTTCCCAGAAGTGTCCATCTCTCGCAAAAATCCACCTTTGGGTGAGAATCCACCTTTGGTAGGGATTTGATTCCCCGCCCTTCCTGATCCTGGGAATACTCACCTCTCGGCGGGAATTTGTCCCAAGGTGGGCTCTCCCTTACTGAGCCAATCTGGACCATACGAGTCATGGTCCCACCCCTCTGTACTTAAGCCCCGGCCAGGCCAGAACTCGCCCCTTTTTTTCCTTTTTCCCTCCTTCCACTTGTCTTTCGCGCCGGTTATCCCTTCCCCCATCCACGTGTCCCTTCGGCTGATTAATAACACCCCCCCCTTTCTACAAGGCGGTTCCAGCATGTGTTCATCTACCCTTCATAAACTTTTCAAGGGCAATCTCAAAGCCCATTTTCCTTAGGAAAGATTTCAGGATTCACCCACTACAAAGTAATCTTTCTTCCTTCTTCAGAACCTTTGTATCACTTAAATTCTGGAAGTTTCCTTAACTATAAGTTTTTTTCTCTAGTTACTGTGGTGAACTGTGTGTGTTCTTGAGAGCAACCCCTGCCTGTGCATCAGGTATCCCTGCACCACAGGTAACTTCAGTCTCCTGAATCAGCAACTTCTCCAATCTACTGGATCTTCTCATCCACATATAAATCTGCTATAGCTCTCCCACCAACAACCACTATCCCCATCATCTCCCTTGGCCCTGCCTCTCCCTCTAACTACCACCAATTTCTCCATGCCCTGTGAGAGAAAAATCACCCATCGAATTTCCTTACACTTGTGGGTCTCCAAGTTCTTCCCTCTCTCTTTTAAACCCAGAAGGTTGCACCTGGACCTCTACCTATATTGACTCCCTTTATCTCATCCTGACTCTTGACTCTAGCTGCCATCCACATACTAGACTCTCAAATTAAAACTGCCAGGGCACCACTCCCTTAGATTCCATACTTATGTGTCTCCTATTCAATACATCTATGGGGACTCCAAACAGGCAAAATACAACACAGACCTGTAGAGTATCACATCTCAGTGAATGCCAACCTTGAACCAAAAACCAGGGCTTTACTTTGCTTTCTTGCTTTCTCTAAACCCTATGTCTACAGTATTGATTCCTACTTTCAAAATATGCTTCATATCTAGTAATATCAAACCACCTGCACCACTTCACCCTGGCCCAAATTATCATCATCT